>CM024753.1:91520795-92120795 GCA_014218235.1 Colocasia esculenta | reverse complement strand
AAAAGCTATTGTGCATGACTATTACATGCCTCATGATTTCATGCACATGCACACACACTAAACGATTATCTTTGCCATGAGACCATGCTGAAATTACATGAATAACTTATTTGGTAATTTACTTAAATAATTGCACATTATTCTCCCATGATAATAATGACATTGTTTCTGTTTTTCTCACGTGGATTTGGAGTACCGTTATCGCCACTCCACTGTTCTAGAATTCCTCTAGAATGTCGAGCAACTCATTTTTTCTACACACTACTCTCTTGACAAGTTGGAGCCTCTCTATTGGACATTCTGTTCTGGTCGAAAAGGGACCTTTTGCTATGACCTCCGTAAGACTTCGTACTCTGTGGATTCCCTCATGGAGACCGAGCTGGTTGTACCCTAACTCCTCAAACACCATTAGGGATCAATATGATCCAAATGGCTTTTAGAAGTTCACTCTTATCTTGAATCACATCGGACCTCTGCACCTGTGCATAACATGGCCTGTGATAGGGTAGTGAATTCCACCTAACCGCCAACACCAATTACGCGTGTTGTACAACTGTTACTATCGTTGTTTACTCGTCGTTTTATGTGCAATGACCTTTAGCTCTCATCTATACTCGACTCGCTCATCTATTCACACTCTCTCTACTATCTCGTCTATTTCATCTAGTACTCTCATCTATTTCTTGGTACTCTCTATTGGCCATTGACTGATTGTCTAAAGATAAACAATATAACTAATGCCTGGCAATATATAAAGGGCCCGGTCTGGTCCTGGGAGGTGCACCCAAAAGTGCTAGTGCTCGCGGGAGTTAATTGACCAGAGTGTTTTGGCATTACACTCAAGTGCTATCTATCTCGACTATCTAAATGACAATCAAAGTGCTATCTATCTCGACTATCTAAATGACAATCAAAGTGCTATCTATCTCGACTATCTAAATGACAATCAAAGTGCTATACTATACTCGTTGTGTTATTGTTATACATTGTGCTATGGCCATCCTGCTTGTGCTATATTTGGAAACTTCTACTATCTTGATCCATGCTATTGTGCTATGTCGTACATTACTTGACTCTCTCGCTCTATCATATAGTGACTCTGCTTTTAATACATTAATTACGTAAAGTTGCCCGCACCATGAGATATAAATCCTACTGGGCGTTGTCGCTCACCCTACGTTATTTGTCATTGTGTTCTCAGGTGAGGCTGAGGAGAATGAGTACACTCACGAGGATGGGGAGGACCAGGAGTGATCCACGATTACCATGACATCACTATGTTATCCTAGTTGTCTTAGTTAGTTGTTTACTTTCATTCTATGTATTAGAGTCATTTGGGCCCTATGTTATGGCTCTGCGTTAGTTGATGTAATAGACATCAATTGAATTATCAACGAAAAATATTTGCTTTCGCATTATCTAAATGTCCAATGGTTTGTTGTCTATTCCACGCTCTATACTCGCTACTTGCAACTGCCTCACGTTCCGATATTCCGTGTCGGGGCGTGACAAATTGTGTCATGAGAACTTGATTAAAACATTGTGAGACCCCGAATTTTGTGCATATAATATTATTTATTTTGTATATGTGATATATTTAATTTTGTGCGTATTATATATATATATATATATATATATATATATATATTGAATTCTGTGTACAGTATATTTATTTAATCCTATGCATATAATATTTAATTATTACTGTGCACATGTGTTATTTGATGATTTCTGTGATCTGGCTGAAATTCTACTTAACGTCAACATATCTTGACGTTAAGAGTGAGTCGACGGCCACAAGTGTGTCGTTTACTGTCTGACCGGAAAATCCGGACATCAACATCGATTGACGTTGACTTCTGGTGAATGTCAATAAACTGGACGTCTACTTGTCCAGTTATGTTGCATTTCCAAATCTGAAGATGGTAGCGTTTTCCCCGGTTCTTGATTAGGAAACCTATCCCCAACATTAGGATGACTTAACCCTAAGCGCAATTCGATTCATTAGTCTATAAAACCTAGTGTTTTCAGCGAGATTAGGTCTTTGGCTCATGAGGAAAAAACCTAGGGCTTCTGTGGGAAAATCTGATCTTTGGCGAGCTTGATCCGGCGATTGGAGAGGTCTTCTGATGAGCCGCTTCGACTGGGAGATACTCCAAGTGTAGAGGAATCATCCCCAACTTCAGAGGATCATCTGCATCAGCAGAAAGACCAGATCTAGGAAGAGAACCTCACCTTCTTGGCATTGTCCGAGGAGGGCTTCTTCGATCAAATAATCCCTCTAGAGATTTAATTGCAGGCAAGTCACTTAGGGTTTCACTCCATAGACTTGTCCTTTAGGATTTTCATATTTTTACGGATTTTATTTCATGCCTGGATCCCCAAAATTCTATGTTTTCTGTGTTACGGTCTGCACTGTGTGCAGACAGTAGGTTGACGGCCACAGTGTGCTGCCATGTTCTTGGGTCGATGGCAGTCTATCCTGCTGTTAACTCCTCCTGATGGCAATATCATTGCCATCAAGTTCATGTGTTTGCTGCATAATTTCATGTTTAACATCTGTGTGATGATTTTTGAATGTTGGGAAGTCTGTGCATGTTGTGAAAATTGTGGTCGGTCAAGTATGGTCTTTAGGTCATATCATGAGGCACTGTCGAATTTCTGAGCATGACTATATTTAATATAATTTCTGTATTGGTGAAATAAGCATGTTTTGATTGTGTTAATTTCTGAAAAATTAGTTTTACTACTTGTTAATGTCATAGAAAATTTCCATGATCTTAGAGTGACTGTTCACATGTTTTGGGCCTGTTAGAACCGACTGCATTACTGTCTACGATGTTAAAATTAATTATCTTGTTAAAATTACATGTAGCCTCTGTTAAATATTACAAATAGTTCCACTGCTCTGAAAATTATGAAAAATTACTGATGTGTATTGTGATACCTATGTACCCCGTGGTTTAAATTTGATTTTATTCTGAGTACTGTGAAACTGGTTGTTAGTTTCCGAAGCTTTCTATAACATGTTTTATTATCAAGTCTCAATTATGTTTAAAAATGTGATTAGCTTCATGAACAGGTTCTATTACTTACTGTTTTGATTGAGTTGAGTATCTAGAAGAGATCAATATATATTTTTTTATATTGTATATGTGCATGTGCATGGAAAGTGAGAGAACATGTGGCGTGTGTGTGTGAAATGTGTTAATGGGTAAAGATAAAATGTGTGCCAATAAGACACTGTCACCCTAGATTGCATGGAGTTGTACTGTAGCAGTGCCCCTACGGTAAAGCTCATATGTGTTACGTGAAACCCAGGGCAATGGGTCTTGTGAAATCCTGGAGATGGACAAGATCCACTAGTAATGGTGGGGAGGGCTTCCCCTGGTTCTGCAGTAACCAAGACTTGGTCACTTTGCCTGGTGATTAAGTACGTGTACGTGTACAAGTGTAAGTGTAAAAGTGACATGTGAACGTGGCACGTGGTAAGTGCAAGTAATGTGACATGTGATACGTGAACGTGTAAAGTGAAAACCATGTGAAATTTTGTGTAAGTGAAGGTGAATGATAATGTGAAAGTAAGTGCATGTGAAAGCCAAGGTAAAAGTGCATGTTTGCATGTCATGAGAAAATAATGCATATGTTAATGTGAATTTTGTTAATTTTGATATCATGTATAGTACCATGTGTAGGTGTATGTTATTATATTCATGAGTTAGTAATTACATGATGAGTATGAGTTTAGTATCATGTTATAAATTGAATATAATCCATGTGTTAGTGTTATGTGAAAGTAAAATATAAAAGCATGTGATTGTATGATTACTCTCGTGTTAATGATACCATGTTATTAATATCCATGTTTAGAATTATTGTTCTACATGTGTTAGTATAGTTTTGCTTAATAGATTCCATGTTTATTATCCATGTTTCAAAATGAGCATGTGTTAGTTTAAATTGTTGGAAAGCATGTGTGATAAGTATATGGTTTGAAGTTTTAAGTTGCTTGCTGAGTCTATTGTGTAGACTCACCCTTGCTAAACATTTCAGGAAACTTAGAAGCCGAGGACTTAGCAAGATCTGACGAGGAACTTGAAGAATAGATTGAAGAATTGTAATTCATTTCCTAGTATGTAATGCATTTGTAATTTGAACTTTGGTTTATGTAATTGAAACTGGCTACATGTTAGTGGATATTATGTTATGTCATTTCTTTCTTGGACTATATAGACTGTGGAAGGTGGATTATAAGTTGATGGAATAAGAGTTATTTAATTTCCGCTGCTATATTCCTTTCTATTTGTGCATATCTCAGCACATGTGAATATCGTTGGGGTTTTCTCCCCTGTAGCGAATTCCTCTCATCCAATGTGGGTTGGTATAACCATACTGGGTGGAAGTGGGTCGTTACAGAGATGGTATCAGAGCTACAGGGTTGAGAATATACATGGATAGCCATCAACTTGATTCACATCTCAAAGTTTTTGTAGTGGATAGCCAGATCCATGGAATAATTAAGATAGGACTAGAAAAGTGATAAGATGAATGCATGATAATATGCTAGGTATAGTAATAAATGGAGTTTAACTTGGTGTCTATTCTGTAGGCAATGGCTAGAAGGACTCGTCGTTTGAGTGTGCCCATCCAAGATGAGGAGCCAAGGAGGACTGCAAGTGAGCAACAAAGAAGCCAGCTGCAAGATCACAAGCACCGGCCAGAGAGTATGCATTAACTGGAGACGACGCCGACGATGTCACCACCGGTACTTGATCCAATCTTCGAGGACGAAGATCATTTTAAGGGGGAGACAGTGTGAGACCCCCAAATTTTGTGCATATTATATTAATTTTTTGGTGCATGTGATATATTTAATTTTGTGCATATTATATATATTTTTTTGAATTCTGTGTATAGAATATTTATTTAATCATATGCATATAGTATTTAATTATTGCTGTGCACATGTGTTATTTGATGATTTCTGTGTTTTAGCCGAAATTCTACTTAACGTCAACATATCTTGACGTTAAGAGTGAGTCGACGACCACAAGTGCGCCGTTTACTGTCTGACCGAAAATCCTGACGTCAACATCGATTGACGTTGACTTCTGGTCAACGGCAGTAAACTGGACGTCTAATTCTCCAGTTATGTTGCATTTCCAAATCTGAAAACGGTAGCGTTTTCCCCCGTTCTTGATTAGGAAAACTATCCCTAATGTTAGGATGACTTAACCCTAAGCACAACCCGACCCATTAGTCTATAAAACCTAGTGTTTTCAGCGAGATTAGGTCTTTGGCTCATGAGGAAAAACCTAGGGCTTCTGTGGGAAAATTTGATCTTTGACGAGCTTGATCCGGCGATTGGAGAGGTCTTCTGATGAGCTGCTTCGACTGGGAGATACTCCAAGTGTAGAGGAATCATCCTCGACTCCGGAGGATCATCTGCAATAGTAGGAAGACCGGATCTAAGAAGAGAACCTCTCCTTCTTGGAATTGGTTGAGGAGGGCTTCTTCGACCAAGTAATCCCTCTAGAGATTTAATTGCAGGCAAGTCACTTAGGGTTTCACTCCATAGACTTGTCCTTTAGGATTTTCATATTTTTACGGATTTTATTTCATGCCTGGACCACCAAAATTCTGTGTTTTCTATGTTTCGATTTGCACTGTGTGCAGACAGCAGGTTGACGGCCACAGTGTTGCCGCCAAGTTCTTGGGTCGACGGTAGTCGATCCTGCCGTTAACTCCTCCCGACGGCAATATCCTTGCCGTCAAGTTTATGTGTTTCCTGCAGAATTTCATGTTTAACCTTTGTGTGATGATTTTCGAATGTTGGGTAGTTTGTGCATGTTGTGAAAATTGTGGTTGGTCAAGTATGGTCTTTAGGTCATACCATGAGGCTCTGTCGAATTTCTAAACATGATTGTATTTAATATAATTTCTATATTGGTGAAATAAACATGTTTTGATTGTGTTAATTTTTGAAAAAATAGTTTTACTGCATGTTAATGTCATAGAAACTTTCCATGATCTTAGAGTGACTGTTCACATGTTTTGGGTCTGTTAGAACTGACTACATTACTGTCTACCATGTTAAAATGAATTATCTTGTTAAAATTACTTGTAGTCTCTGTTAAGTATTAAAAATAGTTCCACTGCTCCAAAAATTTTGAAAATTTATTGATGTGTACTGTGTTACCTATGTACCCCGTGGTTAAAATTTGATATTATTCTGAGTACTGTGAAACTAATTGTTAGTTTCAGAATCTTTCTATAACGTGTTTTATTATCAAGCCTCAATTATGTTTAAAAATGTGATTAGCTTCATGAACAGGTCTTTGTTACTTACTATTTTGATTGAGTTAAGTATCAAGAAGTGATCAGTATATATATATATTTTATGTTGTATATGTGCATGTGCATGGAAAATGTGATACCACGAAATTTCATTCATTTTATATTATGCATGTGTTATTTACCTGTTTATGTATATAGTGTATGTATGAAAATGTGCATATTTCAATTTCTAAATTTCTCATGTGCATATGTAAGTATATAAATACATTATTTTCTGTGAAGGTAAGTAATTAACTAATCTTGTACGTGTAGTACTTAATTAGAAACCATACATAGTATATTTAATTGATCTTGTGCTTGCAAATATGTAAATTTTGCTATACATCTTATAGGTATATATGTGAGTTAATTTTGTATGCATGTGATGAGTATAAATGTACATATTGTATTTAGTTATTTCATGTACAATATATGTAATTATGTTGTGTAGATGTGTATATATATATATATGCATATATGTATATGTCAATTTAAGTGTGTGTATGCAAGTGATTATGGTTGTATAGATTATTCTTATTGAACTTTATGCATGTTGTATCTTAATAATACTATGCAGGTACTATCTAACTAATGAAGTGCATATTATACTACTTATTCCACGGATATTGTGTGTAAGTATACGTTGTACATATGTATATGTATGTTCATCTTATGCATGTGATATCTACCTAATTCTATACACATTAAGTTGTTCATAGTATATATATATATATATATATATATGGTACTTGAATAATATTGTGCATATGATAGGTAAGTATTGTCATTTACCTTGTAAGTACACGTGAGTTATTTTTCGTACATGTATATCTTTAAGTGTGCATGCATTATCTTACTATCGATGTACATGTTATATTATTTAGTAACATGCATGTTGGATGTACTTACTTTGAGTACATGTATGTATGCATATGTTTAACTTGATACATTTGATATCTACTTGTTTCAGTACCCATTAAATGGTGTATGATGTGATTGTGTAACTATTTTGATGTATATGGTTGTTTGGGCTGAAGTGCACAGTTAGCGGCAGGATACTGTGTCGCTGACTGCCAGGCCAGGGTTGGCGTCCAGATTGATGGATGCCAAGAACCCCTGTTGCCGGCACAAACGGTGGACGCCAAGTTCCCTGTGTGCAGACCGATTCAGATTTGGTAACGCTCACGTTTGGTCCGGTTTCAATTTAGGAAAGTCTTGTGTAACCGTAGGCAACCTACCCTAGTATGTACCCAACCTACCCAACCATATAAAAACACCTTTTCTGGTCGCGCCAAGTATTTTGGGTCTTGTGAAAACCCTGGAGTTCCCTGTGAGAAAAGTTGAACTTCCAAGACTTCAATCCGGCGACTAGAGGAGTTTCTTGGAGGTCTACACCGACTAGAGGATAGTCCAACCATCAAGGAGGCATCCCCAACTCCGAGGATCAACCCACAGCAACTGAAGGACCGGATCTAAGGAGTTTCTGAGCACCATCTTGGCAGGGCCGAGGAGGGCTTCATGGACGAAGTTTGATCTTCTTCGATTTATTTAGAGGCAAGTAACCCATTGATGTCAACCCTATACTTGTCCCCTTAAGTCCTAACATTTTTCTGGATTTTTCCTCGTGTCCTAGACCCTCCAATTTTCCCGTGCATGTGAGTGCTGTCTATGTAGTCTGTTGTCTGGAGGTTGGCGGCAATATCCTGTGCCACCAAGATCATGTGTTGGCGGCAAGGGATTGTGCAGTTGATTCAGTAGGCGGCCAACATTGTGCCACCAGGTTCCTCAGTGTTCTGAAAACTGTTGTTTGATCTTCTTTAAGATATTTTTTTGATTTCCAGGTATGAGTGCAAGCTATAAATTTTATGTGGGGTCAGAGGTGATCAGTAGGTCATGTCATGAGGTTATACTGAATTTTCATGATTTGTGTTAATTATTAAAATTCTGATAATTGAACTGTGAGCATAAAATGACCATGTTTAATATGTTTAAATAGGTTAGGGTTTCATGAATTTTCTGCAATCATGTGATGACGGTATTTACACATTGGCACTGTTATATTTGACTATTATATAGTAATTCCTACTTAAGAGAAATTAGTGAGAAATGCACCTGTAATTATTTTTAATTGTTATAAATATAATTACTATACAAAAAAAATCTGTAAAATTGAGAATATGCTATGTTTACTATTTTTAAGCTGTTATAAAAATTTCATGATATTTTGATGATAGTAGGTACTGTTATGGTTTTAAATGAGAAAATGGCCATGTTTAGCATGTTAGGTTTATTATGTGTAAATCAAGGGTTAACAGCATGTTAATATCTTGTTTTAGGTTGATTATCATCGTTAAACAGTAAGAGTGAATTCTATAAACTGAAATATAAATGTTATGCAAAGTGTATGAAAATGGGATTAAAGTGTGTATATTAAGCATGAGTAAAATGTGACGAAGTATGATAATGTGATTAATGTAAAATTTGGCCAAGAGTGACACTGCTACCATAGAGGTTCGAGAGTTATACCATAGAAAAGTCCCTATGGAAGGCTCAACGTTGTGAAAAATATATCCTAAAGGGCATTAGGATGAAAACCTGGAAGTGGACAAGTACTACTAGATAGGGTGGAGAGGGCTTCTCCCGGTCTGCGCAGTTACCAAGATTCGCCACTAGATTGCCTAGGTGGCAGGTATGTGTTATGGGATGCGATGTGATGTGCTATGAGATGAGCTATGTGCTATGAGATATGTGCTATGCGATATGGGTGCATGCATCCTCTAGTAGGTAGTTAGGACTATGTGTCACGGCAATTTAAGCGATAAAATATGAATAAAGTGTGAAGTAATATGTGATTGTGGCACGTGGTGAGTGCCATTGATATGATATGTGATAAATGAAAGTGCAAGAATAAACAATATGAAGAATGTGTGAAAAGATATGTAAGGGAGAGTAAATATGAATGAGAATATGATTACATGTGAAACCAATATAATAGTGCATATGTTCATACTTTCATGTAATAATACTTCAAATGCAATATCATGTTTAGTATCATGCCATGTAGTTTATTAATCTTCATGTAATCGTGTATGTGAATATACATATGTAGACATGGAAATTATGCAACGTAAGAGATGAACATGTAGAATTGCTAAATGAATAAGATAAAGTGTGAATAAATATATTCCATGTAATTGAGTTTAATTCATGTCAAAACAGTAAGTAAAGTGTGGTTATGAATGTGATAAATATATGAAAGAATGTTTAGGTTCCATGCTAGATGTAATGTTTACTTAGTACAAAGTTCCATGCTTTAATTGCTTATTGTTGCCAACCAACTTGAATATGTTTTCAATCTTAAATTCATGTTGTAAAATGTGAAATCATATGTAATGAGATTTATTTATATTTAAACAGCAAATAGAATGTGTAATTAAATGTGTAAAATGCATGTGAACATGATTAGATATCATGCTAAGTTACTCTTTACTTTGTGCTTAAATCTATGCTCTAGTTGGTAGAATTGTATCATAAAAGGGATAATGATTGGATTGATAAATCTTGTTACATGTGAGGGGTAGTAAGCATGTATAGGTGTTTGTTTATGTAAAGCATAGTTATGGTGAATCATGAGTTAAATTAAGTGTCATGTATAGGAAGCATGCGTAGATATATGTTATTATGTCCATGTGCTAGTATAGCTTTGGCTTAATAGAATTTCCTTTTAGTTTCCATGATCTAGAATGAGTACATGTTAATTTAAAGCATATTTAAGTGGTCTAGATATGTGAATGGTTGTTAAAGCATGTGTCATGTAATGCCTTATTATGAAAGGATAGTATGTGTTTTCTCAATTGTGTAATAGTTAACATGTGTGTGATGTGTGTAAAGTTGAGTCTTTGGTTTGCTTGCTGAGTCTTTAGACTCACACTTGCTTTGGCGTACAGGTGAGACAGGTATCTCGTACTAGAGGAAGGCATAGCGAGGAGCATTTCCGAGCGTGAGGAGTAGTTTGTGGAGCGCTTAATAGTTGTACTTTTCCCTTTCTTAGTATGAATAATGTTAAATTGCATGTACAATATTATGGACAATATAGTTCTTTTATTTTGTAATAATGTGGACATTGTCATTTCTTTTCGCTATATAGACTGTGGAATGTGTGATAGTGATGAAATAAAGTTGAGTTATTTATTTTATTTCTGCTGTACTCAATTGCTATCCACATACATATCAACCTATTGCTTAGTGCTAGGTTATTATCCCACTATAATGACGCCCTTTGTACCGATGAGGATTGGTATAATCGTACCGTTATAAAGAGGGTCCTTTCAGAGATGGTATCAGAGCTACAAGGTTGAGATGGTACATGGATAGACCATCATCATCATAATATTGCAAAGTCTTTATAGAAAATTGTCCTATATGTAGAAATTACTAATAATGAATGAAAGATAGTTAAGGAAAATAGTTAGGATTTAGTAACTTAGATTATAACTAGATTAATGGTTTTACAGGCTATGGCTGGACGTGGTAGACGTAGTGCTCAGTCTAGGAGGTATGAGCAAAGTCGCAAGGTAAAGAAGTTCGTGAAGGGGCTCAAACCATCATTGAAAGCTAGGCTTTTGGAGTTTGACCCCCCTACTTTGGAAGAGGTTCTCGGCATAGCAAACAGGCAAGATAGTAGAGTGGAACCATACCAGGAAAAGAAGGAAGCTCAGAAGAAGGAAGTACCTGAACCATTCTAGTGGCAAGATAGGAAGATGAAGAAACTCATGGAAGGTCAGCAATCAACTATGGTACCAGGCAGCGTGAAGCCCGAGTGTGTACAATGTGGGAAGCGTCATGGCAGAAAGGTGTACTGGCGAAAGGAAGGAAGATGTCTTAAATGTGGCAACAAGAATCATCGGCTTAGAGTGTGTCCGATCTTGAAGACGAAGTTCATTCCACGAGATGTTTCATCAATAGCAATAAAGGAGCAAGTAGCAGAGCAACAAGCACCAGCCATGGAGTATGTGACGGCCGGAGATGACCTCGGCGACGTTACCATAGGTACACGATTCGATCTTCGAGGACGAAGATCTTTTTCAAGGGGGGAGAGTATGATACCCTGAAATTTCATTCATTTTATATTATGCATGTGTTATTTACCTGTTTATGTATATAGTGTATGTATTAAAATGTGCATATTTCAATTTCTAAATTTCTCATGTGCATATGTAAGTATATAAATACATTATTTTTTGCGAAGGTAAGTAATTAACAAATCTTGTACGTGTAGTACTTATTTAGAAACCATACATAGTATATTTAATTAATCTTGTGCATGGAAATATGTAAATTTTGCTATACATCTTATAGGTATATGTGAGTTAATTTTGTATGCATGTGATGAGTATAAATGTACATATTGTATTTACGTATTTCATGTACAATATATGTAACTATATATATATATATATATATATATATATATATATATATATATATGTCAATTTAAGTGCGTGTATGCAAGTGATTATGGTTGTATAGATAATTCTTATTTAACTTTATGCATGTTGCATCTCAATAATACTATGCAGGTACTATCTAACTAATGAAGTGCACATTATACTACTTATTCCACGGATATTGTGTGTAAGTATACGTTGTACATATGTATATATGTATGTTCATCTTATGCATGTGATATCTACCTAATTCTATACACATTAAGTTATTCATAGTATATATATGGTACTTGAATAATATTGTGCATATGATAGGTAAGTATTGTCATTTACCTTGTAAGTACACGTGAGTTATTTTTCGTACATGTATATCTTTAAGTGTGCATGCATTATCTTACTATTGATGTACGTGTTATATTATTTAGAAACATGCATGTTGGATGTAATTACATGAGTACCTGTATGTATGCATATGTTTAACTTGATACATATGATATCTACTTGTTTCAATACCCATTAAATGGTGTATGATGTGATTGTGTAACTATTTTGATGTATATGGTTGTTTGGGCTGAAGTGCACAGTTGGCGGCAGGATACTGTGCCGCTGACTGCCAGGCCAGGGTTGGCGTCCAGATCGATGGACATCAAGAACCCCTGCTGGCAGCACAAAAGGTGGACGCCAAGTTCCCCGTGTGCAGGCCGGTTCAGATTTGGTAATGCTCGCGTTTGGTCCGGTTTCAGTTTAGGAAAGTCGTGTGTAACCGTAGGCAACCTACCCTAGTGCGTACCCACCTACCCAACCTTATAAAAACACCTTTTCTAGTCGCGCCAAGTCTTTTGGGTCTTGTGAAAACCCTGGAGTTCCCTGTGTGAAAAGCTGAACTTCCAAGACTTCCATCTGGCGACTGGAGGAGTTTCTTGGAGGCCTACACCGACTGGAGGATAGTCCAACCATCAAGGAGGCATCCCCAACTTCGAGGATCAACCCACAACAATTGAAGGACCGGATCTAAGGAGTTTCTGAGCACCTTCTTGGCAGGGCCGAGGAGGGCTTCATCGACGAAGTTTGATCTTCTAGGATTTATTTAGAGGCAAGTAACCCATTGATGTCAACCCTATACATGTCCCCTTATGTCCTTACATTTTTCCAGATTTTTCCTCGTGCCCTAGACCCTCCAATTTCCCGGTGCATGTGAGTGTTGTCTGTGTAGTCTACTGTCTGGAGGTTGGCGACAATATACTATGCGGCCAAGATCATGTGTTGGCGGCAGGGGATTGTGCAGTTGATTCAGTAGGCAGCCAACACTGTGCCGCCAAGTTCCTCAGTGTTCTAAAAACTGCTATTTGATCTTCTTTAAGATATTTAATTGATTTCCGAGTATGAGTGTATGTTGTAAATTTTATGTGGGGTCAGAGGTGATCAGTAGGTCATGTCATGAGGTTATACTGAATTTTCATGATTTGTGTTAATTATTAAAATTCTGATAATTGAACTGTGAGTATAAAATGACCACGTTTAATCTGTGTAAATAGGTCAGTTGTGAGTTAGGGTTTCATGAATTTTCTCCAATCATGTGATGATTGCATTTACGCATTGGCACTGTTATACTTGACTATTATATAGTAATTCCTACTTAAGAGAAATTAGTGAGAAATGCACCTGTAAATAGTTTTAATTGTTATAAATATAATTATTGTTCGAAAAAATCTGTAAAATTGAGAATATGCTATGTTTACTGTTTTTAAGCTGTTGTAAAATTTTCATGATGTTTTGATGGTAGTAGTTACTCTTATGGTTTTAAATGAGAAAATGGCCATGTTTAGCATGTTAGGTTTAATTATGTGTAAATCAAGGGTTAACAGCATGTTAATATCTTGTTTCAGGTTGATTATCATTGTTAAATAGTAAGAGTGAATTTTGTAAACTGAAATGTAAATGTTATGCAAAGTGTATGAAAAAGGGATTAAAGTGTGTATATTAAGCATGAGGAAAATGTGACGAAGTATGATAATGTGATTAATGTAAAATTTGGCCAAGAGTGACACTGCTACCATAGAGGTTCGAGAGTTGTATCATAGAAAAGTCCTATGGAAGGCTCAACGTTGTGAAAAATATATCCTAAAGGGCATTAGGATGAAAACTTGGAAGGGACAAGTACTACTAGATAGGGTGGAGAGGGCTTCTCCCGGTCTGTGCAGTTACCAAGATTCTCCACTAGATTTCCAGGTGGCAGGTATGTGTTATGAGATGCGATGTCATGTGCTATGAGATGAGCTATGTGCTATGAGATATGTGCTATGCGATATGGGTGCGTGCGTCCTCTAGTAGGTAGTTAGGACTATGTGTCACGACAATTTAAGCGATAAAATATGAATAAAGTGTAAATAATATGTGAATGTGGCATGTGGTGAGTGCAATTGATATGATATTTGATAAATGAAAGTGCAGGAATAAATAATATGATGAATGTGTGAAAAGATATGTAAGGGAGAGTAACTATGAATGAGAATATGATTACATGTGAAACCAATATAATAGTGCATATGTTCATGCCTTCATGTATTAATACTTCAAATGCAATATCATGTTTAGTATCATGCCATATAGTTTATTAATCTTCATGTAATCGTGTATGTGAATATACATATGTAGACATGGAAATTATGCAACGTAAGAGATAAACATGTTGAATTGCTAACTGAATAAGATAAAGTGTGAATAAATCTAATTCCATGTAATAGAGTTTAATTCATGTCAAAATAGCAAGTAAGTGTGGTTATGAATGTGATAAATATATGAAAGATGTTTAGGTTCCATGCTAGATGTAATGTTTACTTAGTACAAAGTTCCATGCTTTAATTACTTATTGTTGCCAACCAACTGAATATGTTTTCAATCTTAAATTCATGTTGTAAAATGTGAAATCATGTGTAATGAGATTTATTTATATTTAAACAGCAAATAGATTGTGTAATTAAATGTGCAAAATGCATGTGAACATGATTAGATATCATGCTAAGTTACTCTTTACTTGTGCTTAAATCTATGCTCTAGTTGGTAGAATTGTATCATAAAAGGGATAATGATTGGATTGATAAATCTTGTTACATGTGAGGGGTAGTAAGCATGTATAGGTGTTTGTTATGTAAAGCATAGTTATGGGTTGAATCATGAGTTAAATTAAGTGTCATGTATAGGAAGCATGCGTAGATATATGTTATTATGTCCATGTGCTAGTATAGCTTTGGCTTAATAGAATTTCCTTTTAGTTTCCATGATCTAGAATGAGTACATGTTAATTTAAAGCATATTTAAGTGGTCTAGATATGTGAATGGTTGTTTAAAGCATGTGTCATGTAATGCCTTATTATGAAAGGATAGTATGTGTTTTCTCAATTGTGTAATAGTTAACATGTGTGTGATGTGTGTAAAGTTGAGTCTTTGGTTTGCTTGCTGAGTCTTTAGACTCACACTTGCTTTGGCGTACAGGTGAGACAGGTATCTCGTACTAGAGGAAGGCATAGCGAGGAGCATTTCCGAGCGTGAGGAGTAGTTTGTGGAGCGCTTAATAGTTGTACTTTTCCTTTCTTAGTATGAATAATGTTAAATTGCATGTACAATATTATGGACAATATAGTTCTTTTATTTTGTAATAATGTGGACATTGTCATTTCTTTTCGCTATATAGACTGTGGAATGTGTGATAGTGATGAAATAAAGTTGAGTTATTATTTTATTTCTGCTGTACTCAATTGCTATCCACATACATATCAACCTATTGCTTAGTGCTAGGTTATTATCCACTATAATGACGCCCTTTGTACCGATGAGGATTGGTATAATCGTACCGTTATAAAGAGGGTCCTTTCAGAGATGGTATCAGAGCTACAAGGTTGAGATGGTACATGGATAGACCATCATCATCATAATATTGCAAAGTCTTTATAGAAAATTGTCCATATATGTAGAAATTACTAATAATGAATGAAAGATAGTTAAGGAAAATAGTTAGGATTTAGTAACTTAGATTATAACTAGATTAATGGTTTTACAGGCTATGGCTGGACGTGGTAGACGTAGTGCTCAGTCTAGGAGGTATGAGCAAAGTCGCAAGGTAAAGAAGTTCGTGAAGGGGCTCAAACCATCATTGAAAGCTAGGCTTTTGGAGTTTGACCCCCCTACTTTGGAAGAGGTTCTCGGCATAGCAAACAGGCAAGATAGTAGAGTGGAACCATACCAGGAAAAGAAGGAAGCTCAGAAGAAGGAAGTACCTGAACCATTCTAGTGGCAAGATAGGAAGATGAAGAAACTCATGGAAGGTCAGCAATCAACTATGGTACCAGGCAGCGTGAAGCCCGAGTGTGTACAATGTGGGAAGCGTCATGGCAGAAAGGTGTACTGGCGAAAGGAAGGAAGATGTCTTAAATGTGGCAACAAGAATCATCGGCTTAGAGTGTGTCCGATCTTGAAGACGAAGTTCATTCCACGAGATGTTTCATCAATAGCAATAAAGGAGCAAGTAGCAGAGCAACAAGCACCAGCCATGGAGTATGTGACGGCGGAGATGACCTCGGCGACGTTACCATAGGTACACGATTCGATCTTCGAGGACGAAGATCTTTTTCAAGGGGGGAGAGTATGATACCCTGAAATTTCATTCATTTTATATTATGCATGTGTTATTTACCTGTTTATGTATATAGTGTATGTATTAAAATGTGCATATTTCAATTTCTAAATTTCTCATGTGCATATGTAAGTATATAAATACATTATTTTTTGCGAAGGTAAGTAATTAACAAATCTTGTACGTGTAGTACTTATTTAGAAACCATACATAGTATATTTAATTAATCTTGTGCATGGAAATATGTAAATTTTGCTATACATCTTATAGGTATATATGTGAGTTAATTTTGTATGCATGTGATGAGTATAAATGTACATATTGTATTTACGTATTTCATGTACAATATATGTAACTATATATATATATATATATATATATATATATATATATATATATATGTCAATTTAAGTGTGTGTATGCAAGTGATTATGGTTGTATAGATAATTCTTATTTAACTTTATGCATGTTGCATCTCAATAATACTATGCAGGTACTATCTAACTAATGAAGTGCACATTATACTACTTATTCCACGGATATTGTGTGTAAGTATACGTTGTACATATGTATATATGTATGTTCATCTTATGCATGTGATATCTACCTAATTCTATACACATTAAGTTATTCATAGTATATATATATATGGTACTTGAATAATATTGTGCATATGATAGGTAAGTATTGTCATTTACCTTGTAAGTACACGTGAGTTATTTTTCGTACATGTATATCTTTAAGTGTGCATGCATTATCTTACTATTGATGTACGTGTTATATTATTTAGAAACATGCATGTTGGATGTAATTACATTGAGTACCTGTATGTATGCATATGTTTAACTTGATACATATGATATCTACTTGTTTCAATACCCATTAAATGGTGTATGATGTGATTGTGTAACTATTTTGATGTATATGGTTGTTTGGGCTGAAGTGCACAGTTGGCGGCAGGATACTGTGCCGCTGACTGCCAGGCCAGGTTGGCGTCCAGATCGATGGACATCAAGAACCCCTGCTGGCAGCACAAAAGGTGGACGCCAAGTTCCCCGTGTGCAGGCCGGTTCAGATTTGGTAATGCTCGCGTTTGGTCCGGTTTCAGTTTAGGAAAGTCGTGTGTAACCGTAGGCAACCTACCCTAGTGCGTACCCAACCTACCCAACCTTATAAAAACACCTTTTCTAGTCGCGCCAAGTCTTTTGGGTCTTGTGAAAACCCTGGAGTTCCCTGTGTGAAAAGCTGAACTTCCAAGACTTCCATCTGGCGACTGGAGGAGTTTCTTGGAGGCCTACACCGACTGGAGGATAGTCCAACCATCAAGGAGGCATCCCCAACTTCGAGGATCAACCCACAACAATTGAAGGACCGGATCTAAGGAGTTTCTGAGCACCTTCTTGGCAGGGCCGAGGAGGGCTTCATCGACGAAGTTTGATCTTCTAGGATTTATTTAGAGGCAAGTAACCCATTGATGTCAACCTATACTTGTCCCCTTAAGTCCTAACATTTTTCTGGATTTTTCCTCGTGTCCTAGACCCTCCAATTTCCCGGTGCATGTGAGTGTTGTCTGTGTAGTCTACTGTCTGGAGGTTGGCGACAATATACTATGCGGCCAAGATCATGTGTTGGCGGCAGGGGATTGTGCAGTTGATTCAGTAGGCAGCCAACACTGTGCCGCCAAGTTCCTCAGTGTTCTAAAAATGCTATTTGATCTTCTTAAGATATTTAATTGATTTCCGAGTATGAGTGTATGTTGTAAATTTTATGTGGGGTCAGAGGTGATCAGTAGGTCATGTCATGAGGTTATACTGAATTTTCATGATTTGTGTTAATTATTAAAATTCTGATAATTGAATGTGAGTATAAAATGACCACGTTTAATCTGTGTAAATAGGTCAGTTGTGAGTTAGGGTTTCATGAATTTTCTCCAATCATGTGATGATTGCATTTACGCATTGGCACTGTTATACTTGACTATTATATAGTAATTCCTACTTAAGAGAAATTAGTGAGAAATGCACCTGTAAATAGTTTTAATTGTTATAAATATAATTATTGTTCGAAAAAATCTGTAAAATTGAGAATATGCTATGTTTACTGTTTTTAAGCTGTTGTAAAATTTTCATGATGTTTTGATGGTAGTAGTTACTCTTATGGTTTTAAATGAGAAAATGGCCATGTTTAGCATGTTAGGTTTAATTATGTGTAAATCAAGGGTTAACAGCATGTTAATATCTTGTTTCAGGTTGATTATCATTGTTAAATAGTAAGAGTGAATTTTGTAAACTGAAATGTAAATGTTATGCAAAGTGTATGAAAAAGGGATTAAAGTGTGTATATTAAGCATGAGGAAAATGTGACGAAGTATGATAATGTGATTAATGTAAAATTTGGCCAAGAGTGACACTGCTACCATAGAGGTTCGAGAGTTGTATCATAGAAAAGTCCCTATGGAAGGCTCAACGTTGTGAAAAATATATCCTAAAGGGCATTAGGATGAAAACTTGGAAGTGGACAAGTACTACTAGATAGGGTGGAGAGGGCTTCTCCCGGTCTGTGCAGTTACCAAGATTCTCCACTAGATTTCCCAGGTGGCAGGTATGTGTTATGAGATGCGATGTCATGTGCTATGAGATGAGCTATGTGCTATGAGATATGTGCTATGCGATATGGGTGCGTGCGTCCTCTAGTAGGTAGTTAGGACTATGTGTCACGACAATTTAAGCGATAAAATATGAATAAAGTGTAAATAATATGTGAATGTGGCACGTGGTGAGTGCAATTGATATGATATTTGATAAATGAAAGTGCAGGAATAAATAATATGATGAATGTGTGAAAAGATATGTAGGGAGAGTAACTATGAATGAGAATATGATTACATGTGAAACCAATATAATAGTGCATATGTTCATGCCTTCATGTATTAATACTTCAAATGCAATATCATGTTTAGTATCATGCCATATAGTTTATTAATCTTCATGTAATCGTGTATGTGAATATACATATGTAGACATGGAAATTATGCAACGTAAGAGATAAACATGTTGAATTGCTAACTGAATAAGATAAAGTGTGAATAAATCTAATTCCATGTAATAGAGTTTAATCATGTCAAAATAGCAAGTAAAGTGTGGTTATGAATGTGATAAATATATGAAAGAATGTTTAGGTTCCATGCTAGATGTAATGTTTACTTAGTACAAAGTTCCATGCTTAATTACTTATTGTTGCCAACCAACTTGAATATGTTTTCAATCTTAAATTCATGTTGTAAAATGTGAAATCATGTGTAATGAGATTTATTTATATTTAAACAGCAAATAGATTGTGTAATTAAATGTGCAAAATGCATGTGAACATGATTAGATATCATGCTAAGTTACTCTTTACTTTGTGCTTAAATCTATGCTCTAGTTGGTAGAATTGTATCATAAAAGGGATAATGATTGGACTGATAAATCTTGTTACATGTGAGGGGTAGTAAGCATGTATAGGTGTTGTTTATGTAAAGTATAGTTATGGGTTGAATCATGAGTTAAATTAAGTGTCATGTATAGGAAGCATGCGTAGATATATGTTATTATGTCCATGTGCTAGTATAGCTTTGGCTTAATAGAATTTCCTGTTAGTATCCATGATCTAGAATGAGTACATGTTAATTTAAAGCATATTTAAGTGGTCTAGATATGTGAATGGTTGTTTAAAGCATGTGTCATGTAATGCCTTATTATGAAAAGATAGTATGTGTTTTCTCAATTGTGTAATAGTTAACATGTGTGTGATATGTGTAAAGATGCGTCTTTGGTTTGCTTGCTGAGTCTTTAGACTCATACTTGCTTCGGCGTACAGGTGAGACAGGTATCCCGTACTAGAGGAAGGCATAGCGAGGAGCATTCCCGAGCGTAAGGAGTAGTTTTTGGAGTGCTTAGTAGTTGTACTTTTCCCTTTCTTAGTATGAATAATGTTAATGTAGTTCTTTTATCATGTAATAATGTGGACATTGTCATTTCTTTTCGCTATATAGACTGTGGAATGTGTGATGGTGATGAAATAAAGTTGAGTTATTTATTTTATTTCTGCTGTACTCAATTGCTATCCACGTACATATCAACCTATTGCTTAGTGCTGGGTTATTATCCTACTGTAATGACGTCCTTTGTATCGATGGGGATTGGTATAATCGTACAGGTATAAAGAGAGTCCCTACAGAAAGTAAGAGAACGTATGGCGTGTGTGTGTGAAATGTGTTAATGGGTAATGATAAAATGTGTGCCAATAAGACACTGCCACCCTAGATTGCTTGGAGCTGTACTGTAGTAGTTCCCCTACGGGAAAGCTCATATGTGTTACGTGAAACTCGGGGCAACGGGTCTTGTGAAATCCTAAGGTGGACAAGATCCACTGGTAATGGTGGGGAGGGCTTCCCCCAGTTCTGCAGTAACCAAGACTTAGTCACTTTGCTTGGTGATTAAGTACGTGTACATGTTATGTGATCTTTCTAGTGGTGGTTTGGGCTGTGTCTTTGCAACGTGTAAAAGTGAACATGTCTATAATGTGTAAAGTGATATGTGAACGTGGCACATGGTAAGTGCAAGTGATGTGACATGTGATACGTGAACGTGTAAAGTGAAAACCATGTGAAATTGTGTGTAAGTGAAGGTGAATGATAATGTGAAAGTAAGTGCATGTGAAAGCCTAGGTAAAAGTGCATGTGTGCATGTCATGAAAAAATAATGCATATGTTAATGTGAATTTTGTTAATTTTGATATCATGTATAGTACCATGTGTAGGTGTATGTTATTATATTCATGAGTTAGTAATTTCATGATGAGTATGTGTTTAGTATCATGTTATAAATTGAATATAAGCCATGTGTTTGTGTTATGTGACAGTCAAATATAAAAGCATGTGATTGTATGATTACTCTCGTGTTAATGATACCATGTTATCAATATACATGTTTAGAATTATTGTTTTACTTGTGTTAGTATAGTTTTGCTTAATAGATTCCATGTTTTAGAATGAGCATGTGTTAGTTTAAATTGTTAGAAAGCATGTGTGATAAGTATATGGTTTGAAGTTTTAAGTTGCTTGTTGTGTCTATTGTGTAGACTCACCCTTGCTAAACATTTCAGGAAACTTAGAAGCTGAGGACTTTGCAAGATCCGACGAGGAACGTGAAGAATAGATTGAAGAAATGTAATTCATTTCCTAGTTTGTAATGCATTCGTAATTTGAACTTTGGTTTATGCAATTGGAACTGGCTACATGTTAGTGGATATTATGTAATGTCATTTCTTTCTTGGACTATATAGACTGTGGAAGGTGGATTATAAGTTGATGGAATAAGAGTTATTTAATTTTCGCTACTATATTCCTTTCTATTTGTGTATATCTCAGCCCATGTGAATATTGTTGGGGTTTTCTCCCCTGTAGTGACTTGCTCTCATCCGATGTGGGTTGGTATAACCGTACCGGGTGGAAGTGGGTCGTTACATACATGGGCTACATAATGGCTACTACTTAGAGCATGCACTCCCATAATCATTCCCTAGTGAATTCTTAACATACTATATTCTTGAGTTCAGTTACATCTCTTATCCCTATTACCACCCACTTTTTGATGCTATCAAAAAGGGGAAGAGAACATGTTGAGAATATACAAAGATTTTATATTCTAGTTTGGGGAAGAGATTGTTCAAAAGAAAATGGTGAGTTAGAAGTATCCTTGAGAGAGGGAGTCATATTGCATGACTAAATACTTGCATGCATGTAAAAACTAAAAAAACAATCATAACTAAATGCTTACATGCATGTAAAACAAAAAAAAATCATCAATCAAATTGGCATTTGAATTTGGCATATGTGTGTGAATGTTGTGTTTTGTGTGAAAAATCTACAAGTGTTTTGTCATCATTAAAAATGGGGTGATTGTTGTACTCTGAAGATTTTGATGATCATAAAAACACAGTGTTTAACTCATGTTGAGAGCCAACACACTAAGTATAATTCATGTTGATGACCCAAGTGTTTGAATTATTATATTTGATCTGAGGGTCTAAATTGTGTGTTAAGTATGCACCAAAGTATGTCAAAAATCGGACATGAAGTGGACTTCACAAAGGTCAAGACTTGGACAAAGCTAGAATAGAAGACTGACTTGATTTCTACACTTCTGTAGGAAATCGGTCGACCGACCTGAAGAAACTGGTCGACCGATTTAGCCAGTACAGACTGGTGTTGTGATAGTCAAAAGATCGAACGATCTACCTTCAAGAATCAGTCAACTGATTATGGGAAGCCAACCGATTGATGAAGGAGTTTCCAATTGGTGAAGTAACATTCCAATCGTGTGACGGCCCTCATTATACCGGTACGGTTATACCAACCCACGTCGGTATAGCGAGAGTCCTCACAGTGGGACATTTACCCAAACAATACGAACATATGAGATACACGTGAATATACACCAGAGTAGCGGAAGTAAAAGACAACTGTCTTCATTTATTCATCATCCACATTAAACATACACGAAATTCGCAATTACATTAAGAGCTAAAAGTTCATATAATTTAAATTGCTGAAATTTAATACATAATGTCCACACTTATACATTCTTTTCATGATAACTCTAATACAACGTTCAAATTACATACTATGAAATGCACAAGTCACAAAGAACTCCAAAGACTAATCTCCGCGCTCGGAGTCCGTCTCCACTGTCTCCTCCAACGGTGCCACGTCACCAACTACACCTGTACGCCGAAGCAAGGAGTGAGTCTAAAGACTCAGCAAGCAACACTACTCATAACATACACGTATAAGTCATAACGGTTTCTACATGCACATTCAAAATTTTCAACACATGGCATGCTAGTCATTTGAAAGTTTCAACCTATCATGAAAGTTTTACAAATTAATACATGGATCATGCTTTCAGATTTCTAAGAATAAAACTTACCTATCACATGCTCTCTATTCAATTTACTCGTGAAATTTTGCCTTTAAAGAACCAAGACATGAGAGCTACCAACATGAACACTGTGCATATATGAAAGGAAAACACAACTAGCATGGGTTTTACATGTTTCTAAGTACATACATAGACATTTTCACATGCTTTAAGTTGCTGGTTTCACATGGTTTAATGGCTGTAAACCTACACATGAGAGCTACAATGTTGTTTAAAACATACCGTGTGAACAACCAATCATGCTATTTTGTACAAGTGCTCATCAATTATCCCTAACATGAATTCTAGACATCTTCGCACATATAAACATGATGATAACAACATGAAATTACTGATTTCACATGGGTTCATATTTGTCTCACATGGATTTCAATGTCATATTCTCACATTTTTAGTTTCACATTTTCTTTCCACAAGTTTTCAATTTCACATGGTTGCACTTTGCGCATACACATTCCACATTGTTCACTTACACATTAACACATGAACACATACACATTACACATTACACATTTCACATTTTAGGTGCCGTGACACATAGTCCAAACCACCAAAGAAGGACATATACACATCACATTACACATAAACGCCATCTAGGCATTACAATGGCGACTCTTGGACTGTGCAGACCGGGAGAACAAGTCTCCACCCTAACCAGTGGTACTTGTCCACCTCCAGGATTTCCCCCTAATGCCCTTAGGGTCACTTACACATTGAACTTTCTCAGGGGGACTTTTTCCTTATCCAGTTCCACTGCCCTCTATGGAAGCAGTGTCACATTGGCACAGTTACACATTTACACATTTTTACCGATTTTACACATGGTTTTACACATATCACTTTTCATCTCATTCACTTTCTCACTCACATGCATATCTCTGTTTTTTCTGACATGGCACTACAGATTTCAGGAGTTTAACACACAGTAAATTCACCAATCAGGTTGGGTTTAAACAATATCTAACCATCTTACGATAACATACATAGATTTTTTTACATTTCACATGGAAAAATGCATAACTCCTTATATACTGGTCCAAATGACCTAGAATTTTAACCACACGCTATTTTCGGGTTCAAGGTCATACATTCAATTTTTCAAATTTTTCTGAGCTAAATGGAATTTACAGAAAATCAAATACCTATTTCGCATGCCATTCACAATTTAGGTCGATATGGAGTTTAACACCATCATGCATTTTTGCCACTTACTGTCTGAACAGAGACTACTGTTATATGCATGATTCGAGAATACAGAATTACCCTAAATCATACAACCATAGATCATCACAAATCTATCTTGCATGCTTTTTATTTACCGAACCGAATTATTAGCAATTATGCAAGCATGGACAATTTATCAAAAATTGAGTATAGTATATGATCCACTAATCTTCATGATCTGATAAAACTTAGGGCATTCAGCCTAGTCTTAATCATAAAACATGGATTGGCAAGATTATCAACAATCATGCTTGAAATTTCATGGGAGAATAATTTCTAACATTCACCACCACACATCACACTCATCCACACACCACATTTAACAGTATACATAGTGTACAGAGTTACCATATATCCTCATCACGGAAACCATACCGAAAATAGTTGTATAGGAAGGGCAGAACAGGTCACTGTTCTGTCCAGATGAACTTGGCGGCGGTCTCTGGCCGCTAACTCAGTGTTAGCGGCATGGTCAATGGACGCCAAGCATAATCTCAGCGTCCAGTGACCTTGCCGTCAATGCAGATCTGTGTAGAACACAGACCGAGCTCTCAAGTTGGGGTGAATTTGGGGGTCAAGGACACGAAGAAAAATACACAAAAATGTTAAAACCATCCTAGACTCATACGGGAACCTTATGGTAGGGTCACTTGCCTCTAGGAAATTGCCTCAATTGATCAAAAGTACTGGTGAAGCCCTCCTTGGGCAGTCCCAAGAAGGTGCAAAACGTCCTCCAAGATCTCCTTCCTCCGGGCTCCTGGATGATCTCCACATCAAGGAAACGTCGGGGAGGTCTTCTCCTTCAGTCTAGCTAGCTTCTTGTCGAGGAAGATGGCCGGATTCAGCTTCAGAGGGTCAGATCCTTGGGTGCAAAGGGGGGTTTTCTCACAGTTCAGAACTAGGTTTTTCCTCTAGTTTCTCTCTTGCAAAAGGGTGAAGAGAGGGGGGGAAGGCAGATCGGGTTCAACATATGGGAGAGGCCTCTCTCCCATTCACAAGGTGACAAGATGGCTCTCAGAGCCGTTGGGGACAGCTCCCCAATGGGTGAGCTTCCTTGTTTCTGGAATTTCGGCTCTGCTGCGCATGCAGGCCAGAGAAATCGGCGTCCATATCGTTAGACGCCAGGATTAGTGTTGGCGTCCATGTCTGGACGCTGACACCACCTCAACGGCTAGGGGTTGACGCCAATATGGCCTTCGGCCAGAACTCTAAAACATGCAGAAAACTATGCATACATGCATGTATATGGTAGTGTATTCATACTATCACCATTCAATACATGCATTATTTACATCTAGTATAAACATATGCACACGTAATTGTACTAATTAATACGTACGTAAGTATGTATATATATACACAAGCACAAACATACATACACAAATACAAATAATGCGACAGAAATTCGAGGGCCTTACACCCTCTCCCCCTTAAAGAAACTTCGTCCTCGAAGTTAGAACAACACTACTCAAACAAAAGGGGATACTTCTTCTTCATCGCATCCTCAAGCTCCCACGTAGCCTCCTCTCCTGAGAAGTTCCGCCATAGAACTTTCACCGACGCAATACTCTTGTTCCGGAGATGCCGAACCTTCCGGTCAAGAATGGCTACTGATTGCTCGACATACGAAAGATCTGGTTGGATCTCCACTGGCTCATGACTGATCACATGAGACGGATCTCGGACATACTTCCTGAGCATAGATACGTAGAATACAGGGTGAACGCTAGCCAAAGCTGGGGGTAATGCTAGCTCATACGCCATGCTACCCAAACGTCTGAGAATCTCATATGGGCCAATGAATCTAGGGCTTAGCTTGCTATGCCTGCCAAATCTGACAACACCTCGAGTAGGCGATATCTTCAAGAAGACATGATCGCCAACCTCGAACTCCAAATCCTTCCTTCTGTTGTCGGTATAACTCTTCTGCCTATCCTGTGCCGCAACAAGCCTCTTCTTGATAAGCTGGATCTTATCTGAAGTTTCCTGAACTAACTCTGGTCCGATCAACTGCCTATCACCAGTCTCCTCCCAACATAAAGGAGATCTGCAGGGCCTACCATACAACGCCTCGAATGGAGCCATACCAATACTAGCATGAAAGCTGTTGTTGTATGCGAACTCCACAAGAGGTAAATGACGCTCCCAATCATCCTTCCAATCCAGAACACACGCTCTCAGCATATCCTCGAGCGTCTGGATAGTCCTCTCGGACTGTCCGTCGGTCTGGGGATGAAACGCCAAACTGAGCCTCAGCTCCGAACCTAAAGCATCCTGAAGACCCTTCTACAATCTCGAAGTAAATCTCGGATCTCGATCCGAAATGATCGACTTCGCACACCATGCAATCTAATGATACCGCTAACATACAATCTAGCCAAACTCTCTACTGACTGCTTCTTCTTCATAGGCAAGAAATGAGCAGTCTTCGAGAATCTATCTACAACTACCCAAATCGATCATTGCCCCTTCTAGATCGAGGCAAACCCATACGAAATCCATAGTGACAGCTTCCCACTTCCATACGGGGATATCCATCCTCTGCATAAGGCCGGATGGTCGCTGCCGCTCGGCTTTCACTTGCTGACATACTAGACATCTAGACACATAATCTGCAACATCCTTCTTCATGCCGGACCACCAAAATGATCTCTTCAGGTCTTGATACATCTTAGTGTTACCGGATGAATAGAGAATTGCGACCTATGAGCCTCCGCTAACACATGCTCACGGACATCTACCAAATCAGGGACACAAACACGGTGCTGAAATCTAATCACACCGTCCTCATCACGAGCAATGCCCGCCTTACCCACTAACTCTAACAATCTAGGGTCAGCTTTCTGCTGCTCAATCACCTCATCCAAGACTGAGGATCTAAGGGATAGCTGAGCTACAAAAGCTTGATACAGCGATGGCTCTAACTCGGTCATAGAGCACGTTGCATCCTCCAACATCTTACAATCCTTCTGGAGCGAAGACCTCTTTCTACTAAGAGCATCCGCTACGACGTTCGCCTTTCCAGGATGATACTGAAGGTCGAAGTCATAGTCCTTCAAGAACTCAATCCATCTCCTCTGCCTCAGGTTTAATTCCTTTTGGGAGAAAAGATACTTCAAGCTCTTGTGGTCGGTAAACACCTCAAATCTGACACCATAAAGATAGTGCCTCCAGATCTTTAGTGCATGAACCACTTCTGCGAGCTCCAGGTCATGAGTCGGATAGTTCCTCTCATGCTCCTTCAACTGTCAAGAAGCATAAGCCACTATCCTCTCTCGCTGCATGAGTACACAGCCTAAACCAATCTGAGACGCATCCGTATAAATGGCAAAACCTTCTGGACCACTAGGCAATACCAATACCGGAGCAGAAGTAAGCTTAGCCTTCAATAGTTGAAAGCTACGCTCACATGCCTCAGACCATACGAACTTCTCACCCTTCCTGGTCAGCTTTGTCAAAGGGGCGGTGATGGATGAGAAACCCTCAATGAATCGCCGATAATAACCAGCTAACCCAATGAAACTACGAATCTCCGAAGGAGTCTGGGGAATCTCCCAATCCATAACTGCTTGGACCTTTGCTGGATCAACAGCTACACCAGCGCCGGAGATCACATGCCTAAGAAGGTGAACCTCGCGCAACCAGAACTCGCACTTGCTGAACTTCGCATACAGCTTGTGCTCACGGAGAACCTCTAAGACTAACCTCAAATGCTGACGGTGCGTGGCCTCATCCGGAGAATAGACCAACACGTCATCAATGAACACAACAACAAAGCTATCTAAATACGGACTAAACACCCGGTTCATGAGATCCATGAACATTGCAGGGGCGTTGGTCAATCCGAAAGGAAGAACCAAGGACTCATAATGTCCATAACGGGATCTAAATGCCGTCTTGGACACATCCTCACTCCTAATCCGCAGCTGATGATAACCAGATCGTAAGTCAATCTTGGAAAAGACTGATGCATCCTACAACTGGTCAAACAGATCATCAATCCGAGGTAAGGGGTACCTGTTCTTCACAGTCACTTGGTTCAACTTCCTATAGTCAATGCACAACCTAAGTGACCCGTCTTTCTTCTTGACGAACAATACAGGTGCGCCCCAAGGGGAAACACTAGGGCGAATAAATCCCTTATCAAGCAACTCCTGCAACTACCTCCTCAACTCGGCTAACTCTGCAGGTGCCATCCGATATGGAGCCTTCAAGATAGGAGAGGTGCCCGGAAGCAACTCTATAGTAAACTCTATCTCTCTATCCGGTGGCAATCCAGACAAGTCATCAGGAAAGACATCTGGAAAATCCTACACTACCTCAATCTCTGCAAGAGTAGGTGACTCATCAGCCTCTGGCACTAACACCACGCTGGCAAGAAAAGCGTCACAACCCTTGTTTACCATGCGCATCGCCTTCATGGCAGAGATGACTAACATTCCAGCCAAGTTCCTTGGCAAGGGATGAGAGAACTCGTCCTCACCAGGAATGCGGAAAACAATCCTCTTCCGACGACAATCTACTAACGCATAGTGCTCCTCTAGCCAATCCAGACCAAGAATAGCATCATAGTCCTTCATCTTCAGCAAGAAGAAACACTCATCTAGGATTCTATCCTCAATGCACACAGGTAACGACGGAATGCACTTCCTAGTCGATATCGTACCCGCAGGGGTGTGCACAGACAAGGGGACCTCTAAATCCTCAGACTCTACGCCTGACTCTAGGGCTAACTGCCTAGCGAACCGCTCGGAAATGAACGAGTGAGTAGCACCCGTATCAAACAAAACCGAGTGTGCACACCTAAAAGCAAAACCGTACCTTCGGTGACATGCTCCGCCTGCTCGGCGTCCTCGCGAGCTAAAGCAAACACTCGAGCTGGGGCTCGAGGCCTTCCTGGTCTTCCTGTAGCTGGCGGGCTACCACTACTACTGGTGCTGGGCGCTCCGCTGTGAGCTCCTTGCTGAAGTCTTGGGCAATCCTTGATCTTGTGGTCGCTGCTCCCGCACTTCAAGCATCTACCCGCTACCAACCAACACTCGAACCACCATGTGTCTTCCCGCAATGGGGACACTCTTTCTTCACACCAGGGGAACGTACAGAAGGTACTTGAGAGTTGCTGACTGTCAAGGATCGCTGCGGTGTCTGGTACACCGTTTTCTTCTTATCCTGCGCTGGAACATCGCTGCTGGCCTCTTCTGCGAAGCCTTCTTTTCCTCCTGATATTGCTCCATTTCTCCCTCCTGCCTATAGGCAGCACTGAGGGCCTCGTCCAGCGTGCGGTGGTCAAACGCCACGAGTCTCGTCTGCAGTGATGGCTTGAGTCACATCACAAATTTCTTCGTCTTCCTACACTCATCCTCTACGATATGCAGTGCATACATAGAAAGTTCAGAAAACCTTGCCTCGTATTCCAGTACGGTCATGGAGCCTTGCGTCAAGGAGAGAAATTCCTGCTCCATTTTGTCCTGGATATGCTCTGGGACGAACTTGGCTCGAAAGAGCCTCACGAACGCGTCCCACGCCACGTCTACTGCTCCGTCCTCAAAGCGTGTACGTAGTAGGGAGGACCACCACACATCCGCTCTCTCCTGCAATACACCTTCATAAGCACCAACTAACAAATTCTAAATTAAGCAGAACATACAAGCATACAAAATCAAATGTCTACCTGTAGCATGTAGGTGGCTAATGTCACCTTATCCTCATCAGGCACCTGATGGCTCGAAGATTTTCTCTGTCTCCCTTAACCAACTTTCTGCCATTAATGGATCACTCTCCCCCTTAAAAGAGGGTGGGGTCATCCTCTTGAATCGCTCCATGATGGGAGGTCCACCATGGTCCTGAGCTGGTGCCTGAGCCTGCTACATTAAATAATAGGCAATACACAATAAACACAATATCATGCAATTTAAATAGCAACTACTAGTTGTTTCATTATTCTACCTGGGCCTCCAACTGGGCCTGGAGTGCTGCCTGGGTATGAGCCTGCGTCTGCATGGCTTGCACCAGACCTTGCATGAATACTCCGTAATCCACAGGCGGTGGTGGGGGAAGTACAGGGCCTGGCGGTGCCGGGGCCTGCTGCTCCGCCCGCTCGTCACGTCGCGGCTCGTCCTCATGGGCCGACGCTCCACCATGCCAACCTCTCGAAGCCATGGCTGTAATAAAATTTCAGCCACTATTAGAGCTAGGTTGCTAAGTCTTCTAACCATTTTCTTATCTATCTTTCACTTCTATTAGTGTTTTCTACACATGTGGACATACTTAGCATGCAATGGGGATGATGACTTAGGTATATTCATGTGCAATCTCAACCGGTCGCTCTGATACCAATCTCTGTGACGGCCCTCATTATACCGTACGGTTATACCAACCCACGTCGGTATAGCGAGAGTCCTCACAGTGGGAAATTTACCCAAACAATACGAACAGCTGAGATACACGCGAATATACAACAGAGTAGCGGAAGTAAAAGACAATTGTTTTCATTTATTCATCATCCACATTAAACATACATGAAATTCGCAATTACATTAAGAGCTAAAAGTTCACATAATTTAAATTACTAAAATTTAAATACATAATGTCCACACTTATACATTCTTTTCATGATAACTCTAATACAACGTTCAAATTACATACTATGAAATGCACAAGTCACAAAGAACTCCAAAGACTAATCTCCGCGCTCGGAGTCCGTCTCCACTGTCTCCTCCAACAGTGCCACGTCACCAACTACACCTGTACGCCGAAGCAAGGAGTGAGTCTAAAGACTCAGCAAGCAACACTACTCATAACATACACGTATAAGTCATAACGGTTTCTACATGCACATTCAAAACTTTCAACACATGGCATGCTAGTCATTTGAAAGTTTCAACCTATCATGAAAGTTTTACAAATTAATACATAGATCATGCTTTCAGATTTCTAAGAATAAAACTTACCTATCACATGCTCTCTATTCAATTTACTCGTGAAATTTTGCCTTTAAAGAACCAAGACATGAGAGCTACCAACATGAACACTGTGCATATATGAAAGGAAAACACAACTAGCATGGGTTTTACATGTTCTTAAGTACACATGCTTTAAGTTGCTGGTTTCACATGGTTTAATGGCTGTAAACCTACACATGAGAGCTACAATGTTGTTTAAAACATACCGTGTGAACAACCAATCATGCTATTTTGTACAAGTGCTCATCAATTATCCCTAACATGAATTCTAGACATCTTCGCACATATAAACATGATGATAACAACATGAAATTACTGATTTCACATGGGTTCAGATTTGTCTCACATGGATTTCAATGTCATATTCTCACATTTTTAGTTTCACATTTTCTTTCCACAAGTTTTCAATTTCACATGGTTGCACTTTGCGCATACACATTCCACATTGTTCACTTACACATTAACACATGAACACATACACATTACACATTACACATTACACATTTCACATTTTAGGTGCCGTGACACATAGTCCAAACCACAAAGAAGGACATATACACATCACATTACACATAGATGCCATCTAGGCATTACAATGGCGACTCTTGGACTGCGCAGACCGGGAGAACAAGTCTCCACCCTAACCTGGTACTTGTCCACCTCCAGGATTTCCCCTAATGCCCTTAGGGTCACTTACACATTGAACTTTCTCAGGGGGACTTTTCCTGATCCAATTCCACTGCCCTCTATGGAAGCAGTGTCACATTGGCACAGTTACACATTTACACATTTTTACCGATTTTACACATGGTTTTACACATATCACTTTTCATCTCATTCACTTTCTCACTCACATGCAATCCCTCTGTTTTTTCTGACATGGCACTACAGATTTCAGGAGTTTAACACACAGTAAATTCACCAATCAGGTTGGGTTTAAACAATATCTAACCACCTTACGATAACATACATAGATTTTTTTACATTTCACATGGAAAAATGCATAACTTCTTATATACTGTTCCAAATGACCTGGAATTTTAACCACATGCTATTTTTGGGTTCAAGGTCATACATTCAAATTTTCAGATTTTTCTGAGCCAAATAAATTTACAGAAAATCAAATACCTATTTCGCATGCCATTCACAATTTAGGTCGATATGGAGTTTAACACCATCATGCATTTTTGCCACTTATTGTCTGAACAGAGACTACTGTTATATGCATGATTCGAGAATACAGAATTACCCTAAATCATACAACCATAGATCGATCATCACAAATCTATCTTGCATGCCTTTTTATTTACCGAACCGAATTTATTAGCAATTTATGCAAGCATGGACAATTTATCAAAAATTGAGTATACGTATACTGATCCACTAATCTTCATGATCTGATAAAACTTAGGGCATTCAGCCTAGTCCTAATCATAAAACATGGATTGGCAAGATTATCAACAATCATGCTTGAAATTTCATGGGAGAATAATTTCTAACATTCACCACCACACATCACACTCATCCACACACCACATTTAACAGTATACATAGTGTACAGGGTTACCATATATCCTCATCACGGAAACCATACCGAAAATAGTTGTATAGGAAGGGCAGAACAGGTCACTGTTCTGTCCAGATGAACTTGGCGGCGGTCTCTGGCCGCTAACTCAGTGTTAGCGGCATGGTCGATGGACGCGAAGCATAATCTCAGCGTCCAGTGACCTTGCCGTCTGCAGATCTGTGTAGACACAGACCCCAGCTCTCAAGTTGGGGTGAATTTGGGGTCAGGACACGAAGAAAAATACACAAAAATGTTAAAACCGTCCTAGACTCATACGGGAACCTTATGGTAGGGTCACTTGCCTCTAGGAAATTGCCTCAATTGATCAAAAGTACTGATGAAGCCCTCCTTGGGCAGTCCCAAGAAGGTGCAAAACGTCCTCCAAGATCTCCTTCCTCCGGGCTCTTGGATGATCTCCACAGCAAGGAAACGTCGGGGAGGTCTTCTCCTTCAGTCTAGCTAGCTTCTTGTCGAGGAAGATGGCCGGATTCAGCTTCAGAGGGTCAGATCCTTGGGTGCAAAGTGGGGGTTTTCTCACAGTTCAGAACTAGGGTTTTCTCCTCTGGTTTCTCTCTTGCAAAAGGGTGAAGAGAGGGTTGGGGAAGGTAGATCCGGGTTCACATATGGGAGAGGCCTCTCTCCCACTCACAAGGTGACAAGACGGCTCTCAGAGCCGTTGGGGACAGCTCCCCATGGGTGAGCTCCTTGTTTCCGGAATTTCCAGCTCTGCTGCGCATGCAGGCCAGAGAAATCGGCGTCCATATCGTTAGGCGCCAGGATTAGTGTTGGCGTCCATGTCTGGACGCTGACACCACCTCAACGGCTAGGGGTTGACGCCAATATGGTGTTCGGCTAGAACTCTAAAACATGCAGAAAACTATGCATGCCATGCATGTATATGGTAGTGTATTCATACTATCACCATTCAATACATGCATTATTTACATCTAGTATAAACATATGCACACATAATTGTACTAATTAATACGTACGTAAGTATGTATATATATACACAAGCACAAACATACATACACAAATACAAATAATGCGACGGAAATTCGAGGGCCTTACAAATCGATTGAAGAACAAAGGGCTAATTGATTGATGACCATGTAGGAAATTAGATGACAAATTTGGAGATTTTGGTCCACTGACCTACCTAATGAAGATCAAGTTTTTGATTGATGAAGACCAAGATTCTGATTGCTAAAATAAATTGAACGACTGATTTGGCAAAGTCGAATGACCGACCTAGCCAGTACAGTTTGGTGTTGGAATAGTCACAAAGTTGGACGACCGACCTGGAAAAATTGGAAGACCAACTTGGTGGTGTTTTTGAAGCAAAAGAAGAATAAAACTAGCTGTAAAGCTAAGTCCAGAATCGGACGACCGACCTAATGAAATCAGTTGACCGATTACGGGAACGCAAGTTCCATATTTGGATTGGTTTCTTTCTAAGTTTGGATTTGCATGAGATTTCCTTGTTATCCACGACCAAGATCAAGTCTTTGGAAAGTTGGTATTTAAAAGGAGGCCTTTGCATGTGTGTAGAGAGAACAAACATAATTGGAGAACAATTTATGTAACGTCGCGCATTTTTCGGATCCTCGTGGATCCTTGTTTAGCGGGTCTGGTGGCCAATGTGCTGCCCATTAGCTTGTGTTTCAGGTGTCTACGTGGGGTGTGAGGCTTTGTGGGCCGATAGATTGGGCCCAAAGCGCTCACAGATTCTCTGTCTGTGAATGCGACAGGGGTGTGCGTCGCATTCAGGTCGTGACGGCCCTGGTGGTCGCGTTCCTGTTGCTGCTATTTTGGGTTGTCGTTTGCATGCGCGCCGCATATCGCACACTGGGCAGCCTGCTATCGTCAACAGTGGGAAGGCGACGGCCTCCTATGTCGCGTTCAAGTCGCAACGTAGGGCTGCGTCGTGTTCCCAACCGCTGTGCGTTTCTAAAGAGGCTTGGCCGGACAGAGCTGTGGCAAGCTCTGCTCGGCCAGGGAAGGAGTTGCTGCGGTTCCTCCGGGTGATTCGGCGTTCTGGGGTGGATTTCGGCGCGCTCTCGCCGCGAGGACGTCGCATAGAGCAGGGGAGATGCCGTATCATGCGTGGTTTGCTCGTTCTTCGCAGAGGTAGGGAGTTTCCACCTTACCTTGTTGCGTGGATTGCCCATGGAGCATGTTTGAATTGTTTAACGCTTTAAGAACAATAGATACCATGTTAGGGTATTCATTAAAGCATGAAAAATGAGAATTAAACGTGGTTTGCATGCTTTGGGGTGGTAATCCGGAGTGAGCAGTCCGGATTAGGGTTTCTGCCTGCGAAGGCGACGGAACCCCCTGTCGCGACAAGGTCACGATAGGCTGACCCGTCGCATTAATGTATGCGATTGCGACATGTCGGGGTGTCGCGATCAGAAGGCGACAGACCATTCTGTGACGACCAGGTCGCAACAGGCTGACCTGTCGCTTTAGGATTCCCTAACACGACACATCAGGGTGTCGCTATCTGAAGGCGACGTTAACCCATGTCACGACCTCAATCGAGAGGTCCTGTGTGCATGATTTAAATGGTGCGATTATCCGATTATCGGTGTTTTACGTGCATGGTTAGCGTGAGTGGTGCATTGGCACCTGTAATGCTCTTTAAGCTCGCTTGTTGGCATGCTGCTTATGTCATGAATGTGTAATTTACGTGGTGGATGTACCGTGTGCATGGTTTGCATGTTTTGAATGGTGTTATAATGGTTGGTTTGTGATAGCGGGGCAGTGAGGTTTTAGTGTGAACCTAGCCCTCATTATTGGTGATGTTTAGTGTAAGGCCCTCGAATTTCCGTCGCATTATTTGTATTTGTGTGTGTATATTTGTCCTTGTGTATGTATATACATATTTACATACGTATTAATTAGTACAATTACGTGTGCATGTGTTTATACTAGATGTAAATAATGCATGTATTGAATGGTGATAGTATGGATACACTACCATATACATATTGCATGTATATATGCATGGCATGCATAGTTTTCTGCATGTTTTAGAGTTCTGGCCGAAGGCCAGATTGGCGTCAACCCCTAACCGTTGAGGTGGTGTCAGCGTCCACCCATGGACGTCAACACTAATCCTGGCGTCTAACGATGTGGACGCCTATTTCTCTGACCTGCATGCGTTGCAGAGCCAGAAATTTCGGAAACAAGGAAGCTCACCCATTAGGGAGCTGTCCCCAACGGCTCTGAGAGCCATCTTATCACCCTGTGAGTGGGAGAGAAGTCTCTCCCCTATATCCAACCCGAATCTGCTCCCCAACCCCTCTCTCTTCACCCTTTTGCAAGAGAGAAACAAGAGGAGAAAACCCTAGCTTCTGAGCTGTGAGAAAACCCCATCTTGGCAGCCCAAAATCCGAACTTCTGAAGCTTTGTCCGGCGTTCTACTGCAACTGGAGGCTAGAGGGATCATCGAGGAAGGCCTCCCCGACATTTCCTTACTGTGGAGATCATCCAAGAGCCCGGAGGAAGGAGATCTTGGAGGACATTTCTGCACTTCTTGGGACTGCCCAAGGAGGGCTTCACCAGCACTTTTGACCCCTTAGGAGTGTTTCTAAAAGGCAAGTGACCCTACCATAAGGTTCCCGTATGAGTCTAGGACGGTTTTAACATTTTTGTGTATTTTTCTTCGTGTCCTTGACCCCCACATTCACCCTATCTTGAGAGCTCGGGTCTGTGTTCTACACAGACCTGAATTAATGGCAAGGTCCCTGGATGCTAAGATCATGATTGGCGTCCATCGACTATGCCGCTGACATTGAATTAGCGGCCAGAGACTGCCGCCAAGTTCATCTGGACAGAACAGTAAACTGTTCTGCCCTCTTATACGATTATTCTCGATGGGTTTTCCGTGATGAGGATATATGGTAACCCTATACACTATGTATACTGGTAAATGTGGTGTGTGGATGTGTTATGATGTGTGGTGGTGAATGTTAGAGATTATTATCCCATGAAATTTCAAGCATGATTTGTTGATGATCTTGCCAATCCATGTTTTATGATTAGGACTAGTCTGAGTGCCCTAAGTTTTGTTAGATCATGAAGTTAGTGGATTAGTATATGTGTACTCAAATGTTGATGAATTGTCCATGCTTGCATAAATTGCTATTAATTTCGGTTCGGTAAATAAAAAGGCATGCAAGAAAGAATTGTTGTGATCGATCTATGGTTGTATGATTTAGGGTAATTCTGTATTTTCAGATCATGCATATAACAGTTAGTCTCTGTTCAGACAGTAAGTGGCAAAAATGTCTGATGGTGTTAAACTCCATGTCAACTTAAATTATGAATGGCATGCTAAATAGGTATTTGATTTTCTTTAAATTCTATTTAGCTCAGAAAAATCTGAAAAATTGAATGTATGATCTTGAACCTGAAAATAGCATATGGTTAAATTTCCAGGTCATTTGGACCAGTATATAAGGAGTTATGTACTTTTTCCATGTGAAATGTAAAATTTTATGCATGTCATCGTAAAGTGATTAGATATCGTTTAAACCCAACCTGATTGGTGAATTTACTGTGTGTTAAACTCCTGAAATCTGTAGTGTCATGTCAGGAAAACAGAGATATGCATGTGAGTGAGAAAGTGGATGGGATGAAAAGTGATATGTGTAAAACCATGTGTAAAATCGGTAAAATGGGTAAATGTGTAACTGTGCCAATGTGACACTGCTTCCGTAGAGGGCAGTGGAACTGTATCAGGGAAAAGTCCCCCTGAGAAAGTTCAATGTGTAAGTGACCCTAAGGGCATTAGGGGGAAATCCTGGAGGTGGACAAGTACCACTGGTTAGGGTGGAGACTTGTTCTCCCGGTCTGCGCAGTCCAAGAGTCGCCATTGTAATGCCTAGATGGCGTCTATGTGTAATGTGATGTGTATATGTCCTTCTTTGGTGGTTTGGACTATGTGTCACGGCACCTAAAATGTGAATGTGTAATGTGTAATGTGTATGTGTTCATGTGTTAATGTGTAAGTGAACAATGTGAAATGTGTATGTGCAAAGTGCAACCATGTGAATTGGAAACTTGTGTAAAGAAAATGTGAAACTAAAAATGTGAGAATATGACATTGAAATCCATGTGAGACAAATCTGAAACCATGTGAAATTAGTAATTTCATGTTGTTATCATCATGTTTATATGTGCGAAAATGTCTAGAATCCATGTTAGGGATAATTGATGAGCACGTGTACAAAATAGCATGATTGGTTGTTCACATGGTATGTTTTAAACAACATTGTAGCTCTCATGTGTAGGTTTACAGCCATTAAACCATGTGAAACCAGCAACTTAAAGCATGTGAAAATGTCTATGTATGTGTTTAAGAACATGTAAAGTCCATGCTAGTTGTGTTCTCCCTTCATATATGCACAGTGTGCATGTTGGTAGCTCTCATGTCTTGGTTCTTTAAAGACAAAATTTCACGAGTAAATTGAATAGAGAGCATGTGATAGGTGAGGTTTATTCTTAAAAATCTGAAAGCATGATCCATGTATTAAATTGTAGAACTTTCATGATAGGTTGCAACTTTCAAATGACTAGCATGCCATATGTTGGAATTTGTGAATGTGCATGTGGAAACCGCCATGACTTATATGTGTATGTTATGAGTAGTGTTGCTTGCTGAGTCTTTAAGACTCACTCCTTGCTTCGGCATACAGGTATAGACGGTGACGAGACTCTTGTGGAGGAGACGGTAGAGACGGACTCCGAGCGTGGAGTTTAGATTATTGGAGCAGTCGTACCCTTTTGTGTTTTCATAGTATGTAAAAGTGACATTATATTAGAAATCTTGAGAAGATTGTATAAGTGTGGACATTGTGTACTTGATTTTCAGCAATGTAATTATGTGAACTTTTAAGTTCTTTAATGTTATTGCAATTTCATGTATGTTAAATGTGGATGATGAATGAATGAAGACAGTAGTTCTTTTTACTTCTGCTACTATGTTCATATATTCGTGTGTATCTCAGTTGTTTGTATCGTTTGGGTAAATGTCCCACTGTGAGGACTCTCGCTATACCGACGTGGGTTGGTATAACCGTACCGGTATAATGAGGGCAGTCACATTTAGAAATGGTTTAACGTGGTTTATGTTTGATAAAGCTTATGTAGGTGTAAAGTATTGATGGTTAGGGAATCATGTGATTCCTATTAAGTATGTTAATATGGTATGCTTAAGTGATTGTCGTGGTGTTATGGTTTAGTGTGGCTATGGAGGTCATGAGATGACCTATGATAGGCCAGTTAAGCGGTTTACATGGACTTTGACGTTTTGTGGCTTGGGGGTCATATGGTGACCCTTGGCAAGCCTGTTATGTTAAGTATATCATGGTATAGGTTTTTCTGGCATGTTAAATGATCGACGTAGTTTGTGTGTAGCTGAGTGTGGTGGTCCGATGCCTATTCTGGAATGCCTCTTCAGTTGGGTGCCCCAAGTTCCTAGGAGAGCCAGGCACGTGAGTGCTCGGGGCTTATCCCGGTACTGTGTGTGTGCCATCGAGGTCTGTGTCGTCTTCTTGGACACCCTCACTCCTGTGTTTGAGTTGTACGTCCGGCTAAGGGAAAGATGACAGAGGGCAGAGACTTGTGAGAGTTTGTGTTTAGTCGCTTGTAGCGCGCTCGTGGTTAGGGGTACGGACACCAGTAGACGTATTGGTCCCCAGCTACTCTTATGTTTTCCAGTGCCTCACTTTAGGGAGCTCGGGCCATAGTCCCTAAGGGTGATAGGCATGGACCTGCAGCTGTGTGGTCTGCAAGTGTGGTGTTGGTTGGTCTCCACTATTCTTTGGTTTGTGCTTATGAAGCGGCAGTTGGACCTTTCTTCTTTCACTGCGAGACTGAGAGGTAGTTCTTGTTTTGTGTTGTCCGGGTTGGATACTGGAGTCATGAACCAGTAGTCTGTTCCCGTGTGGTGGCGTCGTTCCTTCCGACTCATTCTTTGCCACTGGTGATGGCTTGTGTGTGACTCGCTGGTTGTGGTGTGCTCTGGTGGTGGCACAGTTGTGTTTGTGGTTCTGTAGTGGTACCTCGTGGAGGTAGGTACTTGTACCCTTTATGGGTATCTGTTTCTCATGGTACGCTGAGTACTAGCCTTTTCAAGTGTTGAAGTGGAGCTGTGCTCCGTGGAGGTCATGTTGTAGGACCTTCCACTTGCTTTAATGTACCCTTGTAAGTGTAGCTTTCCATTGTGTTGTGATTTCTGGGTATGATGGACTAGCTTCTAGTTAGCAGTCTTATTACCCTTGCGTTTGAGGTTTTAGTGTTGGTACCTAGTGATAGTAGGTACTTGTACCCCTTGGGGGTTGGTTTTGTGTTATAGTACGTTGCGTACCAACCTTTCAAGTGTTGCGATGAACTGGTGTGTTTGTGGAGGTCGTGAGGTGTGACCTTCCACACATGTTGTATACCCTATTTAGGGTAAGTTACCGATTACGGTTCCGTAGTGTGCTGGATTTGGCATGTTGATGCCAGTTCGGTTACCCTGTGTGGATAGTTTGCCCGTGAGGCTTGTAGCTGAGGTAATGGTTTACCAGTGAGACTTGGAGCCTGGGCAGTGGTCTACCAGTGAGGCTTGAGGTTGAGGTACTCCCAGTCGTTGGGCGGACTAGTAATGTTGTGCTAGTCCAGTTGTTACCTTTTACTTTTCGAGATTTACGTTAATTGATATGTTTATGTTAATTGTTGATTAATTATGGTTTAAGTAAGTAGGATGTGGTGTGGCTAGTGAGACCCTTTGAGGTTGAGGTCTCTTCTGTTTAGTTTTCGAGGTTTTTGGGTGGTCCTTGCTGAGCCTGTGACTAGTTGAGGCTCACTCCCCTTCAATTCTTTTCAGGGCTTTCCGTGTGTTTAGCTTGCAGTGGCGTTGTGGCAGACTTGTACCACCAGTAGTAGTGTAGTAGTTAGCGTTATATGAGTTTGTGCTCCCTCGGGGTATGCCCCATGTAGTTGTACTTCTTAATTGGACATATAATAATGTAAGGGGACAGTTGTACAAATATGTGAACAGATATGAGCACATGTACTTTCTTGTGTCTTATACTGGTGTGGTTTGTCTTTTATATTCTTACTGGACACGTGTGTGAGATATCCCTTGTGAGACTTTGATCCGTTCGTGGGAGACGGATCAATATATGGACCCTTATTAGGCATAAATATCCAAGGCCATTACAGTTGATATCAGAGCAATGGTTCAGTTAGAATATGAAAAGACATTGAGAATACAATGTCCCAATACATGGATTAATGTCCACTGCTGGTAGTAAGTCTGCGATTTTGTGTTGGTTAAAGTGGTATTTATCTGAGTCTTTGTTTTGTAAAATGTGTTTATGTGTTGAGAATTTGGCAGTTGTTAGTAGTTGTTAAAAGTTGATGTGATTAGAGGTGGTATAATCTGTGTGATTATACCAGTGTGTTGGTTTGTGATGGAAAGGTATGGTTGTTAAAGATTTACAATTAAAGAAATTGAGGAGATTAATAAGTTTGGATATGGAATTCAGTAAGTGAGTTATATTGAGATACAGAGTTAGCAGAGACAGGTATATGGTAATGTAGTGATGAGAAACTGATCAGTGTGTGTCAGAAATGATTAAATGTGCAGATTATAGTTGACAACCTCAGTAGAGATATTGTGGCATTAGAGATCTGAGTCAGATGATATCAAGAAACAGTATGAATGATAATGTGATTAGTGTTATAAAGAGCTTGGCACGATTAAGTAAGGCAAATCAGCTTTAAAAGAGGTACTGGTGCATAGAAGGGCAGCGATTTATGGCAGATAGATTAAGTGTGCCTGAGATTAGAAATCTGAGGAAGGTATTTGAGAAAGGTGTTGTTATGAATAATGATGGTAATAGGAAGTTTGATATGAGGATTCGTATAAATATGTACAGAAAGGATCAGTTGAATAAAGAGAGAGAGAAAAGAAGAGATATGGATCAGAGAAAGGAAGAATTTAACAAATGATGAAATGAATCAGATGAGTCAGGAAATGTTCAGTCAGAGTTTGCATATTGGTGCAAAGAAATGATTCAATTGAGCATAAATGGTCTGTTATTAAAATATTCCAGAGTTTGATGCAAGAGCAGGAGCAGACCAATTAAAGAATATTTGGAAAGGTTATGCAACAAAATTTTGAGATTAGCCAGAGAATATCAATAAAGCAAGATAGGTATATGAAGAGCACAATATGTCAATAAGAAATTGCAGTAATTTCTTCAGCACAAATTATTTGAATAAGATGATTTGAGAAGCAGTTAAAGTTAGAAATGAATTCAGTTGAAGTCAGAAAAAAGTAATTGAAAGCAATAATAAGAACAGAAATTGTGAAATATTTTGCAAAGTGTCCAGTGTGATCAGAGTAGCGCAGTGGAAGCAAGGAAGATTTAATAATCACATATTCTTCAAGATTTGCTTGGATAAGGAGAAAGTATAAAGTTTTGTGCAGTGGAATAAAGGAACAGAGGTTGATGTAATTTTTAATCAGAGATGACTTAAAGCAGTATGAGCAGAATAATATGAAAATGCAGGAAATTCAAAGATGGTGATTGGTTTTCTTTGAAAAATTGGCAGTTGAGAATGTAAATGCAGATGAAGCAGGGTAACAGCAAGCAGTGATAAATAGAAAAAGGAAATGGCACCGAAAATCCAAGAATTTAGTAAGATTATTGCATGGTAAAGTATTACAGTGTAAGATATTTGAGAAAGGTGAAGCGGTCCTGAAAGAAATGTTGCAAACACAGCCGAAAAATTGTGGAAGCAGGTTGAGTCCAAGGAGATAAAGCGTCAACAGCAAGGTAGAATTGCTTATAGCTGAAAGGTAAAAGAAAGAGCAGAATATAATAATCAGGCAGTGCATCTATGAAATGGATTAATAAAAGGGAAAGCAGAGCAAGTACAGAAATGAATAAATTGAATCAGTTTTTCAATCAGTGTAAGATGGTATGAAAAGGCAAGTGCAGTAGAAGAGTATCCTACTTGTTCTGTGCACGGTTTTGTTTCTTTTTAGGTAATAGTCCGGCTTTTTGTGGTTTTTTTTTATGTCAAGGACGACATTTCTTTTTAGGTAACAGTAATGTAATGTCGCGCATTTTTCGGATCCTCGTGGATCCTTGTTTAGCGGGTCTGGTGGCCAATGTGCGGCCCATTAGCTTGTGTTTTAGGTGTCTGCGTGGGGTGTGAGGCTTTGTGGGCCGACAGATTGGGCCCAAAGTGCTCACAGGTTCTCTGCATGTGAACGCGATGGGGGTGTGCGTCGTGTTCAGGTCGCGACGGCCCTGGTGGTCGCGTTCCTGTTGCCGCTGTTTTGGGTTGTCATCTACATGCGCGCCGCGTGTCTCACACTGGGCGGCCATGCTGACGTCAACAGAGGGAAGGCAATGGCCTCCTATGTCGCGTTTAGGTCGCGACGTAGGGCTGCATCGTGTTCCCAACCGCTGTGCGTTTTTAAAGAGGGTTGGTCGGATAGAGTTGTGGCAAGCTCTGCTCAGCCAGGGGAGGAGCTCCTGCAGTTCCTCCGGGTGATTCGGCATTCTGGCATGGATTTCGGAGCGTTCTCACCGCGAGGACATTGCGTGGAGCAGGGGAGATGCTGTATCATGCGTGGTTTGCACATTCTTCGCGGAGGTAGGGAGTTTACACCTTACCTTGTTGCGTGGATGGCCCGTGGAGCATGTTTGAATTGTTTAACTCTTTAAGAACAGTAGATACCATGTTAGGGTATTCATTAAAGCATGAAAAATGAGAATTAAACGTGGTTTGAATGGTTTGGGGTAGTAATCCGGAGTGAGCAGTCTGGATTAGGGTTTCTACCTGCAAAGGTGACAGAACCCCTTGTCGCAACAAGGTCGCGATAGGCCGACCCGTCTCGTTAAGGTATGTGATTGCGACATTTCGGGGTGTCGCGATCAGAAGGCGATAGACCGTTCTGTCGCGACCTGAGGATTCCCTAACGTGACACATTAGGGTGTCGCTATCTGAAGGCGATGTTACCCCACATCGCGACCTCAGCCGAGAGGTCCTGTGTGCATGGTTTAAATGGTGTGATTATCCGATTATCGGTGTTTTACATGCATGGTTAGTGTGAGTGGTGCATTGACACCTATAACGCTCTTTAAGCTCGCTTGTTGGCGTGCTATTTGTGTCATGAACGTGTAATTTACGTGGTGGATGTACCGTGTGCATGGTTTGCATGTTTTGAATGGTGTTATAAAGGTTGGTTTGTGATAGCGGGACAGTGAGGTTCTAGTGTGAACCTAGCCCTCATTATTGGTGATGTTTAGAAATGGTTTAACGTGGTTTATGTTTGATAAAGCGTATGTAGGTGTAATGTATTGATGGTTAGGGAATCATGTGATTCCTATTAAGTTGTTAATATGGTATGCTTAAGTGATTGTCGTGGTGTTATGGTTTAGTGTGGCTATGGAGTTCATGAGATGACCTATGATAGGCCGGTTAAGCGGCTTACATGGACTTTGACGTTGTGTGGCTTGGGGGTCATATGGTGACCCCTGGCAAGCCTGTTATATTAAGTATATCGTGGTATAGGTTTTTCTGGCATGTTAAATGATCGACGTGGTTTGTGTGTAACCGAGTGTGGTGGTCCGGCACTTATTCCGGAATGCCTCTTCAGTTAGGTGTCCCAGGTTCCTAGGAGAGCCACGCAAGTGAGTGCTCGGGGCTTGTCCCAGTACTGTGTGTGTACCGTCGAGGTCTGTGTCATCTTTTTGGACACCCTCACTCCTGTGTTTGAGTTGTACGTCTGGCTGAGGGAAAGACGACAGAGGGCAGCGACTTGTGAGAGTTTGTGTTTGGTCGCTTGTAGCGCGCTTGTGGTTAGGCGTACGGACACCAGTAGACATACTGGTCCCCAGCTAGTCCTATGTTGTCCAGTGCCTCACATTAGGGAGCTTGGGCCAAAGTCCCTAAGGGTGCTAGGCATGGGCCTACAGCTGTGTGGTCTGTAGGTGTGCTGTTGGTTGGTCTCCACTGTTCTTTGGCTTGTGCTTGTGGAGCGGCAGTTGGACCTTTCATCCTTGACTGCAAGACTGAGAGGTAGTTCTTGTGTTGTGTTGCCTGGGTTGGATACTGGCGTCATGAACCAGTAGTTTGTTCCCATGTTGTGGCATCGTTCCTTCCGACTCGTGCCTTGCCACTGGTGATGGCTTGTGTGTGACTCGCTGGTTGTGGTGTGCCCTGGTGGTGGCACAGTTATGTTTGTGGTTCTGTAGTGGTACCTCGTAGAGGTAGATACTTGTACCCTTTGTGGGTATCCGTTTCTCATGGTATGCTGAGTACTAGCCTTTTCAGGTGTTGAAATGGAGCTGTGCTCGATGGAGGTCGTGTTGTAGGACCTTCCACTTGCTGTAATGTACCCTTGTAAGGGTAGCTTTCCGTAATGTTATTTCGGGGTATGACGGACTAGCTTCTGGTTAGCAGTCCTATTACCCTAGCGTTTGAGGTTTCAGTGTTGGTACCTAGTGATAGTAGGTACCATTGCCCCTTGGGGGTTAGTTTTGTGTTGTGGTACGTTGCGTACCAACCTTTCAAGTGTTGCGATGAACCGGTGTTTTTGTGGAGGTCACGAGGTGTGATCTTCCACACATGTTGTATACCCTATTTAGGGTAAGTTACCGATTACGGTTCCGTAGTGTGCTGGATTTGGAATGTTGATGCCAGTTCGGTTACCCTTTGTGGGTAGTTTGCCTGTGAGGCTTGTAGTCGAGGTAATGGTTTGCCTGTGAGACTTGGAGCCTGGGTAGTGGTCTGCCAGTGAGGCTTGAGGTTGAGGTACTCCCAGTGGTTGGGCGGACTAGTAATGTTGTGCTAGTCCAGTTGTTAGCTTTTACTTTCCGATATTTATTTTAATTGATATGTTTATGTTAATTGTTGATTAATCGTGGTTTAAGTAAGTAGAATGTGGTGTGGCTATTTGTTTGGCCAGTGAGACCCTTTGAGGTTCAGGTCTCTTCTGTTTAGTTGTTGAGGTTTTTTGGTGGTCCCTGCTGAGCCTGTGACTAGTTGAGGCTCACTCCCCTATAGTTCTTTTCCGGGTTTGCCATGTGTTTGGCTTGCAGCGGCATTGTGGTAGACTTGTACCAGCACCAGTAGTGTAGTAGTTAGCGTTGTGTGAGCTTGTGCTCCCTTGGGGTATGCCCCAGGTAGTTATACTTTTTAATTGAACATGTAATAATGTAATGGGACAGTTGTACAAATATGTGAACAGATATGAACACATGTACTTTCTTATGTCTTATACTATTGTGGTTTGTCTTTTATAATCTTACTGGACACGTGTGTGAGATATCCCTTGCGAGACTTCAGTCTGTTCGTAGGAGACGGATCTAGATATGGACCCTTATTGGGCATAAATATCCAGGGCCGTTACAATTTACACCAAGGTAGGGCAAAGGACGAGCCAACAAACCAGAGCACGTTCCAAGCGATTTCTTCAAGGGTTGTTGTGCAAATTCAAGGTGTTGGATGTTGAAGATTGTGCATTCATATTGCAACGTCCAGGAAAGCCTATGCAAGCTTTCGTGTTCTTCTTCGACATTTCTCAACCACGCCAAAATAGGAGTATTCTAAACTATGATTTTTCATCCTTCTTCTCTTGTTCTTGGGTTGAGAATTGTACTTTAATTTATTTACACAAACATCATTGTGTGTGTGTGCTCGGTTTGTAAGCATATCCTTAGTTGGTATGTAGTGCGTGCTGCGCATGCACATCGGGTTGTCTCATCTCCAGGAAACGAGGTGGGATTTGTGTTGTCCCCAAAAACAACTGTGTGTGTGTGTGAGGGTTTACGCTTGTACCTGGAAAACAAGTTAGTGGAAATCCTCACATAAGTGTAGGGTAGTGGACATAGGCGCACACGGGGGTGTGTTTGCTGAACCACTGTAAATCCTGCATGCATGTGTGGTTTGATCTGTTTCTTCTACCTCCATTCTACGCATGTTAGGATAGTCGGTTTCATCCATATACTCGTTATATTCCATAGTGCATATCACATAATAGGTTTGTTTAACTCAATTTAATCTATTCTGTGCAAAAGACTTTTAATTGGGCAATAACCAATTCAACCCTCCCCTCTTGGTTGTCCATCTCATCCTCACTCTTCACATTTTGCCTACCAAGAACACAATGAAAAGTAGTAGCTCAAATAGGAAGCACATTATGACCTGGACAATTTCAGCTAATATTACCTTGCAGATGACCAGGACTTAGCTCAGGCCACTTTACACTATCCTTGATCAGAAGAGCTCAGGTCGACCACTCACTCTTGAAGAGTCGAGTAAGTGTGGGATCTAGTGGACTGTGGAATGTTGGTGAAGGTAGCCGACTTTTTAGGAGCTTCTCTACCCATCAAATTGGGAACCCAAAACTCTCCCCTTAAGGTGGCCTCACAAAGAAAAAAACACCCCTTCCACCTATGCACGAAGGAAGGGAGACTAGTCACTAGGGCCTTTCAGGGCAAAGTATCTATATAAAGCCACTCATTGTGTGCTAAGCTATGCCAAAAGAAGTAGCATGAAAATGGAAAGTCTATGGGGGGCTCGGCCATCCCACCCTAATGACACATTACTAAAAAATAAAAAATGACTCGCCAACTATTTAGTGCAAGCTAGAAAGGAGCAACACTGAGATAGCTAAGTAGTTCTATTACAAAAGACGACACTGGGAAATGGAAGGTAGCCCATATGGATTCCTCATACACACATACGAAGCCCTTTTAGCCCATATGGGCATGCTCCTGGGGACGAGGTGTGGAGAGCTCGAAGCCCTCCATGATCCATAAATGATTTTAGAACACCACGAGGTCACCCTCGAAGACATTGGTGGTAGCATTCTCGACCAACTGGGCACCTTAGCAAGAAGACCTTAGCCTCCCTACAACGATGACACACTTGCCGACCTCATCTGAACTATAAGTCTCAACATATTTTGCCATCGAAGCAGATCTTAGTCGATCAGACACTTTAGTATCCTCGGAGTTAAAGGTTGAACTTGACCGATCAACCTTGTTGATATCCTCGATGATAGAGGTTCTCAACTGGTCGACCACCTCGAAGGGTTGTTGATCGAAAGAACTTAGCCTAGAAGAAAATTCGGTAGATGTCCGAGAGGGTTCCAACCAAATAGAATGCTAGAGCATGATATACTCTCTCCCAACCCTCAGACTGAACTAGTAAAAGCCATAATGAGAAAAAGGAAAGGTAGACAACTTACACACAAAAATTTGAAACTAACTCAAGCTAAGAAGATGGCAAAGGCAGCAGAAGTGGAAACTCTTGGCTCTACCTTCCCTTTATAGTCCAAAGAAAGGACCAGCCTAGCCCTGAGCATGGGATAGCTATTCTCCACTGAGTCGTACCTATCCTAAAGCAATCTTTGGTGTATGGCCAACACGTGGCAATATCGTTGTCCTCAATGTGATGTCTCGACCTATAAGACCTAGCCGATGCCAGCAGCGAGTGAACACACCAATATCGATGTCTTAGTCCCCTCTGTGCGAGGGGGATTCCCTGCATTTTGTTTGGTCCAAAGACCATACTCCTAAACTAGATCCCACAGTCAAGATTCAATCCTAGAGTGGGTGGCTTTGTGATGGATCATGATGTCCAGCCTAATATTGACACAAGTCTAGTACCTAATTGATCTCAGTCCAATGATGATCTCAGTCTAGATGAAGATCGACTCAAGCCAACACCATTTAGGGCTAAGACTCATACCAACAACTGAAATCCTTCTCCACACTACAAGAAATCTTAGCTCTACCTACGAAAGTTTCTTACGGTTTAGTATATTTGTAAGCTATTCGTATGGATAGACATATATATACCTACGAACTGTACATGTCATAAGGATATCGGACGAATTTTATTCTTGAACTTTTAAGATGTATCTATCTCTATTGCGTGATACTGTAAGCATATAACAAAATCATATGCTTACGGAGCATGTTACAGTAAGCATATAACAAAATATTATTATTGGTTTCTGGGCGTGCTTCTGAATAATCCCTCCCGTGCGAAAATAGAAGGTAAAAAACCCCTCCTTCCCCTTGCCTCCACTCTCCACTTTCCTACAAGCAACAAAGAAAGGAGAAAGTGGCTTGTATTTGTAGTGGCATTAGGAAGCGTCTGAAGTGGAGAAGGACTCGCGGCGATGGCAGGCGGCATCCGTAGTGGAGAAGACTCGAGGCGGTGCCATCTGCAATGAAGAAAAATCGCAGCATTCGGACCGTACCCCTCTCTTGCACGTAAGTATATTATCATTCACACTGGATTGGGGACTTCCCGGTGGGGTGGGGGGGGGGTCATCGAACTGGTGATTCGGAAGTGGAGGGGGTGCCGACAGGGCCCAGGTTGGTGCAGGACGTGAGGGGGAATCAGATTGTTGAGGGAGATGGAGGGGATGACCTGTGGGAAGGTGGTTGAGCCGATAGGGGGTGTTGCCGGTGGTTTGTGGGGGTGGGGGAGGGGGCAACATAGTGGGGGGAATGGGATCGCCAGACTGGCATTAGGAGGGGGATGGAGGGGATGACCGACAGGGGGAGGTGGTGCTGACAGGGGATGTTGTAGGACATGAGGGGGGGAGGGGTGCTACTGGTTGTTTGTGGAGGATGGGGGAGGGGGCAACATATTAGAGGGAATTGGGTTGCCAGACTGGGCATTAAGAGAGGGATGAAGGGGATGATCGGTGGGTGAGGTACTGCCGACAGGGGATGTTGTTTGACATGAGGGCGGAGGGGTGCTGGTGGTGGTTTGTGGGGGGTAGGGGAGGGGGCAACGTATTGGGGGGGATGGGGTTGCCAACTGGCATTGGGGGGGGGGGGGGGGGGAATGGAGGGGATGACCAGTGGGGGGGGTGGCGCCGATAGGGGATGCTGCTAGAGATGAGGGGGAGGGGTGCTACTGGTGGCTTATAGGGGGTGGGGGAGGGGGCAATGTATTGGGGGGAATGGGTTGCATGAAGAGAATTCTAACAAATTCTTAAAAATCATATTGGGGGTGGGGGAGGGGGCAAGGTATTAGGAGGCTACAACGTATTGGGGTTGCCAGTCTAGATATTAGGGGGAATGGGCTGAAAATTCTTACAAATCATATCCTTTACCTGTTAAAAAATTATTTATCGTATGTGGATTATGCACTTAAGTGTGTTACAATTAATCATAGTAGGATTCATTTATAGTATGCAAAATATACGGTAAAGGAGCCTTTTTTTGTAATGAGATGAAATGGATTGTAGTTGGATGGATAAGTTTAAGAATACAAGGGAATATATGGATGGAGTTGACGCATACATTCAATTTGCTTCTGCTCACTCCGCTCCGTTAACGATGATTAAGTGTCCTTATTTGGAGTGTGTATGCATCTTGAGACATGAAAAGGAAATAGTAAGACAACATTTGTTTCATTATGGAGTCATCAAAGATAAACAATTTTGAGAGTTCCATGGGAGTAGTTCTTCTTCCAAGCAAATGTCTATTGATTTTGGACGCACAACGCTACCGAAGAATGTTGGTCTGCAGTTGATATTGGAAGATGTTATTAGTGAGGAAAATGTAAAACATGTAGAAGTGAAGTCAACTAATGATAATAAAGGACAGTATGGTGAATTTCAATAGTTATTAGTAGATGTTGAACGACCTTTGTACCCTGGTTGCAAGACATTCAACAAGATTTCATTTATAGTCAGATTGTTCAACATAAAATGTAGAGGCAAAATGAGCAACAAATATTTTGACATGCTTCTGAAGCTGTTGAAAGAGGCTCTTCTAAAAGGTGATGTGTTGCCACCTACGTTCTATGAATTGAAAAAAATCATTGGTAAAGTGGGATATGATTATCACAAAATTGATGCATCGCCTAATGGTTGTATTTTGTACCAGAAAGAGTATGAGTCTTATGATCATTGTCCTAATGTGGAGAATCTAGATGGACGAAAGGAATTGAAAGAAGTGATCATAACAATAAGATTAAGATGGCAAAGAAATTTCTTCGGCATTTTCCATTGATTCCAAGACTGCAAAGATTATACACTTCCAGTAAATCATCTGCAACCATGCAGTGGCATAGTGATGTACGTCAAGAAGACGGCATTCTAAGGCACCTGACTGATTCCCCTTGTTGGAAGTCATTAGATGTGATTGATGGTTTTGGTTCAGAACCTCGTAATGTGCACCTAGGCTTGGCAAGTGATGGTTTCAACCCTTTTGGGATAATGAGTACAAGTCATAGTACGTGTCTGTGTTGTTGACACCATACAACTTACCTCCATGGTTGTGTATGAAGCCACAAAGTATTTTTCTGTCGTTAGTCATTCCAGGTCCTAAAGGTCTTAGAAATGATATTGATGTCTATCTTCAGCCACTTATTGAAGAATTACAAATTCTTTGACATGCAGTTGAAACATTCATTGCTTATAAGGGTGAAATGTTTTCTATGCATACTGCACTACTTTGGGCGATGAACGATTTCCTTGCATATGGTTACGTGTCTGGTTGGAGCACTAAGGGACGATTAGCTTGCCCTACATGCAATGCAAATACATCTTCGATATGGTTAAAAGGTAGTAGAAATTCTGTTACACTAATCATCATCAATGGGTAGGTAAGGGACATAAGTTTTGTTCTATGAAACTAAGGTTTGATGGAAAAGAAGAAATGAGAGCCAGACCAAGTGTGTTATCTAGGGTTGATATACTTAAGCAGTTGCATCCACTTAAATTTACTTATGGGAAAGTTCCCAAATTTAAAGTGGGGGTGAAAAAAAAAACAGAAGGACGCTGCAACATCATCATTCACTCTGAGACATAATCTCAAATTTAAAGTGGAAGAAGAAAAGCATTTTTTTTTTACTTACCAAATTGAAAGTCCTTACTTCTGAGACATAATCTCAATGTCATGCATATCGAGAAGAATGTTTGTGATAGTATTATTGAAACTTTGCTAGATGTTGATGCCAAAACAAAAGATGGTTTGAAAGCTCGACATGATCTCAAACATTTGGGTTTACGGGCCACTCTTCAACCTCAAACTTTGCATTCTAACAGATTGCTAATGCCACCTACCATGTTCACTTTGAGCAAGATGGAGAAGGATACAATTTGCAAGGTTTTGAAAAATGTGAAAGTTCTAGATGACTATGCATCAAACATATCAAAGCATGTGAATCCCAATGATCCTAAGAAAATTTAGGGTTTAAAAAGTCATGATTGTCATGTGCTCATGCAACAATTGCTTCTAGTAGCAATGAGGGGAGTGACACAAAAGGAGCTGAGATCTGCAATTAATGATGTATGCAATTTTTTTTTCTCTAATATGTTCCAAGACTTCATCGTCAAGTGATTTCTATAAGATTCGACAAGAAATTGCAAACATATTGTGTCGATTGGAGATGATCTTCTTGCCAAGCTTTTTTGATATAATGGTACATCTTCTCATCCACTTACCTAATGAAGTAAGGCTTGCTAGCCCAGTTCAATATAGATGGATGTACCCTATTGAAAGGTTTTCGTTAACCCTATACTTGTACCTGACAGTTGTACACTTTTCCTAATAATACTTGATTTTCATTTTGAATCTCCACTAGGTTTATGGTGAGACTTAAGTCCTATGCATTAAAAAGTAATATCTTCTCTTTTTATATGTTATTTTTGAAACATATATATGTATTAAAGTATATTTGGTATGATGGTGCAGTTTCTTAAAGATTGCATATGAAGGGAAGGAGATGAGAGTAGTGGCCGATGAACTAAAAGTCGTTGATCTATACGTGCCGAAGGTAATCTTTGAAATTTGCAATCTTCGAATTGTATATCCATTATGAATAAAAGTAGCATTAACATCTTTAATGATCTAGGTGCCTCAACAAAAGAGAAACACAAAATGTGGATTCATGGTTCTTTATTACATATTCTGTTTCATACTCGTAGCTTCTGCATCCTTTGGCACAGATGACTGCCCATCTTTTGTAAGTTGAATAATTGTTCTCTTTTGTAGCAACCTAGATTTTTCGAAAATAAAAATTTAATAATATTAAAAATTAAGTCAATTGGAAAATCAAGTAAAATAGAATTAATTGAAACCCATTAAATGAAAAGAATAATGGGCTTTGTTAAATGGACCCTTCAAAATTTATTGGGCCAAAATAGGGATTTTTAAAAGAGGAATAATAAGAAAATACCCTAAATTCGTAACTTAAATATTACCTAAATAGAAAAGGGGTATTAAAGTATTAAAATAAGTGATTTGGGTTGGAATTGGATTCCTAACCCTATCCTAATTGGTTGGCAACGAAATTGCTTCCCAACCTAACCTAATTAGAAGGTGGAAAGCTTAAAAGGAGGAGAGAAATAGGAAATCTCGTAATTAAATAGGAATTAGAATTCTATTAGGAAATAGAAACCCAAGTAGCTTAAATACTCTCTAAACTCTCCATGGCCCGCCCTAACTCGTTGCTGGGGCTTGCTGGACGTGGAGAGAAGGCCAAGAAGAGGAAGAACTCGTGGGGAGGAGGATTGCTCAAGTCCCAACCTTCATTCTTCAAGTTCTAGCCCTAGAAGAGAAAAAAAGTCAAAGGTAGGCATTCTCACGAGCAAAAGCTTATTAATTTTGTCTGTAGATTATTCTATCCATCAGGAGCAAAACCCCTCTCGTTTCATAATTTTCCATCGAGCCAATCTTTTCTTCTTGATTTTTTGATGTTCGGCAAACATCATGACCCCGAACCCTCAACTTAAATCTAGATCTCCATGTATACTCGACCCCATACCATGAGATTTTAACTGGAGATACTGATGGGCGTTAGGCATCTTTTGCCCCTAAAAGCCCTAATTTCCATCTAGTATGTCGCTCGAATTAAATCGTTTACCTGTACTGTACCATGTTCAATGTTACTCATGCTTGATCTTGTCCAAAACCAGTCAAAACCATATTTGTTTTCAAATTCCTATTTACTGTAAGTACCCTCGCATGTCTAGATCAGTTTGCAAGTGATTTCGCAATTTTTCATCCACGGTACAATTAGTTCTTAATTTTTGAACGAACCTATATCAAAATAGAGCAACCTGGACCGCAATCCAAGGTGCTGTCCTTTTCCCGCTCGGACTCAGGTGCAGGACTTGAGAACGCGACGGCCCGATAGGCCGCGTTCTCAGGGCCTGCCGTGACACAGTACCTGTCACGTTCTGAACGCGATAGGCCACCCCATCGCGATCTAGCTCCCTGACCTAAATGCCCTGTCGCGATCTTTGAACAGCCCTGTCGCGTTCTGATCTGACCCTGCCGCGACCCTTACAGGGATACATCGCGATCTGGGGTTTTTGCATGAAAGCCCATGATTTGTGATGCTCTAACTTTCTACAGTGTTTACATCCCTCGTTAACAGTCATACACGTAGTAAATATACTTGTTATAAATTAAATGTATATTGAGTGATTTAAAAGACATGCATATGACCTTTTTCTATCTATGATTCCTTTTACACATGCACACACTTGAACCATCAATTATGGCTTAACTTGGCATAAAAATATCTCATAATACATCTAGTAATTTATTCCAAGTATATATTAAATTGTCATATTTTAAAATGCACTAGTCTTCGTTTTCTCGCAATGATTTGGGAATACCGTTATTGATGCTCTACTGTTCTAGAATTCTTCTAGAACATCGAGCACTTATTTCTATATATAAACTTTCTCATGACTTGGACGAACTCTCCGTTGGATATTCCTTCTGCCGGATTAGTGAATCCTTGTTCAAGGCCTCTGTAAGTCTCCTCTGTCCATAGATTCCCACATGGTCGACGAGCTGGTTGTACCCTAACACCTATGAAACCCTTTAGGGATCAATATGATCCAAACGGCTATTAGAAATTCGCTCTTATCTTGAATCACGCCGGACCTCTGGACCTGTGCATAACATGGCCAGTGGAAGGGTAGTGAATTCCACCTGACTGTCAACACCAAGTGCTCGTGTTGTGCAACTGTTACTGTCGCCCGTTTACTTGACGTTCATGCGCATTTACCCGTAGTTCTCATCTATACTCGACTCGCTCATCTGTTCACACTCTCTCTACTATCTCATCTATTCATCTAGTACTCTCGTCTATTTCTTGGTACTCTCTATTGGTCATTGACTGATTGTCTAAAGATAAACAATATAACCAATGCCTGACAATATATAAAGGGCCCGATCTGGTCCTGGGATGTGTGCCCAAAAGTGCTATTTGCCCGCGGGAGTTAAATGACTAGAGTGTTTGGCATTACACTCGAGTGCTTTCTATCTCGACTATCTAAATGACAATCAAAAGTGCTATGTTCTCTCGTTTTCTATTGACAACAAAGTGCTATACCATACACATTGTGCTATTGCTATACTTTGTGCTATTTGTGCTATGGCCATCCTGCTATTTGTGCTATACTTGACGCTTGTGCTATATTTGGAAACTTGTTACATGCTATCGTGCTATCTCTTACACTACTTGAGTCTCTCGCTCTATCATTAGTTACTCTGCCTTTTTAATACATTAATCATTTAAAGCATGCTTGATCTTAAGATTTAAGTCCTACTGGGCGTTATCGCTCACCCTACGTTTTTGGTTATGTGTTCTCAGGTGAGACCGAGGAGGACACTTACACTCAAGAGGATGGGAACGACCAAGAGTGAAGTCAAGAGTACCCTAGCGTCTTAGTATTATGTTAGAGTCTTAGCTCAGTCTTTTACTTTTATTCAATGTAATTGGGCCCTATAGAATGGCTCTAATATTAGTGGTTGTAACTAGACATTGGAAATTATTAATTAGATGAATTTTCTTTAGTATTTATTCTTGTTCAATGGTTTGATGTCTAGTACTCGCTCTGTACCCGCTTACTTACAACTGTCTCGCGTTCCGATATTCTGCGTCGAGGCGTGACATTTTTTCACACTATATATGTACTTTGTTCAATGATTGAAATGTTTTATTTTTGCAACTCATAGATGATTGGTTCTCCAAAGAAGAGTATGAGAAATTTAGAGAGGACCTGCAAAGGAAAAGAATTCACATAGATGCTCATTCTGCTTCCACTTCTAAGGTGGTTAAGAGAGGCCCAACAATGTTAAGATCGGACATGGATTGCAAAGTAATGAACTCATACTAGTGAAAGTTAATCAGATGGGGCATCCACTAGGAGAAGAGGGCAGCTACTGAAACAATTCTTGGGCATTATGGCAAGGATGGGGGATAAATTGCTGATCGATGTCATTTCTTGGTGGGCTATGTCGTCGTCCAACAAGGACGATGTTTGGGATTTTATCTAGGTGATGTAATGAGTAATACATGTGCTTGTTTTATTTTCTATTCCACTTGATTACATCTAACTTTTTTAAAAATGTAGAGAAAATTTGATATTCCCATTAGCTTGCGTGATTTTGTAATAAAGGATCTAGATCAGAAATAGAGGTCTTGGAAGTATGACTTGAGGATGAAATTCTTCACACCATATCAAAAAGTGCAACAACACTTTACATGTTCAGACACAAGAGTAGTTGAAGAACAATGGAAAAAAATTGATCAAATATGGTCTTCGGAAGAATTCAAGGTAATTGAAATTGACTTACAATTAGTCTTGGACCAAGTGACACTCTATAATTATTCTAACAGTTGTCATTTTGATTTGTAGAAATGCAGTGAAACAAATAAGCAAAATAAGTCCAAACATACCCTTTTTCACTGCGCTGGTAGTAAAAGTTTTGCTGACATATACCATGAGGAGGTAACATATATACTTATCATAACATCTAAGTTGATCTATTCAAAATATTTATGTTTATGTCTAAGTTAATTTGTGCATAATGTTGTAGTTTCTAAAAATTAAGGCCACTCTTGATCGTGGGGACTTGATCATAAGGACCCGCATGAAGAAAACTGTGGTCCAGTTAATGAAGAGAGTGCTGCAATGATTGTATAATTAATTAACTTTGTTGATTGTCTAATGTTGACATAATTCTCATATTGTAAGAATATTCTAATGTTGACATAATTCTCTTTATGAGAGTGCTGCAATGATTATACTAATTCCTGGTTGTTTTCTTACTCAAATTGTAGGAGAAAATTCGAGACATTAAGCTGACGCAGCATTCAAGTAGATCAAGCTCAATTGCAAGTGTGGGGGACGCTTATGAGCAAGTTCTGGGAAGAGACAGAACTGGAAGAGTCTGTGGCATAGGCATGGGCCCTACCCCAAAGAGCTTGTAGGGTTCAAGAAGTGAACAGAAGCTACGTCAGGACAATGAATGCCTAAAACAACAAATTGATGCTCTCGAAGAAAGAATTAACAAAATTGTGTCTTGTGGCAATAATGAGGTAATGAAAATCTGTTGGCATACTTTAATATTAAAATTGCTTAATGTTAACAATCTACCTATACTTGTGCAGAGTTTTGCAAGTGTTTGTCATGCTCAAAGGAAGAAGGTAAACAAAATCTAATTGGTTTAATATGTTGGAATGCATATATTTTACAAATATTTATGTGAAATCCGACATCTATATCCAAAATTTTTAACAGGATTCATTGGCGTGGAGGAGAGTGAGGATCCTAAGTTTCTCTGGACAAGTAGTTGCCATCGGCATTCTAATGTTTGATGATAATGATAATGATAATGTGGTCATGGGGAATAAGTTAGGTGGTGAGTAGTACGAGGTTTCTATACTCATAGCCCATGACCCGACTTCATCTTTGTTTATCAAAGATGCGGATAGAAAAAATATGAACGATGTTGTTGGGAGTCACATAATATGGTTTAGAGAATATGTAAGTTTATTTATATTTATCTCATTCTTATTTATATGTTGTTAATTATCAACTTTGATGTTAATAAAATATTTTACATGTAACAGGTTGAGCTTAAGGATAATTGATCTTCACCTCCACCCTTTCTGGTAAGTATCCAAAACGAATGAGCATCATATAGCATGAGTCTGCTGCTGCAGTTGGCTTAGCCCAACTGAGCAGATCTTGAGATCAATTTAATGTTGAGAAATTATCTACTTTGGCCCATTTTTTATTAAGCATATTGTGTGGTTTGAAATGAGAAGTAGTTGTTATACACATCCTCACACCACTTATTGACTGCAGAAGACATATTGTTGCTTAATGTCTACTCAATGTCCCTTAATTCAATTTTCTTACCACATTTAGTATAGTGTTGCTCTTGCAGTTCGTTTGTTGCAACCTGTCTTGGTCCAAGGAGATAGGAAGCTGACTGATGCCCTCCCTGATGTATAATTGATTTGGAGAAAGCAACCTGTCTTGGTCCAAGGAGAGAGCAAACCATGACAAATCTCCTCCCATCACATGTGAACAATTTGATGGGTTAACACTTAACTTCCTCTTCTGAACAGATCTTTAGCACCAGCATGTGAATGTGAACAATTTGATGGATTTTGATTTTTTTGATGTATTTGATGCTTCTGAACAGATCTTTAGCACCATTATTGTTTATTAAACTTTAATGTGTTTTATATTTTTAATGTGTTGTGTATTGTGAATAAGTGGGTGTGAACGTGTGTGTGTATGTGAATGTGTGGATGTCAATGTGAATGTGGATCTTAATGTTCTATGAAGGTGGATACAAATGTGGATGTGGATATGTGTGCATCTAAATGTGGATGTGTTTGTGTTGATCCAAATGTAAATGTGACTGTGGATCCAAATGTATGTGAATGTGGATACAAATGTATGTAATGTGGATCCCAATGTATGTGAATGTGGATCCAAATCTATGTGATGTGGATCTCCAAATGTAGGTAATGTGGATCTCCAAATGTAGGTGAATGTGGATCTATTTGAATACATTACTATTTTATTTTTACTAAAAATATATATGCTTTTTGTGTACGTGGCTGTAGGTAAACATGCCTATGGTTTATATAGCCATAGGGGTGTACGCAATTGTAAGTGAGGCTATCCTTACCAAAAACATGACTATAGTTTACATAGTTATAGGGGAAAGAAGATATCCTTATGGTCATACTTATGGCTACGAACACCATGGGTAAAGTTCACTACCTACAGCGTTTGAAATGTCATAGCCATAACCCTTTGCCGTCGAACCATTGTTGACGAAATCCTATCGTAGGGTAACACTGTAAGCGAAGGCTATGCTTACGATTTTCGAGTTTCTACTTACAGTGTTTTGACGTGAGCAAAACCCGATTTTCTTGTAGTGCAACCTGATCCGAGCATTTTAGTTATATGATACAATGTCCATCACAGCTCCAACTCTACCTTGAAAAGTTATCCAAAGACCCTGATCGACTCCTACTGAAACTCTGCTTTAGGAGTACAACCAATGTAAAATCTTGGGATTCTATCTAAAAAAATTCTAGTAAAACTCCTACTCTTAGTCTATAAAAATAAACCCCCAGGCATAGATAAAAGGTCAAAAGTTTCAAATGTAAATGACAAATCTCTGCAAAATATGTTGGCTTCCTTCCTCTCTCTCTCTCTACTCTATTTCTTTGTTCCCCTTCTTAGACAAACATTTGACTTAAACGTTAGAAGATCAATCTCAAAAACCTTTTCCAGATTTAACTTCTTATGGATCAAATCAATGTCAGCACCGACGGCTTCGATTCCTATTCATTATCAAGATCTAAACTCCTCTCGAGCGTCCACAGTCCGCAAAGCTTTATCACTACCCATCGAAACGGAGCGTCTTATATATTGTCTGCAATATAAGAGCTTCGATGGACATGGAAGAACCAGCCTACCAACAGGCTAGTGATTCGTTACATGAGATAGCCACGGACGACATCCAGACCGGGGGTTAAAAACCCTTCACTACTAAATCACAAGGCAAGCTATTCATAATCTTATTATGGACATCAAAGTGGCAAACCCCCCTACTTCAACAACTGCCAATGGTTGTCAACTCAGCGGACCCTGTGCGACAAGCTGACCACATCTTATCTATGCAATTCCAACAAATCAATGAAACAAACTCTGGGTGTTGCTGTAACAGCAAGTGGGATCAGCCGAGGCCGAGAGGATGTACCGAAGGGACGGAGGACCGCCTTCCGACGAGTAGGAATGAGCTCCGACCTGCAAAAAACCACCGAGGGATCTCGGTGGGAGCACACTCCGACGATCAAGTCAGATTGGATGTATGGATTGAGGAGAATCAGTGTTTTTGATAACATACCTCTTCTGCATGGGGTGCCTCTTCCTTTTATAAGAACCAGGCGATATGAATCACTGGTGGGGAGAGAAGAGGTGCCCTCCTTCTACGCCTCCAATCTCGCTAAGCGCAGTTACGGAGGTAATGGCGCACCTCACAGCCAGGATCCTGGAGGCTTGCCGTTACAGGGACTTCCTTTCACAGGAGCATGACGGCTGGGGCTTGAGGGGCCGCGATCTCCTGGGATCCGTCCCGTGAAGATGGGCAAGTGTGACCTGGCACCAGCAGGATGCGCCCAGATCACGGGCCCGACCTCGCGGTCTCGAGAGCGAGAGTTAGAAATCATCCGGGGCCGACAAGCCGAGGACTTAGGACGTCGTCGACTATACAGATGCTAGGTCGTCGGCGGACGAAATTTTGATGACTAGGTTGGTGTTAGGTCGGCTAGCAACGGGTCGCATCATTAGCCCCCCGGGTTCTCCTTAGTGCGAACTCTCGGTGTGAGGAGAAACCATTTTTCTTCTTTTCCTTACCGCCGTCATCTCGTTTCACCAACCGCTCTTGGAATCCGGACTGGCGCGCGTCGCTTCGCCGGTCTTCAGGACGTATTTTGTGTCAAGGCCACTTCGAATGACATCCCTGCCATTATGGCGATGATGATGACTTGCTGTTACGTCAGTGCTGAGGCGCCTGCCATCGCATAACTATCTTGATTTCAGCATCCATGATAGCCTCCCTCGATGACTGCGTGCGTTACTGATCCAGGTGAATGGCCTCAAACTATCTATATCCCGACACGTGGGGAAATCGGGGCCGTCGAAGCATTCGATCGGGCTGGCCTCGTAGGCCTATAAATATCCAAGGTCATTGCCTGATGCAGCACACTTATTTCGCGCACGCCTCCGTCTGCCGAGCCGACGCTTCTCCGACGACCCGACGACTTCTTGCCAGCCTTGGGGCCAGTGGTCTTTCCCGCTTGCTTCCTTCCGAGGTAAGCGATGAGTCATTCATCCTCCCCTTCGACCGAGGGTCATTCATCGTCCACCTCTTCGACCGGTAGATCTGCCAATGAGAACCCCATCTCTGATGAGGTTCCGGACCATGCCCCTAAAATCGGCACCGAGATCCTTGATACCATGGTGTCGGGTCCCGTCAAGGACTCCTTTGTTCTTGAAGTTAGTCCTGGTACGTATGTCCCACGCGCGCCTTCGGCTCATACAACTGGCACTCGTCGCCAGGCTGACAACGTGGCTAAAGTGCGGTGTGAGGTCTCCTATGATACTTTTGACTAGATCAGTTCTCACCCTGGGCTCGCACTTCTGGTTGATGCCGTTATTTCTCCATCCGAGGGTTTCGAGCCCACCATGTCATGAAGGGGGGATTCTCCATTTATTCTGAGGCGGTCCGGGCCGGCTTCCGTCTCCCTTTACACCCCTTCGTCGTCTTTCTTCTCCTAGAGCTCAGAATCGCTCCTTCCTAACTGACTCCGAATTCTTGGAGAACAATCGTCAGTTTTCTTTCTATGTGCTTCTCGGCGGGGGTCCCTCCGACTTTGCGCCTTTTCTTTTACCTCTTTTCCATCAAGCCGTTTGGGGACTGGCTTTATTTTGCGGCGAGGAATGGTTGGCATATCCTTGGCAGACTACCGTCCTCTGTCCATGGCTGGAAGAGGAATTTTGTTTTCATCTACTGTCCCTCTGGGTGGCCTTTCCCGACCGAGTGGTCGGACATCGACGTCCGGAACAAGGCGTTTGGGTCACCGAGACTCCGCACTCCTGAGCTCTCGGATATCGCTTTTCTAAAGGAGGTGGATCCACCCGACCTGCTTGAACCCTCCGAGAAGCTATTCAAGCTGATAGATGAAGGCACTAAAGGTTGCCACACTTCCCGGCCGTCTCCTCGGTTCATTTATAATCTCGTGATCCTAACTCCTCCTGTTCTCGCAGCTATGGCCGACAAGGTTGCACCCGTGCGCAAGGGGCTGTCACTCCGCTCGAGAGAAGGGAGCAAAATTTTCCCGAGGGAGAAGAAAGTGGCTTCCCACTACGAGAAGCGTCCACGCGACGTCGAAGCCGCCCCTCCAATGACTTGTCGATCGCGACCCCTGAGCAAAGCTCGGCGTCTGTTCTACTGCCAGAGGAGAGGCCTGCGAAATGTGCATAGCAGCCAGCACCCGCTCCTTCCGCGTCGACTCAGGGCCACCTCCAGCTGGACCCAGTAGCGTGGGGACGTCAGGCCCTACCTGCTGAGGCAAAGGCGGATGCGCTGAACAAGCCCTTACGTAGGCTCGTGTTCGACTTCCATTCGGCACTTCTGAGCCAACTGGCCGCGCTTAAGGCGTTCATGCACCGGGCCGAGGTGAAGAGGCAGTCCTGTGACAAGCGCATCACCGAGGCCGAAGAGGTGGAAGCCTCCGAGAAGGCCATTTGCTTGAAGGAGGAAGAGGTGGCGAAGAAAAGGGAAGCCGCCCTCCAATCCGAGAAGGGAGCTCTTTCAGTGGCCAAGGAGGCTCTCGAGGCCACGAAGAAATCACACGCCGACGAGATTGCGGCTCACGAGAAATCAAGGAAGGATTTTTCGCAGCTCGTCGCCGAAGAACGGGAGAAGGCGATAGAGGAATATCGCGACTCCGACGAGCTTCAGGAAGTAGTCGCGGGCCTTTTCAAGGAGGGCTACCTCGCCTGCCTCGAGAAAGTGAAGGAGCTATACCCCCGCCTCGACTTCTTGGGGGCATTTCTTCCAGACGAAGGCGGTGAAGGGGCTGCAACCAAGGGTGTCTACGAAGTGGGTCACCATGACGAGGTGGTGGCAGTCGTGGATGAGGCGGTGGGAACCGCCGTCGATCGGGTCCTTGACTAGGCTGCCGACGCTGTGATAGCCAAGGACCCGCCGACCATGAAAATGTAATCTGCTTTTCGCACTAATGAAATTGTTTCCTCATCTTTCTTTATCGATGTTCCTGCCGACGACTAGATAGCTTCATTTTTATTTATCAGCTTGACTGCGAAGTGTCGAAGCGACCTAGATAGAGGGACGTTGCGACCCCTTACAGAGAAGAGTGCCAGAGCGTCCTCGTCTTTAATACATAATGCCGAAGTGACGTCTCACGAGGAAGAGTGCCTAAGCGACCTCGATTACAGAGTGCATAAGCGACCTCGATTATAGAGTGCGTGAGCGACCTCGTTCGCAAAGGAGAGTGCCGAAGCGACCTCGTTTTCAAAGAGTGCCTTAAGCGACCTCGTTTACAAAGAGTGCATGAGCGACCTCGTTGTCAAAGAGTGCCTAAGCGACCTCTTACAAAGGAGAGTGCCGAAGCGACCTCATTTTACAACATAGAGCGCCGTAACGACCGCCGTAACGACCTAGCTTATTCGTCAAGGGAAATATCCTCGGAGGTGCTCAACGTTCCACGTTCTTGGAATGACCAAGCCACTAAGGTCGGTCAGCCGATAAGCATCGTGGCCGAGGTGCTCTACGACACGATTGGGCCCTTCCCAATTAGTCGACAGCTTACCGCTAGCTGACTTCAGGTCCGAGATTGCGAGTTTTCTGAGGACGAGGCTTCCCACTCCGAAGCACCGCGGCTTGACGTTCCCGTCGAAGTTCCTCTTAACCCGTCGTTGGTAAACTTCCATTCTTGCTGACGCTTTTCCTCGTCTCTCCTCCGCTAAGTCGAGCTCAGCTAGCAAGGTGAGGTCATTGTTCCGTTGGTCAAACCCGAGGACTCTTCCTGACGGGACGAGCATTTCTACGGGTGACACAACCTCTACACCAAACGCGAGCGCAAACAGTGACTCTTGAGTCGCTTCTCTCGGCGTTGTCCTGTATGCCCATATTACGTTGAGCAGCTGGTCGGCCTAACAGCCTTTATGGCTTTGTAGCCTCTTCTTTAATCCATCTAAGATCGTTCGGTTTGTTACCTCGGCCATCCCATTTGACTGGGGATGAGCGACTGAGGAGAATCTATGTTCAATCCCGAGCACCTCACAATTTCGTCGGAACTTGGCGTTGTCGAACTGGCATCCATTGTCGGTAATGATCGTCCGAGGAAGACCGAATCTACAAATTATGTTCTTACAAACGAAACCCCAGGCATTAGCGTCAGTTATCTTTGCCAACGGCTCGGCTTCGACCCATTTCGTGAAATAATCAACCCCGACAATAATAAACTTCCACTGGCCCGACGCGGGGGGGAATGGTCCGAGGATGTCCATTCCCCACTGTGCGAACGACCATGGGGAGGTTATGTTTGTGAGCTCTGAAGGCGGTTGCCGATCAATCTTGCTGAAGAGCTGGCATCGGTGGCAACTCTTCACATACTTCTCGGAGTCTCTGAGCATGGTGGGCCACCAATAACCTTGTCGGGTTATCCTTCGCACCAACGAACGAGGACCTGCATGACAACCGCAAGTACCTTCATATACCTCCTTGATGATTTCCTCCGCTCGGCTTGGGTCCACGCACAGGAGGTTTGGATAGCTGAATCCTTTTCGATATAAGTCGTTGCCGACGATAAAAAACCTCGACGCTCGTCTTCTAGTCTTGTCGGCCTCCTCTCTATTTCCTGGTAGTAACCCGTCCCTGAGGAAATCTATCAGCGGGGTCATCCACGTCGTCCTGATGTCGATGCTCATCACTCCCTTGGTTTCTATGGTCGGTTCATGAAGCTCTTCTACCAGTATCGATGACGGAGGTTCAAGCGAGGTCGATGCGAATTTGGAAAGGGCATCAGCTTGCATATTCTCGATCATCGGTATCTTCACCAGCTCGGCCGAATCGAAGCCAGCCATGAGTCTTTGGACTTCCGTCATATAAGACACAAGCTTGGCTTCCTTCGCCTCAAATTCCTGCGACACTTGGCTGACGACCAGCTGGGAGTCACTGTAGACACGTATCCTTTTGATCCCAAGGGACTTCTCCATCTTGAGCCCTGATATTACTACTTCGTATTCGGCCACATTGTTAGAAGCATAAAAGCCGAAACAAACGGTGTACCTTAGATTAAGGTCGTCGGGCGAGTGTAGGTCCACCCCGGCTCCACTGCCTAGAGAATTTGAGGCTCCGTCAACGAACACCTCCCACCAATCGTCGGTATCTTCCTTTGGCGCTGCTCGGGCCATCCCTTCGGAAATGAAATCTGCGAGAGCCTGAGCTTTGATAGCGACCCGAGGGCTAAATTCGATGTCGAACTCTCCGAGCTCGATAGCCCACTTTGCCAACCTTCCGGAGGACTCAGGTCGGCCGAGGACTTGTCGAATCGGTACGTCGGTGAGTACGACAACTCTATGTGATTGGAAGTAAGGGCGTAGTCGTTGTGCTGCCATGATCAGCGCATATCCGACCTTATCAAGGTCAGAATATCGCTGCTCGGCTCCTCACAGCGCTTTGCTTGTGTGGTATACTGGAAGGTGGGTTCTGTTCTCTTCTCGCACGAGCACCGAACTAATAGAATAGGTTGTTGTAGAGAGGTATAGCAGCAGTTCCTGTCTGACTTTCGGCTTGCTTAACATTGGTACATGTGCCAGATGTGCTTTCAGCTCATCGAACACCTTTTGACACTCCTCGGTCCACTCGAAGCGATCCCTCCTCAGTACCTCGAAAAATGGTCTGCATCATTCCGCCGACCTGGACATAAACTTGCTAAGAGCCGTAACTCTGTAATTAAGTCTTTGTACCTCCTTTACCATCCTCAGAGCCGTCATGTCGATGATCGCTCAGACTTTGTCGGGGTTGACGTCGATTCCCCGACTAGACACGAGGTAGCCCAGGAACTTCCCTGCTAGGACGTCGAAGATGCACTTTTCGGGATTAAGCTTCATCCTGTATCATCGCAGCACTTCAAATGCCTCTGCTAGGTCCCTTACATGGTCTTCTGCTTGTCGGCTCTTCACCAACATGTCGTCGATGTAGATCGCCATTGTCTTCCTGATCTGTTCCTCGAACATCATGTTAACGAGCCTCTGGTATGTCGCCCCTGCATTTTTCAATCCGAACGGCATGCGGCTAAAGCAATACAGACCTCTCTCTGTAGTGAAGGACGTCTTCTCCTCGTCCTCTGGAGCCATCTTGATCTGGTGGTACCCGGAGTAGGCGTTGAGGAAGCTTAAGAGTTTGTGCCCAGCCGTTGAGTCTACGAGCTGGTCGATGCGAGGCAGTGGAAAGCTATCCTTTGGGCACACCTTGTTCAGGTCGGTGAAGTCTACACACATCTGCCACTTCCCGTTTGCCTTTCGCACCAAGACGACGTTGGCGACCCATTCTGGATAGAACGAATCTCGAACGGTCCCTGCCCGCAAATATTTCACCAAGTTGTCGTCTACTGCTTCCTGACGATCGACCGACAACGGTCTTTTCTTCTGACGAATTGGCTGAGCTTTGGGGTTAACGTTTAGGTGATGCTGGATAATCTTGGGGTCGATCTCGGGGAGGTTGTCATCCGACCAGGCGAACACGTCACTACTTTTTTTCGAGAAAAGCGACAATCTCCTCTTATAGGTTTCCGAGCTCGGCCCCGACGGCCAGGGCTCCCTTCTCGACTTTTATCTGTTTAGTTTGTTCCGTTGGTTCGTGCCTTTCGTTATTATCAACACAATCAGGCACATACTCCGGAATGGTTGGTTCTTTTGCTTTAATGGAATTTACATAGCATCGGCGAGCCTCAGCCTGGCTCCCGACGACCTCTCCTGTTCCGCCAGGAGTTGGGAATTTTAGCTTCTAGTGATAAGTCGACAGCACTCCTCCCAACTTCCCAAGCAGGCCCTGACTAAAGATCGCATTGTAGGCCGACTTCACTTTTACAATGAGGAAGTCGACCTCAACCGTCACATGGTGCATACGGGTGCCTACTATCACCTTCAGTCTGATGGAGCCCTCAGCATTCACGGGCATCCCACTGAAACCAAACAAAAGAGTAGCAACAGGCTTGAGCTCCGTGCTCAAGTTGGTCATTTTAAGGAAACACTCATAAAATAGGACGTCGGGTGCTGCCCCGTTATCCACAAGGATACGGTGTACAGTGTATCCGTCAATGTCGGCATGGATCAATAACGCGTCGTCGTGGGGGGAAGCTCTGCCCGACAGCATCTTCATCGGAGAACGTGATGACTCTACCGGCTCTCGGCGCTGGCGATCTCGGCGCTTCTGTCGCCGCGGCCGACGCGTAAGCCTTCCTCTTCCTCCCGCTATCGCCACCGCTAGTCGAGCCGCCTACGAGGACAAGGACGGTCCCCTTTGCTTCAGTGGCCTCTCGCTCTTTCTCGGGGGTGCGTGTCCTCGTCCGGCCGTCGAAGACATCCTTTCCGATGATTCCTCGCCGCAGCATCTCCGCGATCTTCATCTTGAGGCTTCTGCACTGGTCGATCAAATGGCCGTACTCCTTGTGGTAGTTGCAGTAGAGGTTAGCCCCTCGACCAGCGGGTGGCCTCATCATCGGCTCTGGCCTTCGGAACTCGAGAAACTTTTTGATGATTGGGAGGATCTCCGAGGGCATTCTCCCAAAACGAGGGAGATCCCTTACGCGGCGTGATTCGTCGGGACGACGATCGCGATCCGAGTCTCGTCGGCGCTCAGTTTCTCGTCGCCTTTCTCCACTCAACGATTCCTCCCTCTGTTGCTTCTTTGCCTCCTGTTCCGTATTGATAGGTCCTCGCTCGGTTAGAGAGGCTTACGCGACGTCGGAGCACACCCTTGTTAGGATGTTTACCGCCGTCCTCAGGTCCAGATCCACCACTTTCATCACCTCGAGCTGGAACCGTTTTGCATAATCTCAGAACATCTCGCCCTCCTTCTGGGCGATGAGCCACAGGTCGTCGATACATAGGGAGTGTTGCACCGTGTTGAAGAAATGGTCAAGGAAACGCTGGGCCAGGTCGGAGAAGCTTACGATCGACCGGGCAGGGAGTGCCTTGAACCACTGCAAAGCTGCATCGTTCAAGGTAGACATGAAGGCACGGCACTTCAAAGCGTCAGTGACATTTACCATTTCCACTTGCCCCTGGAAGTGGTCAAGATGATGAATAGGGTTGGTCGTCCCGTTGTAGAGCCTGAACTTCGGTAGTTGCAGCTTCGCAGGCACTGGTGCCAAGGTGATTTCTTCCGCGAAGGGCGAGGTGGTAAGCAGAGTCGCCACGGAGGGTGCGCGCATGCCTCGTTGAAGTGCTTCTATTTTTCTGTTCATCTCCTATAGATCGTCCTTCCATTGAGGATCGACATGAGGCAGGCTTGCCGTGGTCGGCGTTGATTTGGCCAAAAAGTGATCGGCGTCGTCAGTCTTCGCCCCGCCATATTATGCTGCTACCACGGGCGCCACCGGAGGGGGCGCGGCTTGTGCTGGGGCCGGCAAGGAGACCACGGGTGCTGCTCTCTGGACGTTGGCCTGACTTGTCGACATGGCTGGTCGGACCGGTTCGATGCCAGGCCCCGCTATGTCCTCTGGGGGAGCCTGGACTACCGGGCGACCTATGATCTCGCCCTGGGCCGGGGACTCCTGTTCTTTCTGCTCCATCCTCATTAACACCTGCTGGAGGCCTGCGAGCATCTGCTCAACGCGGTCCACGCGGAGACGCCTCCGGCAACTTCTTCAACGACGTCGGCGGGGGCGACCTCGTCGCCTGACGGACGAGCGACCGCCTTTCCCTTGGGTGCCATAGAGAGAAGCTGTCGTTTCCCACAGACGGCGCCAAATGTTGTTGTAACAACAAGTGGGATCGGCCGAGGCGATGTACCCAAGGGACGGAGGACCGCCTTCCGACGAGTAGGAACAAGCTCCGACCTGCAAAAAAACACCGAGGGATCTCGGTGGGAGCACACTCAGACGATCAAGTCAGATCAGATGTATGGATTGAGGAGAATCAGTGTTTTTGATAACATACCTCTTCTGCATGGGGTGTCTCTTCCTTTTATAAGGACCAGGCGATATGAATCACTGGTGTGGAGAGAAAACGAGCCCTCCTTCTACGCCTCCAATCTCGCTAAGCGCAGTTACGGAGGTAATGGCGCACCTCACAGCCAGGATCCTGGAGGCTTGCCGTTACAGGGACTTCTTTTCACAGGAGCATGACAGCTGGGGCTTGAGGGGCCGCGGTCTCTTGGGATCCATCCCGTGAAGATGGGCAAGTGTGACCTGGCGCCAGCAGGATGCGCCCAGATCACGGACCCGACCTAACGGTCTCGAGAGCGAGAATTAGAAATCTTCTGGGGCCGACAAGCCGAAGACTTAAGTCGTCGTCGACTATACAGATACTGAGTCGTCGGCGGACGAAATTCTGATGACTAAGTTGATGTTAGGTTGGCTAGCAACGAGTCGCATCACTGAGATATACAAGATGATCCATAAAGAACATGTCACATGAAAGCCAGAAAATTTGGATAAAAACATGTCCTGATCACGAAAAAGCAAAATACTATACATGTCATAGTATGACCACCTTAACCATGCATGGAGTGCTATTAAACCATGAATTGAAGGTTCAGAAGCTGGAGAAACCGCCGACCCCACCCCCCAAAATTAATCTTACTCCAGCCTGCCCTTTCTTGTCCGAATCCACACGCGTCGATATATTGTACAAGTCCCATGGAAAGCATCCATCAACAATATTCGTAAATTGTTCTCATCAATCTGCCTTCTTCTCCTCCCGGGGGTTCGTCTCCGTCTGACCCGCCGCCGCCGCCGCCGCCGCAGGAGAATGAGGCGCTCGCTCGTCCTCCGCCGACTTGGCGCGCGCCTCGTCCCTCTCCTTGAAGTACCTCTCGAAGGCCCGCGGGAGGAACCGCGGGAGCAGGAAGGCGAATAGGTTGACGGAGAAGTAGATCAGGTTAGCCAGTGCCAGCCCCCTCCCAAACCACAACCATGCAACGTCCTGCCAAAAATTAAGGGGCAGATAGATATATCCCAGTGACAGATGTTAACGAAGTGCCCATGGGGACCATCATAACCGACAAGAAGCAGTGCTGTCGCTGTCGTTGTGCAGTAGGTTTTAAGTGGTTATACCTTGAGACGGGCGGTGGCGGGAAGCGTCTTGTTGAAGCAGACGTCGTATATCCAGTCGATAATGACGAAGATACGGCGCACGGTGTAGAGCAGCGGCACCAGCGCCCGCACCGGCGGGGAGAAGACGCCGAAGCTGGTGACGAGGTTCTCGGTTAGGATCTGGCAGGAGAGCAGGAAGAGGTGGGGGGTGGCCGACCGCACGGTGTAGTCATCCCCGCGGGCGAACCCGCCAAGCACGTAGGCTAGCGGCAGGAAGAGGCCGACTAGTGTGCCCACCACCACGTACAGCCTGAAGAAGAGGCCGCCCTCGAAGACCTCGCGTGGGGCGGCGGCGACGGGGCCGGCGGATGGGAAGGCGAGGCGGGAGAGGGCAAAGAGGTAGAGGGTGACCAAGGCTGGGTAGGCGAGGTCGAGCAGGGGGACGAGGCCGCTGGCGGAGAACACCATGATGAAGGCCACCAGTTGGAGTTCGATCACCCGCAGGGAGCCCATCACTCCACCCACCACCGGCTTCCGAGACGGGTGGCGGGCATGCTGTTGCTTCGCCGTCGGCGACGACGCCGTCGTCATCGTCCGATCGGGCTCCGTACGTGGGCCGACGGCCAGAGTCACCCCCGACATCTCTGCCTGCGGACACGAAACACTCGACGGAAGAGAGAGAGAGAGAGAGAGAGAGAGAGAGACACTGAATAAAGAAAAAAATGAAGTCCGAAGTCAGACATCTCAATGGAAGAAAGAGACGGCTGACAAACATATGCGTTTCTGTTTCGACCATATTACGATACGATATATTATGTTAAATATGATTCCTTTCTTTCTACGTGGTTATGTCTGTAATTTTCTTTCTGTCCTGAGGATATATTAGAATTTCTCCTCCTCGGACTAGCTAAGTTGTTTTCATATACAGGGAAGTCCGCCATCTCCTTAACACGTGTTTTGCACGCGTCAGCTAAAGAGGTCATCCAGAGACAAGTACTCGCCCAACGGGACTCGGCTCTTTTTGTGCTTCTTTTGCTCGGGAGCTATAGCTGGTTATTTCGTTTAAAATTATTTTTTTCAATCTCCCAGAAATCCTATCTACAGTACACGGCGTGGAATATTTGTACGTTGATACTTTTTTCTACGATTAGGTACAAAGAGTATTTAAATTTAGATTCCTATCCTTTTATGTTACAACTTTTTATTGTTATGGACAAATTTAAATTTCAGATCTCTGAACTGAAGCATTATGTGGGTGATGTGCCGAATGATCACAGGCCCAACATATGGCTCAGGTCCATAGGGCGGGTCGGCCCATGCTACTATCTCACACAGATGTTGGTGAGGCCTCCGTCTGAAGATGTAATGACGATTGTGCATTACGGCACCATTGGGCGGTACTCCACCACTGGACGTACAACATTAGTCTAATTGATACTCAGTAAGATGATAGTAGGGTCAATAATCGATTAAAACATTCTTGTGCAGTACTTGGGCATTCCGAAGGTCATGGGTCCGAGTCGGACCAAATTGCATTAGTTATGTATGTTCTCAAGTAAATCATAATATGTGTGTTCTTTAATTATAATAAAGATTTCTAATATTCATTATGTATAATTCGTTTAACGTTTCATGATGAAGTTCATAGATATGCACAATGAATATTAATTATGATGAGCTATATAACAATGAGATTAGTAGTATTTAAACATATATTCTTAATTATTCATAGTTCAACGATATATGAGAAGGACATCAAATATCTAGTGAGACTAGTACAAGTTGCTTCTGCTCATGTGATCAGGGTGGCTGGTCTTATAATCACTTGTGTGGACAAACTAAGGTGAACATGTAGGTGCTCATTGATGAATGAGTTCACTGAACTGATCTGACATGAATCGCTGGATGGTAATATTACATAACTGTCAATTAGTTGGATACATTATCACAATAGTGTGGTTGGTCTTTTGACCTGAGACACCAAGGGCACATTGTCAGTGAACTTCTGGGTTTAGAGTTCAACTTATAGATCTCTAATCACGAGGTCTTACTCAGTTATGTGATCAGATCAAGTGTAATACCTTCGAAGGTGGTTGTGTGATCAATATGGAATCATTCGCCCTCGGTAATTGAGAGAGAATGCTCTAGAGAGAGATGTCTGTGTTGCCCAGATAGCAAGCCCAGAGGGGGGGTGAATGGATTGCTAAAGATTCTTTGTAGAATAATTCCTGTAAATAAAACACTTGACAGAAAACACTATGATCGATGGTTAGAGATAGTGTTAAACAAGACACAGAGAACAATCACACAGACACAGACAATTTTATCTTGGTTCGGATCTCCTATCCCAAAGAGTCCTACATCCAGTTCCCAAGCAACCACTTGGGATTCCACTAAACAAGGGTACAGTCTCCCTTAAGGACACATACACATCCAGCAGCAGTTGGCCTTCTCTTCTCTACCAGAAGAGGAATCGCTCCACTTGATGCAATAGGTCTTCTCTTCACAACCGAAGAGGAATGCTCACAGAATAATGAGTTGAAAGAAAAGGGCCCCAAGACCAAGCTTCTAATCCCTGCTTGATCTGAGGCGAAGTTTGAGAGACACAAGATAATCACAAAATGGACTCTCTCAGATCTACACAAGCTCTCAAAAGAAATGCAATAATCAATGAGAGCTAAGAGCTACAGGAGTTTGGAATGGACAAGCTAGCTCTGCGTTCTTCAGGTGACTAAGATTTTCAAGCTTCTCAAGAATTGTTCACTTCGCATGAGTTGTGTTTTGCTTGAAGTCACTAGTCTTCTATATATCTTCTTTGAAAAATATTTGACCATTAAAGTATCTATTGTCTCATACTTCATGCATGTTGGAGTATCTGGTCTGAAGTATGGAGCAGGTGAGCTTGCAACCATTAATGCCCAAATTGATACATACACTCATATGGAAAGACTGTCTGAATCTTCTATCCTATTGTCAGGTTGACAAGTCCATCTTTTGCAATGTGCATTTCTACCGGAAACCCTACACACAATAAATGCTGACACATAGACAACTTATCTTTGTCTAAACTATCATTCAACATTAGTATTCGTGCAGTATAAAGATACACCAGAAAGGAAATGCCATTCTGTCATTATGTAAAGTGTGACTTTGTGTGTCATAGGCAAGATAGGTAAAAGATATATTGTGTAGAGAGTTGTATTGTCACAATAAATGTTAGAGAACATGGGATACAACATGTTTTTCGCGGAAAGACTTGAAATCCACAAAGATTTGAAAAACATTTGAGTATTATGTAGAATGAAACTAAAGAATGATTGAAAATGATTTAAATGAGAATATTTAACAGTTGTCTTAAATGCGATTGATAATAGAAAGTAGATGTGATTTAGACAGGCTCTGATTAGAGAGAGTTGATGTTGATATTAAATCAATGATATAATCATAATTCAAGTGAGAATGTAATCTATGTTGAAACCAAGTCGATGTGAGTATAATCCATGTATTAATATAATGAAATCGATATTCTGTACAAAGTCATTGTATAGCTGAAATCGATGTACAGATAAAATCGTTGTTCAAAACGAAGTCGTTGTTCAAGTGAAGTCGTTGTAGAGATGAAATCGTTGTTTCACATAAAGTCGATATAATAGACATGAAATCGTTGTTTCAGATGAAGTCGATGTAATAGGCATGAAATCGTTGTTTCAGATGAAGTCGATGTAATAGACATGAAATCGTTGTTTCACATGAAGTCGATGTAATAGACATGAAATCGTTGTTTCACATCAAGTCGATGTAATGGACATGAAATCGTTGTATCACATGAAATCGATGTAATGGACATGAAATCATTGTATCACATGAAATCGTTGTTTCACATGAAGTCGATGTAATAGACATGAAATCGTTGTTTAGTCAATGTAAACATGAAGTCATTGTAATCATGAAATCGTTGTTTCATATGAAGTCGTTGTTCTGTTGAAATCAATGTTTTAGTGAAATGAAGTCGATGTAGCGACGAAATCGATGTAGCAATGAAATCTGTGTTTGAGTGAGATGAAATCGATATTTCTATGAAGTCGTTGTTAGACTTATGAAATCGTTGTAACACTAAAATCGTTGTTTTTTTATGAAGTCGTTTGTAGCACCAAAGTCGATGTTTAAGTAAGACGAAATTGATGTTTCTATGAAGTCGTTGTGAGACTGAAATCGTTGATTTACTTATGAAGTCGATGCTAGAATAAAATCGATGTGTACTCAGAAAGTTGTTGTTTTAAGTGAAACCGATGTAGGGATGAAGTCGATGCTAGAATGAAATCGATGTTCTTATAAAGAAATCGTTGTTCTATCAAAGAAGTTGATGTGTACTTAGACAAAGCATATGCATTGAATCTATAGATAACAGTGTGTGTAGACAACTAATTTATTTTAATTGATTTAGTGCTTGATGATATAAACATCATAACATGATGTTAAATAAGGGTTTTGTTAATCAACAAAAGTACATATAATGATAATTTATATGAATAGTAATTTATATGGAGATGGACTATTCATCAATCTCCCTTTTTTTGGTGATGACAAAATATTAAGAATTGCATACATAAAAAAAAACTGAAATGAATTTGCAGAAAAATTTTAAGGTATGTATTTCAGAATAATTTCTCCCCCTTTTTGTCATTAAGCAAAAAGAAATGGATAAATAGAAGAGAAAGTTAGAGAGAGACAAAGATAAATGGAGCAAAGAAGGGGAATTTTATTCCTTAGAGGGAGTAGGCATGTAGAAGGCAGGTGATAATCTAGAAGCATGGCGAGTTATAAGCTGTCAAACTTGAGCTTCCTGCTCTTCAAAAAGATCCCTAAAGGTACCCTAACTGATATCAAGAGAAGGCCCCATTTCTGAACTAACCCTCTTGAGGTGGAGTAGTCTCTGCTCTTCAATGAACTTGGTATACTCCTGAGGGCTAAGGATGGACTTGTACAGACTAGTGGTGCCAAAACTGGCATGCTGAAGGAATTTGTTAATAGAAAGAGGATAATGAAGCTTATGACCCTTCAAGTCCTTTTGCAAAGCTACATAAATCTTGTACCTCTCAATCCAGGTGACATAGGGGTCTGAGACCAGATTGATGGAATTTAGGTCCATGAACTGCTCTGGAGTAAGTGTCAGCTGGTTGGACCTGCTCAGGGATAGATTCATTTTTTCAAGCTAAAGAGCAGCCTCTGGATAAGCTTTACACCATTCAGAGTTGTCAAATCTCTCAGCCTCTGAGAGTAGGGGAGCTAAAACAGATGATTTGATGGAGCCTCTTTGATACTCCCTGAAGATGAATCTGTGAAATGCAAGTGGAGTACCCCTCTGAACAGAAATTCTAACCATGACTCTAGCAAATCTCTCGAAAATAATAGGATCCACTTCAGAGTCCATTAGTAGAAAATGAAGCTTGGGGAGAAAGGTAATCGCTGGCATCTTCAAGGTTGCAAAATCAACCTGAAGGGAAGTGTTGACAGGATTCATTGTTCGGAGCTGTGCAATGGCTGCCCTGAATTGACCAAGCTGAACTTTTGGCAGGTGGTTGACAAAATAATAGTCCTGGTATATTTGGAATTGCCTGATCAATTTGATCTCATTCTGAATGAAGGGACCCCAAGAAGATCGGTGCTGGCACACAAACCACTCAGACAAGGTAAGAGGGTGGTCTGAGGGTGGAAAAGTGTTGGCCCTGATGACCTTAAATTTTCTGTAGAGAGTCTTGTTGTCCCTGGCCCACTGATCCTCGGTCTTGGACAGCAATAGAAAGGATTTTGGCTTGTTCAGCCTTGGGAAGACCAAAAGTGGGAAGAGTGAGAGCTAAATGTTCAGAAGGACTAAGCTGAGGTAGACCAAAAGTGGCTGCAAAAGTACACTTTTGGAGGAATTGAGCATATAAGGTCTTCCTTCTGTGGACAACAGAGAGAGAGTACCATAGAGGAGGGAAAAGAACTTGAGATGAAGTAAAGACTAGTTCTTTAGAAGTCTTTCTTTTCTTGGATACAGGACTGGAGGAAGGTTGGGAATCAGTTCTATGGATGTGAGTAGCAACAACAAGAACTGTGCGGAGGATGACTTCTTCAAACTCATCCTTGATGTGATGCACAGAATGAGGAATCATAGTGGCTGCTTTAGGAATGATGGTGATAAAGGAAGGTGGAGTAGGTGGATGAAATGAACCAAATGAAGAATTGGGGGGAGGTTGAGAAGAAGGTCCAGCAGATGATGGACCTGCTAAGGAGGGACCAGCATAAGAGGATGAGGCTGGAGGTGCCTCAGAAGTAGAATGAGGAATGGAAGAGGAGGGAGTTGGTGATGAAGATGAGGCAGTAGGGAAAGGGGTAGGAGAGGATATGTGTTTTGGAAGTGGTTTCTTGAAAGTTTCGGGTGCTGGAGGGGCAGTGAAGGATGTGGGTGGAGAAGAAGGAGCTTGTCACGCCCCGATATTTAGCAGCGGAATAAATACTGGGGGACGTGAACGATACAAACCGGCGTATCACAGTTGAATAGCGCAGAGTCACAATTGAATATAATAACACATTCGAGACTATAGTATGGTCACCAAAAGTATACCTTATTTCATTCCATTCAACTAGATACAACCTCACATAAGAAGAATCAACTGAAAAGGTTTATTAATCAAATAACAACGTTTCTCTAATACATCAACTACTTAAATTTCTATTCCTAAACTGACAACTATTCATATGACAGGTGCTCGTCACTCTTGCCTTGTCCCATCTAACTCCACTGGTTCTTCATCACTACCTGAAAAAGGGCAAGATGATAGGGGTGAGTGAATTATCTCAGTAGGATTTACATCTAAATAACGTACGGGCACTAGTATATATGATTAACATTTTTCATAGGTAGATATGCACATGAATATGATGACAATGTATGCAATACTAACAGATCGAATAGCAGAATAGAACGGATAACATATCAGATAAAAATGTCGAGTTTCATATACCATGGACAGATATTTCAAGAATAGAATCATATCAGAAGAGATTGGCCATATTCAAACAGATCTCATGTGTTCACACAAACAGACGTATCATATCATGTCAAGTCAAACTTATCATGTCAAACAGGAGGCACATTTTCACAATCTTGCATGTCAGCTGTGCTACGCTAAGCACCAAGAGTCCATACTCCCGCGGTTAATAAGTACGTTGGGGCGCTCCTCCCCAGGACCGGATAGGGCCCCTATTGCACAGGCATTAGATCAAATTTGGACCGGAGTCCCACGTTGTGCCGAACAAACATATTTATATTATGGCCACAGAGTTTCAATGACAAGCTCATAGTAAAAGGAATATGACTATTCATAGAGTCAAGGAATGACAAACAGCTCAAACGAACAAGGCAGGATAACGACAGATCTTATGTTTCATAGTTCATTAATGTCTTGACATGAGGATGTTTCTAAAGACAGATCGTATGTAGAATATGTGCTTTCCTAACATGTATGCATATGACAAATAATCAATTGAACACCGGAAAACATGTAACCATGAAACTTATATGCAAATCATAACATCAACACCACTAACATGTCCACACTAACATGTATTCATTCCCACATTCATATCATATTCTTATCTTATCAATTGACAATAAGCAAGATCACAAGATAATCCAATAGACATAAGATCAATCACAATTACACATTAGAATCGTATTCATATCATTACTATTTTTCAATGAGTTGATTTATTTTAGGTCCATGCATACTATATAACATCATGCACATGCTAGTAGACCTCATGTAATGATTGGACCCAAAATATGCAAATTCTTGTAAGGGTAGTGTGGACACTAGATCTAGTGGTGTCGACACAATGCTTCAAACACAAGACAAAATAATGCAAAACTGGTCAAGTAGTGTCGACACTAGATCAGGTAGTGTCGACACAGTGCTTCAAATACAAGGCAAAAAGGTCAAGTAGTGTCGACACTAGATCAAGTAGTGTCGACACTAGAGACAGCTTCCAGAAAATCTTCTGGCCAATATGGGACAGTGTGTCGACACTAGCTCAGGTAGTGTCGACACTAGATCAGCTTCCCAGAAACTCTCTGGGTCAAACTGGGATAGTGTGTCGACACTAGATCAGGTAGTGTCGACACTAGAGAGCTTCTCAGAACACCTTCTGGGCTGTTTTGGGACTGTGTGTCGACACTAGATCAACTAGTGTCGTCACTAGTGGCCCTTCCAGAAAAAAATATATCAAGTGTAACCAGAAAACACGTATCATGCAGCGATTCACTTTCCCTTCTTATAACTCTCTAAAGAATGACATTTAGATAAAATGTTCAACATAAAAGATGACGAGGAGAAACAGTAGAAGAACTTTGATGTTAGGGGTTTGATCAAATTCGGTCTCTAATCTTGAGAAAACATATGAAGACCAAAAGTCAAGTGTAACCCAAAATCGCAGTATCATGCAGAGACTCTCTTATCATGCTCCTACCCCTCTAACGAAAGACTTTTGGTCAAAACGTCAAACATATAAGATGATCGTGACTTCAAGTAGAAGAACATCCATGAAGAAAGTTTAGTCAAATTCGGTATCGAATCATGTGCATAATAAGAAGAACGGGAAAAGCCGTAACTGTGCGAGACTTCGGGAAAATTACCAATACACAATGTATACTCCATGAAAACCAGTCAAACCAAGTGCAAATGAACCTAGACTCAAGAAGTACATGTTGGTGTTGGTTTTCTTTAATCTTGGTCTGAGAACACTTACCTTTGTGAAGATCTAAAACCAGTCAATGTTCTGGACACAACGGAGGATGCAAGGGATGGAACTCCGGGTTCCCAACCTTTCTCCTTCTCCTCAGAAGCTCTAGCCTGCCTCCAAACGACCCCAACTCGTTGTTAAACCTTCCCCAAGAGTTTGAGGATGAGTTCTTATAGATTTAGGTTGTAGTTAAGAGTCCTAACAAGACTAGGAAAGGGGCTGCGAATTCTGCTCACTGTTTTCCAAGAAATCTGGGACTCTTTCCTCCAAAGGAGGTAGCAAAGGTTTAGGAAACCCCCTCTTAGAGTTGGGTTCGGTTTTGACTTACCTTACATGACTACTTACCTTAATTTTAACCCTAACTTGCCCTTTCTAATTATGGCATAATTACATACACAAATTTTTGGGTAATTTCTTGTCCTAGTTTTCATCCTTGGGTCAAATGTGCTCTATTGGCCCAAATCTTGTTAATGGATCATTAATACATGGTATTGGAAGTCTCTCCAATCTTTTTATTTAATTTATCCCCCTTTATTTCTAAAATTTTTAAATCCCTAAATTTCTAGGGTGTTACAGAGTTGGAGTCTGAAGACTGGGGGTTTCAGAAGACTCTGGGGGCTGAACAACTTCCTCTACAGATCCTTGAGGTCCGGTTGGCCCTGCCACTGACTCCACTGGCTTGGATGGCCCGAATGGACCAACACTGATGTCTTCACTTTCACATGGCCATGACTCTTTCATAGATGGCCCTGATGGCCCAACTTCCTCTGCAGATGGCCCTGGTGGCTCGGATTCCTCAACAAATGGCCCTGATGACCCTACAGCTGGCTCAACTGATCCAGATGGCCGTGATGGCCCGTTGCTGACCTCTGGCATAGATTGAGTGAGAGCAGGAGGGGCAGGAGCAGATAGATGCACCCTCACAAAATCTGATAAATCAGTTACTATCTGCTTTAGGCGTCCCAACTCATTTCTCATCTCTTGGAGCTTAGTTTTAACTGCTCCAATCTCTTTGGCTCCAGTGCTCTGACTAAGGAAAATGGAAGTGACATTTGATTGCAAAGAGCACAATATCTCCCCATGAGCATTTAGTCTATCAATGACTGGCTTTATGTACACATGAATCTTCTTCCTTCTAGACTCATGGTGTGCCTTCCTGGTGAGCAGGGGAACTTCAGGAGCAACACCTTTACCTCCTGAGCCAACAGCTGGCTCCACATCATCATCATCTGAGGTATCCTCAACCAGACCTTCTTGGAACTAGTCTGCAGGGGCACTAGCAGTGGGCTCCCCCTGAATCTCTGGCTCCTCTTGGACTTCTGGCTCCCCCTGAGCTGGAGCATCTTCCATTTAAATATCCTCAGTGTGGCCTGGTGCCACAACCTCTGCTACTATGACTTCATGGCTCTCTTCCATTGCAATTTCTACTTCAAGAACAATGTGGGTTTCTTCTATGTGAATATCTTCATGCTCCCCCTCGAAATGAGCAACACCTTCAGCAACTACTTCTTGAACAATGGCAGGTGCAGGGACTGTAGGAGGGATTATTTCTTCAGTAGATTGCCCAATGGGCTCAATGTGTTCAGGTGCAATATCCTCAATCCTCCTGTCAGGAGCAGGAGGCTCCTCTTCTCTGACAGCTACCTCTTCTTCTTGAACTAGAGGGTCTTCAGGGGCTTCTCCAATGATAGCTTCACTCTCTGCCACTGAAGTCTTGGTCCAAACATTCCCTATAAGGGAAAAACCACTCTTCTTCAACTTCCTTGATCTGATTGGCTGACCCATCTTTTCCATCAATTCTCCTTTCAGATCTATATCCTGATGACTAAAAATTCTTGTCAGTAGATGGGCATAGGGAAGGGACACTGCTAGCTTGTTCTTCCTGTCCCAAATCGCTTCTACAGTAGACTTCATTCTTTCAATAATTACCTGAGCCATATTGATGTCTTGCTTTTGAACAGCCCAGAACATCATGTCTGCATCTCCCTTGGTACATGATGAAAAAGTTGCACTTCTTGGCACTAAAATCTGGCAAACTATGAAATGTAGGATCCTGTTGAATGCATTGAACTGATTGATATCTATTTTCCCATCCTTCAACTTGTACTCAGTTCCTATAATCCTTAGCCTCTTTGCATGAATATCCACGGATTCAACCAAACTGTGCCCAACTGTGGACACACCAAACAACCTCTCCAACAAGTCATGAATAATGTGAGTAGGTGTACCTTTGACTGTGGAGGTGATAGAACCATCTTCCTCTGTCTTCAAACAAGTGTAGAAAGCCTTCACTAGATGCGGATAACTGAGTTTTGAGACTGTGCATATCCCCGTCCACTTCAGCCTCTGAAGGGCTTCGACCATACTGCTCATCCCATGCTTCTCCAAGTCTGCAAGATCCACTGCCTTGTTCCCACAGAGCTTGGTCTTTACTGCTGAATATCTCTCCTGTTGATCGGCCGTAAGAAAGGCGACACTGTAACCACCTACGTACTGGAGCTCCCAGAAGCGGCCATGGAATCAAGCAAGAAAAGGTTCTAGAAGATCGTGGGAGAAGGAGGAACAGAACCCCTCGAGAAATTTGGACGGGAAGGGAAGGTTTCTTCGAAAGCACGGAGAGGGTTGCCGGAGTCGATGAGGGTTTTTCCAGGCTTTCGAGTCGAAGGGGATGAGAGAGAGAGAGAGAGAGAGAAAGTGAGTCGGTGAGGGAAGGATTACGGAGGTAACAGAAGGACATAAAGGATCGTTTGAAACAACGAAGCAATAAATGCACATAATGACAAAATAAGAGAGATAACATAGGGAATAATGGATTTACTTAAATCTGTCGGGGAAGGATAAGTCTTATCCTAAAATTATTATATTATATCAGTTACATACAGACGTATCTGTTACAAATTGCACATGCCTAGTTCCCTTCTAAGAGACATAAATCTCTTTTCAGGTAAGGCTTTTGTAAAGATATCTGCTAACTGATTTTGTAGCACCACGGAAATTTTAATTACATAAAAATTTAAATAAATGGAAATAAATAATTTCCATAATATCAGAGTATGTAAAACATACGTATCATTACCGTATGTGCTAAAACACATTGGAAAAATCCATAAAAATTATAAATCAACCCCACACATTATTCCTAAGTGTTCCACGAAGAAATTCGTACAACGAAAAAAATCCGATTAACCAAGTGTAGATCACATGGTGACCGATTACCCAAATAAGGAAACAAGTCGGAAAACTGTTAGCACGGAAATACAACGCAACCAAAAATTAAATAAAAATGTTGGGGAGACTTCCAACATTATATATTAATGACTCAATATCATAATTGGGCCAATGGACAGTATTTGGCCCAAAAATCAAATGAAGCAAGAAAATGCATGGAAATTCGCAGCTCTAATTAAGCTGAAAATAGAAGGGGGTATTTAGGGCAAACCCCAAGGCAATTAGCCTTTCTTGGCAACCCAAATTTGTGCTTAACCATGGTGGGAGATTTCCTAAAGTCTCACACACTCTAATGGAGGGAGAAATCCTCAAATTAGGAAAGTGATATGTCAAAATCGCAACTTGGCTTTCCTTGTTGCATTAGGACTCCTAAAACCCATGGATGCTTAACTACTCTTCACCCAAACCCTAGGGACGAGTTCTATAACTTGCTGGGGTCGTGTGGAGGAGCTCTTGCTGGCTGGAGAGCAGGAGATCAAGCATACCAAGCTCATCTTCTTCCCCTGTTTGTCTGCTACAACCTGTGCAAACTGTCCCCTTGGAGTTGAGAAAAGGTAGGTCAAACCTAAATCCCATTGTGCAAGGCTTATACCCCTGGAAAGAGGGTCAAGTTTACTACCTAACCCAACTAGAATGCACAATTTTCGTGTAGTATACACGGAGTATTAAGCGTTCTTCAAACAGTGGTCTGAACAAGGGATTTCTGAAGAACGAGACTTCATCAACCCAGAAGGTAGGTTTTCTTGGGCCAAACCTTAACAAATCCTATACCAATGTGAAGAGCATCAAGTTAACTTTCGTTTCCCACTGATTCTATCATTTTCCATTTAGTACATCATGAGTTATAGGTGTTTTTCCAAAGTCGCGTAGGTTAGGGTTTTTCCCTGCTCAAGTCGATTTATCACGCATCTCGAGGTCATTTTAAATTATTTAAAAATCATAGTTTGCATCTATTCCATGTTCCCTACAACTTACTGAAAGATATACGGAACTATCTTAACAGTAATCTTGAAAGGGGGGGGGGGGGGTTGAATAGATTACTACCAACTAGAAACACTATGACCTTCTTTTTTATGGTAACACTAACTTATCGAAATCTCAAATGGAATTGTATTGAATTCGAGCTAAGATGTATATGTTGATTATGAGCAGAACAAATAACAATCAATTCGACGTGTGAGAAATCAACATGCCTACCAAGTATCTAACGTAAAATGTTCAAACCACAGACACGATGATTTAAGGTGGTTCAGAGTACACAACTTGTGTATCCTACATCCACCGTCCACACACACACACAGAACGACTGCTTATGAGTGAGTTTGACTCTTCCAACACACTCACCCATGTTGTCTGAAGCGAACAGGCATTCAGAACAACTAGCCACACGTGAATCTAGCACAAGGAACGCTTGAATCACAACCACACACACAGACATATGAGAAATATGAAAGGACAGGAGTTCTGAGATGAAAAAACAAATCCAGATGAAGAACTCTTATCGCTGGTCGTCCAGAAGAACTCCAAGCTTCACTTTGATGATCCTCAGATGACGTAGTAGCTTGAACCGTGGACGAACCGACTTCAACTCTGTTCGGAAGATGGATCTTCCTCGCTCTGGACGGAGGGTTGAAGCAAAGCAGCAGGAAGAAGCTTTCTCTCTTGGGTTTTGCTTAGGGTTTTGGTATGATGGATTCTTGCTGCAAAAATACCTCAATATGTTCTATATATATGGGTGTCCAAGTTTAAAGAGACGTGGTAAAAGGAAACACGCAAATATAAAACATATCCAAATCTCATAACTGAGTTTTCTCTTCATCTGTCGGCAGCCAGTATTGTGTTTGTCGACAGATGCTGACAGGTTTCCAGTTTCTTGAACAATGGTTTTGCGGGAAAGGTCTTTTCTGTGTGTGGCTGTCGACAAGTGATTTCTTGCTGTCGACAGGCACAGTTCACTTTTGTTTCCTGAAGCTTGTTTGTCTTTCCTGTGCTCATCTGTCGACAGGGACCTTTAGGGCTGTCGACAGGTGTTTACTTGAAGTCATTTTCTTGAGATTTTACTCTTGCATTTGAATGTTTGTCTTGCATACATTCACACCTAAATTAAAGAACATTCTATGTGAGATACAATAAATATATAGATGATCAATTGAAGCATGTTTTTATATGATTGTATCTTGCTTGACCTTATCACTGTCATCATGTGTCAACCATTCACACAACATCAATTAACATTGTTCATCATCAAAAAACATTTAAGTACAACCATCACACATGAGAACCCAACATTCTCCCCCTTTTTGATGATGACAAAATTTTCAATTTATGCACAATTGATGTTTCTCCCCCTTTTAGCAACATCCAAAAAAATAAATCATGCACTCATGAAGAGGAATTAGGCAAATAACTGTGAATTTCATTCAACGATCATTCAATACACACGGTTACAAAAGATTTGCATGACAGAACATAAAGAAATGCAAAGAAGGCAAATGACAAGACTGACACAGCAAACTAAGACACCAGTGACATGACCCAGACCTTGTGAAAAGGAGAACTATATTTCCCAGACGAATTCCTAGACTCTCTAGACATCATCATTCCCCGGAGGAGGGGTATGACGGAACCCATGAAGCTCTGTAGAGAGCCTGGTAAGCCTATGCTGAATTTGCACATGAGTGTCAGCCAAGGCATCCATCCTTGATTCAACATGGTTAAAACGGGCGTTGAGATTTTCAAAGCCGGTGGTAAGTTGTTGCTGCATTTGAGCCATATGACCAGCGATGAAATCTCAAAGAGATGGTGCTTGATCTGGTAGTTCTTGGTCTTCGGCATCTTCTACATCTTCATCATCATCTCCCTGAGCGTCCATTGGCTCTGCATGGGAGTCCGCATCAGCATCTTCATGATCAGAATCTTCTGCACCGGCCTGCTCCTTGCCCTTTAAGTCCCTAGTTGTTAGGCCCTCGAATTTCCGTCGTATTATTTGTATTTGTGTGTGTGTATATTTGTGCTTGTGTATGTATATACATATTTACGTACGTATTAATTAGTACAATTACGTGTGCATATGTTATACTAGATGTAAATAGTGCATGTATTAAATGGTGATAGTATGGATACACTACCATATACATATTGCATGTATATATGCATGGTATGCATGGTTTTCTGTATATTTTAGACTTCTGGCCGAAGGCTACCTTGGCGTCAACCCCTAGCCGTTGAGGTGGTGTCAGCGTCCAAACATGGACGCCAACACTAATCCTGGCGTCTAACGATGTGGACGCCTATCTCTCTGACCTGCATGCGTTGCAGAGCCAGAAATTCCGAAAACAAGAAAGCTCAGCCATTGGGGAGCTGTCCCCAACAGCTCTGAGAGCCATCTTGTCACCTTATGAGTGGGAGAGAGGCCTCCCCTTATGTCTGAACCCGGATCTGCCTTCTCCCACCCCTCTCTTCACCTTTGCAAGAGAGAACCAAGAGAAAGAAAACCCTAGAAGAAAAACTGAGAAAACCCCCACCTTGCAACCCAAAGATCCGACTTTCTGGAGCTAGATCCGGCCATCTTCCACGACAAGAGGATAGCTGGAGCAAAGGAGGAGGCTTCCCCGACATTTCCTTGCTGTGGAGACCATCCAGGAGCCCGGAGGAAGAAGATCTAGGAGGACATTCTGCACCTTCTTGGGACTGCCCAAGGAGGGCTTCACCAGCACCCTAGATCCATTGGAGCAATTTCTAAAAGGCAAGTGACCTGACCATAATGTCCCCGTATGTGTCTAGGTCGATTCTACAATTTTTATGAATTTTCCCTCGAGTCCTAGACCCTCACATTCACCCAATCTTGAGAGCTCGGGTCTGTGTTTCTGCACAGACCTGCATCGACGGCAAGGTCACTGGACGCTGAGATTATGCTTGGCGTCCATCGACCATGCCGCTGACACTGAGTCAGCGGCCAGAGACCGCCGCCAAGTTCCTCTGGACAGAACAGTGACCTGTTCTGCCCTTCCTATACAACTATTTTCGGTATGGTTTCCGTGATGAGGATATATGGTAACCCTATACACTATGTATACTGTTAAATGTGGTGTGTGGATGAGTGTGATGTGTGGTGGTGGATGTTAGAAAATTTTATTCCATGAATTTGTAAGCATGATTTATTGATAATCTTGCCAATCCATGTTTCATAATTAAGATTAGTCTGAATGCCTCAGTTTTTTCAGATCATGAAGATTAGTGGATCAGTATACGTATACTCAATTTTTGATAAATTGTCCATGCTTGCATAAGTTGCTAATAAATTCGGTTCGGTAAATAAAAAGGGCATGCAAGAAAGATTGTGGTGATCGATCTATAGTTGTATGATTTAGGGTAATTCTGTATTCTCAAATCATGCATATAACAGTAGTCTCTGTGCAGACAGTAGCTTGCTAAAATTTTGACTTGTGTGTATAAGTCCATATCAACTTAAATTATGAATGGCATGCTAAATAGGTGTTTTATTTACTGTAAATCCCATTAGCTCAGAAAAATATGAAAAATTGAATGTATGATCTTGAACCCGAAAATAGCATGTGGTTAAAATTTCAGGTCTTTTGGACTAGTATATAAGGAGTTATGTATTTTTCCATGTGAAATGTAAAAATCTATGTATGTTATCGTAAGGTGGTTAGATATTGTTTAAACCCAACCTGATTAGTGAATTTACTATGTGTTAAACTCCTGAAATCTGTAGTGCCATGTCAGGAAAAATAGAGATGTGTATGTGAGTGAGAAAGTGAATGAGATGAAAAGTGATATGTGTAAAACCATGTGTAAATCGGTAAAATATGTAAATGTGTAACTGTGTCAATGTGACACTGCTTCCGTAGAGGGCAGTGGAAATGTATCAGGGAAAAGTCCCCCTGAGAAAGTTCAATGTGTAAGTGACCCTAAGGGCATTAGGGTGAAATCCTGGAGGTGGACAAGTACCACTGGTTAGGGTGGAGACTTGTTCTCCCGGTCTGCGCAGTCCAAGAGTCGCCATTGGAATGCCTAGATGGCGTCTAAGTGTAATGTGATGTGTATATGTTCTTCTTTGGTGATTTGGACTATGTGTCACGGCACCTAAAATGTGTAATGTGTAATGTGTAATGTGTATGTGTTCATGTGTAAATGTGTAAGTGAACAATGTGAATGTGTATGTGCAAAGTGCAACCATGTGAAAGAGGAAACTTGTGTAAAGAAAATGTGAAATTCTAAATGTGAGGATATGATATTGAAATCCATGTGAGACAAATCTGAAACCATGTGCAATCAGTAAGTTCATGTTGTTACCATCATGTTTATATGTGCAAAAATGCCTAGAATTCATGTTAGGGATAATTGATGAGCACGTGTACAAAATAGCATGATTGGTTGTTCACGTGGTATGTTTTAAACAACATTGTAGCTCTCATGTATAGGTTTACAGCCATTAAACCATGTGAAACCAGCAACTTAAAGCACGTGAAAATGTCTATGTATGTGTTTAAAAACATGTAAGATCCATACTAGTCGTGTTTTCCTTTCATATATGCACAATGTTCATGTTGGTAGCTCTCATGTCTTGGTTCTTTAAAGGCAAAATTTCATGAGTAAATTGAATAGAGAGTATGTGATAGGTAAGTTTTATTCTTAGAAATCTGAAAGCATGATCCATGTATTAATTTGTAAAACTTTCATGCCATGTGTTGAAATTTTGAATGTGCATGTAGAAACCGCTATGACTTATACGTGTATGTTATGAGTAGTGTTGCTTGCTGAGTCTTTAGACTCACTCCTTGCTTCGGCGTACAGGTGTAGTTGGTGATGTGGCACCGTTGGAGGAAACGGTGGAGATGGACTCCGAGCGCGGAGATTAGTCTTTGGAGTTCTTTGTGACTTGTACATTTCATAGTATGTAATTTGAACGTTGTACTAGAGTTATCATGAAAAGAATGTATAAGTGTGGACATTATGTATTTAAATTTCAGCAATTTAAATTATGTGAACTCTTTAGCTCTTATGTTAATTACGAATTTCATGTATGTTAATGTGGATGATGAATAAATGAGGACAGTTGTCTTTTACTTCCGCTACTCTGTTGTATATTCGCGTGTATCTCAGCTGTTTGTATCGTTTGGGTAAATGTCCCACTATGAGGACTCTCGCTATACCGACGTGGGTTGGTATAACCGTATCGGTATAATGAGGGTCGTCACACTAGTGACTTTCCCATCAATGAACTTGTAGCCCATCCTATGGGTGGCTATAAGATCAAATGCACTGTGGGATGTAAGGGTGACAATTTCACTGGCAGGAATGTGGATGCCAATGAAGAGAAGAAATGAAGTGATCGGGCAAGCATAGCGCATTGATCTCTTGGGGTTGTAGAAGCATTGACGAATCAGACCAAGCATGAGTTCAAGAAAATTGATTTGCTCACACTTGAGGAAGAAGAAAAAGAGGGATTTATGAACCTCAGTGACGAGTTCCCGACTACCATGCTTTGGAGCAATCAAGGTGGTGAAAATGTGATGGATCCGTCGGTGCAGTGGAGGAAAGAAATTGGTATTAAGCTTGCCAATATCTTTGGTGCATGGAGTCATAAGGTTGAAGGGTAATGAGTTGGTAGTACTCAGAGGCAGAGGGATGGCTTAGAAGAACATCAGCCCTGGAGTTGGGAATTTGAAGAGCAGTGCTGAGAAGGTTTGGAGTAAGCTTGAAGCTTGTACCTTTGACGAATGTGAAGAGGTCGCCATCCGCAGACATGCTGAGGTTATTGAAAAACCTTGTCATGGTAGTGGGAGAGTATTTCATGTGGGAGTATAGAAAGACTGTCCAGCCCTGGGTGTTAAACAGGGCCTGGAGATTTGGAAACATGTCTTCCAGGAACGGTAAGTGAACATAGCGGGGCTGCACAAATTTGCTAAAGGTTCCCCGTACCATGGTGAGTTGAAAACCCTGGGGGACGACGAGCTCTGGCAGCCGATCATTGCGGTGCTTGCTCCGATGCTCAGAAGGGACTCGGGAGCCTTCGTCGGCTTCTGGAGAGATGGGACGACGACGGGAAACAAGTTGTTTTCCCTTGGGAGCCATTAGGAAGAGGAGGTCGGAGTAGGGAAGATTTCTGAAGAGAGAAATGGATAGGAAGAGTAGAAGAACCAGGAAAAGCCAAAAGCTAGGTCTGGCACCATAGAGAAGGGAGGTTGGGGTTTAGAGAGGAAGGAGAGAGTTTTTTGGACGTGGGGAAGGGATGAGGAGGTGTGGGTTCCCTTTTAAAGACTTTTGGAAAGAATTTGAAATAGAAAGGGACCCACAAAATCCGACAAAAATTGGTGCCGGTTGGGCTTTTGAACCGCCCAGATCTGCGACTGTCGACAGATGCAAAGGCATATGTCGACAGGCATAGCCAGTCTTCAGCCAGAAGGAGATTTTGACAGAAAGTGAAGTGTTGAACCACTCTCTATTTGTTCTTGCATTTTGGTGATAATAAAATTTATGATGTAACTTAAATTGAATATTTTGTTTCATCTATGTCGCATCAATCTCATAGCAAAATGCTGAGTCTCACATTGATGCAATATGGCGCACTAAAATGATAAAATCGATGTTTAATCAATATACATCGATTTCAGTTTAAGTGCCAAAATTAATAACGCTACAACGACTTTGCTAAGTGGCCATAATGATTTGTTAAAAAATCGTTATGAGAGTGGGGGAGATTGTTGAACCACTCTCTATTTGTTCTTGTACTTTGGTGATAATAAAATTTATGATGTAACTTAAATTGAATATTTTGTTTCATCTGTGTCGCATCAATCTCATAGCAAAATGCTGAGTCTCACATTGATGCAATATGGCGCACTAAAATGATAAAATCGATGTTTAATCAATATACATAGATTTCAGTTTAAGTGCCAAAATTAATAAGCGCTACAACGACTTTGCTAAGTGGCCATAATGTTTTGTTAAGAAATCGATCTTAGAACGATTCCTTTTATAGCCACAACGATTTTCCCTCATATCGTTTTCACTCTCATAACGATTTCATAAGTGATCACATCGGCTTCACTCTCATAACGATTTCATAAGTGATCACATCAGCTTGGTTCTCATAACGATTTCATAAGTGATCACATCGACTTCTTAAGTGAGACAACGATTTGCTCTCACAACGATTTGTATACAAATGGGCAACGACTCTTCACATAACGATTTCATAAGTCTTGCTCATAACGACTTCTTTAGACCGTAACGATTTCTTAAGTGAACGCATCGACTTGCCTTCATAACGATTTGTTAAGAAGTTGTTCCCATAACGATTTCATAAGTCATGCTCATAACGATTTCTTCAATGATCATAATGGCTTGTCTTTCACATCATTTTGTTCATAAACTTGCAATGATGAAGAACGATTTCTCTTGAATATTTTGAAAGTGTTTTTGGCGCTCATTGAAAAGTCAAATATTGTCTGTCAGAAAAAAGCTGCATGCATAATCTTGTCAGAAAAAGATTTGACCTACTATTTTCAGTATGTTAGCAGAAGCACAGTACTATGCATCGTTTATCATAAACACTCTTTTATGCTAACACTTTCTTCCATGCTCACAGACCTCGAAGACCATCAGAGTCTGATCAAGACAAATGAAGAGGAGATGAGGAACGGCTAGAACTCCAATGGATCTCTTCAACGGATCCATTCAAGCTGCTCATATAAAAGATGGAGCATTGCTGAAGAACTTAGAGAGCCTTTTCCTGAACATCTTTGAAGGAGTGTACATCCAAGTGAGAGGAACCTTCACGCCACATACACTCAGAGAAAGAGAGAAGAGCTCGAGCCAAAAATCTACAGAAGCTTTCCAAGCAGAAGTCTTCATCGCCTTCAAGCCTTCTTCTCTTCATTCTCCCTGTGCTTATTGTAATTCTTGGGGAGAGTTTTTGCTGAGAGTTTTTGGGTAGATGACATTCTTGTAGAACTCTCAGCACTGTTCTTTCTTTTATAAGAAAGACATCTTGTCCAGCTGTAGGACTGTATACAATAGATAACCCAGCTAGGGGTTGGTGTCTAGCAGAACCGCATTGGGGTTTGTTCTAGGAGGTTTACTTCTGAACTTGTAAAAGAAGTAGGTTTGCTTCTGAGCCTAGAAAAGAAGTGGGCTGCCTTCTTGCCCGAGAAAGAGAAGAAGACCTGGTGGGGTATCCAGTGTGTTGTAGTGTTCTTGAAGGGGACTGTACCTTCGGTTAGTGAAATCCCAAGAGTTTGCTTGGGGACTGGACGTAGGACTTCCATGTGGGAAGGGCCGAACCAGGATAAATCTCCTGTGTCCTTTTGTGTGATTGTTCTTTTGCTTCCGCATTGCCACTCTTCATCACACTAACACTAACCAAACTTTTAAGTGTTCTCATTTTGATTTCAGATTTCAGAAAGTCCTATTCACCCCCCTCTAGGTTACCTTGCTGCCGCATACATAAAGGGACAACAAGTGGTATCAGAGCGGGTCTCTGAACTTTCAAGAAGATCCAACGATCTTAGAGCAAAGATCCATGGCAGCTCAAGGATATGCTGAAGGCCAATCATTCACCAGACCTCCATTCTTTGATGGAGAGGACTACCAATACTGGAAGATGAGAATGGAATGCTTCATTCGAGGCACAGACTTTGATCTGTGGCAGGTAATTGAGGTAGGTGATTTCATTATTGTTCCAGCTGAAGGCACTACTGCCATTACAACAGCTGATAAAAGTAAGCTATCTCTAAACTTTAAGGCTAAAAACTATCTATGTTGTGCTCTATCTAAAAAAGAGTTCAGTAGAGTTTCTACATGTAAATCTGCTAAAGAAATATGGGATAAATTGCAGATAACCTATGAAGGAACAGATAAAGTAAAACAAACTAGGATAGATATTCTTATCTCTCAATATGAGCAATTTAAAATGCTTCCAATGAAAACATTACTACTATGTATAATAGATTTTCAAGTATAGTAGTAGGTTTAAATTCTCTTGGAAAAATTCTTTCTAATGAAGAAACCGTTAGAAAAATACTTAGGTCCTTAACTATTTTATGGACACCTAAGGTAACTGCTATTGAAGAGGCCCATGATTTAACTAAGTTATCAATTGATAATTTAATAGGTTCTCTCATGGCACATGAAATAAATATGGAGCGTTTATCTGAAAGCTCATCTAAGAAGAAATGTACTAATGCTCTTAAAGTTGTAGCTGCTCCTTCCATCTCTTCTTCTAGCTCCCAGGATGCAGATTCTGAAGACTATAATATGGATGAAGTATTGTCCAAGCTTTAGAAAATTTTGAAGAAAAAGAAAAACAGATCAAGAAGGATCCAAAGAAAAGAGAAAAAGGAGAAAGAACTAGTCTGCTATGAATACAGAAAACCTGGACATCTGAGACCAGACTGTCTAAAGCTCAAGAAGATTGGTCAAACTGATAAGCCCAAGAAGCAGCACAAGAAATTTAAAAGAAAAGCCATGGCGGCTGCTTGGGAAAATGATGAGGTCACAAGCTCAGAATCATCAAGCTCAGATTCCGAAAAGGAGCAGGTAAATCTAGCCCTCTTGGTGGGACTAGATGAGGTACATTCTGACTCATTTTTTAATTCCTGCACAGATTGAGGGTCAGAATCAGAAGACTTAGAAGAAGTCTTTAATGAACTATATGAAAAACATAAGGGGGTTGTAAAAGAACTAAAAAATCTGAAAAGCAACTCTACTTGCTTGGAAAACACCAATTCTGATCTTAAATCTGAATTGGAGCAACTAGAAGAACAATTAAAACGATGTAAAGATAAAAATTATCTTTTAATGAAGACTTGAAAAGTAAGAATAATGATAAGCTAGAGTTAGAAGAAAAATTAAAAACTCTAACTGAAGAAAATATGTATTTAAAAGAATCGGTTAGAAAACTAACAAAAGGAAAAACTTCTTTGGCTCTATGTCTAAAAGGGTCAAAATCTGGAAATAACAAACAAAGACTTGGATACATACCTCCAGAAAAAGGAAAACAGGCCATAATTCCAGAAAAATATCCCCTACCAAAATTTGTAAAAGAAACCAAGATGCCCCAGAAAAGGGCCCCTGTAAAAGAAAAAGGTTACAGAAATCTCGTTCTAAAAACTCAGCACAAAGAAAATAAGAACAACAAAGCAATCTATATCCATTGTTGTTCTCATTGCAATAAACTAGGACACATTGTAAACACCTGCACAACGAGGCAGTTAGTTTGGATTCCTAAAGGATATTTTCATGCATCTAACCATCAAGGATCCAAAAGGATTTGGGTACCTACCTTTGAGTAATTTTTTGCAGGTTAGCCTTGGAGCATCAAAAACCAAGGATGCTCAAGGCAGGAGTGATTGCAAACTCTTCATTCAAATCTCATCTGAAGAAAGAGTAGTCACAAAAATTGAATTGGTCTTTATTGCTAACAATTATTTGCAAGTTTCATTCAGGTGGAGTCTCTCATTCAAGGGGAGCACAGATTAAGGGGGAGTCATTCCTTATCAACTATCATTGTTGAACCCCTCAATGGTAAGAAATTCTCTCAAAGGGGGAGAGAAATCCATGGTAAGATCCTTCCTTTTTGGTTAGTGACAAAAAGGGGGAGAGTTTGTATGAATTTTATGAAACCTCTCTGCTTTATATATATTCTTGTCAGAAAATTCTCATAAATTTTGTCATCACCAAAAAGGGGGAGATTGCTGAACCACTCTCTATTTGTTCTTGTATTTTGGTGATAATAAAATTTATGATGTAACTTAAATTGAATATTTTATTTCATCTGTGTCGCATCAATCTCATAGCAAAATGCTGAGTCTCACATTGATGCAATATGGCGCACCAAAATGATAAAATCGATGTTTAATCAATATACATCGATTTTAGTTTAAGTGCCAAAATTAATAAGCGCTACAACGACTTTGCTAAGTGGCCATAATGATTTGTTAAGAAATCATTATGAGAGTGGGGGAGATTGTTGAACCACTCTCTATTTGTTCTTGTATTTTGGTGATAATAAAATTTATGATGTAACTTAAATTGAATATTTTGTTTCATCTATGTCGCATCAATCTCATAGCAAAATGCTGAGTCTCACATTGATGCAATATGGCGCACTAAAATGATAAAATCGATGTTTAATCAATATACATCGATTTCAGTTTAAGTGCCAAAATTAATAAGCGCTACAACGACTTTGCTAAGTGGCCATAATGATTTGTTAAGAAATCATTATGAGAGTGGGGGAGATTGTTGAACCACTCTCTATTTGTTCTTGTATTTTGGTGATAATAAAATTATGATGTAACTTAAATTGAATATTTTGTTTCATCTATGTCGCATCAATCTCATAGCAAAATGCTGAGTCTCACATTGATGCAATATGGCGCACTAAAATGATAAAATCGATGTTTAATCAATATACATCGATTTCAGTTTAAGTGCCAAAATTAATAAGCGCTACGACTTTGCTAAGTGGCCATAATGATTTGTTAAGAAATCGATCTTAGAACGATTCCTTTTATAGCCACAACGATTTGCCCTCATATCGTTTTCACTCTCATAACGATTTCATAAGTGATCACATCGGCTTCACTCTCATAACGATTTCATAAGTGATCACATCGGCTTGGTTCTCATAACGATTTCATAAGTGATCACATCGACTTCTTAAGTGAGACAACGATTTGCTCTCACAACGATTTGTTTACAAATGGGCAACGACTCTTCACATAACGATTTCATAAGTCATGCTCATAACAACTTCTTTAGACCGTAACGATTTCTTATGTGAACGCATCGACTTGCCTTCATAACGATTTGTTAAGAAGTCGTTCCCATAACGATTTCATAAGTCATGCTCATAACGATTTCTTCAATGATCATAACGACTTGTCTTTCACATCGTTTTGTTCATAAACTTGCAACGATGAACAACGATTTCTCTTGAATATTTGAAAGTGTTTTTGGCGCTCATTGAAAAGTCAAATATTGTCTGTCAGAAAAAAGCTGCATGCATAATCTTGTCAGAAAAAGATTTGACCTACTATTTTAGTATGTTAGCAGAAGCACAGTACTATGCATCGTTTATCATAAACACTCTTTTATGCTAACACTTTCTTCCATGCTCACAGACCTCAAGACCATCAGAGTCTGATCAAGACAAATGAAGAGGAGATGAGGAACGGCTAGAACTCCAACGGATCCATTCAAGCTGCTCATATAAAAGATGGAGCATTGCTGAAGAACTTAGAGAGCCTTTTCCTGAACATCTTTGAAGGAGTGTACATCCAAGTGAGAAGAACCTTCACGCCACATACACTCAGAGAAAGAGAGAAGAGCTCGAGCCAAAAATCTACAGAAGCTTTCCAAGCAGAAGTCTTCATCACCTTCAAGCCTTCTTCTCTTCATTCTTCCTGTGCTTATTGTAATCTTGGGGAGAGTTTTGGAGAGTTTTTGCTGAGAGTTTTGGGTAGATGTCATTCTTGTAGAACTCTCAGCACTGTTCTTTCTTTTATAAGAAAGACATCTTGTCCAGCTATAGGACTGTATACAGTAGATAACCAGCTAGGGGTTGGTGTCTAGCAGAACCGCACTGGGGTTTGTTCCAGGAGGTTTACTTCTGAACCTGTAAAAGAAGTAGGTTTGCTTCTGAGCCTAGAAAAGAAGTGGGCTGCCTTCTTTCCGGGAAAGAGAAGAAGTGGTGGGGTATCCAGGGCGTGTGTAGTGTCCTTGAAGGGGATTGTACCTTCGGTCAGTGAAATCCTAAGAGTTTGTTTGGGGACTAGACGTAGGACTTCCATGTGGGAAGGGCTGAACCAGGATAAATCTCCTGTGTCCTTTTGTGTGATTGTTCTTTTGCTTCCGCACTGCCACTCTTCATCACACTAACACTAACCAAACTTTTAAGTGTTCTCGTTTTGATTTCAGATTTCAGAAAGTCCTATTCAGCCCCCTCTAGGTTACCTTGCTGCCGCATACATAAAGGGCCAACATGAAGGGCAATGAGTGTCCAAATGGTATTTAAGGTTGAAAATAGGTATATGCACATTATAAACTGTCATACCCACTGATATTAAGATGCGTCAAAAGTCTACAATGGTTATTAAATAATACCCTAGTAGTCTCATGTTATAGCATTAAGAAGACATCGTACAAACACATATGAAAATAAGATAACCCCTTTGAATAAAACCATTGTGTAGAAAAACATATTTCTTAGTGGGTGATGGTCAGTTGGTATATGAAAGTGATGTCTACATGAGCAATCAACCATAACACTCATATTGCCGTTGATTTAAAAGCATGGAGGCTTCACTCTATTTCTACTTTGAATTATTGCTTAATTTAATGGGAAAAGTGGTAATTAGGATCACTCTCACCTTTTGACGTGAGGATAGACATGGGGAATGCCCGTACCCCCAGTTACTCAGTGGGAGTGACCATCATACCATTATACAGAGGTAATGAATATGCTTTTTGACGCGAAGACAGACATTTATGATGCCCATGTCCCCGGTTACTCAGTGATACTCATCATTGCTCTGCCTTTGCCCCGATACATTATCTTGTTGATAAACTTTTGAGTGTTAGAAATAGGTAGCTTTTCTCCTTTTTTTTGTTTTGTAAGTCAAGTTAAAGAGTATTTAAGGTTAAAAGCCAATGCAAGACATAAAGTTCAATGACCTCCGGACTTATCAAGGCACGTAGGAAAATGATTATCCACAAGGAGTTATTCATTGAGTTAGGTTAAAGCCATTAGATTTGTTCAATGTATTCTAAATGATACAACCTAGACTCATACAAGAATAGTATGTCAAAATCATTGTGACTCAGACAATATTCTTTGATATGATGTGAGTACGACAGAGTATAACACAAGTAAGTACCCAATTTTCACCTTGCATTAGTTGTATGAACATGTCCATGAAGGATGTTGAGAAAAGATGATGGATTTCATTTGAAATGAGTATCTGTCGACAGCAAATTTGAGCATGTCGACAGATGCAGATAGTTTTGAAATACTGGGTTCAGTGAGAACATGTCTGTCGACAGATGAAAGTCTGGCTGTCGACAGATGTACACAGACTGAAGGAATGGAGTTTGGGGAAGACAATTTCTGTGTCTAGCTGTCGACAGCTGTGATGCTGGCTGTCGACAGATGCACACAGGCTTCAAAGCCTGGTGTCTATGAAGACATAGTTGTCGACATACGTGTTTGGGGCTGTCGACAGGTGCTTGACAAATCAGGTTTAAGGCTGAGAATAGAGATAACTTTGAACTTCATGCTTGGGAAATTATGACATATAAAGAATGGAGATTTTCCCTCATGAATTTCACTCACCAAACCTGAACTCACTCCCCCATAGTGTGTGCATATAATGACTCAACATTCAAGTAATTCAAACAGGATATTCATATTGCATTTGTGCACAAGAGAGCATTCATAAGCATATGAGCACAGATTTTCATTTGGTTTCAAAAGTAAATGGGCCAACCTAAAAGAAACTATATACCCAATTTGAAGTAGATAACCTTTATATGCAACTAGACTATGGATACGTGGCGGAGAATATTTTCTCATGCATAATGATAGTTTCAAAGAAGCATAACTAGTTCTTCCACATGTCACCATTTGATATACCACATAGTCATTACACACAAAGAGAATATACTCCAAGATTGGGTATAAGTTTCATTGCATTTTACACAAGCCCAATTCTCTCCTCAATGAAGTGAACCTATCTTCAGACAAGGGTTTTGTGAAGATATCAGCCAGTTGTTTCTCTGTGGGTATGAAACAAAGCTTCAAGGTTTTGTTTGCTACCTCATCTCTCAGAAAATGATGTCTAATCTCGATGTGTTTAGTTCTTGAGTGTTGAATTGGGTTTTTGGAGAGATTAATAGCCTAGTGTTGTCACATAGGATAGGTGTACATCCAATGTCAATGTTGTAGTCACACAATTGACTTTTTATCCACAATACTTGAGCTGCACAACTCCCTGCAGCAACATATTCTACCTCTGCAGTGGAAACTGCAACTGAGTGTTGCTTCTTGGAAGTCCACGAAACCATGCAACCACCTGAAAATTGACAGTACCCACTAGTACTTTTTCTATCAATTTTACACCCAACATAGTTAGCATCAGAATAAGAAATCAAATCAAGTCTACTACCTGCTGGATACCATAAACCCAAATCATATGTTCCTGAGAGATATCTGAAAATTCTCTTAATTGCAATCAAGTGGCTTTCCTTTGGACTAGATTGATATCTAGCACAAAGACAAACACTAAACTGTATGTCAGGCCTGCTTGCAGTAAGGTAGAGGAGGGAGCCAATCATACCTCGGTATTGCTTTGCATCTACCAATTTACCTTTATCATAATTTTCAAGTTTACATTTGTACTCATTGGTGTTGAGGCAGGCTTGGCTTGTTCGAATTGAATCTTTTCAGTAGCTCCTTGACATATTTTCTTGTTTGATGTAGAAGCCATCTTCATGTTGTTTAACCTGCAAGCCAAGAAAGAATTGAAGCTCCCCCATTAAACTCATCTCAAATTCGTTGTGCATGTGTTTAGAAAATTCTTCACATAGTGAAGGATTAGTGGAACCAAATATGATGTCATCCATATAAACTTGAACGACAATTATATGATCGCGTACACATTTGGTGAAGAGAGTTTGGTCCACTTTACCTCTTGAGTAGTTTTTACTCACCAGAAAGTTGCTTAATCGGTCGTACTAAGCTCGGGTGCCTATTTCAAACCATGAAGGGCTTTGTGCAACTTATAGACATGGTTAGGCCTTGCATTGTCCTCGAATCCAGATGGTTGAGAAACATAGACTACTTCTTTGATGTAGCCATTCAAGAAAGCAGTTTTAACATCTATTTGAAAAAGTTTGAATTTATTTTAGCATGCATATGCCATCAAAATTCTAACTGCCTCAAGCCAGCTATAGGTGCAAAGGATTCTTCAAAGTATAGCCAAATTCTTGATTATATACTTTTGCTACCAGTCTAGCTTTGTTTCTCACCACTTTACCCTCTTCATTTAGTTTATTCCTAAATACCCATCTTGCCCAATTACAGAAATTTCAGGGGTTCTAGGAACTAAACTCCAGACATTATTTCTTTCAAATTGTCCTACTTCCTCATGCATAGCATCTATCCAAGAATTTTTCTTTTAGAGCCTCTTCAACATTTTTAGGTTCCACTTGAGAGACAAAGCTAAATGATCTTGTTCAACAATGTGTCTAACTTGAGACCTAGTTTGAACTTTATCATTTACACTTCCAATTACATTATCAAGTGGGTGATCTTTTGAGTACCTGACATTTGTGATTGTTGAAGAACCCAGTTGATCTTGGACTTGAGGAACTTGATGTAACGACCCGAGAACCCGACCCTCGGCCAACGCCGAGGACCCGATTTTCGCGGTCGCCGCCCACGGATCTAGGGACCCAGAAGGGCTATAAACTACGTCTAACAGGATATGTAACGGAAGTAAACATCAACTGATAAACTAGAAGCGTACAGGCGGAAACAGAAAAGAGAGCGAGACCACTGTGTACCACTTTAAGTACAGTCCCAACGCACGCACGCTAGTACAAGTAAAAGCCAGGGGAAGAAAAAATCCTATAGGGGCATACCCCGTGGGTGACGTACACTGAAAAAGGGGAACCACTGCTAGCTACGGGGACTCTGACTACTGCCCCGTCTCCTCCGCCCGGCACACGCCCTGCCGCTGCTGAGAAGTCTCACCTGGGAAAAGGAGGGATGAGCTTCACAACAGAAGCTCAGTAGGGACTACCAATCTCCTACTGCCTCTAAACAGGCAAGAGAATAAAAATATCAAATGAATGACAGCAGTTTATATCTTCTACCTACAAACGGAAGTGCGGAAGCGAAACTACCACCAGCACGGTACGGAAAGTACACACAGTCGGAAAACTCCATACGACTGCTCGTCATGACCACCACACGACTAGCAAACACAGACAGAGGGAACTCCGCCTGAACAAAGAACACTAGCTACGGAAGCACTACCACTAGTCACGGCCAGGTGCGTCCACCGACGTCTTATCCTCGACCCGGGTCCTGACCCTCACGTCTTGTTAGAGCGAGGTAGGACACAAGTAACAAAACAGTAACCGCCGTAGTCTGGCCAGACTACGGTCCCATGCCTGACCTCTCCAAATGGTTCCGAGGCCGTAAGGAGCGAGGCAGTGAGAAGAAGGACTGGCTGGCCTACGCCGGGTAGAACTCCTAACTATCCTCGGCGTCCCAGACCACCCACGAGAGCTCTACAAGTGACTCACACGCCACTGTCCTAACCGCCATTTTCCCCTAAGCTCCAGAGTCCACCTGGTGGCTGCCAACTCGAGCACACTCGTAGCCCGGAGTACTCCCTCGACAGGCTCCCGAGGATGGGGGTCCCAGGTAACGGTAACAACCTGTCTCACGGAACAAGCCCTCAAGTGCCCCGCACCAGGCGAAGGACTAGTGTAGACCGTACTAGGGAACTAGCACAGGTGCCATGGGTACAGTAAAAGAAAAGCGAAAATGGGAAAGACCAAAATCTATCTCTCAGTCGGGGTCGCGACGCAGCGGGCTGTCACGATCTTGTCGCAATGCCCAACCTAGTCGCGACACTATCGCGGTGGCCTAAGCCGACGCGACCAAGTCGCGACATACCTGGGCGCCGCGATGATGTCGCGGCGACCTCGCCGGCCGCGACATCATCGCGACCCCACGATAGGTCGCGTCTTCAGCAGAGGGGGGTTCTGGAACACTTCTTCCAGAGACCGCCCCAAAAAACACCAAACAAGCATTCCACAGGGGGAGGGGAGCATGCTTAACATGCAAGAAAGCCATTAAAGCATCCAAACCACCCTTAAAAACCCCACGAACATGGATTTATACGAATCTACACTCAAGGAAAACCTCACTCAAATATGAGCATGGAGTTCTCACACTCCCAAGCCCCAACCCAAAGAGGAAACACGATGTAGAGGGGGAAGGGAGCATGCTAAGGGCAAGAGGATCAAGGGTCCCTACCTCCACGCGAAGAACCACCCCGTTGGGGCCTTCTCGTAGGAAAGAACGCCTCCTCCCCGCATCGGACAACCCGAGCACGCGCCCTGCACGAACGGCACGTCCACGCCTCAGCACGAGCACCACGAGCAAGAAGAAACACCGAGAAACCACGAGAGAGCTCGAGAGGGAGAAGAAGATGTAAAAGGGGCGAGAGATGGAAATGGGGTGCGCCCTCGGTTTTGAACCGATGGCCCCCAGAACGCGACGTGGTGGCCAGGCGTGGTAACGACACTGTCGCGACCGCCTGCCAAGGCGCGACACCAAAAGTGCAGTCAAACCTCGAAGACCGAGAAAGCAAACGCGACGGCCTGGCAGGTCGCGTCAATGTTGTATGCTCCTGCCACTCGACATGACCGTTCTGACAGACAGGACAACGGTCACGTCATGTCAGAACGCAGTCGCGACAGCCCAAGGCGACACGACAAGGACGCGATGTCCACCCCTGTCGCGAGAAAGACGCGGCATACGGGGTCGGCGCGTCACCAAACCCGTCGCGGCCGGCCGCTCTGGCGCGACCATGTCGTGGCCAGGGCGCCTGTTGCGACCCTGAGAACGGGGCCAAGGGCCCAAGGGGGCCGGGTCTTACACTTGATCTTGTGTAACTTGTTCTTGAGGAGGGTGTTCTTGAGAATTTTCATCTTGAGTCTTTTTCTCTTGAGGATCTTTTTCAGTATCATCATCTTGTTTTCTAAAAAATATCCCTTCATCATCATCATTGTACCTGCGAAAGTATGCCTTGTTAGTTTTAGTTTCTACTTGAAGATTTCCTTTAGTTTTCTCATTTTGTTTCCCAAGTATTGTTCCTTCATCTTCATCATCATACTTACGAAAATTTGCATCATTAGTCTTTGCATGATACTCATCAAAAACAACAAGTGGAGTTTCTTCCACAGTTCTAGTTTTATTGTTAAACACTCTATATGCTCTAGATTGTTCTGAGTATCCTAGAAAAATACCTGGATCACTTTTGGCTTCAAATTTATCTAAGTCAACTTTATCAATGTTCTGAATGAAGACCTTGGAGCCAAAGATCCTGAAATACCCAATACTGGGTTTCTTACCTTTTAAGAGTTCATAGGGAGTTTTCTTCATCACAGGTCTTACCATGGCTCTATTAAGGATATAACATGAGGTATTCACTGCTTTTGTCGAAAAGCTTCTTGTGAGTTGGCTTTCAACCAGAAGAGTGCGAGCCATTTCCACCAAGGTCTTGTTTTTTCTTTCCACTACTCAATTTTGTTCTGGTGTCCTTGGGGAGGAAAACATGTGATCTATCCCTTGATTCCTGCAAAAATCAGAAAAGGAGTTGTTGTCAAACTCTCCCCCATGATCAGTGCGGATTGAGCATATTTTGTTTGTGCTCCCATGCTCAACTTTATTAAAAAACTCTTCAAAGACTTTTCGTGCTTCATTTTTGTGACCCAAGAATTTGACCCAAGTGAACCTAGAAAAATCATCTACAATGACAAATCCAAAATGTTTGCCATTGAGACTCAATGTTCTAGTAGGTCCAAAAAGGTCCATGTGCAACAATTCATAGGGTTTTGAAGTGATTACTGGTGCTTTTGATTTGAAAGACTTTTTGGTTTGTTTTCCCTGTGCACATGCATCACAAAACTTTCATTTTTATTAAAAGAAATTTCAGGATGTCCACTTACCAATTTCATCCTCATGACCTTGTGTAAAATATTGTAGCTCTCATGGCCAAGCCTACGATGCCACAAAATCAACTCATCCTGTTTACTGGCAACAAGACACAAATTTTTCTTTTCTGGTTCATCTAAATCAACTAAATAGATGTTATTCACCCTTTTTTCCAGAAAACCTGAGACTTCTTGTTTCTTTATCAACAATGTTGCATGCATTTGATTCAAAGATTACTTTATGGCCTTTATGACACAGTTAGCTTATGCTAAGTAAATTGTGATTAAGACCATCAACCAACAACACGTTGTCTATTGAGTTAGAGGCATACTTACCTACCTTACCTGTGCCAATGATTTGGCCCTTATTGTTACCTCCAAAGACATCCTGGCCTCCATCTTTCTCCTCTAGTAGACAGAATTTTTCTTTGCCGCTCGTGTGCCTCGAGCAGCCACTATCCAAGTACCATTTGTTTTGATTTTCGGCTGCTAGTCATTCTTGCATAGATGGATCAGACAAGAGGTTTTGGTACCCAAATTACTTTGGGTCCAAATTTTTCATTCACGCCAAAAAGTAAATGCTTTGGAATCCAAACTTATTTGAGTTTCAATTTGTTTGAATTATTCCAATATTGTTTTTCATTATAACCAAGTCTTTTACAAACCTTGCATGAAGGAGAGTTTCTCAAAGCGATTGTTTTGTTATTTTGATGAACATTCATTAGCATTTTTCCCTTTTGATGCCTGGATGGTTGTCCCTTGGCAGCATATTTCTAGGCCTGTCGACAACTCTCATTGGTTCTGTCGACAGACTTCTTAGATTGTTGAACAGCTGAAATCTTTTGTTTGGGTTGTTGTTGCTTACCCTTTGCTTGAGTTTTCTTGCTCTTGGGAGAAACTTGTTTACTTGTGCTTGGACTACAATCAACAAAGGATGTGATCAATGTCTCTCCAATTTTCTTTTGTTTTACTGGTTGGTATCCAAGCCTATGCCTTGTTACATTAATTCTTGCACCCAAAACAACATCAATATTTTGTTTTCTTTTTACAAATCTTGTAAGATCTTCAGTCTTTTCTTTTAACACTTTTTCAGATTTTTCCAATTTTTTCTTAATCTCTTGATGTTCATTTTAAAGATTTTCAAGAGAATTGATTAGGCTTTGTTTTTCTGTCTCATTTTCCTGTAGTTTTTCTTTCATGCAATCCATTTCCTCACTGTGAGCTTCCTCATCAATTTTCATCATTTCAATTTCTTTATTTAGGATTGCAATTTGTTCATCATTGGATTTGTTGTGAACAAGTGAATTGATCTTTTTCTTGAGTGCTTTATTTTCAGACTTATACTCACAAAACTTTTCAAACAATACGGTGTATGCTTCTTCCCATTCATCAACAGTATAGTTCTCGAAGGAAGAATTTACCTCAGTGGAGTCCTCACTCCTTGCCATTAAGCAATGAATCTCTTCATCTCCAGAGGTTTCTTGTGATTCCTCATCTTCGTCTTCATCGCTCCAAGTTGCCAACATTGCCTTGGCTTTCTTGAAGGTGAATTTGTCCTTCTTCAGTTTCTTCTTGAGCTCCGGGCATTCTCCTCTCATATGCCCTGGTTTCTTGCACTCATAACACACTATCATGTCAGATTTTATGTTAGAATCAAATTTACTTGAAGAATTTTTCTTTTGAAAAGATTTGAGGTTACCTGAGCCTTTCCTTTTGAACATAAGGTATTTCTTGAACTGTCTAGTGAGCATGGCAATTTCATCATTCTCACTATCACTAGATGTTCCATTGTCATCACTTTCCTGTGAATATCTTCTTGGAGCTAGAGGAATTTTTGTTGAAGGCTTTTAGAGCAATGATTTTCTAGGATTTTCTTCAGTTCTTTCCTCTTTATATTTATTTCATAGGTCATCAAGGAACCAATTAACTCATTTAATTTCATTTTTGAAAGATCTTTAGAATCCTTAATGACGGTGGCCTTAGTATTCCAAGAGGATGGAAGAGACCGAAGTATCTTCCTAACTAGGTCACTTTCTGAGTATTCTTTCTTAAGACCTTTCAATCCATTAATTATTAGCATGAACCTTGCAAACATATCTGATATGGTTTCTTCATTTTTCATTTTAAACATCTCATATTCAGATACTAGCAAGCTTGCTTTGGTTTACCTTACCTCAGACATACCTTCGTAGATGAGTTCAAGCTTTTCCCACATTTCTTTTGCTGAGTTGCATGTGGAGACTCTTGAAAACTCCTTGGGATGTACGGCACACTGCATCATGTTCAAAGCACTCCAATTGAGAGTTCCTTTACAAATTTGTTCCTTTGTCCAAGTATCTTCATCCTCGGACAGCACATACGCTCCTTTGCTGGCGATCTTCCATAGCTCAAAGTCTTGAGCTCTCAGAAAGACCTGCATGCGATTTTTCCAATAAGGGTAGTCAGTGCCATCAAAGAAGGGTGGCCTGGACACTGAGTGTCCTTCAGCTACAAACCCTTTGTGAGTTTCCATGAGATCAAATTTCTCTTGATCGTTAGATCAAACTTTAAAAGCAGTAAATCGGAGAAACCTTGCACTGATACCAATGAAAGATATGCAGAACTATCTTAAAAGTAATCTAGAGGGGGGGGGGGGGGTTGAATAGATTACTACCAACTAGAAACACTATGACCTTCTTTTTTATGGTAACACTAACTTATCGAAATCTCAAACAGAACTATATTGAATTCGAGCTAAGATGTATATGTTGATTATGAGCAGAATAAATAAAAATCTATTCGACGTGTGAGAAATCAACATGCCTACCAAACATCTAACGTAAAACATTCAAACCACAGACACGATGATTAAAGGTGGTTCGGAGTACACAACTTGTGTATCCTACGTCCACCGTCCACACACACATGCAGAACTACTTCTTATGAGCGAGTTCGACTCTTACAACACACTCACCCACATTGTATGAAGCAAACATGCATTCAGAACAACTAGCCACACGTGAATCAAGCACAAGGGATGATTGAATCACAACCACACATACAGACGTATGAGAAATATGAAAGGACAGGAGTTCTGAGATGAAAGAACAAATCTAGATGAAGTACTTTTGTCGCTGGTCGTCCAGAAGAACTCCAAGCTTCACTTTGATGATCCTCAGATGACGTAGTAGCTTGAACCGTGGATGAACCGACTTCAACTCCGTTCGGAAGATGGATCTTCCTCGCTCTGGACAGAGGGTTGAAGCAGAGCAGCAGGAAGAAGCTTTCTCTCTTGCATTTTTCTTAGGGTTTTGGTATGATGGCTTCTTTCTGCGAAAATACCTCAATATGTTCTATATATATGGGTGTCCAAGTTTGGAGAGACGTGGTAAAAGGAAACACCCAAATATAAAATATATCCAAATCTCTTTGAGTTTTCTATTCGTCTGTCGACAGCCAGTATTGTGTCTGTTGACAGATGCTGATAGGTTTCCAGTTTCCTGAAGAATGGTCTTGCGGGAAAGGTCTTTTCTGTGTGTGGCTGTCGATAGGCGATTTCTTGCTGTCGACAGGCACCATTCACTTGTGTTTCCCGAAGCTTGTTTGTCTTTCCTGTGCTCATCTGTCGACAGGGACCTTTAGGGTTGTCGACAGGTGTTTACCTGAAGTCATTTTCTTGAGCTTTTGCTCTTGCATTTGAATGTTTGTCTTGCATACATTCACACCTACATTAAAGAACATTCTAAGTGAGATACAATAAATATATAGATGGTCAATTGAAGCATGTTTTTATATGATTGTATCTTGCTTGACTTTGTCACTGTCATCATGTTTCAACCATTCACACAACATCAATTAACATTGTTCATCATACAAAAACATTTAAGTACACCATCACACATGAGAACCCAACACTTTCATGTTGAGACTTTTGTCCGAAAAGCCCTAGTTTAGAAGATGTAAGCGTTGCATGGATCGAACCCCCCTGAGTTCTGATTTTCTGTGTTTTCGGTCTGCTCCTTGAAACACGTCTGGTCCCGAGGACGTGTTTCAAGCCTCTGGTATCGCGATGCTACTGGGCGATGCGGCAATCCGAAAGGCGTTCGGGAGACCCGATGTGTTTAACGCATTGACGGGTCAACCCGCGCGTGGTCTGCACGCCGCATGGGAGTCAGCACCGCTCTGAACCATGGTGGCCGGCCTAGACGTGTTTCAGTTGTTTTCCCGCCCAAGCTTTTATTAAAGGAATTTTCTTGAACACGTCCCTTTCCCACGACGCGATTCAAGCATGAACGCTGCCAGGCATATGGACGCGATTTACCCTCTTTACAGTTTCGCCTATTTTTCACTGTGCACTACGTTTTAAAGTGCGTCCACTGTGTTGGACGCATATTCGAAGGCTTACCTGAGGTCTGTTTAACATGGTATCCCCTGTGTCATTTGCATACTTGGGTTGATTATCACATGATATCTGTTTAATGGCAAAAGTGTTTAACCCTTTTAAAAGCTTTAATTACACGAAACATATTCTAATTGCTTTCTTAATGACGTGACCATTCATGTAATTTTGATTCACTCTTTGTATTGTTCTAGCATATTAAAATGATAATCTGTTATCTTAAAATCTTGCAATCCATGTTTAGTTAAAGTGCATAGTTTCTTGTCATGTTATCATGCTAAGTGCTTTCTGCGAGTTTGAGACCGGTGGATTGTGAATTGAGATGTGTACATCATTACACACTTGCACATCTAGGTAGCCCTTTCTTGGGGATTTGGAAGCTCTCTATCGGTCATTCCGAATTGGTAGACTAGCAACCTTTTCTCTAAGACCTCCGTAAATCTCCGCTCTCTGTGGATTCCCACATGGAGGCTGAGTTGGTTGTACCATTGAAGTTCCCTAGAGATAGCGTGCACTTCCTTTCTCATCTTGTTCTTGTGAGTGTGATTTACAATCTAGACTAAAGCCATTAATGTAAAGATTGAATTAAAGTATAAATCTTACCATTATGCTACCAAATTTATCTCTTGACCATTGTTCTCATGAAATCATGTTCAATTTACTTATTACTCGTTCTCATCATCATCATGAACATGGCATTATACATGCTTACTTATTTAAACTCTCATTGGCCATTATTAATGACTGTGGTTATCTACATTTAAAATTTAAGTGAGATGTTGACCGGGCACGACGAGTGTCCAAGGGCTCCAGTGTAGCCCCAATGATGGAGAGTCATAAATATACTGTTAACCATGGGGTATAATGATGACTGGCGTTGCATCTTCGTTGGGAGTCATGCGTGTCGTGTTGAATGATAGATACAATAACCACATACACGTGTCCTAGTGCACATTCTTGATGGATATTTTCTTGGTATACATTAGTGTCTACGTGCCTAATTAGTGTTACATGATCATGTTCGTGCGTTCTTGCTTGCTTGCGTGATATGGCCATCCTGCATTTATTGTAATTAGTGATATCTCGCATTCTTGAAAGCTATTAACATCAAGTGAAATCTTGCGTGCTTATACCAAGTGATCTATTGCTAGTTCTATCTTGTTATATCCTTCTAGATCTTGTTCTATCATGATCACTCTATCTAGCTTGTTCATGTATCATGTTTTAATGAGTTTTATTTGTACATGCATATCATGACATTCATCGCGCTTATCTAGTTCTAAATTGTTAATCACTTATATCATTGCCCGCACATTGAGATATAAATCCTACTGGGCTAGTTTGCTCATCCCCTACTTTTAACCATTATAGGTGATTATGACATTCAAGAGGAAGAGCAAGTCGAGGATGGGAATGCGTCCGAGTGATGAGCATTCCAACTATGAGTCTAGTTATAGTAGTTTGCCTTGAGTGTTAGATTCATGTAGTAGGAAGTGAGGAATAAATGTGCTTTTTCTTTTTATTGAGTCTTAGTCATATAATAGTTTTCCATTTGGAATACAATGAGTTGAGGTTTGAATACAAGATTAGTTGAGTTCAATATTTGGGCCCTATGATGATGTATGTTGTTATACATTTACTGCGTGCTAGCTAGAGGCTTATTTGCCGACTGTTCATGTCTCGAGATATCGTCTCGAATTATTTCCGAATAATTTATATCCGCTGCGTAACACTCTGGACGTGACAATTTAGTGGTATCAGAGCCTAGGAATACCAAATAGGATATATGTCTCAGGATTAGGAGATACCTATGGAACCTAGGTCATGGAAATTAAATATAGTACCTGGTGAGAATGGGTAGAGACTGGGAATATGATAGAATGAATAAAACACTCCTACCCATTGACTCTGATAATGTATCTAGAGACATTAATTGGTTTCCATCCTTTTCTCAGGAACCTTCATAACTCTTACACTCAACTGCAATGGCTCGCAACCAGTGTCAAGCTATGCAAGAAACTGTGGCTGGATTGACTCAGGCTTTACAAAATGTGGTTCAGGCTGGAAATCAGGCTGCTGCTACTGTTAGGAATGGAGCGGGTGGTTTACACCGCAACTTTAGGAGTTTGAACCCCCCTCGCTTCTCTGGATCCCCTAATCCGGATGAAGCACAGAACTAGCAGGAGGAGATAGAAAGGATCTTCCAAGTCATGCAATGGACTAACAGGGAGAAGGTGGTACTAGCCACTTTTCAATTCATTAAGGATGTCCGAGCATGGTGGAAGGCCACATTGGCCCACCTGTGTAGCAACCTGGATTTTTCCAAAAATAAAAACTTAATAATATAAAAAATAAAACTAATTAAATTTATTAGAAAATCAAATAAAAGAAAATAAATTAAATAAGAAATTAATGGAAAGAGAATTACTAAAACTCATTAAAAGAAAAGAAGTGATGGGCTTTATTAAATTGACCCAATAGAATTTAGTGTGCCAAAATAGGAATTTTTAAAAGAGAAATAATAGGAAAATACCCTAAATTCGTTATTGAATTATTACTTAAATAGAAAATAGGTGTTTAATGCATTTATGGGAAGTTTGGGTTGGAATTGGATTCCTAACCCTACCCAAATAGCTTGGCCATGAAATTACCTCTCTCCCTAACCCATTTGGAAGGTTGCAAGCTTGGAAGGGTGGAAAGAAACTAGGAAATTCGGAATAATTAGGAATTTGAGTCATAATAGGAAATAGAAAGGGGAGGAATATAAAAACTCTCTTAAAACCCTCATGGCCGGCCCTAAGCTCGTACCCAAGGCTTGTTGGACCAGGAGGAGAACCCATGGAGAGGGGAATTCGTGGGAGAAGGCTTCATTAAAGCTTCATCCCGAGTTCTTCACCTTCAAACCCTAGAAGAGGAAAAATCATTAAAGGTAGGCATTCTCAAGAGCATAAACCATGAAAATTTTTCTGTAAGATGTTTCATCTATCAGGAACAAAAGCCCATTGGTTTCATAATTTTCCATCGAGCATATCTTTTGTTCTTGATTTTTCATGTTCTACAACTTACATGACCCCGAACCCTCTTCATAAATCTTGTTCTCCATGAATAATAAACATCATGCCATGAAATTTTTATTGAAGATTCTAGTGGATGTTAGGTTTCTTTTACCCCTGAAAGCCCTAATTTCCATCCATCCTACCATGCGAATTAATTTCTTGATCCCAACTGTACATTGTTCTATGTTCATCATGAATACTCTTTATTAAAGCATTCTGAAACTATCATTGCTTTCATATTTTAATTTATTGGAAGTACCCTTGCATGTCTGGATCTGTTTAAAACTAGTTTCACGATTTTTCATGTATTGTACAATTTGTTCTTAATTTTAGAACAACCCTATGTCAAAATCGAGAAAGTCTGGTCCACAATCCAATGCACTATCCTTTCCTTGTCGGGCTCTGTCGCAGACCCTATAAACGCGACGGCCCGATAGGCCGTGTTCAGAGGTCTTGTCGCGACAGCATATCCGTCATGTTCTAAACACGACAAGCTCTGTCGTCTCGATCCGTGCGCCTATCCTGCCCGACCCGTCGCGATCCTTACAAGACCACGTCGCGATCTGTGAGCCTGTTCCGCCCGACCCATCGCGATCTGTGCTGACCCCTGTCGTGACCTGTTCTGTCCCCATCGCAACCCTTACAAGGGTCCGTCACGATCTCAGGATTTTGCATGAAAACCCACATTTTTGCAAGTCTTGTTGTTCTACAGTAACCCAGGTCTTGTTAACTATCTTAATTACAGAAAAACGAAGCTGTATATATTGAATTAATAAAAGTTAATCATGTAACCTTTTCTTGTCTATGATTTCTTATCACATGTGCACACACTTTGAACCATCCAAATATGGCTTAATTGGCATGAACATGTTATATAATTTATCTGGTAATTTTTGTAAATAAATTTCCTTATTCTTAAATATACTTGTCTACGTTTTCTCGTGATGATTTGGGAATACCGTTCTCGACGCTCCACTGTTCTATAATTCCTCTAGAACGTCGAGCACTTGTTTTTATACACACTTTCTCTTGATTTGGATGAACTCTCCGTCGAATACTTCTTCTGCCGGACTAGTGAGTCTTTGTTCAAGACCTCCGTAAGTCTTCTATGTCCATGGATTCCCACATGGTCGACGAGCCGGTTGTACCCTAACACCTATTACACCCTTTAGGGATCAATATGATCCAAATGGCTATTAGAAGTTCGCTCTTATCTTGAATCATGCCGGACCTCTGGACCTGTGCATAACACGGCCAGCAGAAAGGTAGTGAGTTCCACCTGACTACCAACACCACGTGTGCGTGTTGTGCAACTGTTACTATCGCCTGTTTACTCGACGTGTTACGTGCAATGTCCACTAGCTCTCATCTATACTCCACTCGCTCACCTATTCACGTTCAGTCTACTATCTAGTCTATTCATTTAGTGCTCTCATCTATTTCTTGGTACTCTATATTGGCCATTGACTGATTGTCTAAAGATAAACAATATAACCAATGTCTGGCAATATATAAAGGGCCAGATCTGGTCCTGGGATGTGCGCCCGAAAGTGCTAGTGCCCATGGGAGTTAAATGATCAGAGTGTTTGGCATTACACTCGAGTGCTATCTATCTCGACTATCTAAATGACAATAAAAAAGTACTATGTTCTCTCGTTGTCTATTGACAAAAGTGCTATACTATACTCGTTGTGCTATTGCTACACATTGTGCTATTGTGCTATGGCCATCTTGCTATTTTGTGCTATACTCGACACTCTTGCTATATTTAGAAAGTTGTGCTATTTCGTTCACGTGCTATCCTGCTATCTTATACTTGACTCTCTCGCTCTATCATTAGTTACTCTACCTTTAATGCACTAATTATTTAAAGCCTGCTTGACTATTGAGATTTAAGTCCTACTGGGCATTATCACTCACCCTGCGTTATTTGTCCTTGTGTTCTCAGGTGAGACCGAGGATGAACTATACACTCAAGAGGACGAGAATGACCAGGAGTGACGTCACAAGTAACCTAGTGTTCTATCAATATGTTAGAGTCTTAGTTAGTCTTTTGCTTTTGTTTCAATGTAATTGGGCCCTATAGAATGGCTTTGATATTAGTGGTTGTAACTAGACACTGGAAAGAATATTAATGAAATACATTTGCTTTAGTATTTATTCTTGCCCAATGGTTTGATGTCTAGTACTCGCTCTCTACCATTCACTTGCAACTGCCTCGCGTTTCGATATTCCACGTCGGGGCGTGACAGTTTTGTGGTATTAGAGCCTAGGTTGTTCTTAAGTATAGGATGATCTTGGTTAACCTGCCTCAACTAGAGTCAATTATCCTACCTATGTGACTTGTGGTTAGAGCCAAGGGTAACTAGCTAAAATAAACTCACACACACACGAATTAGATCTCATATCAATATCATGACAATAAGTATTCTTTTGTAGGAACTAAGCAATCAAGATTACTGCTGAACGTGCTCAAATGAGGGGCATGCAACAAACCATCCAGGAACTGACGCGCGCCATTGTGCAAGCTACCCAAGGTGGGGGCAATCGTGGTGCAGGCGACTTGCATCGCAACTTCAGGAGTCTGAACACACCTAGGTTTAGTGGATCCACGGATCTGGATGAAGCTGAGCACTGGCTCAAAGAGATGGAAAGAATTTTCCGCATCATGCAATGTGCAGCGGGGGATAAGCTGTTACTAGCCACATTCCAACTTGAAAAGGACGCCCGCGCTTGGTGGGAGTCTGTTGAAGCGACCAGAGCTAATGGTCAGTTCACCTGGACCGTGTTCAAGGAAGCTTTTAATTCCAAATACTTCTCGGAGCGTGTGCAAGAAAGTAAGGCTGCGGAATTCGCTGCTCTGAAACAGCGGAGCTTGACTGTGGCCGAATATGAAGCCCAGTTCTCTAGACTGGCAAGGTATGCTGAACACCTGGTGAACACGGGGAGAATGAAGGCTAAGCGCTTCCTCAACGGCCTGAAGCCTCAGTATATTACCCAACTGGCACCTCTCGACATCTAGACCTACGCCGAGATGGTGAAGAAAGCACAGCTACTGGAAGATGCTACGAACTTCACCGACCGTATCAAAGGGAAGTTCGTGAAAAAGGAAATGACCTCAGGATAGTCATCTGCTAAGCCAAACAATGGCAAGAAGTGTCCCTTCAACATCACGGAGGGACCCGGCCAAGAAAGGAAACCTAAAGTTATTGTCCCCAACACTCAAACAAAAGGTAACTGCAAGCACTGTGACAAGCCCGGTCACACCGCGGACGAGTGCTAGAGGAAAGTCGGCGCATGTCTGCGCTGCGGAAGTTGCGAGCACCGCATCCCCTAGTGCCCACTTCTGAAAGAACATGAGAGGCGCCCTAATGCGCCTAAGAAACCGGGCCAACTGCAAGCCCTGTATGATGAGGAACCCACTACGGATGGTGGCATGGTAGAAGGTACTCTACAAGTTTTCTCCTTATCAGCATTTGTCTGATTTGATACTGGAGCAACTCATTCCTTTATATCTCAAAACTTTGCTGATACCCTAACTGCAAAACCTATATCCATGGGTTGTGAGTTCGCTATCACAACGCCACTATGGGAAAAAGGAGAAATTGAACAAATACTTTCCATCTTCCGATGTAATGATCGGAGACCATAACCTAAAAGCCGACCTGGTGTGTATGCTCATGGAAGGCTATGATGTAATTTTGGGAGCCGACTGGTTGTCCACTTATGGGGCAAGTGTCGATTGTAAGAAAGGAAGGGTGACCTTTAGTGACTTTCCTAAATTGGCATTCTCTGGGATTAGACATAAGAGACGGATGTCTCTAATCTCCGCCATAAAAGCCCACAACATGATAAGGAAGGATGCATTGCTTTCCTGGCAGCCGTAGTTGTTGAAAAGAAGGTTCTAAGATAGAAGACATCCACATAGTCCAGGATTACCCCGATGTGTTTCCTGAAGATCTGCCAGGGATTCCCCCGGAACGAGATGTCAACTTCGCCATAGAGTTGATCCCTGGAGCTGCCCCGGTATCACATCAACCGTATCGGATGTCCCCTGCTGAGCTCAAAGAACTGAAGACACAGCTGATGGAGCTATTAGAGAAGGGATTCATTAGACCGAGTACTTCCCCATGGGGAGCACCTGTACTATTTGTCAAGAAGAAAGATGGATCGATTAGGCTGTGCATCGACTATCGTCAACTCAATCAGCTCACCATGAAGAACAAATACCCATTGCCCAGGGTCGATGAACTATTCGAGCAAATATCTGGAGCTCAATATTTCTCCAAGATCAATCTTCGATCTGGCTATCATCAAATGAGGATCAAGGATGACGATATCTTCAAAACGGCTTTCAGGAGCAGGTATGGACATTACGAATTCATCGTTATGCCATTTGGTCTAACCAATGCTCCTACAGCCTTTATGCAACTCATGAACAACATATATCGGCCATAATTGACAAGTTCGTGGTCGTCTTCATCGACGATATCCTCACATATTCAAAGACCAAAGAAGAGCATGAAGAACATCTGAAGATTGCATTGCAAGTCTTGCGAGACAACAAACTGTAAGCAAAGCTTAGCAAGTGTGAATTTTGGCTCGAAGAAGTGTCCTTCTTGGGCCATGTCATCTCAAAGGACGGCATCTCCGTTGATCCCTCCAAAGTTGAAGTTGTACTCAATTCGGAGAGACCAGCCAATGTCACAGAAATCAGAAGTTTCCTAGGACTGGCTGGCTACTACTGGAGGTTCATCAAGGACTTCTCAAAGATTGCCGTTCCTCTCACACGTCTGACACGAAAGGAGAATCCCTACTCCTGGAGTAAAGAGTGTGAGAAAAGTTTCCAAACTCTTAAAGATTGCCTTACCTCAGCACCTGTTCTCGCTTTGCCAATAGAGGGAGAAGGGTTCTCTGTCTACACCGATGCCTCGGGAATTGGGGTTGGGTGTGTAATGATGCAAAAGGAGAAAGTCATCACCTATTCTTCAAGACAACTGAAGATGCATGAAGTCAACTACCCTGTGCATGACCTAGAGTTGGCGGCTATGGTCTTCGCCTTGAAGATCTGGAGACACTACTTGTACGGAGAGAAATTCACTGTCTACTCAGACCATAAAAGTCTGAAGTACTTATTCTCCCAGAAGGAACTCAACATGAGACAGAGAAGATGGTTGGAATATCTAAAAGATTTCGACTTCAACATCCAATACCATCCAGGCAAGGGTAATGTTGTGGCTGATGCTCTTATTAGGAAGCCAATGGCATCTATTTCAAGTCTAGTCCTTGGTGAGATGCAACTACTGGAACAATTCGCAAGGTTAGACTTAAATATTGAACATAGGGATGATCGAGTCTTGGTTGCCAATATCAAGATTCAATCTGATATGCAAGCGGAGATCAAAGCTCAACAAGATGATGATCCATTCTTAGTTCGCGTTAAGGAGACTCTAGCCGAAAAACCGGACTTTGCTATGGCCGAAGATGGAAGGCTTGTCTTTCAAGGAAGGACATGCGTTCCCGACAATGAAGAACTGAAGAGAAGATTAATGGATGAAGTGCACAAGACAAAGTACACTATTCATCCAAGAGGTACCAAAATGTATCAAGACATGAAAAGAACATTTTTGTGGCCGAACATGAAGAGAGAGGTAGCTAAACATACCGTTCATTGCCTTACTTGCCAACAAGTAAAAGCGAAACACCTATGCCCTGTTGGTGTACTCAGACCGTTAGATATTCCGGAATGGAAATGGGAAAGTATTGGCATGGACTTCATCATGGGTTTACCCAAGACTCGTGGTGGACTCGACGCCATATGGGTCATAGTCGACCGACTAACCAAATCCACCCATTTTCTGCCTATAAAGAGTAAGTGGTCAGTAGAAGTACTAGCTGCCTTATATGTCAAGGAGATAGTAAGGCTGCACGGAGTTCCATCATCTATTATCTCGGATCGAGATCCGAGATTTACATCTCATTTTTGGAAAGGACTGTAAGGTGCACTGGGTATTAAACTCAACTTTAGTACCGCGTTCCATCCACAAACTGATGGGGCAAACTAAAAGAACCAACCAAATAGTGGAAGACATGTTGAGAGCTTGCACTATAGACTTCCAAGGATATTGGAACGAACACCTATCTCTTATCGAGTTTGCCTATAACAACAGTTACCAGGCGAGCATCAAGATGGCACCGTTCAAAGCACTGTACGGAAGGAATTGTAGATCTCCTGCATGCTGGAATAAGGTTGGAGAACAGCAGTGGCTAGGCTCAGACATGGTGCAACGAACCACAAAGGACATACAAGTAATTAGAGATCAGCTTAAGACTGCTCAGTCCAGACAAAAGAGCTATGCCGACAAAAGAAGGCGAGACTTAGAATTCCAAGTCGGTGATCATGTGTTCTTAAAGGTGTCACCTACACGTGACATCCAAAGATTTGGAGTGAAAGGGAGGCTCAGTCCTAGATTCATTGGCCCTTTTGAAGTACTTGAAAGGCTTGGTGAGGTTGCATACCGACTGGCGTTGCCACCAAATTTGGCATGTGTACACAATGTGTTCCATGTCTCCATTCTAAGGAAATATGTGTATGATCCTACCCATATCATTCGCCACGAAAAGCTGGTGCTGAACAAAGATGTGACATACGAAGATAAGCCAGTCAAGATACTGGAACGGAAGGTGCAAACACTCAGGAACCGTCCCATCCACGTGGTTAAAGTCTTATGGAATAACCGCGGTGTGGAAGAAGCCACATGGGAACCGGAAGGAATCATCAGATGGAACTACCCCGTTCTTTTTGGTAAGACATTTCCTCCCTTATAATCATATGAATTTTGGGACCAAATTCTTTTAAGAGGGGGAGGATGTAGCAACCTGGATTTTTCAGAAAATAAAAACATAATAATATATAAAAAAAGAAAACTAATTAAATTTATTAGAAAATCAAATAAAAGAAAATAAATTAAATAGGAAATTAATGGAAAGAGAATTTACTAAAACCCATTAAAAGAAAAGAAGTGATGGGCTTTATTAAATTGACCTAATAGAATTTAGTGGGCCAAAGTAGGAATTTTTGAAAGAGAAATAATAGCAAAATACCTTAAATTCATAATTGAATTATTACTTAAATAGAAAAGAGGTGTTTAATGCATTTAATGGGAAGTTTGGGTTGGAATTGGATTCCTAACCCTACCTAAATAGCTTGGCCATGAAATTACCTCTCTCCCTAACCCATTTGGAAGGTTGCAAGCTTGGAAGGTTGGAAAGAAACTAGGAATTCAGAATAATTAGGAATTTGAGTCATAATAGGAAATAGAAAGGGAAGTAATATAAAAACTCTCTTAAAACCCTCATGGCCGGCCCTAAGCTTGTACCCGAGGCTTGCTGGACTAGGAGGAGAACCCAAGGAGAGGAGAATTCATGGGAGAAGGCTTCATCAAAGCTTCATCTCGAGTTCTTCACCTTCAAACCCTAGAAGAGAAAAAATCATTAAAGCCTACATTCTCACGAGCATAAACCATGAAAATTCTTCTGTAGGATGTTTCATCCATCAGGAACAAAAGCTCTTTGGTTTCATAATTTTCTATCGAGCATATCTTTTGTTCTTGATTTTTCATGTTCTGTACTTACATGATTCCGAACCCTCTTCATAAATCTTGTTCTCCATGAATACTAAACATCATGCCATGAAATTTTTATTGAAGATTCTAGTGGATATTAGGTTTCTTTTGCCCTTAAAAGCCCTAATTTCCATCCATCCTACCATGCAAATTAATTCGTTGATCCCAAGTGTACATTGTTCTATGTTCATCATGAATGCTCTTTATTAAACCATGTTGAAACTATCGTTGCTTTCAGATTTTGATTTACTAGAAGTACCCATGCATGCCTGGATCTGTTTAAAACTGGTTTCGTGATTTTTCATGTACTGTACAATTTGTTCTTAATTTAGAACAACCCTATGTCAAATAGAGAAAGTCTGGTCCACAATCCAATGCACTATCCTTTCCCTGTTGGGCTCTGTCGCAGACCCTGTAAATGCGACGGCCCGATAGGCCGTGTTCAGAGGTCTTGTCGCGACAACATATCCGTCATGTTCTGAACGCGACAAGCTCTGCCGTCTCAATCCGTGCGTCTGTCCTGCCCGACCCGTCGTGATCCTTGTAAGACCACGTCGCGATCTGTGAGCCTGTTCCGCCAGACCCATCGCGATCTGTGCCGACCCCTATCGTGACATGTTCTGTCCCCGTCGCAACCCTTACAAGGGTCCATCGTGATCTCAGGATTTTGCATGAAAACCCACATTTTGCAAGTCTTGTTGTTCTACAGTAACCCAGGTCTTGTTAACAGTCTTAATTACAGAAAAATGAAGTTGTATATATTGAATTAATAAAAGTTAATCACGTGACCTTTTCTTGTCTATGATTTCTTGTCACATGTGCACACACTTTGAACCATTCAAATATGGCTTAATTGGCATGAACATGTTATATAATTTATCTGGTAATTTATGTAAATAAATTGCCTTATTCTTAAATATACTTGTCTACATTTTCTCGCGATGATTTGGGAATACTGTTACCGACGCTCCACTGTTCTAGAATTCCTATAGAACGTCGAGCACTTGTTTTTATACACACTTTCTCTTGACTTGGATGAACTCTCCGTCGGATACTCCTTCTGCCGGACTAGTGAGTCTTTGTTCAAGACCTCCGTAAGTCGTCTCTGTCCAAGGATTCCCACATGGTCGACGAGCCAGTTGTACCCTAACACCTATTACACCCTTTAGGGATCAATATGATCCAAACGGCTATTAGAAGTTCGCTCTTATCTTGAATCACGCCGGACCTCTGGACCTGTGCATTACACGGCCAACGGAAAGGTAGTGAGTTCCACTTGACTGCCAACACCACGTGCGCATGTTGTGCAACTGTTACTATCGCCTATTTACTCGACGTGTTATGTGCAATGTCCACTAGCTCTCATCTATACTCTACTCGCTCACCTATTCACGTTCACTCTACTATCTCGTCTATTCATCTAGTGCTCTCATCTATTTCTTGGTACTCTATATTGGCCATTGACTGATTGTCTAAAGATAAACAATATAACCAATGCCTGGCAATATATAAAGGGCCCGATCTGGTCCTGGGATATGCACCCGAAAGTGCTAATGCCCATGGGAGTTAAATGATCAGAGTGTTTGGCATTACACGCGAATGCTATCTATCTCGACTATCTAAATGACAATCAAAAAGTGCCATGTTCTCTCGTTGTCTATTGACAAAAGTGCTATACTATACTCGTTGTGCTATTGCTACACTTTGTGCTATTTGTGCTATGGCCATCTTGCTATTTTGTGCTATACTCGACACTCTTGCTATATTTGGAAAGTTGTGCTATTTCATTCACGTGCTATCCTGTTATCTTATACTTGACTCTCTTGCTCTATCATTAGTTACTCTGCCTTTAATGCACTAATTATTTAAAGCCTGCTTGACTATTGAGATTTAAGTCCTACTGAGCGTTATCGCTCACCCTGCGTTATTTGTCGTTGTGTTCTCAGGTGAGACCGAGGATGAACTATAAACTCAAGAGGACGGGAATGACCAGGAGTGACGTCACGAGTAGCCTAGCGTCCTATCAATATGTTGGAGTCTTAGTTAGTCTTTTGATTTGTAAGGGTTGCGACGGGGACAGAATAGGTGTCCTAGTTAGTAATCGATGTATCAATGAAGTCGTTGTTAGGTCTTTTGAAGTCTCTACCCTTCTTGAATTGCCTTCTTCCTGACTGATACTTCTTCTTAGCCAGTATGCGCTGCAATCTTCTGGAGAGGAACTCGATGTAGTAATGCAATCTTCTGGTAGATACTTCAAAAGACCTAACAACGCCTTCTTACTTCACTAGTTAGTCTTTTGTTTAAGTAAGATGAAGTCGATGTAACGACGAAATCGATGTAGCAATGAAATCGATGTTTGAGTGACATGAAATCTATGTTTTTATGAAGTCGTTGTTAGACTTATGAAATCGTTGTAGCACCAAAATCGTTGTTTTTCTTATGATGTCGTTGTAGCACCAAAGTCGATGTTTAAGTAAGACAAAATCGATGTTTCTATGAAGTCGTTGTGAGACCGAAATCGTTAATTTACTTGTGAAGTCGATGCTAGAATAAAATCAATGTGTACTAAGGAAGTTGTTGTTTTAACTGAAACCGATGTAGGGATGAAATCGATGTTCTTATAAAGAAATCGTTGTTCTATCAAAGAAGTTGATGTATACTTAGACAAAGCATATGCATTGAATCTACAGATAACAGTGTGTGTAGACAACTAATTTATTTTAATTGATTTAGTGCCTGATGATAAACTTCATAACATGATGTTAAATAAGGGTTTTGTTAATCACCAAAAGTACATATAATGATAATTTATATGAATAGTAATTTATATGGAGATGGACTGATCATCAGTCTGAGAGTCCCTAGCCAGGGCAAAACAATATATCAGAAAAAGGAGTTTTTTATATGTTTTTGCGGCATGTTATCTAAGTGAGTGTGCAAGTTAGGGTTTAACAGTCAACCATACCTTTAAGTGCACTCAAGATCATTGTATGAGTGAAGGACTCTAGTCATATGTGTTATACTTTGCAGATTTTAATGATCACAAAACACTAATTCTGATTCATATAGATAAGATCACAAAGTACTAATTTATGTTGATGTTAATGACCCAATTATTTGATTGTAATATTAAATTTGAGGGTCTAATTTGTGAGTCAAGTGTGCAACTAAAAAGGCCAAAGTCGTCTTTGTATATGAACATTAGAAAGGCCAATGCCTGCGTAAGACAGAAGAGAAGATTGACTGAAAATTGACAGTCTATCGTCCAAACATCCCAATGAACTCTGTCCAAAAGTCCAAAGTCAAACGGGAGACCGAACCTTGAAGAACTGTCGATTGATCCACCCAGTCCTAGTCAACTGAAGTTCCATGCAAGTTTAGACATCCAAACTCTAATTTCCTATCAACTGAAGCTTCTAGAGCATCCAGGCTCTATGTTCTATAGGGAACGGTTGATCAAACTGCAAAGTTCGATCGATCAACATCCAGAACTACTTCGACTACATGAAGACTATCTATAGAACGGTCGACCGAACCCCTAAAATAGGTCAACCAATTCTGTCGCACTGTTTCCAAATATGGAAGGACTCTGGCCAGAATTCATCCAAGACTTGTTATTTTTGGTGTTGGGCTAGAAATACAAGATGTTCTGAAGCACTAACGGCGCTCCCCATTGTGCTAGAGAGTTCTCTTCATCGTGGAGATTGGTTCTTGGGTGATTCCTGAAGAAGCCTGCAGCCAACATGCAGATCAAGTGATCCAAGTTGAACAACTGTTGTTTGGGGTGTGCTACATACAAGCTACACCCAAAGACTTTGTTGGAGAGACTATTGGTCCATGGCAACACAGTTGGAGTCACCTAGAGGGGGGATGAATAGGTTGATGTAGAAAACTAGATGCAAATTAAACAATTAAACTTTGTTAGTGAATAAAATCATGTGTAATAAATGTTAAGGGCACAGAAGCAATCACACAAAGAACACAAGAGATTTATCCTGGTTCGGCCCTTCCCATATAGAAGTCCTACATCCAGTCTCCGAGCAAACTGTTGGGTTTTCACTAACCGGGATACAGTCCCCTTAATGGACATACAACACCTAGCTCCCCGCTTGTCTTCTTTTGTTTCTAGGTAAGAAGAAACCTCACTTCTTTTACAAGCTCAGAAGCAAACCTACTATAATTCTGGATGTGAGTGAACCCATTGTTTAACCTCAGCCAAGTGCTTCTTTCTAGAGCTCAAAAGCCAACTCGCTGGTACAAACCCCAACATAGTTCCCACTGGTATAGACCCCAGCTAGTCTTCCCACACACAAGGGGAACATAGAGAACAGTCCCTCTGCTACACACAACACCCAGCACACCCTCTGGTCTTCACTTCACACTGGAATAGGAACACACCAATCTTTCTTAAGAAAAGAAAGAGTAAGCTGTCAGGATCAAGTTCATAAATGATGAATTTGGCCTCCTTGATCTCGATAGCAACCTGAGAGCTAAAGAGATAGAGAGGACTAACACAAGACTCTCAGGCTTACAGACTCTCTCACAACTTTACAATGACATACAGGCAAAGATGGGAAAGAATGAAGGCGTGAATACTTTTTCAGGTTCAGAAAATTTTTGCTTGGGTGCTTCTTGCTTTCTTATTACTTATGCTTCAAAGCCTCCATCTTCTTATACATCCTTTTGAAGAATACTGTTGAGGAGATTCGTTGGAGCTCCTTCTAACCGTCGCTACTTCTTCTTCTTCTTCTTCTTCTTCTTCTTCTTCTTCTCTCTTTGTATCTAACGACTATCTCGTATCTCCTTTGTCCTATAAGTATTGATAAAGAAAGATATAACATGTTAGTCAACCCATATCTCTTCCACATTTTCCTGCTGATAGCCTGCTATGTTAGGTAGTTGTCTTTTTGTCTTGGCAAGAAAGAAGGAAACCCTTAAGACATGCAAAAAGGTAGCTTCAGTCAGAGTATATTGTATGTAGCCTATATACAAAAGTCGAGCCTACAGTGGTCAAGTCATTAGAAATAATAAGTTAAAGATATGAAGAACATTTGAAATATGTTGCGCGCCAAAAACATTTTACTAATCAATATATTCAAAAGCAATCGAAAGATATGTTCAATAATCAAAACATGAAAACCCAATGTAACACTCATGATATGTTCAGTAATCTTTGTAATGCTCAAGAGTTACTCAGTAATCGGTATAAATGTTCAGTAATCAATATAACATGAAAGATATGGTTGGTAATCGATATATTGTACAAGCTTTAGTCAGTAATTGTTGTAATCATAACACCAATCATAAAGATAAGGCAAGTGTTCACCAATCTGTGTAAAAGAACAGTAGTCGGTATGGTGTTCACCAATCGAAATGTTTATAAACCAATCAGAATAACAACTAAACATTTGTTCACCAAGCGTAAGGAAGTAGAACCTTTGTTTAGTAATCAAAATACTTATAACACCAATCAAAATATTACTGAACCTTGTGTTCAGTAATCGGGACATTTAAACTGTAATGGCGTGATTTTTCAGATCCGTGTTTTAGCGATTCTTGTAAGGCCCTCAAATTTTGACCTATTTTGGTTAGATTTTTTGTCATATGATGTGTGTATACCTTATGTATATAATTGAGTACGTGTGTATATATGTATAAATATTTATAATTGTACATGTATATATGTATATATGTATATATATATATTGCATACATGATGTTTTATTTAATAATTAAATTATGTATATTGTATAGTGCATGTATATACCTAGTGTAAGCAGAATTACTACAATTCTGTGTCTGGCCGAAAACCCTTTTGGCGTCAACATGAGTTGACGTTAAGGGGAGGTCAGCGTCCACATCGATGGACGCTAACCCCAGGCAGGCGGCCAAGGATATGGACGTCTACTTCCCCAGATCTATTGCGCTTCAGATCCGAAAACGCCAGCTATTTCTTCGCTCTCTGTTTTAGAAACCGTCCCCCAACGGTAACCTGGACTTCTAAATGCGTTCCTAAACCCCCAACCCTATAAAAGACACGACTTAGGGTGAGGTTAGGTCCTTTTGGCATTTTGTCAAAAACCCTATTTTATGTACGCGAAACCTAATTTTTTGACCGTGGATTTGGCGATTTGGCGACTCCTTCCGGCGATCTTTCATGACTGGAGGGGAGTCTAAGCATAGGGGAAGGCTTCTCCGACATCGGGATGCGTTCATCATCGGCATAGAACCCGGATAGAGGAGGATTTGAGGACTCTTTGGCTCGGGCCGAGGAGGGCTTCTCCGGCTTAATTTGTTGCTTGTGGATTTTCCAAGAGGCAAGTAACCCTTTCACATCACCCATACATGTGTCTAGTAAGTCCCAGAAATTTTTACGGATTTTTATTCGAGTCCTGGATCCCCCAAATTCACCAAGTTCTTGCGTCCTGTCTGTGTTTTGCACAGACAGGAACTTAACGATGGGATCCCTTGCCGTTAAGATCTTGAGTTGGCGGCGACCTTTTTTGCCGTTAACCTGATAGACAGCCACCTTTATGCCGTCAAGTTCGCCAGACTGCAACAGTGTGCATGTCTGACCTATATGACCTAATTTTTGAGATTTTGCGCATGAGGATATATGGTAAAATTTATATGATATGTAAATACCTTTAAGGGAGAATGTTGTGAAATTTTATGAATTTCCGTGGAATGTTTTATTTATGAGAAATTTCTGAATGTTTAGCCAACATGTTTTTAATATTACAAAATTTCGTTTGTGCAATATGTGTGGGATTTAATTGTCATGAAATTTCTGTGCAGTGGTTGTGGGTTCAAATTCATGCTATAGAAATTTGAGATTTTTTTGATATCTGTGCAAATAATTAAATTTTCTGAACTGTAGAATAGTAAGCATGTTTTATTAGTGTCAAAAATTCAAATAAATGATATAAGAATAGTTAAATTCCTAGAAATTTGCATATGTTTAGGACTATCAGAGTACGTGTGTAGAATGAGTTGTGGGTCTGAACAATGAAAATCCATGTCAATTTGACTATTTTTACTTTGTATAATACCACTATTATAATTTTCTTAATTAGTAGATTTTTCAGAAAAATATGACATTTTGCATATGTGATGTATGATCCGTGAATGGTCTGTAGTTAAATTTTCAGAGGAATTGAATAATAATAGTTACTAATTTTGTAAAATCACCGTGTAATGACCAATTAGAGCATGATAATTTAATGTTTACAACATGTTAGCGTGATTTAATAATTGTTAAACCTGTAAACAGTAGTATCATGTTAGGTAAATCTGAAGTATGTGTTTATGTGTGAGCGTGAAATGCGTGGGTAAAATAGTACACTATGTGTGTGATGAAACTTAGAAAATGAGTAAATGTGCCAATGGGTGACACTGCTACCTTAGAGGGCTGTGGAACCGTACTGTGGTAAAGTTCCCACAGGAAGGTTCATAGAGTATGATATCCCATGGGCATTGGGATTAAATCCTGGATGCGGACAAGTACCGTTGGTTAGGGTGGAGAGTGCTTCTCCCGGTTATGCGCAGTAACTAAGATTTATCACTGTAATGCCTAGGTGATAGATGTGTGTGATGTGATTAGTGTGTGTGTCCTTCTAGAGGTGGTTTGGGCTATGTGTCACGGCATATAATAAAAATGTGAACTTGTGTTTATGTGAAAAGTGAATGTGCAAATTGTGTAATTGTGTAAATGATCAAGTGGAAATATGAATCAACAGGATAACATGTAAAAATGATAATTCATTATATGAATGTGTCATATCCATATGAAAACAGCAAGCTATTCATGTGTATAGATGTGATATCAATGTGAAAATGACCATAGAATTCATGCTAGGAATATCTTTGGTATTATGTATATACTCCATGTTTAAATTGAATATTGGCTTTGAGTATGAATATGATTAAATAAAACATGATTTAGCATGTTGGAGAATATGTAGAAAGCATGTGACAGGTTCAAATCCTTGTAAGAAAATTTTAAGCCATGTACCATGTGATGTAAGTTGTAGGAATCATGTTTAGGTGTACTTTTAAAAGTTTATCAAATCCATGCTTATGTGATATGTAAATGTGATTAGTCTATGTGATGTATGTATGAGTAATGTGAGTGGATGTTACTTGTTGAGTTCTTTTGGACTCATTCTTGCTTCGGCATACAGGTGCAGAAATTTCCACTTTTTCCGAGGAGATCGTTAGGAGCGACTCGGAGCGGGAGTAGGAGACGTTTGTTGAGATTCGACATTGTACTTCTCTTTTTTTTCATAGTATGTAGCGAAAGACTTTGTGTAACTCAGTGTGGACAATGTAATAAGTGTAGTTTCACAGTTATGAAGTATTTGATTTCCTTTGTTCTATATAGACTGTGTATAAATGTTGATGATGGAATAAGAGTTATATTTCTAGTTCATTCTATTCCGCTGTCATGTGATATATATTTGTGTATGATTCAGCCTAATGTACATTTGTTGGTTAAATGTCCCACTGTAGCGGCGCTCATTATACCGATGTGGGTTGATGTAACCGTACCGGTATAAGGAGGTTCGTTACAGAGATTGGTATCAGAGATACAGGCTAAAATACATAAATATGCATATACCATCATCTACGTTATATGCTAAGTCTGTGTAGATTGTCCACATATAAATAGTTAGAAATTAGATAGTCTAGTTCTAATTTGTGATTAAATCATTTTGCAGGGTATGGCTTCACGTGGTAGGCGTGGTTTCCTGCTCGTGAGGGTGAGAAGAGGAGAGATGAGCCTCGGCGTGAGGATCAGGGCGAGTAGCAGGCCCCAGCACCCCAGGGTCCTATGCTTCCCCCACTGCCACCAGTAGATTATGGAGTCTTCATGCAGGGTTTAGTGCAGGTCATGCAAACGCAGGCCCACACCCAGGCTGCACTCCAGGCTCAGCTGGAGGCTCAGCAGGCTCAGGTGTCAGTTCCCCAGGCTCAGGACCATGGTGGACCCTCCATCATGGAACAGTTCAAGAGGATGTCGCCACCCTCTTTTAAGGGGGAGAGCAATCCGTTACTTGCTGAGAGCGGATGAGGGAGATCGAGAAGATCTTCCGGGCTATTAGGTGTGTTGAGGATGACAAAGTCACTTTAGCCACCTATATGCTACAAGTATGTGTAAATTAATTCGGTGGTTATTTCTTTAAGTATAGATTATGTTGGTTATTCCTTATGGGTGTTTTTGGCAGGAGCGAGCCGACGTGTGGTGGTCCTCGATGCTACGTACTCGGTTCGAGGATGGTGCTGTGGAGGTTGGTTGGGACGAGTTTGTGAGGCTCTTCTGAGCCAAGTTTGTTCTAGAGCACATCTAGGACAAGATGGAGCAGGAGTTTCTCTCGTTGACTCAGGGCTCCATGACCGTGCTGGAGTACGAGGCCAGGTATGCCGAGTTATCGAAATATGCTCCTCACATTGTAGTTGATGAGCGCAGGAAGGCGAAGAAGTTCGTGATGGGTCTGAGGCCATCACTGAGGACGAGGTTGGTGGCATTTGATCATCGTAACCTCGATGAAGCTCTTAGCGCGGCATGTCGGCATGAGGGAGAGATGGAGCAGTATTTGGAGGAGAAGAAGGGTTCTCAGAAGAGGCTTGCAGCTCTGTTCCAGAGGCAAGAGAGAAAGAAGGTGGCACATCAGTCACCGCAGCATCCCGCGGCATTGGGAAGTCGTCAGGTATCTTCTCAACATTCCCCCAGTGGCAAGAAGGAGTGTCCTCATTGCAGGAGGGCACATGGTGGTTCAGAATGTTGGAAGTTGGCAGGGAAGTGCTTGAAGTGCGGGAGCAGTGAGTATAGGATCAAGGATTGTCCCAGGCTTCAGCAGGGAGCACAGCGTGGAGCGGCTCCAGCAGCAGCAGCAGTAGCACCAGCGACAGGACGGCCAGGGAGACCTCGAGCCCCAGCTCGAGTGTTTGCATTAGCTCATGAGGACGCCGAGCAAGCGGAGCATGTTACCGAAGGTACGGTTTTGTTCTTAGATGTGTATGCTCGGGTTTTCTTTAATACGGGTGCTACACACTCGTTCATTTCTGAGCATTTTGCTAGGAAGTTAGCCTTAGAGTCAGGACTAGAGTCTGAGGAGTTAGAGGTCCCTTTGTCTGTGCACACACCCGCGGGCACGGTATCGACTAGGAAGTGTATTCCGTCTTTACCGGTGTGCATTGAGGATAGAGTCCTAGAAGGGTGTTTATTCTTGCTAAAGATGAAGGACTACGATGCTATTCTTAGTCTGGATTGGCTAGAGGAGCACTATGCGTTAGTAGATTGTCATGGGAAGAAGATCGTTTTCCGCATTCCTGGTGAAGATAAATTTTCTTATCCATTGCCAAGGAACTTAGCGGGGAAGTTTGTCATCTCTGCCATGAAGGCGATGAGAATGGTGAACAAGGGCTGTGACGCTTTTCTTGCCAGCGTGGTATTAGTACCCAAAGCTGATGAGTCACCTACTCTTACGAAGATTGATGTAGTGCAGGAGTTTCCAGATGTCTTTCCCGATGACTTATCTAGTTTGCCACCGGCTAGAGAGATAGAGTTCACTCTAGAGTTGCTTCCAGGCACCTCCCCTATCTCGAAGGCACCTTATCGGATGGCACCTGCAGAATTAGCTGAATTAATGAAGCAATTGCAAGATTTGTTAGATAAGGGATTCATTCGCCCTAGCGTTTCCCCTTGGGGTGCACCTATCTTATTCGTGAAGAAGAAGGATGGGTCACTTAGGTTATGCATCGATTATAGAAAGCTAAACCAAGTGATGGTGAAGAACAGGTATCCCTTACCTCGAATTGATGATTTGTTTGACCAGCTGCAAGATGCATCAATCTTTTCTAAGATTGATTTGCGGTCTGGTTATCATCAGTTCAGGATTAGGAGAGAGGATGTGTCCAAGACGGCTTTTAGAACCTGTTATGGACATTATGAGTTTTTTGTTATTCCTTTTGGTCTGACCAACGCCCCTACAGCGTTCATGGATCTCATGAACAGGGTGTTTAGACCATACCTAGATAGTTTCATCGTAGTTTTTATTGATGATGTGTTGGTCTATTCTCCGGAGGAGGCTACACACCATCAGCATTTGAGGGTAGTATTAGAGGTTCTCCGTGAGCACAAGCTGTATGCAAAATTTAGAAAGTGTGATTTTTGGTTGCGCGAGGTTCATTTCCTTGGGCATGTAATCTCCGGTACTGGTGTAGCAGTGGATCCAGCAAAGGTCCAGGCTGTTATGGATTGAGAGATTCCCACGACTCCTTCGGACGTTAGGAGTTTTCTTGGTTTGGCGGGTTATTATCGGCGATTCATTGAGGGATTTTCATCCATCGCCGCACCATTGACTCAGCTAACTAGGAAGGGAGTAAAGTTTGTCTGGTCTAAGGAGTGTGAGAGTAGTTTTCAATTATTGAAGACTAAACTCACATCGGCTCCTGTGTTAGTTTTGTCGAGCGGTATAGAGGGTTTTGCTATCTACACGGATGCATCTCGGATTGGCCTTGGCTATGTATTGATGCAGCAAGGAAGGGTAGTAGCGTATGCTTCTCGCCAATTGAAGGAGCATGAGCGAAACTATCCGACTCATGATCTTGAGCTTGCGGCAGTGGTTCATGCACTAAAGATCTGGAGACACTATCTTTATGGTGTCAGATTTGAGGTGTTCACTGACCACAAGAGCTTAAGGTATCTTTTCTCCCAAAAGGAATTAAACCTAAGGCAAAGAAGATGGATTGAGTTCCTGAAGGACTATGACTTCGACCTCCAGTATCATCTTGGAAAGGCGAATGTCGTAGCGGATGCCCTTAGTAGGAAGAGGTCATCTCTCCAACAGGATTGGAAGATGTTGGAGGATGCAACGTGTGCGATGACTGAGTTGGAGCCATCATTATGTCAGGCTTTTGTAGCTCAGTTGTCCATTAGGTCTTCGGTGTTGGATGAGGTGATCAAGCATCAGAAGGCCGACCCTAGACTCCAAGAGTTAGTGGGCAAGGCGGGCATTGCTCGTGATGAGGATGACGTGATTAGATTCCATAACCGTGTCTGTGTTCCAGACATTTTAGATATCCGTAAGCATGTATTAGCGGAGGCTCATAGGTCTAGATTCTCTATTCATCCGGGTAACACTAAGATGTACCAGGATTTGAAGAGATCTTTTTGGTGGTCTAGCATGAAGAAGGATGTAGCAACCTGAATTTTTAAGAAAAATAAAAATTTAAATAAAGAATTAAAACCTAGCTAAATGGATATTTAAATGAAAAGAGCATTAAATAAAACCCATTAAATGGAAAAGAGTAATGGGCTTTGCTTAATGGACCGTCTAGAATTTATTGGGTCAAAATATGAATTTACAAAGGGAGAATAATAAGAAAATACCCTAAATTCGGAGTTTAATTATATCATAATTGGAAAGGGGTTATTAAAGCAATAAAAGTAGCAATTAGAGTTGGAATTGGATTCCTAAACCTACCCCATATAGTCTAGCACGAATTTATATACTATCCTAACCCAATTAGAGATTGGAAAGCAAGAGAGGAAAGGTGGAGTTAGGAAATCTCGGAATTAAGAGGAATTTGAGTAGTAGTAGGAATAGGAACTTGTGTTTATATAAATACACTCTTAAATCCTCATGGCCGACCCTAGCTCATGCAAAGGGGTTCTTGGACGTGGAGAAGAGGCCAAGGAGGAGGAGAAATCGAGGAGAGGAAGATCCATCAAGCTTCTTCCTTCATTCTTGGAGTTCTAAGCCCTAGAAGACAAATCGAGTCAAAGGTAGGCATTCTTACAAGCAAAACCAAATCAAATCCATCTGTAGGTAGTTCCAATCACCAGGAACAAAAGCCCTCTTGTTTCATAATTTTCCATTAAGCCAATCTTTTGTTCTTGATTTTTGAAGTTCTGCATACATGATAACCTCGAGTCATCATGTTCAAATCAGATCTCCATGTACACTTGTTCCCATGCCACGAAAAGTTTACTGTAGATACTACTTGTTATTAGGGATATTTTGCCTCTAAAAGCCCTAATTTTTATCAAGGATTCCCACATGGTCAATGAGCCAGTTGTACCCTAACACCCATTACACCTTTAGGGATCGATATGGTCCAAACGGCTATTAGAAGTTCGCTCTTACCTTGAATCACGTCGGACCTCTGGACTTGTGCATAACATGGCCAGCGGGAAGATCGTGAATTCCACCTGACTGCCAATACGACGTGCGCGTGTTGTGAAACTGTTACTATCTCCTGTTACTCGTCGCATTATGTGCAATGTCCACTAGCTCTCATCTGTACTCTACTCGCTCGTCTATTCACGTTCACTCTACTATCTCGCATATTCATCTAGTGCTCTCATCTACTTCTTGGTACTCTATATTGGCCATTGACTGATTGTCTAAAGATAAACAAAATAACCAATGCCTGGCAATATATAAAGGGCCCGATTTGCTCCTGGGATGTGCGCCTGAAAGTGCTAGTGCCCATGGGAGTTAAATGATCAAAGTGTTTGGCATTACACTCAATTGCTATCTATCTCGACTATCTATATGACAATCAAAACACAAAATGTGCTATACTCTCTCGATGTCTAGAATGACAAACAAGTGCTATACTCGTCGTGCTATTACCATACTTGTGCTAGTTGTGCTATGGCCATCCTGCTATTCGTGCTATACTCGATGTTTGTGCTATTTTTGGAAACTATACTCGATCTCGTGCTATTGTGCTATCTTGTTACCTGTTGTGCTATCTCTTGCTATATTTTGACTCTCTTATACCTGCTCTCTTTAGATTCTCTGCCATTAAATGTGTTAATTATTTAAAGTCTGCTTGAGCCTGAGATTTAAGTCCTACTGGGCGTTATCGCTCACCCTACGTTATTTGATGTTGTATTCTTAGGTGAGACCGAGGATGATACATACACTCACGAGGAAGGGAATGACCAAGAGTGAAGCTAGGAGTGCCCTCGAGTCGTTATGTTAGAGTTGTAGTTAGTTATTTCCATTTATTTCAATGTAATTGGGCCCTATAGAATGGCTCTGATAGTAGTGGTTGTAACTAGACATTTGAAAAGTTATTAATGAGAAAGATTTCCTTTAGTAATATTCAAGGTGCAATGGTTTGATGTCTAGTATTCGCTCTATGCCTTTTTCTTGTAACTGCCTTCGCGCTCCGATATTCCGCGTTGGGGCGCGACAAAGGATGTAGCAGAGTATGTGTCTAGATGTCTAGTTTGCCAGCAAGTGAAGGCAGAGCGGCAGCGACCATCTGGTTTTATGCAAAAGATGGAGATCCCAATATGGAAGTGGGAAGCTGTCACTATGGATTTTGTTACGGGTTTGCCTCGATCTAGACGGGGTAATGACTCGATTTGGGTAGTGGTAGATAGATTCTCTAAGACTGCACATTTCTTGCCCATGAATAAGAAGCAGTCAGTAGAGAGCTTAGCTAGATTGTATGTTAGTAGCATTATTAGATTGCATGGTGTGCCGAAGTCGATCATCTCGGATCGAGATCCGAGATTTACTTCGAGATTATGGAAGGGTCTTCAGGATGCGTTAGGTTCTGAATTGAAGCTCAGTTCGGCGTTTCATCCCCAGACAGATGGATAGTCCGAGAGGACTATCCAGACGCTCGAGGATATGTTGAGGGCATGTGTTTTGGATTGGAAGGATGATTGGGAATGCCATTTACCTCTTGTGGAGTTCACATACAAGAACAGTTTCCATGCGAGTATTGGTATGGCTCCATTTGAGGCGTTATATGGTAGGCCTTGTAGATCTCCTTTATGTTGGGAGGAGACTAGTGATAGGCAGTTGATTGGTCCGGAGTTAGTTCAGGAGACTTTGGATAAAGTTCAATTGATTAGGAAGAGACTCGTTGCGGCACAGGATAGGCAGAAGAGTTATGCTGACAACAGGAGGAAGGATTTGGAGTTCGAGGTAGGTGAGCATGTCTTTTTAAAGATTTCGCCTACTCGTGGTGTAGTTAGATTTGGCAGGCATGGTAAGTTAAGTCCTAGATTCATTGGCCCGTATGAGATTCTCAGACGATTGGGCAACGTGGCATATGAACTAGCTTTACCCCCAGCGTTAGCTAGTGTTCATCCTATTTTCCACGTATCTATGCTCAGAAGGTATGTCAAAGATCCATCTCATGTTATTAGCCACAGGCCAGTGGAGATCCAACCAGATCTTTCTTATGTGGAGCAACCAGTAGCTATTCTTGACTGGAAAGTTCAGCATCTCCAGAACAAGAGCATTGCGTCGGTGAAAGTATTATGGCACAACTTCTCACAAGAGGAGGCTACTTGGGAGCTTGAGGATGCAATGAAGAAGAAATATCCTCAATTGTTTGAGTAGTGTCGGTCTAACTTCGAGAACGAAGTTTCTTTAAGGGGGAGAGGGTGTAAGGCCCTCGAATTTTGGCTATTTTGGTTAGATTTTTTGTCATATGATGTGTGTATACCTTATGCATATAATTGAGTACGTGTGTATATATGTATAAATATTTATAATTGTACATGTATATATGTATATATATATTGCATACATGATGTTTTATTTAATAATTAAATTATGTATATTGTACAGTGCATGTATATACCTAGTGTAAGCAGAATTACTACAATTATGTGTCTGGCCGAAAACCCTCTTGGCGTCAACATGAGTTGATGTTAAGGGGAGGTCAGCGTCCACATCGATGGACGCTAACCCCAAGCAGGAGGCCAATGGACGTCTACTTCTCCAGATCTGTTGCGCTTCAGATTTGGAAATGCCCGCGATTTCATCGCTCTCTATTTTAGAAACCGTCTCCCAACGGTAACCTGGACATCTAAACGCGTTCCTAAACCCCCAACCCCATAAAAGACACGACTTAGGGCGAGGTTAGGTCCTTTTGGCATTTTGTCAAAAACCCTATTTTCTGTACATGAAACCTGATTTTTGGACCGTGGATTTGGCGACTCCTTCCGGCGATCTTTCATGACTGGAGGGGAGTCTAAGAATAGGGGAAGGCTTCTCCGACACCGGGATGCGTTCATCATCAGTATAGAACCCAGATGGAGGAGGATTTGAGGACTCTTTGGCTCAGGCCGAGGAGGGCTTATCCAGCTTCATTTGTTGCTTGTGGATTTTCCAAGAGGCAAGTAACCCTTTCACATCACCCATACATGTGTCTAGTAAGTCCCAGGAATTTTTACGGATTTTTATTCGAGTCCTGGGTTCCCCAAATTCACCAAGTTCTTGTGTTCTGTCTGTGTTTTGCATAGATAGGAACTTAACGGCGGGATCCCTTGCCGTTAAGATCATGAGTCGGCGGCGACGTTTGTTGCCGTTAACCTGATAGACGGCCACCTTTATGCTGTCAAGTTCGCCAGACTACAACAGTGTGCATGTCTGACCTATATGACCTAATTTTTGAGATTTTGCGCATGAGGATGTATGGTAAAATTTATATGATATATAAATACCTTTAAGGGAGTATGTTGTGAAATTTTATGAATTTTTGCGGAATGCTTTATTTATTAGAAATTTCTGAATGTCTGGCCAACAGGTTTTTACTTGCAAAATTTTGTTTGTGCAATATGTGTGGGATTTAATTGTCATGAAATTTCTGTGCAGTGGTTGTGGGTTCAAATTCATGCTATAGAAATTTGAGATTTTTCTGATATCTGTGTAAATAATTACATTTTCTGAACTGTAGAATAGTAAGCATGTTTTATTAGTGTCAAAAATTCAAATAAATGGTATAAGAATAGTTAAATTCCTAGAAATTTGCATATGTTTAGGACTATCAGAATACGTGTGTAGAATAAGTTGTGGGTCTGAACAATGAAAATCCATGTCAATTTGACTAGTTTTACTTTGTATAATACCACTGTTATAATTTTCTTAATTAGTAGATTTTTCGGAAAAATATGAAATTTTGCATATGTGATGTATGATCTATGAATGGTCTATAGTTAAATTTTCATAGGAATTGAATAATAACAATTACTAATTTTGTAAAATCATCGTGTAATGACCAATTAGAGCATGATAATTTAATGTTTACAACATGTTAGCGTGATTTAATAATTGTTAAACCTGTAAACAGTAGTATCATGTTAGGTAAATCTGAAGTATGTGTTTATGTGTGAGCGTGAAATGCGTGGGTAAAATAGTACACTAAGTGTGTGATGAAACTTAGAAAATGAGTAAATGTGCCAATGGATGACACTGCTACCTTAGAGGGCTGTGGAACCGTACTGTGGTAAAGTCCCCACAGGAAGGTTCATAGTGTGTGATATCCCATGGGCATTGGGATTAAATCCTGGAGGTAGACAAGTACCGCTGGTTAGGGTGGAGAGTGCTTCTCCCAGTTCTGTGCAGTAACTAAGATTTATCACTGTAATGCCTAGGTGACAGATGTGTGTGATGTGATTAGTGTGTGTGTCCTTCTAGAGGTGGTTTGGGCTATGTATCACGGCATATAATAAAAATGTGAACTTGTGTTTATGTGAAAAGTGAATGTGCAAATTGTGTAATTGTGTAAATGATCATGTGGAAATATGAATCAACGGGACAACATGTAAAAATGATAATTCATTATATGAATGTGTCATATCCATATCAAAATAGCAAGTTATTCATGTGTATAGATGTGATATCAATGTGAAAATGACCATAGAATTCATGCTAGGAATATCTTTGGTATTATGTATAAACTCCATGTTTAAATTGAATATTGGCTTTGAGTATGAATATGATTAAATAAGACATGATTTAGCATGTTGGAGAATATGTAGAAAGCATGTGATAGGTTCAAATCCTTGTAAGAAAATTTTAAGCCATGTACCATGTGATGTAAGTTGTAGGAATCATGTTTAGGTGTACTTTTAAAAGTTTATCAAATCCATGCTTATGTGATATGTGTGCGATATGTAAATGTGATTAGTCCATGTGATGTATGTATGAGTAATGTGAGTGGATGTTAATTGTTGAGTTCTTTTGGACTCATTCTTGCTTCGGCATACAGGTGCAGACATTTCCACTTTTTCCGAGGAGATCGTTAGGAGCGACTCGGAGCGGGAGTAGGAGACGTTTGTTGAGATTCGACATTGTACTTCTCTTTTTTTTTCATAGTATGTAGCGAAAGACTTTGTGTAACTCAGTGTGGACAATGTAATAAGTGTAGTTTCACAGTTATGAAGTATTTGATTTCCTTTGTTCTATATAGACTGTGTATAAATGTTGATGATGGAATAAGAGTTATATTTCCAGTTCTTTCTATTCCGCTATCATGTGATATATATTTGTGTATGATTCAGCCTAATGTACATTTGTTGGGTAAATGTCCCACTGTAGCGGCACTCCTTATACCGATGTGGGTTGGTGTAACCGTACCGGTATAAGGAGGGTCGTTACAATTCTGGTGTGATGCTCATGACCAAGATGTGGTCATTGGTCCTTGTTTGTGGTTTCCGTGCGTTGTGTGGGTGTTGTGGGCCGGACATCCAAGCCCAAACAGCCCGTTGGTTCACTAGTTGTGAATGCGATGGGGCATGTCATTGATTTTTGAAACACGACAACTCCCAACGTCATGATTCACAGAACCGCCTTTGAAGGCAGCGGCACGTTGGTTCCCGAAAGGGGACAGTTAGGGTCGTCGCGTTTAGGAGTTAAACGCGAAGCCTGACTAAATCGCGATTTTGAACCGAGTTTCAAATACTATGTTTTGCCTAGACAGAGCAGAGGAGCTCTGTCCAGGTGAAGGGGAGGGTGCTGCGGCGCCTCCTACTACGTTGATTTCCGACGTTCGGTGGTTCGTGCGGCTCGGGGTCCACACGAGGAACGTGTCTGGAGCGTGGGTGCATCGCCAGCGATGTGGTGTTTTCTGCATTCTTTGGGCTTCTTCAGCTGGTAGGGAGAATGCCCTCGTGTTTAGTTTCTTTTTATTGGTTTAAAAGGGGAGGAAGCATGTATGGGTGGTGTGCCATAGTCTAGTGATCATGCTTATCGCTCGAGTTTGGCATTTGAATCGTATGTGTGTGAGTTATCTGGTGGAGAAGATGGGCTCGGCCCATGAGCTGCACTGTCGCGTTTGAAATGCGACGGAGTGCACCGTCGCGTTCATGGTATGAACGCGACGTCCTACATAGTCGCGTTTCTATTTTGTCCGATGTGCTATGGCGGTGGTCAGGATGCAACCATTTGACCTGTTGCGTTATTATTGAACACGACGGTATGGTCCGTCTAGTGTGGTCCTTATTGCGACGTATCGTCCCATCGCGATTTAGATGTTGACTGTCGTGTTTGACCGATCGAGCCTAAAGGCGACGTATTAGGCCATCACAATATGGTCGTGACACCATGCCCTGTCGCGTTAAGGTGTTGAATGGCGACTGGACAGGTCATCGCGATTTGAATGGTGATGCATGTGTCCATCGCATTTTAGCTTCAGTGGTTTGTTAGTGGGTTTGGGCAGTGAGGGTCCTGTGTGGACCTATCCTTGATTCTTTACTGTCTATTTAAGATTATTTAGGTTGGTTAATGTTAGTAGAGCTTATGTAAGGTTATAATTAATGAATGGTCAGTTAATGATTTATGTTGCTTACTATTAATTATGTTTAATATGGCAGTGGAGGTCATGAGATGACCAATGACAAGCAATGCTATTATACCTTATGTATGTATTTGTGTAGGCTAGCTTGTAGGTCACATGGTGATCGGTAACAAGCTATTCCTAAGATTTGTATCGTAGTTTGTAATAAAGATTGTGTACGTATGTATCGTGGTTTGTGCATTTGCTGAGTTTGGTGGTCCGGCGCCTATTCCAGAATACCTCTTCAGTTGGGTACCACAGGTTCTGTGTGAGCCAGACATGTGTTTTTGTTGTGCCTGGGGTGTGTCCCAGTACGGTGTGTACCACAGAGGTCTGAGTCGTCTTCCTGAACACCCTCACTCCTGTGTTTGAGTTGTACGTCCGGCTGAGGTAAAGACGACTGGGGGCAGCGACTTGTGTTTGTGGGTGTGCAGTCGTTTGTAACGCGCTTGTGGTTGGGGGGACAGACACCAGTAGATGTATTGGTCCTTAGCTAGTCCTGTGTTTCCAGTGCCTCACTTTAGGGAGCTCGGGCTGGAGTCCCTAAAGGTGTCAGACATGGACCTGCAACTGTATGGTCTGCAGGTGTAGTGTTGGTTGGTCTCTATTATTCTTTGGCTTGTAATTGTGGAGCTGTAGTTGGACCTTTCGTCTGCGACTGTGAGACTGAGAGGTAGTTCTTGTGTTGTGTTGTTTGGGTTGGTTCTATTCTCGTGTGGTGGCGTCGTTCTTTCCGACTCGTGCTTTGCCAGTGGTTGTGGTTTGACTCATAGTGGTGTGCCTCGTCGGAGGCACAGTTGTGTTGAGGTTTTGTGGTGGTATCTCATGGTGTTAGGTACCTGTACCCCTCATGGGTATCCGTTTCTCATGGTACGTTGTGTACCAGCCTTTTTAGGTGTTGAGGTGGAGCGGTGCTCCGTGGAGGTTGTGTTGTTGAACCCTCCACTTGCTGTGTTGTACCCATTTGAGGGTAGCTTTCCAAGTTATTGTGATTAATGGGTATAATGGACTAGCTTATGGTTAGCTTTCCTATTACCCTCGTGTTTGAGGATTCTCCTATGAGACTTGTAGCCTAGGCAGTGGTTTGCCTGTGAGGCTTGGGGTTTAGGCATTTCAGTTGTTTGGTGGACTAGTAGTGTTGTGCTAGTCCTGTTGTTCCCTTTTACTCTCCAAGGGTTATGTTAGTTGGTGTGTTTATAGTTAACTGCAACTTATTTATGTTTAATGAGCGTGTGTTGTGGTTTGGCTGTCGGTGATGCCAGTGAGACCCTTTGGGTTGAGGTCTCTTCAGTTTCCAGGTGTTGTTTTTGGGAGGTCCCTACTGAGCCTATGACTTATTGAGGCTCACTCCCTTACAGTTCTTTTCAGGGTTTGCCGTGGGTTTGGCGTGCGGCGGCATTGTGGTAGACTTGTACCTCCAACAGTTGAGTTGTAGTTAGTGTTGTGTGAGCTTTGCTCCCTGGGGGTATGCCCCAGGTAGTTGTACTCTTTTATTAGACATGTAATAATGTATAGGGACAGTTGTACATTGTTGTATATAGATATGAGCACATGTTCTTTCTTGTGACTTATATTGTTTTGGTTGTCTTTTATATTCTTACTGGACACTTGTGCAAGCTATCCCTTGTGAGACTTCGGTCCGATCGCGGGAGGCGGACTTGGATATGGAGCCTTATTGGGCATAAATATTCAGAGTCATTATAGTTGGTATCAGAGTATGGTCCAGTTAGAATATGAAAATACATTGAAGTTACAATGTCCTAAGACATGGTTTAATGTCCACTGTTGTTAGTAAGTCTACGGTTTTAAGTGATTTTTAGCGTGGTTTTCACGTGAGTTTCTGGTATATGAATTGTGTGTATAGTTGGTCAGCTTGGCAGTTGTTGGTAATGGCAGAGAAATGGTATGGTTAGTAGTGTAGTTTGAAGTGGTTATACCAGTGTGCCAGTTGTAGTTAAAGTGCAGTTGTTTAGAGGTTCTCAGTTATAGAAATTAAAGGGATTAGTGAATTTGGTTATGATAATCAGATAGGGTAAAGCAGTGTTTTAGGAAGGATTTGTTTTAGATGTTTTAGTGAGGTACAGAGTTGGTAGAGACAGGAATAAGGTAATGGTGTGATAGAGAAGCAGTAGAATAGTGTTATTAGTGAGGAATAGTATGTGTTAAGGATTGTGGTTGAGAACCTTAGCAGAGGTATTGTTGTGTTTAAGATTTGTGTTAGTAAGTATTAAGAAGAAGCTTGAGTGATAATGTGATTAGTGTTATGGAAAGTTTGGAATAATTGAGTGAGGCAGATTAGTTTCAGATGTGGTACTGGTAAATAGATGAGCAGGGATTTGTGGCAGTTAGATAAGGATAATTGTGTTTTAGTGATTAGAGATGAGTGCAGTAAAGAGCTTGGGAGTAGTGTTGTTGTGAATAATGATAATAATCGGAAATTTGATATAGAGATCCATGTAAGTATGTGCAGAGGTGATCAGTTAGGTAAAGAGTAAGTAAAGAAAGATCAGTGCTCAGTTAGATTTTTTTGAGAATTTCATAAGAAAGATATCCATTTGTCAAGTGGTTGTTTGTGAGGATTCCATAAAATGATTTGTTAAAGAATACAGTGTCAAAGATAAGGTTAATGATGTTTAGCAATTGGGTATAGTTTGTGAAGAAGAGAGGTAAAATTTGTGTCAGAAAAAGGTTGAGGTTGAGGTTAAGAATGATTGGAATGAGTTGGAGCTAAGTGAGTCAGAATAGAAGAGATGAATTAGTTGAAAAGCAGTTAAGAAGTATCAGGCTGAGTGGAACAATAAGATGGATTGTGAAAGGAATTTAAGTAAAAGTTTTAATGAAAAGGATAATAGTAGGTATGATGTAGCAGTAGTGTTCTCGGCATTTGAGAATAAAGCAGTAATGTGAAATAAAAGGATCAGGCAGAGCTAGTTATTGTAACTAAAAAGATCGGTTTCAGATTCTGGCTTTGGCAGTCGTTAATAAAAGACGTTTGAATAATAGAAAGAATTGCAGTGTGAATAGTACAGTGAAATTAGTCAGATTGCAGAATAGTTGAGAGGAATGTTTGCACAAATGATATTATGTTTAATGCAGTTGGTTGGTTATAGACCAGAGGGAAAAAAAAAGAGTATAGCAGATTATGAAACAGATATAATTAGATGGTTTAAGAAATGCTTAGTAAGAGTTTGCATGGTAGTGCATAGGAAACGATTTAGATTAAGCAGAGGTGTTTTCGTGTAAAGGTATTTTAGGGTTTGATGTAAAAATAAAAGGTAGATTAGTTAAAGAATAGTAAGCAGATTATAGTATGACAGAATAGAATAGAAAGAGCAAGAGATGTATAGAAATCAGAATCAGATCGTGATCAGTTAAACAACGAACAGTTTGAGGTCAAGTGGCACTTGATTGAGAGAAAGAAGGTAGAATATGTGTAGAGTTAGTTGAGCAGTTTTATTTTCCCGATAAGGAGAGTACAATGTTATGGCAGTGATAAGAACAGGTAGTTTGAAAGATCATGGATTAGATTTGTTAAATTAGTCAAAAGATGTTATTTAAAGCAAGGAAGGTATATGAAGAGTAGGATATGTACGCAACGGTATAGCAAAATCCATAATTTAATATGTGGCACAACCAGAATGGAAGTATTAGAGAAAGCAATTAAGAAATTTTGGCATTCTCTTCCAGTATTAATTGATTGAGTAAAGTGATTTGAAAAGCAAGTAAAGTTAGAATTGTGTTCAGCTGGAATCAAGGTAATAGTGAAAGAAGAAAGTGAATGTAAGTAATAGTGGGAGTAGAGTTTATGGAATATTTTACCGAGTATCCAGTGCAATCAGAGTAGCGCAGCAGAAGCATGGTAGATCTAATATTCACAGGTATCCGAGATTTGAATGATTAATAGAAAGTTTAAGATTTGTGCATAATTGAGCAAAGAAATAGTGGTTTCTGACTAGATATGAGTTAAGATAGTATGGGCAGAATTGTATAAAGAGACAGGAAATTCAGTTATGGTAATGTGATTTTCTTTGAGAAGTTGGTAGTTGAGAATGCAAATAAAGTTGAGGCGGAGTAATAGTTGGCAGTGAAAGGCAGATAATGGAATGGCACCGGGGAATTTGAGAATTTAACGATGGTTTTATATAGCAGAGCACCTTAGAATGACAGTATACAGTAAAAGGTTTTAAGCAAGTGAAGCAGCCTAGAAAGAAATGTTGCAAACACAGCCAGGAAAAAGTGGAAGCGGGTTGAGTCTAAGGAGATAAAGCGCCAACAGCAAGATAGAATCGCCTAAAGTTGAAAGACAGAAAAAGAGCAGATTCTAGTAATCGGGCAGAGCAGCTATGAAATGAGTAAAGAGATAGGAACAGCATAACCAGTACGGAATTGAGCAGATTGAGTTACTTAGTGCAAGATGATTTGAAAGGCATGTGTAGAGGAAGTGTATCCTACTTGTTATGTATATGGTTTACCTTCTTTTTAGGTGATAGTCCGACTTCCCGTGGTTTCGTTTTGAATGTCAAGGACAACATTCCATTTAGGTGATAGTAATGTAACAACGCAATTTTTTGGATCCGTGTTATAGCGGTTCTGGTGTGATGCTCATGACCAAGAGGTGGTCATTGGGCCTTGTTTGTGGTTTCCATGCATTGTAGACCAGACATCCCAGCCAAAACAGTCCGTTGGTTCACTAGTTGTGAACACGACGGGGCATGTCGTCGCTTTTTGAAATGCGACGGCTCCCTACGTCATGATTCATAGAACCACCTTTGAAGGCAGCGGCGCATTGGTTCCCGAAAGGCGACAGTTAAGGTTGTCGCATTTAGGAGTTAAACGCGATGCCTGACTACGTCGCGATTTTGAACCGAGTTTCAAATATTATGTTTCGCCCAGACAGAGCAGAGGAGCTCTGTCCAGGTGAAGGGGAGGGTGCTACGGCACCTCTTGTGTTGATTTCTGATGTCCGATGGTTCGTGCGGCATGGGGTCCACGCGAGGAACGTGTCTGGAGCGTGGGTGCACCGGCGATGTGGTGGTTTATGTGTTCTTCAGGCTTCTTCAGCTGGTAGGGAGACTACCCTCGTGTTTAGTTCATTTAATTGGCTTAAAAGGGGTGGAAGCATGTGTGGGTGGTGTGCCATAGTCTAGTGATCATGCTTATCGCTTTAGTTTGGCATTTGAACCGTATGTGTGTGAGTTTTCTGATGGAGAAGGTGGGCTTGGTCCGTGAGCTGCACTATCGTGTTTGAAACGTGATGGGGTGCACCGTCGCATTCATGGTATGAACGTGGCATGCTGCATCGTCGTGTTTCTATCTTGTCTGATGTTCTATGGCGGTGGTCAGGATGCGACCATTTGACCTGTCGCGTTCTTATTGAATGCGTCAGTATGGTCCGTCTAGTGTGGTCCTTATCGCGACGTATCGTCCCAGCGTGATTTGGATGTTAACTATCGTGTTTGACCGATCGAGCCTAAAGGTGACGTATCGGGCCGTCACAATATGGTCGTGACACCGGGCCCTGTCACGTTAAGGTGTTGAATGGCAATTAGACAGGTCGTCGTGATTTGAAAGGCGACGCCTGTGTCCGTCGCATTTTAGCTCTAGTGGTTTGTTAGTGGTGCTTGGGCAGTGAGGGTCCTGTGTGGACCTAGCCTTGATTCTTTGTTGTCTGTTTAAGATTATTTAGGTTGGTTAATGTTAGCAGAGCTTACGTAAGGTTTATAATTAATGAATGGTTACTTAATGATTTATGTTGCTTACTGGTAATTATGTTTAATATGGCAATGGAGGTCATGAGATGACCAATGACAAGCAATGTTATTATAGCTTATGTATGTATTTGTGTAGGATAACTTGTAGGTCACATGGTGACCAGTGACAAGCTATTCCTGACATTTGTACTGTAGTTTGTAATAAATATTGTGTACGTATGTATCGTGGTTTTTGTGTTTGCCGAGTTTGGTGGTCCAGCGCCTATTCCGGAATAGCTCTTCAGTTGGGTACCCCAGGTTCTGTGTGAGCCAGGCACGTGTGTTTGTTGTGCCTGGGGCGTGTCTCGGTACGGTGTGTACCACAAAGGTCTGGTTCGTCTTCCTGGACACCCTCACTCCTATGTTTGAGTTGTATGTCCGGCTAAGGGAAAGACGACTGGGGGCAGCGACTTGTGTTTGTGGGTGTGCAGTCGCTTGTAGCGCGCTCGTGGTTGGGGGGATGGACACCAGTTGGCGTACTGGTCCTCAGCTAGTCCTATGTTTCTATTTCCTCACTTTAGGGAGCTCGGGCCAGAGTCCCTAAAGGTGTCAGGCATGGACCTGCAGGTGTGGTGTTGGTTGGTCTCCACTGTTCTTTGGCTTGTGGTTGTGGAGCTGTAGTTGGACCTTTCATCCGTGACTGCGAGACTGAGAGGTAGTTCTTGTGGTGTGTTGTCCGGGTTGGATACTGGCATCATGAACCAGTAGTCCATTCCTGTGTGGTGGTGCCATTCTTTTCGACTCGTGCTTTGCCAGTGGTTGTGGTTTGACTAGTAGCAGTGTGCCTCGTCGGAGGCACAATTGTGTTGAGGTTTTGTGGTGGTACCTCGTGTGTTAGGTACCTGTACCCCTCGTGGGTATCTGTTTCTCGTGGTACATTGTGTACCAGCCTTTTTAGGTGTTGAGGTGGAGTGGTGCTCCGTGGAGGTTGTGTCGTGGAACCCTCCACTTGCTGTGTTGTACCCATTTGAGGGTAGCTTTCTGAGTTATTATGATTAAAGGGTATAATGAACTAGCTTCCGGTTAGCAGTCCTATTACCCTCGTGTTTGAGGATTCGCCTGTGAGACTTGTAGCCTAGGCAGTGGTTTGCTTGTAAGGCTCGGGGTTCAGGCGTTTTACTTGTTTCGTAGACTAGTAGTGTTGTGCTAGTCCTGTTGTTCCCTTTTACTTTCAAAGGATTAGGTTAGTTGATGTGTTTATAGTTAACCGCAGCTTATTTATGTTTAATGAGCATGTGTTGTGGTTTGGCTATCGGTGATGCTAGTGAGACCCTTTGGGTTGAGGTCTCTTGAGTTTCCAGGTGTTGTTTTTGGGAGGTCCCTACTGAGCCTGTGACTTGTTGAGGCTCACTCCCATACAATTCTTTTCAGGGTTTGTCGTGGGTTTGGCATACGGCGGCATTGTGACAGACTTGTACCACCAACAGTTGAGTTGTAGTTAGTGTTGTGTGAGCTTTGATCCCTCTGGGTATGCCCCAGGTAGTTTTACTCTTTTATTGGACATGTAATAATGTATTGGGACAATTGTACATTGTTGTATACAGATATGAGCACATGTTCTTTCTTGTGACCTATACTACTGTGGTTGTCTTTTATATTCTTACTGGACACTTGTGCAAGCTATCCCTTGCGAGACTTCGGTCTGATTGCGGGAGGCGGACTTGGATATGGAGCCTCATTGGTCATAAATATCCGGGGCCGTTACATAAACACCAATCGAAATGTTATTGAACCTTTATTCAGTAACCAAAACAGTCGTTTCTTCTATAATCATAACACTGATTCTTCAATAATCGGTATGAAATTTTCTTCAGTAATCGATAGAATGTTTCTTTAGTAATCGATATAGCACTTGTTCTCTAATCGATAGAAACTTTGTTCTCCAATCGATAGAAGGTTTCTTTAGTAATTGATGTAGCACTCATACAGATTGGTCAACAAATGACACATGGCGAAGTGAACTTCTTCACTAATCGGTAGAAACCTTCTATAATCGTATGACACTTGAACTTCACATATCTTTAAAGTGATATGAATTTTCTTATATTTTAATCATAAATTATCTTGTAAAAATACCATTAAATGTATTCATGATATTCAAGAGTGAAAAATATTCTTAAATATATTTATGATATTCTTGAGTTTTAGTTATCACCAAAACAAAAGGATAAATAGATGTGAGTGGTTCAACAGAGACCAAGCTACGTTGTTCACAGGCGTTTACACCTCTACAGCGGATCTCCATATTTCATATAGGGGGATTTTTTATGCTTAATGACTTAGTTCTTTTCCCACTATCACGGGCTTTTCTTATATTCTCAGAAAACACTTGAGAAATATTTTGTGTGTGCTCAGCTTGTGAGCACTTAGTGGATTGTCTTGTCCCCAGACACGAGGTGGGTTTGGTGTTGTGCCCGAAAACTACCTTGTGTGTGGTGAGGAGTTGTAACTTGCACCTGGCAAACAAGTTAGTGGAAATCCTCATGGGGGTGAGGCTGTAGATGTAGGTGAACTGTCACGTCCCGAGAATTACACAACAGATGATAATTCGGATAATTCGTGTTGATATTTCGAGACATTAACAGTCGGCAAATAAGCCTCTGGCTAGCACACACTAAATGTATATCAACGCAACATCATAATAGGGCCCAAATAATGAACTCAATTAATCTGTATTCAAATCTCAACTCATTATATTCAAAATGGAAACTAATACAAGTCTTTAATTGTTGAATAAAAAGAAAAATACATAGTTCCTCACTTCCTACTCCATGAATCTAACTCTCAAAGCAAACTAACTATAGATAGACTGAAGTGTTGGGACGCTCATCACTCGAACGCATTCCCATCCTCGACTTGATCCTCTTCTTGAATTGCATAGTCACCTAGAATGTAAGGCCCTCTAATTTCTGTCGTATTATTTGTATCTATGTGTGAATAATTGTGCTTATGTATGTATGTACTTATTTACGTACGCATTAATTAGTATAATTACGTATGCATGTGTTTATATTAAACATAAATAATGTATGTATTGCATGATGATAGTGTGGATACAATACCAAAGCATATTGCATGTATATACGCTTGATATGCATGGTTTTCTGCATAATTAGGGTTCTGGCCGAAGGCCACCTTGGCGTCAAGCCCAGGCCGTTGAGCTGGTGTCAGCGTCCAGACATGGACGCCAACACTAACTCCGGCGTCCAGCGATCTGGACGCCATTCTCTGGCCTGCATGCGCAGCAGAGCTGCAAACTTCTGAAACAAGGCATGGCAACCATTGGGGGGATGTCCCCCAACGGCTCTAAGGCTGTCTAATCGGCATGGTGAGTAGGTGAGGGCTCTCCTACACCCTGAACCCGAGTTGGCCTCTCCCCACTTCTCATTTCACCCTGGCAAGAGGAGAGAAGAAGAGAGAAAACCCTAGAGCATTCTGTGAGAAAACCCCATTTTAGAACCCTCAAATCCGACCCCCTGGAGCTGGATTTGGAGATCTTATGCAACAAGGAGGAAGCTAAAGCAAAGGGGAAGGCTTCTCCATCATTCCCCCGGCGTGGAGATCACCCAGGAGACCGGAGGAAGGCGATCTTGGAGGCACTTCTGCAACTTCTTGGAACTGCCCAAGGAGGTCTTCTTCGAGCCATAAATCTCTTGGAGGAATTTTAGAGAGGCAAGTGACCTATCTATGGTGTCCCCGTATGAGTCTAGGTGGTTTTTGACATTTTTATGGAATTTTCCTCGAGTCCTAGACCCTCCAATTCACCCAAGATTTAGAGCTCGGGTCTGTGTTTCTGCACAGACCTGAGTAGACGGCAAGGTCCCTGGACGCCCAGTTCATCCTTGGCGTCCATCGACCATGCCGCTGACTCTGAGTCAGCGGCCAGAGACCGCTGTCTAGTTCTTCTGAACAGAACAGTGAGCTGTTCTGTCCCTCTTGTATATTAATTTCGGTATGTTTTATGCGATGAGGATATATTGTACACCTTATACTCTATGTATATTGTGCATTGTGGTTGTGGATGAATGTGGTGTGATGGTGAATGTGGGGTAATGACATCTGGTAAAATTGTGAGCATAACTTGTAGATAATTTTTGCAAATCAATGTTCCATGATTAGGATTAGTTGAATGTCTTGTTTTCAGTCTATTCATGAAGAATTGTGGGACATGTATGTATGTTCTGAATTTTTGGTAATTCATGCATACTTGTGGAATTGCTAGTAAGTTCGGTTCGGTAAAATGAAAGCATGTAAAATGGTTGTGGTGACGGATTTATAGATGTATGAATTAGGATGATGTTGTATTCTAAAATCATGCATTAGTGGTCTCTGTGCAAAATAGTAAGTGGATAAATTTCAAAATGTGTTAGACCCATGTTAGCTTAAGTTGTGAATAATATGCTAATTAGGTGTTTGATTTTCTGTAAATCCTATTTAGCTCAGAAAAATCTGAAAAATTAAGGGTATGATTTGGAACCCGAAAAAAGCATGTGGTTAAAATTTCAGGTCAATTGGAATAGTAAATAAAAAGTTATGTGCTTTCATGTGAAATGTGAATAATTCGTACATATGATCGAAATGTGATTTGATTTTGTTTAAACCCAGCATGATTGGTGTGTTTACTGTGTGTTGAACCTTGAAAACTCTGTAGTACCATGTTAGGAAAAAAACAGAGGTGTTCATGTGAGTAAGAAAGTGTGAATGTGATGAAGAGTGCCAAGTGTAAAACCATGTGTAAAACGGTAAATGTGTAAAGTGTAAATTGTGCCAATGTGATACTGCTTCCGAGAAGGCAGTGGAGCCGTATCAGGGAAAAGTCCCCCTGAGAAAGTTATTGTGTTAAGTGACCCTAAGGGCATTAGGGGGAATCCTGGAGGTGGACAAGTACCACTGGTTAGGGTGGAGACTTGTTCTCCCGGTCTGCGCAGTCCAAGAGTCGCCATTGTATTGCCTAGATGGCGTCTATGTGATGATGTGTTTGTGTCCTTCTTTGGTGGTTTGGACTATGTGTCACGGCACCTAAAATATGTGTAAAAGTGAAATGTGTAAAAGTGTATGTGACCATGTGTAATGTGTAAGTGATATGTGAATGTGTATGTGTAAAGTGAACCATGTGAAAGAGGAAACTAGTGTAAAGAAAAAATGTGAAATCTTAGATATGTAAATGTGTTATAGAAACCATGTGAAACTAAATCTGAAACCAAGTGAATTCAGAAAATGCATGTTATTATTATTCTCATGTTTATGTGTGCAAAAGCGTTTAGAATCCATGATAGGAACAACAAATGAGTATGTGAGTAAAATGGCATGATGGATTGTTCATGTGTTATGTTAAGTAACGTTGTAGCTTTCATGTGTAGGTTTATAGTCATTGAACCATGTGAACCAGCAACCTAAAGCATGATAAAAAGTTATGTATGTACTTAAGAACATGTGGAATCCATGCTAATTATATTCCCCGTTCATGTATGTAAATTGTTCATGTCAATAGCTCTCACGTTTTGATTAAAGTCTCATGAGTGAATTGAATAGAGACCATGTGATAGGTGAATGTTATTTTGAAATCTGAAAGCATGCGTTATGTATAAAATTGTAGAACCTTCATGATAGGTTGAAAGCTTAAATGGACTAGCATGCTATGTGTTGCAAAGTGTAATGTGCGTGTAGAAACCACTAGGACTTGTACGTGTATATCATGCATAGTGTTACTTGCTGAGTCCCTGGACTCACTCCTTGCTTCGGCGTACAGGTATAGTTGGTGACTCAGTACCCTCGGAGGAGGCAGCGGAGACGGACTCCGAGCGTGGAGACTAGCCAGTTTTTGAGATCTTTGTGACTGTGTACTTCTTAGTATGTACTTGAACATTGTATTAGAATTATCATTAAAAGAATGTAATATGTGGACATTTTGTATCTCTATTTCAGCAAATTAAATCATGTGAGCTTTAGTTCCTTTTTGCAAATTGTAAACTGCATGTATGTTTAATGTGGATGATGAATGAATGGAGATAGTTCTCTTTTACTTCCGCTACTCTGTTATATATATTCGCGTGTATCTCAGCTGTTTGTATCGTTGGGTAAATGTCCCACTGTGGCTGGCAGCACTCGCTATATCGACGTGGGCTGGTATAACCGTACCGGTATAATGACGGCCGTCACAGAGATTGGTATCAGAGCGACCGGTTGAGATTACACATGAATATAACTAAGTCATCATCCCCATTGCATGCTAAGTATGTCCACATGTGTAGAAAACACTAATAAGAAGTGAAAAATAGATAAGAAAGGGTTAGAAAATTTAGTAGCCTAGTTCTAATGGTGGCTGAAATTTTATGACAGCCATGGCTTCCCGTGGACGACGTGGAGGTGCGCCAGCTCGCGACGACGAGCAGAGGCGTGAGGAGCGGGCGGAGCAGCAGGCCCCGGCCCCACAGGGTCCTATGCTTCCCCCACTGCCGCCTGTGGACTATGGAGTATTCATGCAAGGTCTGGTGCAAGCCATGCAGACCCAGGCACACACTCAGGCAGCACTCCAGGCCCAGTTGGAGGCCCAGGTAAAATGATAAAACAACTAAGTAGTCTGCTATTGGAATTGTATAATATTGTGTTTATTGTATATTGCTTGTTGTTTAATGTAGCAGGCTCAGGCCCCAGCTCAGGACCATGGTGGACCTTCCATCATGGAGCGATTCAAGAGGATGACCCCCCCTCTTTTAAGGGGGAGAGTGATCCGCTTTTAGCAGAAAGCTGGATGAGGGAGATCGAGAAAATCTTCCGAGCTATCAGGTGTCCTGACGAGGACAAGGTGACCTTAGCCACCTACATGCTACAGGTATGTTTTGTTTATGCTTGTATGTTGTTTGTCAAGTTAGAAATTGTGTTAGTGCTTATGAAGGTGTATTGCAGGAGAGAGCTGATGTATGGTGGTCCTCCCTACTGCGTACGCGCTTCGAGGACGGAGCAGTAGATGTGGCGTGGGACGCGTTCGTGAGGCTCTTCCGAGCCAAGTTCGTCCCAAGCACGTCCAGGACAAGATGGAGCAAGAATTCCTTTCCCTGACATAAGGATCAATGACCGTCCTGGAATACGAGGCAAGGTTTTCTGAACTTTCTAAATATGCACCGCATATAGTAGAGGATGAGCGCAGGAAGACCAAGAAGTTTGTGATGGGTCTCAAACCATCACTGAGGACGAGGCTCGTGGCGTTCGACCACCGCACGCTAGACGAGGCCCTCAGTGCAGCCTGCAGACAGGAGGGAGAAATGGAACAGTATCTAGAGGAGAAGAAGGCTTCGTAGAGAGGCCGGCAGCGACATTCCAGCGGCAAGATAAGAGGAAAACGGTGTACCAGACACCGCAGAAACAAGTGGCAGTCAGCAACTATCAGGTACCCTCTGTACGTTCCCCCGGTGCGAAGAAGAGTGTCCCCATTGTGGGAAGACCCATGGAGGTTCGGAGTGTTGGTTAGTAGCGGGTAGATGCCTAAAGTGTGGGAGCAGCAACCAAGATCAAGGATTGCCCGAGGCTTCAGCAGGAAGCTCAGCGAGGAGCGCCAGTACCAGCAGTAGCGGCAGCCGCGCTAGCTACAGGACGACCAGGAAGGCCTCGAGCCCCAGCTCGAGTGTTTGCGTTAGCTCGTGAGGACGCCGAGCAGGCGAGCATGTCACCGAAGGTACAGTTACTTTTCGGTGTGCACGCTCAGGTTTTGTTTGATACGGGTGCTACTCACTCGTTCATTTCCGAGCGGTTCGCTAGGCAGTTAGCCCTAGAGTCAGGCGTAGAGTCTGAGGAGTTAGAGGTCCCTTTGTCTGTGCACACCCCTGCGGGTACGGTATCGACCAGGAAGTGCATTCTGTCGTTACCTGTGTGCATTGAGGATAGATTCCTAGATGGGTGTTTCTTCTTGCTAAAGATGAAGGATTATGATTGTATCCTTGGTCTGGATTGGCTAGAGGAGCACTATGCGTTAGTGGATTATCGTAGGAAGAAGATTGTGTTCCGCATTCCTGGCGAGGACGAGTTCTCTCATCCCTTGCCAAGGAACTTAGCGGGAAAGTTAGTTATCTCTGCCATGAAGGCGATGCGCATGGTGAACAAGGGTTGTGACGCATTTCTTGCCAGCGTTATGCTAGTACCCGATGCTGGTTCGTCACTAACTCTTGCAGAGATCGATGTGGTGCAGGACTTTCCAGATGTCTTTCCCGATGACTTGTCTGGATTGCCACCGGATAGGGAGATAGATTTCACTATAGAGTTGCTTCCAGGCACCTCTCCTATCTCGAAGGCCCCATATCGGATGGCCCCTGCAGAATTAGCCAAGTTGAGGAAGCAATTGCAGGAATTGCTCGATAAGGGATTTATTCGCCCTAGCGTTTCCCCTTGGGGCGCGCCTGTATTATTCGTCAAGAAGAAAGACAGGTCACTTCGTGTGCATTGATTATAGAAAGCTAAACCAGGTGACTGTGAAGAACAGGTATCCCTTACCTCGGATTGATGATCTGTTTGACCAGTTGCGAGAGGCATCATTTTTCCAAGATTGACTTGCGATCTGGTTATCATCAGTTGAATTAGGAGTGAGGATGTGTCCAAGACGGCATTTAGAACCCGTTATGGACATTATGAGTTTTTGGTTCTTCCTTTCGGATTGACAACGCCCCTGCAGCGTTCATGGATCTCATGACCGGTGTTAGTCCGTATTTAGATAGCTTTGTTGTTGTGTTTATTGATGATGTGTTGGTCTATTCTCCGGATGAGGCCACACATCGTCAGCATTTGAGGTTAGTCTTAGAGGTTCTCCGTGAGCACAAACTGTATGCAAAGTACAGCAAGTGTGAGTTCTGGTTGCGCGAGGTTCACTTTCTCGGGCATGTTATCTTCGGCGCTGGTGTAGCTGTTGATCCAGCAAGATCCAGCAGTTATGGATTGGGATGTTCCCAAGACTCCTTCGGAGATTCGTAGTTTCCTTGGGTTAGCTGGTTACTATCGGCGATTCATTGAGGGTTTCTCATCCATCGCCGCCCCTATGACAAAGCTGACCAGAAAGGGTGAGAAGTTTGTATGGTCTGAGGCATGTGAGCGCAGCTTTCAGCTATTGAAGGCTAAGCTTACTTCTGCTCCGGTATTGGTATTGCCCAGTGGTCTAGAAGGCTTTGCCATTTATACGGATGCATCTCAGATTGGTTTAGGCTGTGTGCTCATGCAGCAAGAGAGGGTAGTAGCTTATGCTTCTCGTCAGTTGAAGGAGCATGAGAGGAACTATCCGACTCATGATTTGGAGCTAGCAGCTGTGGTTCATGCACTAAAGATCTGGAGGCACTATCTTTATGGTGTCAGATTTGAGGTGTTTACCGACCACAAGAGCTTGAGGTATCTTTTCTCCCAAAAGGAATTAAACCTGAGGCAGAGAAGATGGATTTAGTTCTTGAAGGACTATGACTTCGACCTTCAGTATCATCTTGGAAGGGCGAACGTCGTAGCAGATGCTCTTAGTAGGAAGAGGTCTTCGCTCCAGCAGGATTGGAAGATGTTGGAGGATGCAGCGTGCTCTATGACCGAGTTAGAGCCATCGTTGTGTCAGGCTTTTGTAGCTCAGCTATCCCTTAGATCCTCAGTCTTGGATGAGGTGATTGAGCAGCAGAAAGCCGACCCTAGATTGTTAGAGTTAGTGGGTAAGGCGGGCATTGCTCGTGATGAGGACGGCGTGATTAGATTTCAGCACCGTGTTTGTGTCCCTGATGTAGTAGATGTCCGTGAGCTTGTGTTAGCGGAGGCTCATAGATCGCGATTTTCTATTCATCCGGGTAACACTAAGATGTATCAAGACCTGAAGAGATCATTTTGGTGGTCCGGCATGAAGAAGGATGTTGCGGATTATGTGTCTAGATGCCTAGTATGTCAGCAGGTGAAAGCCGAGCGGCAGCGACCATCCGGCCTTATGCAGAGGATGGATATTCCCGTATGGAAGTGGGAAGCTGTCACTATGGATTTTGTATCGGGTTTGCCTCGATCTAGAAGGGGCAATGACTCGATTTGGGTAGTTGTAGATAGATTCTCGAAGACTGCTCATTTCTTACCTATGAAGAAGAAGCTGTCAGTAGAGAGCTTAGCTAGATTGTATGTTAGCGGTATCGTTAGATTGCATGGTGTGCCGAAGTCGATCATTTTGGATCGAGATCCAAGATTTACTTCGAGATTGTGGAAGGGTCTTCAGGATGCGTTAGGTTCGGAGCTGAAGCTCAGTTCGGCGTTTCATCCCCAGACCCCGAGACAGTCCGAGAGGACTATCCAGACGCTCGAGGATGTTGAGAGCGTGTGTTCTGGATTGGAAGGATGATTGGGAGCGTCATTTACCTCTTGTGGAGTTCGCATACAACAACAACTTTCATGCTAGTATTGGAATGGCTCCATTCGAGGCGTTGTATGGTAGGCCCTGCAGATCTCCTTTATGTTGGGAGGAGACTGGTGATAGGCAGTTGATCGGACCGGAGTTGGTTCAGGAAACTTCGGATAAGATTCAGCTTATCAGAAAAGGCTTGTTGTGGCACAGGATAGGCAAAAGAGTTATGCCGACAACAGGAGAAAGGATTCGGAGTTCGAGGTTGGCGATCATGTCTTCTTGAAGATATCGCCTACTCGTGGAGTTGTCAGATTTGGCAGGCATAGCAAGCTAAGCCCTAGGTTCATTGGCCCATATGAGATTCTCAGACGTTTGGGCAACGTGGCGTACGAGCTAGCATTACCCCCAGCTTTGGCTAGCGTTCACCTTGTGTTCCACGTATCTATGCTCAGAAAGTATGTCCGAGATCCATCTCATGTGATTAGTCATGAGCCAGTAGAGATCCAGCCATATCTTTCGTATGTCGAGCAACCAGTATCCATTCTCTACCGGAAGGTTCAGCATCTCCGGAACAAGAGTATCGCGTCGGTGAAAGTTCTATGGCGGAACTTCTCACATGAGGAGGCTACGTGGGAACTTGAGGATGCGATGAAGAAGAAGTATCTCCTTTTGTTTGAGTAGTGTCGTTCTAACTTCGAGGACGAAGTTTCTTTAAGGGGGAGAGGGTGTAAGGCCCTCTAATTTCCGTCGTATTATTTGTATCTATGTGTGAATAATTGTGCTTATGTATGTATGTACTTATTTACGTACGCATTAATTAGTATAATTACGTATGCATGTGTTTATATTAAACATAAATAATGTATGTATTGCATGATGATAGTGTGGATACAATACCATAGGCATATTGCATGTATATACGCTTGATAGGCATGGTTTTCTGCATAATTAGGGTTCTGGCCGAAGGCCACCTTGGCGTCAAGCCCAGGCTGTTGAGCTGGTGTCAGCATCCAGACATGGACGCCAACACTAACTCCGGCGTCCAGCGATCTGGACGCCAACTTCTCTGGCCTGCATGCGCAGCAGAGCTGCAAACTTCTGAAACAAGCATGGCAACCATTGGGGGGATGTCCCCCAACGGCTCTAAGGCTGTCTAATCGGCATGGTGAGTGGGTGAGGGGCTCTCCTACACCCTGAACCCGAGTTGGCCTCTCCCCCTTCTCATTTCACCCTGGCAAGAGGAGAGAAGAAGAGAGAAAAACCCTAGAGCATTCTGTGAGAAAACCCCATTTTAGAACCCTCAAATCCGACCCCCTGGAGCTGGATTTGGAGATCTTCTGCAACAAGGAGGAAGCTAAAGCAAAGGGGAAGCTTCTCCATCATTCCCCCGGCGTGGAGATCACCCAGGAGCCCGGAGGAGGCGATCTTGGAGGCACTTCTGCAACTTCTTGGAACTGCCCAAGGAGGTCTTCTCGAGCCATAAATCTCTTGGAGGAATTTTAGAGAGGCAAGTGACCTATCTATGGTGTCCCCGTATGAGTCTAGGTGGTTTTTGACATTTTTATGGAATTTTCCTCGAGTCCTAGACCCTCCAATTCACCCAAGATTTAGAGCTCGGGTCTGTGTTTCTGCACAGACCTGAGTAGACGACAAGGTCCCTGGATGCCCAGTTCATCCTTGGCGTCCATCGACCATGCCGCTGACTCTGAGTCAGCGGCCAGAGACCGCCGTCTAGTTCTTCTGAACAGAACAGTGAGCTGTTCTGTCCCTCTTGTATATTAATTTCGGTATGTTTTATGCGATGAGGATATATTGTACACCTTATACTCTATGTATATTGTGCTTGTGGTTGTGGATGAGTGGTGTGATGGTGAATGTGGGGTAATGACATCTGGTAAAATTGTGAGCATAACTTGTAGATAATTTTTGCAAATCAATGTTCCATGATTAGGATTAGTTGAATGTCTTGTTTTCAGTCTATTCATGAAGAATTGTGGGACATGTATGTATGTTCTAAATTTTTGGTAATTCATGCATACTTGTGGAATTGCTAGTAAGTTCGGTTCGGTAAAATGAAAGCATGTAAAAATGGTTTGTGGTGACGGATTTATAGATGTATGAATTAGGATGATGTTGTATTCTGAAATCATGCATTAGTGGTCTCTGTGCAAAACAGTAAGTGGATAATTTCAAAATGTGTTAGACCCATGTTAGCTTAAGTTGTGAATAATATGCTAATTAGGTGTTTGATTTTCTGTAAATCCTATTTAGCTCAGACAAATCTGAAAAATTGAGGGTATGATTTGAAACCCGAAATAGCATGTGGTTAAAATTTCAGGTCAATTGGAACAGTAATAAAAGTTATGTGCTTTCATGTGAAATGTGAATAATTCGTACATATGAATCGAAATGTGATTTGATTTTGTTTAAACCCAGCATGATTGATGTGTTTACTGTGTGTTGAATCTTGAAAACTCTGTAGTACCATGTTAGGAAAAAACAGAGGTGTTCATGTGAGTAAGAAAATGTGAATGTGATGAAGAGTGCAAGTGTAAAACCAGTGTAAAACGGTAAATGTGTAAAGTGTAAACTGTGCCAATGTGATACTGCTTCCGAGAAGGCAGTGGAGCCGTATCAGGGAAAAGTCCCCCTGAGAAAGTCATTGTGTTAAGTGACCCTAAGGGCATTAGGGGAAATCCTGGAGGTGGACAAGTACCACTGGTTAGGGTGGAGACTTGTTCTCCAGGTCTGCGCAGTTCAAGAGTCGCCATTGTATTGCCTAGATGGCGTCTATGTGATGTGATGTGTTTGTGTCCTTCTTTGGTGGTTTGGACTATGTGTCACGGCACCTAAAATATGTGTAAAAGTGAAATGTGTAAAGTGTATGTGACCATGTGTATGTTGTAAATGTGAACCATGTGAAAGAGGAAACTAGTGTAAAGAAAAAATGTGAAATCTTAGATATGTAAATGTGTTATAGAACCATGTGAAACTAAATTGAAACCAAGTGAATTCAGAAAATGCATGTTATTATTATTCTCATGTTTATGTGTGCAAAAGCGTTTAGAATCCATGATAGGAACAACAAATGAGTATGTGAGTAAAATGGCATGATGGATTGTTCATGTGTTATGTTTAAGCAACGTTGTAGCTTTCATGTGTAGGTTTATAGTCATTGAACCATGTGAAACCAGCAACCTAAAGCATGATAAAAGTTATGTATGTACTTAAGAACATGTGGAATCCATGCTAATTATGTTCCCCATTCATGTATGTAAATTGTTCATGTCAATAGCTCTCACATTTTGATTAAGTCTCATGAGTGAATTGAATAGAGACCATGTGATAGGTGAATGTTATTTTTGAAATCTGAAAGCATGCGTTATGTATAAAGTTGTAGAACCTTCATGATAGGTTGAAAGCTTAAATGACTAGCATGCTATATGTTGCAAAGTGTAATGTGCGTGTAGAAACCCTAGGACTTGTACGTGTATATCATGCATAGTGTTACTTGCTGATCCCTGGACTCACTCCTTGCTTCGGCGTACAGGTATAGTTGGTGACTCAGTACCCTCGGAGGAGGCAGCGGAGACGGACTCCGAGCTGGAGACTAGCCAGTTTTTGAGATCTTTGTGACTGTGTACTTCTTAGTATGTACTTGAACATTGTATTAGAATTATCATTAAAAGATTGTAATATGTGGACATTTTGTATCTCTATTTCAGCAAATTAAATCATGTGAGCTTTAGTTCCTTTTCGCAAATTGTAAACTGCATGTATGTTTAATGTGGATGATGAATGAATGGAGATAGTTCTCTTTTACTTCCGCTACTCTGTTATATATATTTGCGTGTATCTCAGCTGTTTGTATCGTTGGGTAAATGTCCCACTGTGGCTGGCAGCACTCGCTATACCGACGTGGGCTGGTATAACCGTACCAGTATAATGAGGGCCGTCACATAGAATGGTTAAAAGTAGGGAATGAGCAAACTAGCCCAATAGGATTTATATCTCAATGTGTGGGCAATGATATAAGTGATTAGGAATTTAGAACTAAGTAAGCACGATTGTCATGATATGCATGTACGAATAAAACTCATTAAACAAGATACTTGAACAAGCCAGAAGGAATGATCATGATAGAGCAATATTTAGAATGATATAACGAGCAAGATGTTATCAATAGTGTAGCAAGTAACAAGCACGCAAGATATCACTTAAATTGCAATAATTGCAGGATGGCCATATCAAGCAAGAAAACAAGAACGAGCACGATCATGTAACACTAATCAAGCACGAAGACACTAATGTGCACCAAGGAAAGATCCACCTTGAAATTCACACTAGGATATGTGTATGTGGTTATCGTATCTAGCATTCAACATGCAAGTACTCCCAGCGTAGATGCAACGCCAATAATCATTATACCCTATGGTTAACAATATATTTATGACTCTCCATCATTAGGGCTAGACAGGAGCCCTTGGACACTCTCTGTGCCCAGTCAGCATCTCACTATTTTTAAATGTAGATACCCACAATCATTAATGGCCAATAAGAGTTTCAAGATGTAAGCAATTGTAATGTCATGTTCATGATGATGATGAGAACAAGTAGCAAGTAAGGTGAACCTGATTTCATAATACAATAGTCAAGGGACGATTTCGGCAGCATAACGGCTCAATTTATACTTTAGTTCACCCTTTACATTAATGGCTTAAGTCTAGATTATAAATCGCACTCACGAGAATAAGAGAAGAAAGGAAGTGCACGCTATCTCCCAGGAGCTTCAATGGTACAACCAACTCGATCTCCATGAGGGAATCCACGAGTACGGAGAATTACAGAGGTCTTAGCAGAAAGGTCGCCAGTCTACCAGTACGAAATGACCAACAGAGAGCTTCCAATCCCCCAAGAAAGGGCTACCAATATGTGCAAGTGTGTAGTGAACACGTGTCTCAATCCGTAATCCATCGGTTTCAAGCTTGAGGAAAACAATTAACATGATAGAATAGATGAACTATGCATTTAACTATACAATGTTGCCCGGTTGAGGGCCTAGAGGGGGGGTGAATGGGTCTTTAAAAATTTTACTTGATTAGTACCTGTACTTAAAACATTCACACAAAAGACGATCTTCGATGAAGGTAGTAACAGTTAGTTCAAGGCGCAATCACACAATAAAAACAACCATACAACACAAGAAATATCCCGTTCGGACTCTTCTCCTTAGGAGTCCTACGTCCAGTCCCTGAGCAACAACTCAAGATTCCACTAACTAGGGTACAGTCCACCTATGGACACTAAAACACCTAGCTCAGCTGGTCTTCCTTCACACCAGAAGGGAACAACAACACCCTGGATACCTCACCAGGTCTTCCTTCACAACCGAAGGGAAACAACACCCTGGATCCCACCAGGTCTTCCTTCACACATGAAGGGAAACACCATAAAGAGAATAGAATGAATTCAAGCCCCTAGATCAAGCTTTTACAAGTCAAGATCTGAAGCAACTAGCACTGAGAGCAAAAGATCTAAACAAGGCACACTCTCTGAACTACACAGGCTCTCTTAGAAATTCTATCACAGCACTGAGAGCGAAGAGCTAAAGATGATGAGGAATGAGATTCTTGTCTCTGGACTTCTTGCAGAAGAATTTGAATGCTTGTATGCGAGATGTTTGTTCTCCACTTGGTTACATGTCATTCTTCTCTTCTGTCTTGTATTTATATCTCTTTTTGAAATACGGCCGTTGAAGTAACCGTTGTCTCTTAGATTGGTAGACGTTAGACTGTTTGACATTTGGAAGCTTCAACAATCTTTTATCCAGTTGAGCACGCAAAGAGATAAAGTCTTCTGGCGTCTATATGGTCCAACGTTGTATGACAGAATGTCTTTAGGACCCTGCACATATTAAATGCTAGAACAGTAGACAGCTAAGCGTCTGTTGTCAGTAAATGATGATGTGAGTATTCACCAAAATAGCAATGCCAAATAGCTTGTTCTACAGATGTTGACAGAATATGCACAATAGTAAAAGGATATTATCTGCATATGCATGCAGAGATATGTTCTATCTTCATTAAATGCACAGCAGTCAGACAGACAAGAAGTCTTTGACTATTCAACGCCTTAAGATATAAGATAAATATCAAGTCAATATAAACTATAAAGTCGTTGTCTATAGACTTATGAAATCGTTATGAATACCAACATTTTATAGAGAGCAAATCGTTGTATTCAATGAAGAAATCGTATAGACACTTAACAAATCATTATGAAAAGTAAGTCGATAGTTCAATGAAGAAATGTTATGAACACTTAACAAATCGTTATGAGTTCTAAAGACAAATCATTGCGCAGCAATCATTATGAGCTCTAAACAAATCGTTGCGCGAAGCAAATCGTTATGAGTTCTAAAGAAATCGTTGCGCGAAGCAAATCGTTATGAGCTCTAAAGAAATCGTTGCGTGAAGCAAATGTTATGAGCTCTAAAGAAATCGTTGCGCGAAGCAAATCGTTATGAGCTCTAAAGAAATCGTTGCGCGAAGCAAATTGTTATGAGCTCTAAAGAAATTGTTGCCGAAGCAAATCGTTATGAGTTCTAAAGAAATTGTTGCGCAAAGCAAATCGTTATGAGCTCTAAAGAATCGCTGCGTGAAGCAAATTGTTGTGAGCTCTAAAGAAATCGTTGCGATGAGCGAATCGTTACGATGGGCAAATCGTTATGATGACTTAAGAAATCGTTGCGATGAGCGAATCGTTACGATGGGCAAATTGTTATGATGACTAAAGAAATCATTGCGATGAGTGAATCGTTACGATGGGCAAATCGTTATGATGACTTAAGAAATTGTTGCGATGAGTAAATCGTTACGATGGGCAAATCGTTATGAAGACTTAAGAAAATCGTTGCGATGAGCAAATCGTTACGATGGGCAAATCGTTATGATGGCTTAAGAAATCGTTGCGATGAGTAAATCGTTACGATGGGCAAATCGTTATGATGACTTAATAAATCGTGCGATGAGCAAATTGTTACGATGGGTAAATCGTTACGATGGGCAAATCGTTATGATGACTTAAGAAAATCGTTGCAATGAGCAAATCGTTACGATGGGCAAATCGTTACAATTTTAAATCGAAATCGATGTGGACTTAGATAGATACAATCTTGAAATAATTAATGCTTCAGAAATATAATGCTTACCAATATTGGCTTTATTGACCTTGACCTTGGAGTATTTCCTGTACTTAAGACTTAGAAAACTTTGATAAGTTTTGTTAATTACCAAAATACATGTATATTTAAAATTTTCGTGGGGACAGACTGATCATCAATCTCCCCCTTTTTGGTGATGACAAAAAATTATCAATAAGCATGAATATTTCCGGAAAGTATAAGTATTTCAAACAGGCTAAGCATTCTAAATCTGAAGTTTTTCGGAATGTATTTCAGACATGCTAATTTTCTCCCCCTTTTTGTCAGTAAGCAAAAAGATACTCTGAGACAAAGAAAGAAGAGAAAAGATGGAAGGGCAGACAAATAACATATATTGATCAGTTTTGACGATTTACAGATAAGTAATAAGCAGGGGATAACATGGAGCCAAAACGCCTGATTAGAGGGATTGCCTGGCGTTCCTGCTCTACAAAGAAGGCTTGAAAGGCCCCAAAGTCAATTTGATAGGAGGGTCCCATGGTGGGAGCCATCTTTTGATATGAAGCTGCCTTTGATCTGAAATGAAGTCCCCATACTAACACTGCCAAGGGCTAACTTGTAAGTTAGGAGGACCCAAAGCTGGCAAACCGAAGAAAGGCTTCAATCTTGAGGGGATAGTCAATCTTAAGCAACCTAAACTCTTGCTTTAAAGCAAAGAAAACTTTGTATCTTTCGACCCAGGTCAGATAGGAATCCCAGATGAGGTGAAGAGAGTTGGCATCCAAGAATTCACCAGGTGACAGGGAAGGTTGATTGGAGCTGGCCTAAGAGGCATTGAGATCGCCTAGCTGCTGAGCAGACAAGGGATAGAGTTTCGTCCACTCTTCAAGAGACAGTTGCTCACATTCAGAGAGAATGGGGGCCAGAATATCTGCCTTGATATGCCCCTGAAGATATTGCCTGAAGACGAATCTTGGGAAGGATAAGTCACGGTCATCTTGCACAAATAATCTGGCCATTACCCTTGCAGCTCGCTCAAAGATGAGTGTTCCCACGGAAGAATCCATAATCGGAGCATGGAGAGGGGGAAGGAACACGACATCAGGAATAACTAGAGTGGCAAAATCAACCTGAAGAGACTCAGTATGAGCTGCGCTTGAACTGAGGGCCCTGATGGCTGCACGAAACTGACCCAACTGAGATTCTGGGAGGCGATTTACATAGCAGTAGTTACTGTACATCTGATACTATCGGATAAATTTGATTTCTTTCTGAATGAAGGGGCCATACAAGTTCTTGGGATGGATTTGGAACCACTCAGAAAGGGGAAGAGGAGCTTCCCTAGGCGGATATCTGGCAGCTTGAACTCGTCGGAATTGACTGTATAGGTCTTTGTTGCTTCGAGCCCACTGCTCTTCAGTTTTGGCTTCAGTCATGGAGAAGATTTTTGACTGTTGAGCCTTAGAGAGATGGGTATAAGGAAAGATGGTGGTGAGATGTTCAGAAAGATTTTGGAAAGGAAGGCCAAAAATATGGGCAAAAACTACCTTTTGAAGATATTCTTCATAGATAGGTTTCTGCTTGTTGGAGATAGAGAGGAAAAACAAAGAGGAGGGTAGCAAGGTTCAGAAGAGACAGGATGAGAGGATGTGAGTCTCCTCTTCTTAGAGACAGGACTAGAAGAGCCTGTCCTGTGAGAGTGGGTCCCAATAGCCAGGACTGAACGAAGTATTGCTACTTCAAATCATCCTTAATATCCTGGATTTCTACTTGTGTGAGTGGGCACCCTCAAGGATAATGGTAATGAAAGAGGGAGGTGTAGGTGGATTGAAGATGGAATCAAGAGTGACTGTAGGAAGAACAAAAGTTTCTGAAGTAGAAGGACTAGAAGAGGAAGGTCCAGCTGAAGAGGATGCTGGTGGAAGCTGAGGAAGAGAGGATGGTAGAGGAGGAACAATGGTGGAAGAAGCAGGAGATGAGGCAAGTTGAGAGGAAAAGGGTTGGGGAGAGGAAACAGATCTTGAATGGGGTCGTTTAAAGGTGGTTGGAGCTGGAGGTGCAGTGGAAGAAGATGGAGGAGAGGGAGCAGCTGGGGTGGTAAGAGAAGAAGAGGCAGGGGGCTCAGGAGCTACAGCCTGGTCTTCTTGAGCAGCTATCGGATCCACTGGATTGAGTGACTCCTTCTCCGGTCCAGACTCCTGACACAAAACAGAATCTTCACTAGGCACCTTTTCAGAGGGCTGAACTTCAACACTTGGCCCTGATGGCCCTGATGGAGCAACTACTGAAGGCCCTGATGGCCCTGCTGGAACAACTGCTGAAGGCCCTGATGGCCGCTCCACAAGATCAACACTGACTTACCCTGATGGCCCTACAATATCTTCACTGGGCCCTGAAGGCCCATGCTCTTGAGGAGTAGGATCTTTGGGCCCTACTGCCTTCAAAACCTCAGACAGCATCAACTTCATAGAGCTTAGCTCCTTATTGAGCCACTTCTAAGCAACATTTGATTGATAAAATTCATTTGACAAAGATGCTTGGCGCTCAATGACAGTATTTACAGCTGAATTTACTGAGTCCAGGACTGCACCTTGATCATTCAATCGATTCAAGATGGGCTTTAAGTGCATCTTCTTTAAAAATTTCTTCTGCCTTTTGTGAGTAGTTTTCTTGCTGGGGGTTCCCTTTTCTACTTGCTCCTCGATCTCTATTGGAGCTTCAAACTGTTCTTCACTCACAGGAGCATCTTTAGAAAGTGCATCTTGAGATGCTGCTTCCTTCTCAATATTTTGCTCCCCCTGAATAGGAGCATCCTCCACAAATCTGCCTTGCTCCCCCTGAATAGGAGCATCAATCAATACAGAATCTTCAATGTGGCCAGGTGCCACAGGCTGATCAACCAAACTCCCACCAATGTTTTGATCCACTTCGGAGGAGTGAATGGAGTCTAAGACTTGACAGAGTACAGAAGCCACAGAGGAGGTGGGAAGAGGATCCTCTGATCTTCTGACAGAATCTACTACTTCTGAATTTTCTTCAACAACCGGAGTCTCCATTGCAACTTCTGTGATGGCAGCAACTTCCAATGAAGTACTAGGTGCTGCGGCCTCTCTTGCTGCTGGTTCTACAACTGCTGATGGACCTTCTGATTCTACTACCACTGCTTCGAGTTGGACTTCTTGGGCTTTCCCTAAGATGGGTTCACCCTCAGCTACTGAAGTCTTCGTCCAAACTCCGCTGACCACTGAAAAACCACTTTTCCTTCGATTTCTGGACCTAATTGCTTGGCCCATTTTCTCTATAATGGCGCCAGAAACATCTACTCCAAAGTGCTGAAAGACTTTGGTGAGCAAGTGAGCATAGGCAGGGATATATTCAATTTACTCTGGTATCCCATATTTGATCACGGGCAAACTTCATCCTTTCCATCATTACTTCGTCCATGTTGATTTCTTGGTTCTGAATGGCCCAAAACATCATATCGAGTCTGCCTTGGTGCAATGTGAGAAAGTTGCACTTCTTGGAACCAAAATCTGACAAACTATGAAATGAAGGAGGTGATTGAGAGCACTCAACTGATTTATATCTAACTTCCCATCTCTCAGTTTAAACCTGGTCCTACAATACCAAGTCCTTTGGCTTGGGCGTCCACGGTGTGAACCCCACTGTGCCCAGAAGTCTTTACTCCAAACAACAAATGCAACAGCTCATGATCTATCTTTATTTGGATTCCCTTGACTGATGAAACCAAGGACCCATCTGCCTCTGTCCTTAAGCACACATAAAAAGCTTTCACGAGGTCTAGATAGCTTACCTCAGAGAAGGTGGTGATTCCCATCCACTGCATCCTGCTCATTGCATCTACCACACTGTGCATGTCGTTCTTCTCAAGATCAGCTACATCCACTGCCTCGTTCCGACAAACCTTGGTCTTCACGAAAGTAAGCCTTTCCTACTGCTCTGATGATAGAAACTCAGCGCTGTAGCCACCCAAACTGCCGGAGATAACGGACGATGCCATGGACTTTGGGTGAGGAGGGTTTTCTGGAAGGTTGAGATGAAAGAGGAGAGAAAGGTCCTCAAGAAATTCTTCGCGGGAAGAAGAGAGAAACTTCAAATGAGCAAAGAGGCGATGTCGGAGTCGTTAGGGCATCGGCTCAGGAAACTAGACGAAAGAGGGAAAAAGGTGTAGAGGGGGTAGATGAATCATTTTCACATCGATTTTGGGGTTAAATAAAAATTAATTTTGCGGGAAAGCGAAGAGCCAAGAGGTGGCAGAAAACGACAAAAGAGTTTGACTATTCAAACTGACTTTAATAAAAGAGCGGCCAAGAAAGATAATTTGAATTTCTTTTGCTTAAATCCATGGAGGGAAAATTTTACTTAATTCTGAAAATTTATATGCCAGTTTTAAACAGAAGTCTTTTCACAAATTACACATGCCCAATTCCCTTCTAAGAGATGTGAATCTCTCTTCGGGTAAGGCTTTTGTGAAAATATCTGCTAACTGACTATTTGGTCGATAAAGGATATTTCTATGTTACCATTTGCTACATGATCACGAATAAAATGATATCTAACCTCAATATGCTTGGTCCTTGAATGCTGGACTAGATTTTTGGTGAGATTGATAGCACTGGAGCACTGGTGTTGTCACATAGTAGTGGAATTGATTTGATATTTAGTCTGAATTCCTCAAGTTGTTGCTTTATCCATAGGAGTTATGTACAACAACTTCTAGCAGCCACGTACTCAGCTTTAGCTATAGACAGTGCCACTGAATTTTATTTCTTTGATGACCAGGATATCAGACACCCTGCAAGAAATTGACAACAGCCACTTGTGCTTTTTCTATCTACTTTGCATCCAGCATAGTCAGCATCAGAGTATCCTACTAAATTAATTTCACAAGATTTTGGATACCACAGACCTAAATCATGAGTTCTAGCTAAATATCTAAATATTCTTTTCACAGAGATAAATGTGATTCTCTAGGATCTGCTTGATACCTAGCACACATGCATACACTAAAAGAATATCGGGTCTACTAGCTGTTAAATAAAGCAGTGAACCTATCATACCTCTGTAGACCTTTTGATCTACTTTCTTACCATCTTTATCATGTCCATCCTTGTGATGTACTCATTGGTGTTGACAGTGGCTTGGCATTATCGAACCCAAATTTCTTCAAGAGTTCTTTTGTGTACTTTGCTTGACAGATGTGAGTTCCTTCCTTTCCTTGTTTGATTTGTAGTCCAAGGAAGTGATTGAGCTCTCCCATCATGCTCATTTCAAATTCTCCCTGCATAAGCTTCTCAAAATACTTGCAGGGATTCATCAGTAGATCCAAAGATAATATCATCTACATAAATCTATACAAGTAGTATGCTTTTAACTTTTGATTTTACAAATAGAGTGCTAACTACTTGACTCTACTGAAACCATGGTTAAAAGAATGGAACTAAGCCTTTCATACCAGGCTCTAGGTGCTTGCTTTAATCCATATAAAGCTTTATGAAGTTTGAAAACATGATTAGGAAATTTTGTGTCATCAAAACCCGGGGGTTGTTCTAATAAACTTCCTCTTATAAAACCATTTAAGAATGCAGATTTGACATCCATTTGAAATAGTTTTAAGTCTAATGCTGATGCATATGCAAGTAATATTCTAATAGCCTCAAGTCTAGCTACAGGTGCATAGGTTTCATCGAAATCTATGCCTTCCTCTTGGGAATAGCTTTGAGCTACCAGTCTAGCCGTTTCTTAAGATCACACCAGCCTCATCCAATTTGTTTCTGACACCCATTTGGTTCCAAAACTGGATGGTCTGATGGTCTAGGAACAAGTGACCATACTTGGTTTCTCTTGAACTGATTTAGTTCATCTTGCATGGCCAAGATCCAAGATTCATCACCAAGAGCTTTATTGACTGTCCTCGGCTCTATTTGAGAAACAAATGATAAATAATCACAGGGTATCATGTTACCTCTTGTTCTTACCCCAACAGATGGATTGCCAATAATATTCTCAGGTGGGTGATCTTTCTTGTATCTCCACTCCTTTGGAAGATTTTCATGTGTAATTTCCTTTTGTTGCATGTCTTCCAGAGGTGGATCATCCTTGTCCTCAATTGATGTATTCTTTAGTTTCTTGGACAGTTCATCTGCATCATCATTATCACTATCTTCTTCCTTTCTCAAGGAAGGGTTAGTTTCATCAAAAATAATATGTACAGACTGTTCAATTAATAAAGTGCGTTTATTAAATACTCTATAGCCTTGGGTTTAGATGTGTACCCCATGAAGATGCCTACATCTGATTTGGCATCCAACTTACCAATGTCCCTTTTTCCATTGTTGTGGATGAAGCAAGGACATCCAAATGTCCTGAAGTGGCTTATCTTTGTTTCTTTCTTTGAACAGTTCATATGCAGTCTTCTTTAGGATTGGCCTGATCATTACTCTGTTGATAATGTAGCTTGCTGTGTTGACTGCTTCAGCCAAAAATACCTTGGCAGATCATATTCCGATAGCATTGTTCTTGCCATATCCAATAGAGTTCTGTTCTTTCTCTCAACAATTCCATTTTGCTGTGGTGCTTGGTGCTGAGAAATTATGCTCAATTCCCTGATCATCACAGAACTTAGCAAATTTTTCATTCTGAAATTCACCACCATGATCTGATCGAATAGAAACAATGCTGAACTTCTAATCCTTCTGGACTTTCTTGCTAAAACTGACAAAGTTTTCAAATGTGTCATCTTTATGCTCTAGGAATGATACCCATGTGAATCTTGAGTAATCATCGACTATGACAAATCCAAAGTTCTTTCCTCCAAGACTAGTAGTCCTCATTGGTCAAATAGATCCATATGAAGAAGCTCTAAGGGTTTTGAGGTGGTTACCACCATCTTTGACTTGAAGGAGCTTTGTTGTGCTTTCCTTTAGCACAAGATCTACAGACACCTTCCATTTTTGCACTGACCTTTGGCAGACCTTCCATAGATTTTTCTTTAGCAATTTTCTCATGCATCTATGCTGCAATGTCCTAGTCTTCTGTGCCATAATTCAGTAGATTTATCCTTATTTCCGCCAGACAGACATTTTGATCCTTGAGTTCCTCAAGATAGAGCACATATAAGTCTTTTCTCTATTTGCTTCAAGATAACTGCTCCATCCTTCAATATGCTACATTTTGATTCTTGAAACTGAATCTGATGGCCTCTGTCACACAGCTGGCTGATGCTGATGAGATTATGCTTCAACCCTTTAATAAGCAACACATCTTCAATAACTGTTTTTCCTTAATTGTTCACAGAGCCACTACCTATCACTGTTCCCTTTCCATTATCACCATATGTGACGGTTCCTTCTTCAACTTGAAGATGAGTGAATAGCTTCTAGTTTCCTAACATGTGCCTTGAGCACCCACTGTCCAAATACCATTTGGATGCTCGAGTCTTACCCTGAAATAAAATCATCAAGTTTTAGGTACCCAAATTCTTTTAGGTCCTGACGGGTTAGTATCTTCAACTTTTCCTTTTATTACCCATTTCTTATGTCTTGTTGGACACGTGATTTTTATGTGACCTAACTTATTGCAATGACTACAACAAGATATTTTGTTACTCTTTCAATATATTTGAAGTTAGTTTTATATGATATGTCTTGTTCAGGTACAAATTTTGGAGTCGGGTATATTTTAGGATAAACTATGGTTTCTTCATTATCTAGAGGTGTATATCCTAATCCATATTTTTTCTTTCCTAATCTTCTAGCACCTTTTAATATTAAAAGATTTTTACCATTTGTAAATTTTTCCAATGTGCTAGATAACTTGATATTTTCTTCTGTTAGTGTCTTAATTTCAGTTTTCAGTTGATCTGAGCTTGCTTGTTTTTCTAGTTTTATTATTTGTTCATTTTTAGCTTTTAGATACTCACATAGTAGTTCATTTCTCCTTTTAAGTTCAGTTATTTGGCTTTCTAATTGATCATTTTCTGATTTTAGATCGGAGTTTGTGTTTTCTAGACAAGTATTATTTTTCTTGCTTACTCTTAACAATTTGGTTGCTTCTCTATATTTACTGTATATTCATTGAAAGCTTCTTCTAAACTATCGGAATCTGAACCATTACAAGAATCAAAGGATGAGTCAGAGGTTACCTTTTCTTCGGTATTTGCCATGAAAGCCAAGTTGGCTTCTTCCTCATCACTGGTTGAGCTTGACTCACTGTCTGAGTCGCTGATGTTGCTCCATGCAGCTGTCATAGCCTTCTTCTTATATTTCCTGAATTTCTTGGAGCTCTCTCTCTTCCTGAATTCAGGCTTCTTGAGCTTTGGACATTCAGCTTGATATGTCCTGGCTTTTTGCACTCGTAGCATATGGGCTCACTCTTCTTTTGATCCTTTCCATCTGGTTTCTTGAAGTCTTTATTTCTCTTGAAGTGTCTTCTACCAGATTGGAACTTCTTCTTCTTTGCTAGAATGCGTTGCAATTTTTTTGACAGCATGGCTTCTCATCTTCACAGCCACTTGAGTTCTCATCTTCAGCTGATGACTCATCTGATTGTCTTCTCCTGCTTTAAGAGCATTTGAATGCTTCTTTCTGCTAGAGGACTCTCCTAGCCTTTCCATATTGATCTCATGGGCCATAAAGGACCCAATGAGTTTTTCCAAAGACATCCTTTTCAGATCATTAGCTTCTTCCATAGCTGTGACCTTTGGGGTCCATGAGGATGGTAAGGATCTAAGAATTTTCCTCACCATGTCTCCAATCTCATAGGTTTTTCCTAGTCCGGCTAACCCATTTGTGATATCTATAAATCTACTGAACATCTGGGTTATGGATTCACCTGATTGCATCTGAAATCTTTCATATTGTGTAACAAGAATATCAATTCTTGTCTCCTTCACCTTGTCTGTGCCTTCATAGGTAATTCTAAGCTTTTCCCACATCTCCATTGCGGATTTACAGGCTGAAACTCTGTTGAATTTCCTTTTACTTAGTGCACAGCACAGAATACTCTTAGCCTTACAGTTCAAGGAGATCTTTTTCCTGTCATCATCTGTCCACTGAGCCTTCTCATTTGTGACCAGGAGATCGCCTTCTTCTACTATTGACCATATCTGATAGTCGTGACCTTGGAGAAAGTACTCCATTCTGGTCTTCCAGTAAGCATAATCTTCACCATCGAAGAGAGGGGGTCGGTTGACAGACTGACCTTCAATGTTACCTTGGGCTGCCATGGATCTTTACTCTTCAGATCGTTAGATCTTCTTCTTTTGTCGAAGAGACTCGCTCTGATACCACTTGTTGCCCGGTTGACAGGCCCAGAGGGGGGGTGAATGGGTCTTTAAAAATTTTAATTGATTAGTACCTGTACTTAAAACATTCACACAAAAGACGATCTTCGATGAAGGTTAGTAACAGTTAGTTCAAGGTGCAATCACACAATAAAAACAACCACACAACACAAGAAATTATCCTGGTTCAGGCCTCCTCTCCTTAGGAATCCTACGTCCAGTCCCTGAGCAACAACTCAGGATTCCACTAACTAGGGTACAGTCCTCCTATAGACACTACAACACCCAGCTCAGCTGGTCTTCCTTCACACCAGAAGGGAACAACAACACCCTGGATACCTCACCAGGTCTTCCTTCACAACCGAAGGGAAACAGCACCCTGGATCCCACCAGGTCTTCCTTCACACACGAAGGGAAACACCATAAAGAGAATAGAATGAATTCAAGCCCCTAGATCAAGCTTTTACAAGTCAAGATCTGAAGCAATTAGCACTGAGAGCAAAAGATCTAAACAAGGCACACTCTCAGAACTACACAGGCTCTCTTAGAAATTCTATCACAGCACTGAGAGCGAAGAGCTAAAGATGATGAGGAATGAGATTCTTGGTTCTGGACTTCTTGCAGAAGAATTTGAATGCTTGTATGCGAGATGTTTGTTCTCCACTTGGTTACATGTCATTCTTCTCTTCTATCTTGTAATTATATCTCTTTTTGAAATACGGCCGTTGAAGTAACCGTTGTCTTTTAGATTGGTAGACGTTAGACTATTTGACATTTGGAAGCTTCAACAATCTTTTATCCAATTGAGCACGCAAAGAGATAAGGTCTTCTGGCGTCTATATGGTCCAACATTGTATGACAGAATGTCTTTAGGACCCTGCACATATTAAATGCTAGAATAGTAGACAGCTAAGCTGTCTCTTGTTGTCAATAAACGATGATGTGAGTATTCACCAAAATAGCAATGCCAAATAGCTTGTTCTACAGATGTTGACAGAATATGCACAATAGTAAAAGGATATTATCTGCATGCATGCAGAGATACGTTCTGTCTTCATTAAATGCACAGTAGTCAGACAGACAAGGAAGTCTTTGACTATTCAACGCCTTAAGAGATAAGAAATATCAAGTCGATATAAACTATAAAGTCGTTGTCTATATGACTTATGAAATCGTTATGAATACCAACAAGTCATTATAGAGAGCAAATCGTTGTATTCAACGAAGAAATCGTTATAGACACTTAACAAATCGTTATGAAAAGCAAGTCGATGTGTTCAATGAAGAAATTGTTATGAACACTTAACAAATCGTTATGAACACTTAACAAATCGTTATGAGCTCTAAAGAAATCATTACGCGAAGCAAATCGTTATGAGCTCTAAAGAAATCGTTGCCCGAAGCAAATCGTTATGAGCTCTAAAGAAATCGTTGTGCGAAGCAAATCGTTATGAGTTCTAAAGAAATCGTTGCGCGAAGCAAATCGTTATGAGCTCTTAAGAAATCATTGTGCGAAGCAAATCGTTATGAGCTCTTAAGAAATCATTGTGTGAAGTAAATCGTTATGAGCTCTAAAGAAATCGTTGCGCGAAGCAAATCGTTATGAGCTCTAAAGAAATTGTTGTGCGAAGCAAATCGTTATGAGCTCTAAAGAAATCGTTGCACGAAGCAAATCATTATGAGTTCTAAAGAAATCGTTGCGTGAAGCAAATTGTTATGAGCTCTAAAGAAATCGTTGCGTGAAGGAAATCGTTATGAGCTCTAAAAAAATCGTTGCGATGAGCGAATCGTTACGATGGGCAAATCGTTATGATGACTTAAGAAATCGTTACAATGAGCGAATCGTTACGATGGACAAATCGTTATGATGACTAAGAAATCGTTGCGATGAGTGAATCGTTACGATGGGCAAATCGTTATGATGACTTAAGAAATCGTTGTGATGAGCAAATCGTTACGATAGACAAATCGTTATGAAGACTTAAGAAAATCGTTGCGATGAGCAAATCGTTACGATGGGCAAATCGTTATGATGACTTAAGAAATCGTTGCGATGAGCAAATCGTTACGATGGGCAAATCATTACGATGGGCAAATTATTATGCTGACTTAAGAAATCGTTGTGATGAGCAAATCGTTACGATGGGCAAATCGTTATGATGACTTAAGAAAATCGTTGCGATGAGCAAATCGTTACGATGGGCAAATCGTTACAATTTTCAACCGAAATCGATGTGGACTTAGATAGATAAAATCTGGAAATAATTAATGCTTCAGAAATATAATGCTTACCAATATTGGCTTGATTGACCTTGACCTTGGAGTATTTCATGTACTTAAGACTTAGAAAACTTTGATAAGGTTTTGTTAATTACCAAAATACATGTATATTTAAAAATTTTGTAGGGACAGACTGATCATCATACAAGATTTGCAACATTTTAAGATAATAATTATCATTTTAGCGATAGAACAGTAAGATGAACAAATTACTAGTTGCATGAATAGGTCACATCATTAAAGAACAATTAGAATAACATTCATGTAGTTATAGCTTTTTCATCGATTGACTACTTTTAAGCCATTGAACAGACCTCATGCATTGACCAGAACCAAGACTAGCAAACCATGAACTCTATACCATGTAAAATAGGTCTCGGGTAGGTCTGGAAATCCATGATGGACACAGTCGACGCATTTCATAATGCAGTGTACAGTCAAAACATGACTAACCTATAAAGACTCAAATCGCGACGGACTACACCATCGCCTTCATGATCAAATCGCGACGGACCACCCTGTCGCGTTCACAACACGACAGGAAGTGTGTCGCCAGCATCCTTGAATCGCAACGGTTCGATCCGTCACGTTCAAGAGAAGATTTCAAAACAATAATATAAAAATAGGACCGAACCATGAGCGGGAAAACGATGTAAATCACAATGTCCTCCTACATCGCGTTCATGTATGGCACTGAAAATCCACAAGGTGCACAGTTTAATGCGTCAGAACGGTCATGTCATAGTCTAAATCATGACGCACCATGCTGTCGCGTTTCATATGAATGCGACGGACAAGTACGTCGCGTTCATGCATGCAAGAACGCGACGTCTGGCCTCGTCGCCTTTTGGGTTCTTGCCCGAAAACGTAAAAAATAGACACACGAGGCATGCAACTTATAACTCCTAATCTAGGGCTCATGGGGCAAATGTGTAAACATGAAACATGTTGGGAATATGGAATAGAAGGGAACTATGGTTTTGGTTTCATTAAAATTGGCCTCGAGATGCGCAAGAAATCCACATGAACATGAAACGCTATTAACATGCGCGACTTTGGAAAAACGCTTAATACTCAAGATGTACTTAATGAAAATTGGCAAAGTCACTTGCACATGAAAGTAGACTCGATGCTCTACACATTGATATAAGATTTATTTAGATTTGGTCCAAGATCACCTACCTTTTGGGTTGAAGAAGTCTCATCCTCCAGAAAGCCCTTGTTCACACCGCTTGGAGGAGAACCCTTAATACACCCGATCTACTGAATGAAAAAATAGGCAAACCAGTGCCATTAGGAGCTAGATCCGACCCTCTTTCTAGGGGTATAAGTCTTGCACGGTTTGGTTAAGGTTTGGCCTACCTTTGGTCTACTCCAAGGAGAGCACTCTGTACAGGTAGATGCAGACGTAGCAGGGAAGAAGGCTCTAAGTTGGGGCATTTGACTCCACTTCTGGTGCTCAAGAACAGCCTCCCACGACCCCAACAATGTTTAAATTCATCCCCTAGGGTTTCATGACAAGTATATATGCATCTAGGGTTTTTAGAAGTCCCATTGGGTGTAGGAAAGGAAGGGTTGCGGTTTTGGGTTAACACCTTCCATATTTTGATGATTTCCCACCCCAATAGAGTGTGTGAGGCTTTAGGAAACCCTCTAGTATGGCTAGGCACGAAATTGGGTTGCTATGTGTGAGTAATTGCCTCAAGTTTTACCCTAATTGCCTCTTTCTAATTTCAGCTCAATTAGGGTTACGAATTTCCATGTATTTTTCTTGCTTCATTTTATTTTTGGGACAGAAGTGATCCATTGGCCCAATTCTGATAATGGGTCACCAATACATGATGTTGGAAGTCTCTCCAACATGTTTATTTAATTTGTGATCTTGTTATATTTCCGTGTTAACAATTTTCTGACTTAGTTTTCTAATTTGGATAATTAGCCACATTGTGACCTACACTTGGCCAATCAGATTTTTTGTTGCACGAATTTCTTTAAGGAACACTTAGGAATAATGTTTGGGGTTGATTTATAATTTTTACAGAATTTTCCGATGTGTTCTCTCACGTACGGTAGTGGTACGTAAGTTCTATCATTTTGATAATACGAAAATTATGTATTTCTATTTATTTAAAATTTTAAATTACTCAATTTTCGCGGTGCTACACCCTCCCCCACTTAAGAGAATTTGGTCCCCAAATTCATAGATAGAATTTAATGTACAAGTGAGGTGTACTTGTGAATAGCTCCGGATATCTTTTGCGCATCGCTTTCTCAGTTTCCCACATGTCATCTTCTTTCAGGTGTTGATTACATATAACCCTCACCAGTAGGATAACCTTGTTCCTTAATTAGCGCAATTCCCGGTCCACGATCTCAATCGGCCTCTCTTGATATGTTTTGTCTTTGTTGAACTTCAGAAGTTCATAGTCTATGACATGATAAGGATCTCGTACATACTTCTTTAACATGGAAATGTGGAACACATTATGTATTCCATCCAATTGTGGTGGTAAAGCCAGACGGTATGCCACTTCGTCGATTCCCTCGAGGATTTCAAAAGGCCCGTTGACCCTTGGTGACAACATGCCTTTAATGCCAAACCACCTAATCCCACGGCCTAGAGATACTTTTAAGAATACATGATCACCAACCTGAAACTCCAGTTCTCTCCTTCTATTGTCTGCATATGCCTTTTGCCTATGTTGTGCTACTGCCATTCTTTCCCTGATAAGCTTCACCTTCTCTGTAGTTTCCCTTATCATCTCTTGTCCTAGTACTTGCCTTTCGCCAACTTCATACCAGCATATTGGAGATCGGCAACTCCTTCCATAGAGTGCTTCTAATGGTGCCATTTATATGATAGCTTGGTAGCTATTATTGTAGGCGAACTCCACAAGAGGTATGTAACGTCGTGCATTTTTTGGATCCTCGTAGATTGTGTATTTAGCTGCGACGACCCTCCTTATACCGGTATGATTATACCAATCCACGTCGGTATAGTGAGTCTCGTCACAGTGGGACATTTATCCAACACTAACATACGATCGAGATGTACACAAATATAAATACAGAGTAGCGGAAGAAAAGAACTATTGTCTTTCATTTCATCATCCACATTTAACCATACATGATCAATATAGTGAATTAAAGAGCTAAAGTCCACATAATAAAATTTCAAATTCCAAAATACATAGCTTGTCCACAATTTCATAATGTTTCAATTACAATGCCTCAACTACATACTATGAAAGCAAAAGTCACAACGTCGACTCCACCAAGCTACTCGCCACGCTCGGAGTCACTCTCCACTGTCTCCTCCAAAGGTGTCGGGTCACCAACTAAACCTATACGCCGAAGCAAGGAGTGAGTCTAAAAGACTCAGCAAATAACTCCATACACATCATTCATGCATACATCACAGTAGGTTCTAAATTCCAATTCACGAAGCAAAACATATAGCATGCTTGAACATTGATAAGAGACAACCTATCATGGTATTTCTAAAAAATTTAAAACATATGGTACATGACTTAAGACATTCCAAAATAAATATCCTATCACATGCTTACTACTCATTCAATCACATTAAGCTACAACATGATAGCAACTAACATGGGATTCTCACATGCATAAAAGGGAAACATTCCTATCATGGTTTCTACACATTCTTGCACATGCACACTATCATTTCATACACTTTGAGGTTGCTGTTATAACATTATTTCACATTAACATATCATGGATCACAATTTCACAATCTAACACATTGGTTTCACATGTTTGCACAATTACTCATTCACATAGTTCTGTTTTTACACATTGCACGTTTACACATATTCACACTACACAATTTACACATATTCACATTCACATTTCACAATTTAGTGCCGTGACACATAGTCCAAACCACCATTAGAAGGACACATCACATACACATAACACATAGACGCCACCTAGGCAACACAGTGACGACTCTTGGACTGCGCAGACCGGGAGAACAAGTCTCCACCCTAACCAGTGGTACTTGTCCACCTCCAGGATTTCATCCTAATGCCCTTAGGATCTTAACACATTGAACCTTCCCATGGGGACTTTTCCATGGTACGGTTCCACGGCCCTCTATGGAAGCAGTGTCACACATGGCACATTCTTACACATACACATTCCGATTTTAACACACATATTACACATGATATACACATGTCTTTACATTTTCTCACTTATACACATGGCTCTGTTTTCCTATTCATGATACTACTGCTGACAGAAATCAAACATTCAGTACCTTACACTAATCAGGTTGAAACATACATAATCAACCATGTTCGTATTAGCATGCGTTGAACACTCATTTTCGCATGGAAATTTCATAGAGCACTCTACAGTTATCCAAATACATGAGAATTTAACCACAGACTAATTTCAGGTTTATGATCACACATGCAAATTTTCATATTTTTCTGAGTCATATTACATTTACAGAAATTAAAACATTCAATCGCATGCCATTTGTAATTCAATTTATCATGGAACATAACATGAATGTTCACTTTGACCATTCACAGGTCTGTACCTATCATTCATAATGTCACAGAAATTTTCCCCGAATTTTTTGCACAACATGCAATTTTTCCAAAGTTTTAAAACAATCTAGGCATGCTCTCTATTTTCTAATACAGAATTTATAACAAGTTTCATAATCATGGGAAAATTCCCAAATTTTCGGGACATGGACTGTCATGCATTTACATCATCTAGAAATTTTATGAAAGTCAAATTACACATGGATCATGCAAACAGTAAGCTACCATACCGATCTTCATTTCACATGCATTTCACATAATTCTAACAACATAGATAAACACAGAAAAGTATAAAAGTCTCACAAACACATTCCATTAACCATATTACATAACATATAGTGTTTACAATATATCCTCATGCGAAAACACATCAGAAATTTATCATATAGGAGGAGAGAACAGCTCACTGTTCTGTCCTGAAGAACTTAACGGCACAGTCTGGCCGTTAAAGGAGATTAACGACAATATCGTTGGCCGCTAATCGAAGAGCTTGACGGCAAGGGATCTTGCCGTCAAGTTCCGGTTCGTGCAAAAAGACAGACCGAGCTCCAAATACAAGAAGAATGGGGGAATCCAGGACACGAAAAAATCTCATAAAAATGATAGAAACCTCCTAGACACATACATGGACGAAGTGGGTGCGTTACTTGCCTCTTGTAAAATCTCCAAAGGGGTGAAAATGGGCGATGAAGCTCTCCTTTGGCAGTCCCAAGAAGCCTCCAAAACACCTTCACTCCGTCTTCTGTGGTGTTGTAGCTTCCAGTCCGAGGTCGGGGAAGCCTCCTCCTATGTCCAAGCTAGCTTCTAGTCGTTGTAGATCTCCGGATGAAGCTCCAATCGCCGGATCTGAGCTCTCAAAGCTCAGGTTTTCTCACAGGGCTTAGGGTTTCTCTCCTTCTCCTTGCAAAGAGCCAAGAGAGGGTCTTGAGGTTGCAAAAAGAAGTTTGTTTATAGGAGAGAGACCTCTCAACTCACGCAGGGGTTGATGTGAAGGCTTGAGAGCCGTTGGGGACGTCTCCCCAATGGTTGAGATAGCTTGCCCCCGGAATTTCAGGGTCTACTGCGCACTGAGTTTCAGAGAGCTAGACGTCCACATCTATGGCCGCCTACTGAAGTGTTAGCATCCAACGATATGGACGTTGACTCACATGGACATCCACCGATGTTGACGCCAATCGAACCTTCGGATAGAGCTTAAAAACATGCAGATCCATGCTTACTCCATTCATATATGTACATGAAACCTATGTAGTATAATGTATACACTACTACACCATGCAAACATCCAATATTTACAACTAATATACACATGCATACATAAGTACGACTAGCTAATATTGTACATAGATATCTACATATGCATATACAAGTTACACACAAACATGAATTCACGTAAAATAGAATAAAATGACAAACAAATTCGAGGGCCTTACACCCTCTCCCCCTTAAGGAAACTTCGTCCTCGACGTTTAAACAAAACTACTCAAACAAACGGGGATACTTCTTCTTCATCGCATCCTCAAGCTCCCAAGTAGCCTCCTCTTGCGAGAAGTTCCGCCATAGAACTTTCACCGATGCAATACTCTTGTTCTGGAGATGTTGAACCTTCCGGTCAAGAATAGCCACTGGTTGCTCCACATACGATAGATCTGGCTGGATCTCCACTGGCTCGTGACTAATCACTTGAGATGGATCTCCGACATACTTCCTGAGCATAGAAATGTGGAACATAGGATGAACACTAGCCAAAGCTGGGGGTAAAGCTAGCTCATATGCCACGTTGCCCAGTCGTCTGAGAATCTCATACGGGTCAATGAATCTAGGGCTTAACTTACTATGCCTGCCAAACCTGACTACACCACGAGTAGGTGATATCTTCAAGAAGACATGCTCACCCGCCTCGAACTCCAAATCCTTCCTCCTATTGTCGGCGTAGCTCTTCTGCCTATCCTGCGCCACAACAAGCCTCTTCCTAATCAACTGAATTTTATCCGAAGTCTCCTGAACTAACTCCAGACTGATGAACTGCCTATCGCCAGTCTCCTCCCAACATAAAGGAGATCTACAAGGCCTACCATACAATGCCTCAAATGGAGCCATACCAATGCTCGCATGAAAGCTGTTGTTGTATGCGAACTCCACTAAAGGTAGATGACGCTCCCAATCATCCTTCCAATCCAGCACACACGCTCTCAACATATCCTCGAGCGTCTGGATAGTCCTCTCGGACTGTCCATCTGTCTGGGGATGAAACGCCGAACTGAGCTTCAGCTCCGAACCTAATGCATCCTGAAGACCCTTCCACAATCTCGAAGTAAATCTCAGATCTCGATCCAAAATGATCGACTTCGGCACACCACGCAATCTAACCACACTACTAACATACAATCTAGCTAAACTCTCAACCGACTGCTTCTTCTTCATAGGTAAGAAATGCGTAGTCTTCGAGAATCTATCTACAACTACCCAAATCGAGTCATTGCCCCTTCTAGATCGAGGAAAACCCGAAACAAAGTCCATCGTGACAGCTTCCCACTTCCACACTGGGATTTCCATCTTCTGCATAAGTCCAGATGGTCGTTGTCGCTTGGCCTTCACTTGCTGGCATATAAACACCGGGATACATAATCTGCCACATCCCTCTTCATGCCATACCACCAAAAGGACCTCTTCAAATCCTGGTACATCTTAGTGTTACCCGAATGAATAGAGAATCACGATCTATGAGCCTCTGCTAACACATGCTCACGGACATCTACCAAATCAGGGACACAGACTCGGTGATGAAACCTAATCACACCGTCCTCATCATGAGCAATGCCCGCCTTGCCCACTAGCTCCTGGAGTCTAGGGTCGGCTTTCTGTTGCTCGATCACCTTATCCAAAACCGAGGACCTAAGAGATAACTGAGCTACAAAAGCCTGGCATAGCGATGGCTCTAACTCAGTCATCGAGCACGCCGCATCCTCCAACATCTTCCAATCCTACTGGAGCGAAGACCTCTTCCTGCTCAGAGCATCCGCTATGACGTTCGCCTTTCTAGGATGATACTGAAGGTCGAAGTCGTAGTCTTTTAAGAACTCAATCCATCTCCTCTGCCTTAGGTTTAATTCCTTTTGGGAGAAAAGATACTTCAAGCTCTTGTGGTCGGTAAACACCTCAAATCTGATACCATAAAGATAGTGCCTCTATCTTTAGTGCATGAACCACTGCTGCAAGCTCCAAATCATGAGTCGGATAGTTCTTCTCATGCTCCTTCAACTGACGAGAAGCATATGCCACTACCCTTCCTTGCTGCATTAGCACACAACCTAAGCCAATCTGAGATGCATCCGTGTAGATAGCAAAACCCTCTACACCGCTCGGCAAGACTAACACCGGAGCTGACGTGAGCTTAGTCTTCAACAATTAAAAACTACTCTCACACTTCTCGGACCAGACAAATTTCACTCCCTTTCTGGTGAGCTATGTCAATGGGGCGGTGATGGATGAAAATCCCTCAATGAATCGCCGATAGTAACCAGCCAAACCCATGAAACTACGAATCTTCAAAGGGGTCTTGGGAATCTCCCAATCCATAACTGCCTAGACCTTTGATGGGTCAACTGCAACACCAGCACCGGAGATAACATGCCCGAAGAAATGAACCTCGCGCAACCAGAAATCGCACTTGCTGAACTTTGCGTACAGCTTGTGCTCACGGAGAACCTCTAATACTACCCTCAAATGCTGACGGTGTGTGGCCTCATCCGGAGAGTAGACCAGCACATCATCAATAAACACTACGTCAAAGCTATCTAGATATGGCCTAAAAACTCTGTTCATGAGATCCATGAACGCTGCAGGGGCGTTGGTCAATCCGAAAGGAAGAACCAAAAACTCATAATGTCCATAACGGGATCTGAATGCCGTCTTGGACACATCCTCACTCCGAATCCTCAACTGATGATAACCAGATCGTAAATCAATCTTAGAAAAGACTGATGCATCTTGCAACTGGTCAAACAAATCATCAATACGAGGTAAGGGATACCTATTCTTCACTGTCACTTGGTTTAGCTTCCTATAATCGATGCATAACCTAGGTGATCCATCCTTCTTCTTTACGAATAAGACAGGTGCGCCCCAAGGGGAACACTAGGGCGAATAAATCCCTTATCTAGCAACTCTTGCAACTGCCTCCTTAACTCGGCTAACTCCGCAGGTGCCATCCGATATGGAGCCTTTGAGATAGGAGAGGTGTCCGGAAGCAACTCTATGGTGAACTCTATCTCTCTATCCAGTGGCAATCCAGATAAATCATCGGGAAAAACGTCTGGAAAGTCCTGCACTACCTCGATCTCTGCAAGAGTAGGTGACTCATCAGCCTCAGGTACTAACACCACGTTGGCAAGAAAAGCATCACAACCCTTGTTTACCATGTGCATCGCCTTCATGACAGAGATGACCAACTTTCCCACCAAGTTCCTTGGCAAGGGATGAGAGAACTCATCCTCATGAGGAATGCAGAAAACAATCCTCTTTCCATGACAATCTACTAACGCATAGTGCTCCTCTAGCCAATCCAGACCAAGAATAGCATCATAGTCCTTCATCTTTAACAAGAAGAAACACCCATCTAGGACTCTATCTTCAATGCACATAGGTAACGACGGAATGCACTTCCTAGTCGATACGTACCCACAGGTTTGTGTACAGACAAAGGGACCTCTAACTCCTCAGACTCTATGGCTGACTCTAGAGCTAACTGCCTAGCGAACCGTTCAGAAATGAACGAGTGAGTGGCACCCGTATCAAACAAAACCCGAGCGTGCACACCTAGAAGTAAAACCGTACCTTCGGTGACATGCTCTGCCTGCTCGGCATCCTCTCGTGCTAGAGCAAACACTCGAGCTGGGGCTCGAGGCTTTCCTGGTCTTCCTGTAGCTGGCGCTACTACTGCTATCGCTGCTGGGGCTGGCGGTCCGCGCTGGACTCCCTGCTGAAGTCTCGGACAATCCTTGATCTTGTGGTCGCTGCTTCCGCACTTCAAGCATTTCCCCGCAATCATCCAACACTCCGTACCACCATGTATCTTCCCGCAATGGGGACACTCCTTTTTCACACCAGGGGAACGTTGAGAAGGTACCTGTGCGCTGCTGGTTGTTATCGGACACTGCGGTGCCTGGTACACTGCTTTCTTCTTGTCCTGCCGCTGGAACGTAGCTGTAGGCCTCCTCTACGAAGCCTTCTTCTCCTCGAGATACTGCTCCATTTCACCCTCCTGCCTACAAGCAGCACTAAGGGCCTCGTCCAAGGTACGATGGTCGAACGCCACTAGCCTCGTCCTCAGTGATGGCTTCAGGCCCATCACGAACTTCTTTGCTTTCCTGCGCTCGTCTGTCACGATATGAGGTGCATATTTAGATAATTTTGCAAACCTGGCCTCATACTCGAGCACGGTCATGGAGCCCTGAGTCAAGGAGAGGAACTCCTGCTCCATCCTGTCCTGGATATGCTTAGGAATGGACTTGGCCCAAAAGAGCCTCACGAACTCGTCCCAAGCAACCTCAATAGCGCCGTCCTCGAACCGGGTATGCAGTAATGAAGCCCACCACTCATTAGCTCTCTTCTGTAACATAACCTTCATAAGCACCAACTAAACAACTTCAACTTAACAGGGGATATAAACAAATAAAACTAGCACATACATGTAGCATATAGGTGGCTAAAGTAACCTTATCATCGTCCGCACACCTAATAGCCCGGAAGATCTTCTCGATCTCCCTCATCCAGCTTTCTGCTAGTAACGGATCGCTCTCCCCCTTAAAAGAGGGTGGCAGCATCCTCTTGAATCTTTCCATGATGGAAGGTCCACCATGGTCCTGAGCTGGAACTTGAGCCTGCTACATCAAATAACAAATAATACACATTCAAGATAACATCATACAATTAAATAAAACAGACTACACTTTGATTGATTATGCTAACCTGAGCCTCCAACTGAGCCTGGAGTGCAGCCTGGGTGTGGGCCTGCGTCTGCATGGCCTGCACCAAACCTTGCATGAACACTCCATAATCCACAGGCGGCGGTGGGGGAAGTACAGGACCCTGTGGTGCCGGGGCCTGCTGCTCCACCTGCTCCTCACGCCTCTGCTCGCCCTTACGAGCAGGCACACCACCACGTCTACCTCTCGAAGCCATGGCTGCAATAATTTCAGCCACCATTAGAGCTATGCTATTTAATTTCCTAACCATTTTTCTTATCTATTTTCCACTCATTATTAATATTTTCTACACATGTGGACATTCCTACGTAGACTTAGCATGTAATGGGGATGATGATTTATATATATATTCATGTGCAATCTCAACTGGTGGGCTCTGATACCAATCTCTGCGACGACCCTCCTTATACCGGTACGATTATACCAATCCACGTCGGTATAGTGAGTCTCGTCACAGTGGGACATTTACCCAACACTAACATACGATCGATATGTACACAAATATAAATACAGAGTAGCAGAAGAAAAGAACTAGTGTCTTTCATTTCATCATCCACATTTAACCATACATGATCAATATAGTGAATTAAAGAGCTAAAGTCCACATAATAAAATTTCAAATTCCAAAATACATAGCTTGTCCACAATTTCATAATGTTTCAATTACAATGCCTCAACTACATACTATGAAAGCAAAAGTCACAACGTCGACTCCACCAAGCTACTCGCCATGCTCGGAGTCACTCTCCACTGTCTCCTCCAAAGGTGTCGGGTCACCAACTAAAACTGCACACTGAAGCAAGGAGTGAGTCTAAAAGACTCAGTAAATAACTCCGTACACATCATTCATGCATACATCACAGTAGGTTCTACATTCCAATTCACGAAGCAAAACATATAGTATGCTTGAACATTGATAAGAGACAACCTATCATGGTATTTCTACAAAATTTAAAATATATGGTACATGACTTAAGACATTCCAAAATAAATATCCTATCACATGCTTACTACTCATTCAATCACATTAAGCTACAACATGATAGCAACTAACATGGGATTCTCACATGCATAAAAGGGAACATTCCTATCATGGTTTCTACACATTCTTGCACATGCACACTATCATTTCATACACTTTGAGGTTGCTGTTATAACATTATTTCACATTAACATATCATGGATCACAATTTCACAATCTAATGCATTGGTTTCACATGTTTGCACAATTACTCATTCACATAGTTCTGTTTTTACACATTGCACGTTTACACATATTCACACTACACAATTTACACATATTCACATTCACATTTCACAATTTAGTGCCGTGACACATAGTCCAAACCACCAGTAGAAGGACACATCACATACACATAACACATAGACGCCACCTAGGCAACACAGTGACGACTCTTGGACTGCGCAGACCGGGAGAACAAGTCTCCACCCTAACCAGTGGTACTTGTCCACCTCCAGGATTTCATCCTAATGCCTTAGGATCTTAACACATTGAACCTTCCCATGGGGACTTTTCCATGGTACGGTTCCACGGCCCTCTATGGAAGCAGTGTCACACATGGCACATTCTTACACATTACACATTCCGATTTTAACACACATATTACACATGATATACACATGTCTTTACATTTTCTCACTTATACACATGGCTCTGTTTTCCTATTCATGATACTACTGCTGACAGAAATCAAACATTTAGTACCTTACACTAATCAGGTTGAAACATACATAATCAACCATGTTCGTATTAGCATGCGTTGAACACTCATTTTCGCATGGAAATTTCATAGAGCACTCTACACTTATCTAAATAACATGAGAATTTAACCACAGACTAATTTCAGGTTTATGATCACACATGCAAATTTTCATATTTTTCTGAGTCATATTACATTTACAGAAATTAAAACATTCAATCTCATGCCATTTGAAAATTCAATTTATCATGGAACATAAAATGAATGTTCACTTTGACCATTCACAGGTCTGTACCTATCATTCATAATGTCACAGAAATTTTCCCCGAAATTTTTGCACAACATGCAATTTTTCCGAAGTTTTAAAACAATCTAGGCATGCTCTCTATTTTCTAATACAAAAATTATAACAAGTTTCATAATCATGGGAAAATTCCCAAATTTTCGGGACATGGACTGTCATGCATTTACATCATCTAGAAATTTTATGGAAGTCAAATTACACATGGATCATGCAAACAGTAAGCTACCATACCCATGATCTTCATTTCACATGCATTTCACATAATTCTAACAACATAGATAAATCACAGAAAAGTATAAAAGTCTCACAAACACATTCCATTAACCATATTACATAACATATAGTGTTTACAATATATCCTCATGCGAAAACACATCAGAAATTTATCATATAGGAGGAGAGAACAGCTCACTGTTCTGTCCTGAAGAACTTAACGGCACAGTCTGGCCGTTAAAGGAGATTAACGGCAATATCGTTGGCCGCTAATCGAAGAGCTTGACGGCAAGGGATCTTGCCGTCAAGTTCTGGTCCGTGCAAAAAGACGGACCGAGCTCCAAATACAAGAAGAATGGGGGAATCCAGGACACGAAAAAATATCATAAAAATGATAGAAACCTCCTAGACACTTACATGGACGAAGTGGGTGGGTTACTTGCCTCTTGTAAAATCTCCAAAGGGGTGAAAATGGGCGATGAAGCTCTCCTTGGGCAGTCCCAAGAAGCGTCCAAAACACCTTCACTCCGTCTTCTGTGGTGTTGTAGCTTCCAGTCTGAGGTCGGGGAAGCCTCCTCCTATGTCCAAGCTAGCTTCTAGTCCCTGTAGATCGCCGGATGAAGCTCCAATCGCCGGATCTGAGCTCTCAAAGCTCAGGTTTTCTCACAGGGCTTAGGGTTTCTCTCCTTCTCCTTGCAAAGAGCCAAGAGAGGTCTTGGGGTGCAAAAAGGGGTTTGTTTATAGGAGAGAGACCTCTCAACTCACGCAGGGGTTGATGTGAAGGCTTGAGAGCCGTTGGGGACGTCTCCCCAATGGTTGAGATAGCTTGCCCCCGGAATTTCAGGGTCTACTGCGCACTGAGTTTCAGAGAGCTAGACGTCCACATCCATGGCCGCCTACTGAAGTGTTATCATCCAACGATATGGACGTTGACTCACATGGACGTCCACCGATGTTGACGCCAATCGAACCTTCGGCTAGAGCTTAAAAACATGCAGATCCATGCTTACTCCATACATATATGTACATGAAACCTATGTAGTATAATGTATACACTACTACACCATGCAAACATCCAATATTTACAACTAATATACACATGCATACATAAGTACGACTAGCTAATATTGTACATAGATATCTACATATGCATATACAAGTTACACACAAACATGAATTCATATAAAATAGAATAAAATGACAAACAAATTCGAGGGCCTGACATTAGCACTTGTGGTGGCCAATGTGGCTTGTGTGCCGTGTGTGTGCGTGTTTCTGGGGCTTACTGGGCCGACAGTTTGGGCCTGCAGTACCCTAGATTGCTTAGCCTGTCATCGCGGCAGGAGGGTCTATCGCGTTCTTAACGCGACAGAGGTGGCCGCCGCGTTCATGTGGCTTCCTTAGTGCGCTGAACGTTTGCATGTGCACCACGTGTAGCGTTTAGAGCAGCGGGCGTCAAGAAGGCGATGCTTAAGTCCGTCGCGACCTGGTCGCGACGCAGCGATCCGTCGCGTTTCGAACCGCAGCAGGTTTTTAAATAACCCCAGCCAAGCAGAATGCTCAAGGTTTCTGCTCGGACAGGGGGAGGTGCTGTGGAGATTTCAGCTGGGTTTCAGCGTCTTCGGCGTGTCCTCGCTGCAGGGAGTCCAGGAGAAGCAGGGGAAACGCCGGGAGATCGCTGTGTAGTGTGTTCTTCGTGAAGGTAGGTGAATTCTTCCTATTTTTTTTTTGGGTGTAAATCGCATGGGATAGGGTTTCAATCAGTTTAATGCGTTTATAACAATAGATACTATGCTTAGGTCTTCACAAAAGCATGAAAACGAAGGATTAAGGGTGTTTGTATTGTGGAAATGGGCTATCATGGAGAGAGCCCGGATTAGGGTTCCCGCCTGAAAAGGCAACAGTTCCCTATGTCGCATTCTGAACGCGACACAGCGATGTGTCGCGTTAAGGATCAAAAGGCGACATGCAAGTAGGTCGCGTTCTGGATATGAAGGCGACATGTCGCGGCGACGCCTTCTGAAGGCGACCCTATGGGCTGTCGCGACTTGGCCCGAGAGGCCCTGTGTGTGCATGGTTTACGCATGTGATTATCCGATTATCGTTATTGGTATGCTAAGTATTAGTGAGCAGTGCATTGGCACTTGTGGCACTCTGGGAAGTGCGTGGTTTTCGAGGCTAGCTCACAGGTTACGTAGCTAGCTAGTAGCTTGACTGTGGACATAATGTCCACACGAGGCGGGTGGTGTTCACTTTTGTGGACCATCAGTACACGAGGTTTACGTGAGGTTTCACGTGGTTTGTGTGGTGTGCACGTGGTTTCTGTGTGCGTGTCAGGTAGTAGACGCCTACCGTGGTTACCTCTCCAGTTGGGTGCCCCAGGTTCTCTGTGAGCCAGGCTGTTAGCTCGAGGCTTTGTCCCAGTACTTGTGCTGTACCATCGAGGTCTGTGTCGTCTGACCTGGACACCCTCACTCCTTAGTTTGAGTTGTACGTCCGGCTGAGGGAAAGACGACAGTGGGACAGTGACTCTTAAGTTTGTTTTTAGTCACTTGTAGCGCGCTCTTAGTTGGGGGTACGGACACCAGTTGTCGACATTGGTCCCCGACTAGTCCTTTTCCAATGCCTCATTCTAGCGAGCCCAGGCCAGGTTTCTAGAGGTGCCAGGCATGGGCCTGCGACCGTGTGGTCCGCAGGTGGTGGTGTTTAGTTGGTCTCCACAGTTGCTTGTCTTTTTCACGTGGAGCGGCAGCTCGACCTTTCGTCCGTGGCTGCGAGGCTGAGAGGTAGACCTGTGTTAGTTTGTCCGAGTCTATTACTGGTGTCACGAACCAGTCTACGTGGCTCGAGTGTGGCGGTCTCTACCATAGCTCGTACATGTGTTGGAGTTTTGTCGTTTATTTATTACAACTGTTTTACGCAGTCGGCTAGCGGTGAGTTTGTTTATAGCTTTAATATCCTGTTTAGTTGTGCTATAAACTGCTAGCATAGTTTATTGCTTTCGATACTTGTGTTTGTTTTGCTCGGTGTTGGGGGAGTTCCCTACTGAGCCAGTGACTAGCGAGGCTCACCCCTACTCCCCACAGGCGAGGGCAAGGAGGAGGTTTCTCTACCGTCGTCCAGTTCGGAGCCGCAACGTAGCGGTGTTGGCCCAGCACCTCCAGCAGTGTAGCTTTTCTTTCTTCAGTTGTACCTGTTGCACCTTGGGGTATGCCCCAGGCTTGTGTGCTTTCCTTTATTTCTTTTGAAGTTGGCTATGTAAAACCTTGTATATTATAAATGCAATGGTGTGTTCCTTTGTGCTTTCACAGACTAGTGTGTGGTATCCCTTGCGAGGCTTCAGCCCGTTCACGGGAGACGAACTCGGGTCAAGTACGTTACTGGTTTAACGGGCTTGGACGAGGCGTTCCGTCACAGTTGGTATCAGAGCAAGGTCCGTGTGAATATAAAGGAATTAAGAAGTTACATAGCCATATCTTCTTCTAGATACACTGTTGATAGCTGGCCTAGGTTTTGTAATGACTCGTTGTTTTGCCTATGGTTGGCTTGTTATGTGTGTAGGCAGTTGTAATGGCCGATAGAAGAGACTGGGATGGTGGAGGAGATGACCCTGAGGAGTCGACTCAGCGGATGATAGAAAGGATTTGGGAGAGCCTCACCGAAATTCGGATGAGGATGTATCAGCAGGCACCGGTACCACCAGTGACTGGAGAGGCGGTACCTGTGGCCCCAGTTCCACCACCGCCAGGGGTGGAGGTACCTTTTGTGGCACCAGTACCACCATCACCACCCGTAATTGCGGTAGAAGAGCCGCTGGTGCAAATTGAAAGATTTTTGAGGTTGCAGCCGCCCATTTATACAGGAGGGCCGAATCCAGATACAGCGGAGCACTGGATTCATGAGATTGAGAGGGTCTTTATGACCATGAGGTGTTCGGCAGTGGATAAAGTTGTGTTGGCTACTTTTCAATTGAGGGGATTTGCGCAGGAATGGTGGCGCCTGAAGATGCAGACCACCTTTGCAGGCAGAGTAGAGGGTGCTATTACCTGGCCTGAATTTCTTGAAGCGTTTAATGATACATTCTTTCCTCTTCAAGTGCAGCAGGCAAAAAGGGAGCAATTCAGGACCTTGCAGCAAGGTGGGACTTCGGTTTTGGAATATCAGATGCGGTTCATGGCGTTGAGCAGGTATGCACCCTATGTTGTCACGGATAATGCTATGATGGTTGAATATTTTATCCATAGTTTGAGGCCAGAATTGCAGATTGCAGTGATACCATTAATGTGTAGAACAGTTGAAGAAGTAGCCTAGAGAGCAGCTACTCTTGAGAGAGCAGTTCGGACTCGTCAGGTGGGCGAGTCAGGTTCGGGTAGTTTCCGGCTACCCCAGCAGTCAGTAGGTGTGAGCAAGGGTAAAGCACCAGCGGGACCTTCCTCATCAGGTTTTGGTAAGTGGGGCCAGAAATTAAAGCAAACATTTAAAGGTAAAGGAAGAGGATGGGGAGGTCGTCAGCAAATTCAGCAGGGTCGTGGTAAGCCAGAGGTGGAGGAGTCACAGCAGAGTACTGCTAGGCAGCCTATCCTTCCACCAGGCTATAGATGTTTTAAATGCAATCAGTCGGGGCATTTGATCTGTAATTGTCCCTATCCGAGGGAATATGGTTATGGAAGAGGTGTTCAGCAGCCGCAGCAGTCTCAGCAGCCACCGGTAGGTCGTGGCAGAGGAGCACCTCAGAAGAGAGGTAGGGGTTGGGTTATGGCTATCACCCGTGCCCAGGCGGAGGCATCGAATATGATAGAAGGTACTATCCCTATTTATGAATATTCAACAAAAGGTTTATTTGATTCAGGTGCCTCACATTCATTTATTTCTAAAGAGTTTTTGGATAGTATGGCTCACCCTCTTGAAGAAAAATCATGTGAATTAGTAGTGGAGGTTCCCTCTGGTGAGTTTATGCTCACCTCGTGTTATATAGATGAGGCTCCAGTTGTGTTTGAAGGGAACCAGATGCCAGGTCGATTATATGCTTTGCAGTTGACCGATTATGATATTATTTTGGGTATGGACTGGCTTGAGACCTATGGAGCTATGCTAGATTGCAGGAAGAAAAGGATCAGGTTTTGTCACCCCAATGGTTCTGTATTTGAATATCAAGGTATGTCTTTCTGTGCTTCTAAGTTTATAATTTCAGCAATTAGAGCTAGAAGGTTGATTAATGCGGGGTGTGTGGCTACTTAGCTTCTGTAAGTTTGGTAGAAACTAGCAAGTCAGTGAGGCAATTCCCGTGGTTAGGGAATTTGCAGATGTGTTTCCAGATGAGTTGTCTGGTTTAGCTCCACATAGAGAGGTGGACTTTACTGTTGAGTTGTTGCCGGGTACCATGCCGATTTCTAAAGCACCTTATCGAATGGCACCGGCAGAGCTCAAAGAGTTGAAGAAGCAATTGGAAGAATTGCTAGAAAAACGGTTTATTAGGCCAAGTCATTCCCCGTGGGGAGCACCAATGTTATTTGTGAAAAGGAAGGATGGAAGTTTTCGAATGTGTATTGATTATAGAAAGTTGAATGATGTGACCATTAAAAATAAGTACCCGTTGCCAAGAATAGATGATTTATTTGAGCAATTGCAATCAGCCAAGGTGTTTTCTAAAATTGACTTGAGGTCAGGGTACCATCAGTTGAGAATCAGAGAGAAGGATATAGATAAAACAGCTTTTCAGACTAGATATGGTCACTATGAGTTTGTGGTTATGCCGTTTGGGCTAACCAATGCTCGTGCAGCTTTCATGGATCTGATGAACAGAATTTTTCATCCGTATTTGGACCAATTCATTGTGGTCTTTATACATGATATTCTGATTTATTCAGCTTCTGAAGAGGAGCATGCTGCTCATTTGAGGTTTAGTCTTCAGTTATTAAGAGATAATCGATTGTTTGCTAAATTTAGTAAGTGTGAGTTCTGGTTGAAGGAAATTCAGTTTTTGGGTCATGTCATCTCAGCAGATGGAGTGGCAGACGATCCAAGTAAGGTAGAAGCTGTAATGAAGTGGGAAGTGCCTAAGACAATTACAGAGATTAGAAGTTTCTTGGGGCTGGCAGGTTATTATAGGAGCTTCATACAAGTTTTTTCTAAGATTGCGGCACCCATGACTAGACTGACTAGGAAGGGTGTGCCATTTGTATGGTCTGGGGAGTGTCAGAGAAGTTTTATGGAATTAAAGAAAAGGCTTACTTCAGCACCGATATTGACACTATCGACAGGAAGTGGTGGATTTGTTGTGTATACAGATGCATCTAGAAAAGGGCTGGGCGCAGTATTAATGCAGCATGGCAAAGTGATAGCCTACGCGTCCAGACAATTGAAGCCAACAGAAGAGAATTATCCCACTCATGATTTAGAACTGGCAGCAGTTATATTTGCTTTGAAAATGTGGAGGCATTATTTGTATGGCGAAAGATTTGAAATTTTTACAGACCATAAAAGTTTAAAGTATATCTTTTCTCAGAAGGATTTAAATCTTCGCCAGCGTAGATGGATGGAATATTTGAAGGATTATGATTTTAGTTTGGCTTACCATCCGAGTAAGGCCAACATTGTTGCTGATGCCTTAAGCAGGAAGGCTTATGTAAGTCATATGATGATTAAAGAATGGAAGTTGTATGAGGAGATAGCAAAAAATTCCTTGTACGTGCCAAGTAGTCAGCGACGGGCAGTACTAGCCAATAGTACTGTAGAACCATCTTTGTATTGGCAGATTGTTGAAGCTCAGAAATCAGATGCAAATTTAGTCGAAATTGTGAAAATGGAAGGGGTTACCCTTGATGATAATTGTGTGGTCAGGCTCAGAGGTAGGTTATTTGTACCAGCAGAAAGAGAGGTGAAGCAGAGAGTGTTAGAAGAGGCTCATAAATCCCGGTACACTATCCATCCAGGCAGTACCAAGATGTATCAGAATCTGAGGAAGCATTTCTGGTGGCCTCATATGAAAAAGGAAATAGTTGAGTTTGTTTCAAGATGTGCTGTGTGTCAGCAAATTAAGGCAGAGCATCAGAAGCCTGGAGGTCTATTGCAACCGTTACCCATTCCGCAGTGGAAGTGGGATGATATTGCTATGGACTTCGTGGCAGGCTTACCGAGAACAACATCAGGTCATAATGGAATATGGGTGTTTATTGATAGACTGACTAAAGTGTGCAGATTAGTGCCAGTGAGTATGTCTTGGCTAGTGGATAAATTAGCAAAAGTGTATGCTGATAGAATTATTCCACTTCATGGTGTTCCGATGTCAATTGTATCAGATAGAGATCCCAGGTTTACTTCAGGTTTTTGGAGGAGCCTGCAGAGAGTTGTAGGCACTGAGTTGAGGTATAGCTCAGCTTATCACCCGCAGACGGATGGTCAAACAGAGAGAACTATCCAGACAATTGAAGATATGTTGCGAGCTTGTTGTTTAGTTTGGGGTGGTAGCTAGGAGCATCATTTGGGTATGGTAGAATTTGCTTATAATAATAGTTACCATACTAGCCTTGGGATGGCACCGTATGAAGCTTTATATGGAAGACCCTGTAGAACACCCTTAAGTTGGCATGAAGTGGGAGAAAGGCAATTAGTGGGCCCTGAGTTGGTTCAGCAAACTACAGAGTTGGTAAAGTTTATTCAGAAAAAATTGCAAACAGCTCAGAGCAGGCAGAAAAGTTATGCTGATAATCGGAGAAGGCCACTTCAATTTGAAGTTGGAGATTATGTTTTTCTAAAAATTTCTCCTAGCAAAGGTATAGTAAGGTTCAGTAAGAAGGGAAAGCTGAGTCTGAGATATGTGGGACCCTTCCAGGTATTGGAAAGAATTGGGGAGACAGCTTATAGACTTGATTTGCTAGCAGATTTTGCAGATGTTCATGATATTTTTTCATGTCTCCATGTTAAAGAAGTGTATTGAGGACCTAGCGCAGATAATCAGTTATCAAGGAGTGATTTGAGACCGGACATGTCCATGCCAGAATATCCAGTACAAATTACTGATCGCAAGACGAAAAGATTGCGAAATAAGAAATTGAGTTAGTTAAGTCAGATGGGAGAATAGGCTGGGTGGTGAGGATACCTGGGAATTAACCGATGAAATGGCTAAAGGATATCCTTACTTGTTTAAGTAATGTTTTAAATCTTTTTAGATGATAGTATGTGTAAATATATGTGTACATTGTGTAGTGAAATTATGTTATGAATTTCAAGGACAAAATTTCTTTTTAGATGATAGTAATGTAACGTCGCGCATTTTTCGGATCCTCGTGGATTGTGTATTTAGCGCTTGTGGTGGCCAATGTGGCTTGTGAGCCATGTGTGTGCATGTTTCTGGGGCTTACTGGGCCGACAGTTTAGGCCTACAGTACCCTAGATTGCTCAGCCTATCATCGCAACAGGAGGGTCTGTCGCGTTCTTAACGCGACAGAGGTGGCCGTCGCGTTCATGTGGCCGCCTTAGTGCACTGAACGTCTGCATGTGCGCCACGTGTAGTGTTTAGAGCAGCGGGTGTCGAGAAGGCGACGCTCAAGTCCGTCGCGACCTGGTCGCGACGCCACGATCCGTCGCGTTTCGAACCGCAGCAGGTTTTTAAATAACCCCAGCCAAGCAGAACTCTCAAGGTTTCTGCTCAGCCAGGGGGAGGTGCTGTGGCGATTTCAGCTGGGTTTCGGCGTCTTCGGCGTGTCCTCGCTGTAGGGAGTCTGGAGAAGCAGGGGAAACATCGGGAGATCGCTATGTAGTGTGTTCTTCGTGAAGGTAGGTGAATTCTTCCTATTTTTTTTTGGTGTAAATCACATAGGATAGGGTTTCAATCAGTTTAATGCGTTTATACAATAGATACCATGCTTAGGTCTTCATAAAAGCATGAAAACAAAGGATTAAGGGTGGTTTGTATTGTGGAAATGGGCTGTCATGGAGAGAGCCCAGATTAGGGTTCCCGCCTGAAAAAGCGACGGTTCCCTATGTCGCGTTCTGAACGCGACACAGCGATGTGTCGCGTTAAGGACTGAAAGGCGACAAGCAAGTAGGTCTCATTCTGGATATGAAGGCGACATGTCGCAGCGACGCCTTCTGAAGGCGACCCTATGGGCTATCGCGACTTGGCCCGAGAGGCCTTGTGTGTGCATGGTTTACACATGTGATTATCCGATTATCATTATTGGTACGCTCAGTGTTAGTGAGCAGTGCATTGACAATTGTGGCACTCTGGGAAGTGCGTGGTTTTCGAGGCTAGCTCACAGGTTACGTAGCTAGCTAGTAGTTTGACTGTGGACATAATGTCCACACGAGGCAGGTGGTGTTCACTTGTTGTGGACCATCAGTACACGAGATTTACGTGAGGTTTCACGTGGTTTTTGCGGTGCGCACGTGGTTTCTGTGTACGTGTCAGGTAGTAGACACCTACCGTGGTTACCCCTTCAGTTGGGTGCCCCAGGTTCTCTGTGAGCCAGGCTGTTAGCTCGGGGCTTTGTCCCGGTACTTATGCTATACCGTCGAGGTCTCTGTCGTCTAACCTGGACACCCTCACTCCTTAGTTTGAGTTGTACGTCCGGCGGAGGGAAAGATGACAGTGGGACAATGACTCTTGAGTTTGCTTTTAGTTACTTGTAGCGCACTCTTAGTTGGGGGTACGGACACCAGTTGTCGACACTGGTCCCCGACTAGTTCTTTTCCAGTGCCTCACTCTAGCCAGCCTAGGCTAGGGTTTCTAGAGGTGCCAGGCAAGGGCCTGCGACCGTGTGGTCCGCAGGTGGTGGTGTTTAGTTGGTCTCCACAGTTGCTTATCTTTTTCACGTGGAGCAACAGCTGGACCTTTCGTCCGTGGCTGCGAGACTGAGAGGTAGACCTGTGTTAGTTTGTCCGAGTCTGTTGCTGGTGTCGCGAACCAGTCTACATGGCTCGAGTGTGGCGGTCTCTACTGTAGCTCGTACACGTGTTGGAGTTTTGCCGTTTATTTATTACAGCTGTTTTATGTAGTCGGCTAGCGGTGAGTTTATTTATAGCTTTAATATTATGTTTAGTTGTGCTATAAACTGCTAGCATAGTTTACTGCTTTCGGTACTTGTGTTTGTTTTGCTCGGTGTTGGGGGAGTTCCCTACTGAGCCAGTGACTAGCGAGGCTCACCCCTACTCCCCACAGGCGAGAGCGAGGAGGAGGTTTCTCTACCGTCGTCTAGTTCGGAGCCTCGACGTAGCGGTGTTGACCCAGTGCCTCCAGTAGTGTAGCTTTTCTTTCTTCAGCTGTACCTATTGCACCTCGGGGTATGCCCCAGGCTTGTGTGCTTTCCTTTACTTCTTTTGAAGTTGGCTATGTAAAACCTTGTATATTATAAATGCAATGGTGTGTTCCTTTGTGCTTTCTTGGACTAGTGTGTGGTATCCCTTGCGAGGCTTCGGCCTGTTCGCGGGAGACGGACTCGGGTCAAGTACGTTACTAGTTTAACGGGCTTGGACGAGGCGTTCTGTCACAAGGTAAGTGTTCATGCCAACTACCTCCAAAGTGTAGAACACAAGCTCTAAGCATATCTTCAATCACCTGGTTTGTTCTCTCTGTCTGACCATCTGTTTGCGGATGGAAAGCCATGCTAAAGTTCAGTTTAGATCCCAAGGAATAGTGCAGTCCTTTCCAAAAGTGGGATGTAAACCTTGGATCTCTATCAGACACGATAGACACCGGTACTCCATGTAATTTGACTATTTCCTTCACATACAATGCAGCCAAAACATCCACTGACCACTTATTCTTTACTGGCAAAAAGTTGGCAGACCTAGTTAAACGGTCGACTATTACCCATATGCCATCGAATCCACCTCCAGACTTAGGTAGTCCGAAAATAAAGTCCATCCCTATACCTTCCCATTTCCATGCCGAGATTTCTAGGGGTTTAAGCTTACCTGCAGGTCGCAAATGTTCCGCTTTGATCTTTTGACATGTTAAGCATCGGGCGACATATTTTGCCACCTCCCTCTTCATATTAGGCCACCAAAAGCTTCTTTTCAAATCCTGATACATTTTAGTAGTTCCAAGATGAATGGTATACCTGGTCTTGTGAGCCTCATCCATAATCATCTTCTTTGTCTCCACATGGTCAGGTACACAGACTCGATCCTGGAACAATAGACTTTGTGGCGGAATGCCTCGGCCAAGCCCGTTAAACCGATAACGTACTTGATCCGAGTCCGCCTCCCGCGAACGGGCCGAAGCCTCGCAAGGGATAACAAACCACAGTCCGCGTAAACATAAAGGAACACACCACATTTCATATATATTTCACAATTTACATAGCCAAATTTCCATTAAAAACTGAAAAGAGCTACAAAAGCCTGGGGCATACCCCGAGGTACTACTGAAGAAAGTAAACAACTACAAAACTACAAGGCTACACTGCTAGAGAACTACACAGCTGGAACTACTCTGCTGGAGGTACTGACCCTGCACCGCTACGACGCGGCCCTGAACTGGACGTCGGACGAGAAACGTCCTCCTCGCCCTCACCTATGGGGGTAGGGGGTGAGCCTCTCTAGTCACTGGCTCAGTAGGGAACTCCCCCAAAGCCGAACAAACCACAAACCACAGGTACGAAACAATAAACAGCACCAATAATATATAGAACAACTAAGCATGTAAGTAAAGCTGTAAAGTACTCACCGTATGCCGACTACGAGAAACAACTGTAGTAACTAAACGGCAAACCCAAACAGGTGTACAAGCCAAAGTAGAGACAGCCAACACGAGCCACGTAAACTGGTTCGCGACACCAGAAACTGACTCGGACAAACTAACATAGGTCTACCTCTCAGTCTCGCAGCCACGGACGAAAGGTCCAGCTGCCGCTCCACGTGAAAAGACAAGCAACTGTGGAGACCAACTAAACCACCACAACCTGTGGACCACACGGTCACAGGCCCATGCCTGACACCTCTAGAGATCCTGGCCCGAAACTCTCTAGAGTGAGGCACTGGAAAAAGGTCTAGTTGGGGTCCAGTACGTCTACTGGTGTCCGTACCCCCAACTACGAGCGCGCTACAAGTGACTAAAAACAACCACAACTGTCACTGTCCCACTGTCGTCTTTCCCTCAGCCGGACGTGCAACTCAACACAAGAGTGAGGGTGTCCAGGTCAGACGACACAGACCTCGACGGTACAACACAAGTACCGGGACAAAGCCCCGAGCTAACAGCCTGGCTCACAAAGAATCTGGGGTACCCAACTGGAGAGGTAACCACAGTAGGCGTCGTACTACTCGCCACGTACACAAAACCACGTGCACGTCAGACACAAACCACGTGAAACCCCACGTAAATCACAAGTAACCTTGGTCCACTACACGTGAACCCAACTGACTCGCGTACACAACGCGCAGTCACTGAAGTAAACAACTAACAGCATACCTTGTATGCTAAATACGAGAACCATGCGCACTCAGTGCACCTCGTATGTTATCACGCATGCATTATCGATAAAACACCATAAATAGCCATTTCTGTTCATAACCAGTAGGCGACCATATCGATTGCCGCCTACCTAAGGTTAACGGCAAGAGACCTAGCCGTTGATCTCTTGGCTGAAGAGCTGGGCGGCAAGCGATCTTGACGCCTAGTTCTTCGGCCATAAACCCTGCAGAAACCCTAATCTGGCTCTGCGGGCTTTCCACTTGTTTTTATTATAAAAAACATATAAATGCAATTCCTCTAGCATGCAGGAACTCAATGCAACCCTTTATAACATGCTAAACACATTAAACTACACAACCACCCATTATTCCGTATGGTGCAACTTTATCCAAACATGCATTATCATGTTAATTTCGGTGGTTATGATGTGTTTTAATGGTTCCACGGAGTTTAACGGGTTCGTCCCCTACCTCAGAATGCGTTAGAATCTCCCGCAATCCCCCGGTTCACGCCGAGCCCTCCGCGAGCTCCCACACGAATTGCACCACGCCGCGACGTTTCCTCGCACAATTAAGCGACGCCACGCGTTCTATGATCGTCCAACTACTCCTCGGTACCTGCTGGAAGCTTCAAAGACTCGGGGGCAGCAGGCTGGGGCAAGAGGGAATGAGAGTGAGCTGAGAGAACAGCCCTCGGGTGAGCATATAACCTGCTGAACTGACAGGTTGGCGTCAACCCCTATGCCGCCAACAAGCACCGCCAGCCTAAACGTCCACAACTACTGCCGCTAAGCTCATGATATAAACGTCCACTAAGCTGGACGCCAATAGTCAACGGCCACACCCTGGCCGCCAACTCCAACAGAACAGCAGCTGGTTCTGTTTCATTTCAGAACCCACCCTGCTCTTCACCTGCTCAAGCCACACAATCACACCATGCATTCCACACACCCAACTCACATTGGCTTCACAACGGCCGCCACAACCACAATGCACATGATCCGCATGGATCCGAAAAGCACGCGACGTTACAGTCTTCCTTCTTCGGTTAGAGAGAAATCCGGCCTCTGGTCTAGATTAGCCTTAATCTCCATGAGCACAGGGTCATTGTCTTGGAGTGCTATAATATCCTCCAATAGTGTAGGTTGTGCTCTAACACTAGAAATAAGGCATCCCTTCTTCTTGATGTTAGCATCAATATTTAACTTGCAAAGTCTTCTAATAACCTCCATTCTCCCACCATTAGACTCGACAATGTGATCATTGGCTTTCTACTTAGTGCATATGCCACAACATTTGCTTTACCTAGATGATATTGGATAGTGAAGTCAAAGTCTTTGAGATACTCCAACCACCTTCGTTGTCTCATATTTAGTTCTTCTGAGAAAACATATACTTCAAGCTTTTATGGTCAGAAAACACAATGAACTTCTCACCATAAGGATAATGACGCCATATTTTCAAGGTGAAGACTACAACAGCTAGCTTCAGATCATGTACAGGATAATTGTCCACGTGCTTCTTCAATTGTCTGGACGCGTAGCATATGACTTTTCCATTTTGCATCAGCACACAGCCTAGGTCAATCCCAGATGCATCTGTGTATACTTTAAAACTACCCCGAGTCACTGGCAGTGTCAGTACAGGTGCTGAGGTGAGGTGCTCTTTTAATGCCCTAAAGCTTTCTTCACATTCAGTAGTCCATGCAAATGGATTCTCCTTCCTGGTAAGCCTGGTCAATGGTACAACTATCTTTGAAAAATCTTTAATGAAACGGCGATAATAACCAGCTATACCCAGAAAGCTCTTGATCTCTAACACAGTTGTCGGCCTTGCACAATTCTTTACCATCTCCACCTTAGATGGATCTACAAAGATTCCCTCCTTGGATATGATGTGGCCAAGGAAAGACACTTCCTCCATCCAGAATTCACACTTACTAAGTTTTGCATAGAGTTGATTATCTCTAAGCACTTGTAGATCAACCTTCAGATGTTCTTCATGTTCTTCCTTTGACTTGGAATAAATGAGGATGTCATCAATGAACACTACTACAAACTGGTCTAAGTATGGCCTATAAATATTGTTCATAAGTTGCATGAAAGCCGTTGGAGCATTTGTTAAGCCAAACGACATGACCACAAACTCATAGTGACCATATCTACTCCCGAATGCAGACTTGTGTATATCCTCTTCCTTGATTCTCAGTTGATGGTAGCCTGATCTTAGATCTATCTTGGAGAAATATTATGCACCAGAATGTGATCGAACAGCTCATCGATGAGGGGCAGTGGATACTTGTTCTTTATTGTCAACTGGTTTAACTGACGGTAGTCAATGCAAAGCCTCATTGATCTGTCTTTCTTCCTGACAAATGGTACTGGCCCTCCCCAAGGAAATGTGCTAGGCCTGATAAAGCCTTGAGTAATTCCTAGATCTGCCTTTTCAACTCCTGCAATTCAACAGGGGACATATGATACAGAGCTTTTGAAATAGGGGCTGCCCCAAGGAGTAACTCAATGGTGAAGTTTACCTCCCGCTCAATTGGTATACCAGGTAATTCCTCTGGGAATACATCAGGATAGTCTCTGGCTATGGGGATGTAAGGCCCTCGAATTTTTGTCGCATTATTTGTATTTGTGTGTGTGTATATTTGTGCTTGTGTATGTATATACATATTTACGTACGTATTAATTAGTACAATTACGTGTGCATGTGTTTATACTATATGTAAATAATGCATGTATTGAATGGTGATAGTATGGATACACTACCATATACATATTGCATGTATATATACATGGTATGCATAGTTTTCTGCATATTTTAGAATTCTGGCCGAAGGCCAGATTGGCGTCAACCCCTAACCGTTGAGGTGGTGTCAGCATCCAGACATGGACGCCAACACTAATCCTGGAGTCTAACGATATGGACGTCGATTTCTCTGGCTTGCATGCGTTGCAGAGCCAGAAATTCCGGAAACAAGAAAGCTCAGCCATTGGGGAGCTGTCCTCAACAGCTCTGAGAGCTATCTTGTCACCCTGTGAGTGGGAGAGAGGCCTCCCCATATGTCTGAACCCGGATCTGCCTTCTCCCACCCCTCTCTTCACCTTTGCAAGAGAGAAGCAAGAGGAGAAAAACCCTAGAGAGAGCTGTGAGAAAACCCCCACTTTGCACCCAAAGATCTGACCCCCTGAAGCTGTATCCGGCCATCTTCCTCGACAAGAAGCTAGCTGGACTAAAGGAGAAGACCTCCCCGACATTCCCTTGCTGTGGAGATCATCCAGGAGCCCGGAGGAAGGAGATCTAGGAGGACGTTCTGCACCTTCTTGGGACTGCCCAAGGAGGGCTTCACCAGCACCCTAGATCCATTGGAGCAATTTCTAAAAGGCAAGTGACCTAACCATAACGTCCCCGTATGTGTCTAGGTCGATTCTACAATTTTTATGAATTTTCCCTCGTGTCCTAGACCCCAAAATTCACCCCAACTTGAGAGCTCGGGTCTGTGTTTCTGCACAGACCTGCATTGACAGCAAGGTCACTGGACGCTGAGATTACGCTTGGCGTCCATCGACCATGCCGCTGACACTGAGTCAGCGGCCAGAGACCGCCGCCAAGTTCCTCTGGACAGAATAGTGACATGTTCTGCCCTTTCTATACAACTATTTTCGGTATGGTTTCCGTGATGAGGATATATGGTAACCCTATACATTATGTATACTGTTAAATGTGGTGTGTGGATGAGTGTGATGTGTGGTGGTGAATGTTAGATAATTGTATCCCATGAATTTGTAAGCATGATTTGTCGATAATCTTGCCAATCTATGCTTTATGATTAGGACTAGTCTGAATGCATCAGTTTTGTCAGATCATGAAGATTAGTGGATCAGTATACGTATACTCAATTTTTGATAAATTGTCCATGCTTGCATAAATTGCTAATAAATTCGGTTTGGTAAATAAAAAGCAATGAAAGAAAGATTTGTGGTGATCGATCTATGGTTGTATGATTTAGGGTAAATTCTGTATTCTCAGGTCATGCATATAACAGTAGTCTCTGTTCAAACAGTAAGTGGCAAAAATGCATGATGTGTTAAACTCCATGTCAACTTAAATTGTGAATGGCATGCGAAATAGGTATTTGATTTTCTGTAAATTCTATTTAGCTCAGAAAAATCTGAAAAATTGAATGTATGACCTTGAACCCGAAAATAGCATGTGGTTAAAATGTCAGGTCATTTGGACCAGTATATAAGGAGTTATGTATTTTCCATGTGAAATGTAAAAATCCGTGTATGTTATCGTGAGGTGGTTAGATATTGTTCAAACCCAACCTGATTAGTGAATTTACTGTGTGTTAAACTCCTGAAATCTGTAGTGCCATGTCAGGAAAAACAGAGATATGCATGTGAGTGATAAAGTGAATGAGATGAAAAGTGATATGTGTAAAACCATGTGTAAAATCGGTAAAATGTGTAAATGTGTAACTGTGCCAATGTGACACTGCTTCCGTAGAGGGCAGTGGAACTGTATCAGGGAAAAGTCCCCCTGAGAAAGTTCAATGTGTAAGTGACCCTAAGGGCATTAGGGGGAAATCCTGGAGGTGGACAAGTACCACTGGTTAGGGTGGAGACTTGTTCTCCCGGTCTACGCAGTCCAAGAGTCGCCATTGGAATTCCTAGATGGCGTCTATGTGTAATGTGATGTGTATATGTCCTTCTTTGGTGGTTTGGACTATGTGTCATGGCACCTAAAATATGAATGTGTAATGTGTAATGTGTATGTGTTCATGTGTTAATGTGTAAGTGAACCATGTGAAATGTGTATGTGTAAAGTGTAACCATGTGAATTGGAAATTTGTGTAAAGAAAATGTGAAACTAAAAATGTGAGAATATGACATTGAAATCCATGTGAGATAAATCTGAAACCATGTGAAATCAGTAAGTTCATGTTGTTATCATCATGTTTATATGTGCAAAAATGTCTAGAATTCATGTTAGGGATAATTGATGAGCACGTGCACAAAATAGCATGATTGGTTGTTCACGTGGTATGTTTTAAACAACATTGTAGCTCTCATGTGTAGGTTTACAGCCATTAAACCATGTGAAACCAGCAACTTAAAGCATGTGAAAATGTCTATGTATGTACGTAAGAACATGTAAAACTCATGCTAGTTGTGTTTTCCTTCCATATATGCACAGTGTTCATGTTGGTAGCTCTCATGTCTTGGTTCTTTAAAGGTAAAATTTCACGAGTAAATTGAATAGAGAGCATGTGATAGGTAAGTTTTATTCTTAGAAATCTGAAAGCATGATCTATGTATAAATTTGTAAAACTTTCATGATAGGTTGAAACTTTCAAATGACTAGCATGCCATGTGTTGAAAATTTTGAATGTGCATGTAGAAACCGCTATGACTTATACGTGTATGTTATGAGTAGTGTTGCTTGCTGAGTCTTTAGACTCACTCCTTGCTTCGGCGTACAGGTGTAGTTGGTGACGTGGCACCGTTGGAGGAAACAGTGGAGACGGACTCCGAGCGTGGAGATTAGTCTTGGAGTTTCTTTGTGACTTGTGCATTTCATAGTATGTAATTTGAATGTTGTACTAGAGTTATCATGAAAAGAATGTATAAGTGTGGACATTATGTATTTAAATTTCAGCAATTTAAATTATGTGAACTTTTAGCTCTTAATGTTAATTGCGAATTTCATGTATGTTTAATGTGGATGATGAATAAATGAAGATAGTTGTCTTTTACTTCCGCTACTCTGTTGTATATTCGCGTGTATCTCAGCTGTTTGTATCGTTTGGGTAAATGTCTCACTGTGAGGACTCTCGCTATACCGACGTGGGTTGGTATAACCGTACCGGTATAATGAGGGCCGTCACAGAGATTGTTATCAGAGAGACCGGTTGAGATTGCACATGAATATACCTAAGTCATCATCCCCATTGCATGCTAAGTATGTCCACATGTGTAGAAAACACTAATAAGAAGTGAAAGATAGATAAGAAAATGGTTAGAAAACTTAGTAACCTAACTCTAATGGTGGCTGAAATTTTTTTCAGACATGGCTTCGAGAGGTAGGCGTGTTGGAGCGTCGGCCCGTGAGGACGAGCCGCGACGTGATGAGCAGGCGGAGCAACAGGCCCCAGCACCACGAGGCCCTGTACTTCCCCCACCGCCGCCTGTGGATTACGGAGTATTCATGCAAGGTTTGGTACAAGCCTTGCAGACGGAGGCCCATACCCAGGCAGCACTCCAGGCACAGTTGGAGGCCCAGGTAGAATAATGAAACAACTAGTAGTTGCTATTTAAATTGCATGATATTGTGTTTATTGTGTATTGCCTATTGTTTAATGTAGCAGGCTCAGGCACCAGCTCAGGACCATGGTGGACCTCCCATCATGGAGCGATTCAAGAGGATGACCCCACCCTCTTTTAAGGGGGAAAGTGATCCATTAATGGCAGAAAGCTGGTTAAGGGAGACAGAGAAAATCTTCCGAGCCATCAGGTGCCCTGATGAGGATAAGGTGACATTAGCCACCTACATGCTACAGGTAGACTTTTAATTTTGTATGTTTGTATGTTCTGCTTAATTTAGAATTTGTTAGTTGGTGCTTATGAAGGTGTATTGCAGGAGAGAGCGGATGTATGGTGGTCCTCCCTACTACGTACAAGCTTTGAGGACGGAGCAATAGACGTGACGTGGGACGCGTTCGTGAGACTCTTTCGAGCCAAGTTCGTCCCAGAGCATATCCAGGACAAAATGGAGTAGGAATTTCTCTCCCTGACGCAAGGCTCCATGACCGTGCTGGAATACGAGGCAAGGTTTTCTGAACTTTCTAAGTATGCACCGCATATTGTAGAGGATGAGCGCAGGAAGACGAAGAAATTCGTGATGGGACTCAAGCAATCACTGTGATACCCCGAAATTTTCATTCATTTTATATTGTGCATGTATGATTATTTGTTGTGTGTATAGTGTGTGTATTCAATTGCGCGTATTATAATTTCTATATTCCTTATGAACTCATGCATGTATATATATATAATATTTTACATGAGAAGAGGCAATTAGCTACATTGAGGTATATTGTGAATACTAAAAATCTTAGACTCATAATGCTAAAGTCATATTATGCATGATAATCGAATTTCTGATGTGCATGTTGTAATTATCTACTTCATGCATAGTGTATATAATTATGTTGTAAATATATGAAGTACATATATATATATATATATATATATATACATACATATGTATGTTACTTTATGCATGTGCTATTTATCTATTTAATCCTACGTACATCAATTCATCTATAGTATATGAATAATATATAGATAACATTGTCCATGTAATAGGTAATTTGCTGTGGACCATGTAAGTATATGTGTGCTATTTTCATACAAGTATAAAACATACATAATTGTGCATGCATTATCTAGTTATCAATGTATGTAAATCTCATGCGTATGGTGCGTGTTGTACACATAGTAAGAAATTATTATCATACACATTGTAAATAATCATGAGTTTATTTCTGAGCACGCAATATATATAAATGTGTGTGAATTATCTAATTATTGAGGTGCCTATTGTATTTAATTATTTTAATGCACATAGTTAGTGTTATGGATGTGCGTATGTATACATACATGTGTTATCCTTGTTTAAATAATATTTATCTACTTTAAGCGTGTTAAATTATTTAGGGTGTGTAAAGTACTTGGATGATAATATGCATACAATATTTAACTAATAATGGACACATTTTAATCATAAGTTCATGCGTAATGTATGTAATTATGCAATGTGTACGTATGTGTGCATATATGTATGTATTGATGCATATTGTTCTTAATTATGATTAGTGTAAATTGTAATTAATTAAATATTACATAATGCAAGTATTTTATGTGGTAATGATATATGAAATTATTTTTGCATATACTAAATTATTTTAGTGCATTTATGCATTAAATTCTAGGTCTGTCGGTGTTTCGGCTGCTCAGGGCTGCTGGCGGCCAGGACCTGGACGCCAAGACACTGTTGGCGGCCAGACCTGGACGCCAACCCCCAGTGGGCGGCCACCCCCTGGACGCCAACCCCATTCTGGCGGCCAGACCTTGACGTCAACTGCCAGGTTGACTACAACCGATGTTGACGTTAATATCCTGCTGCGTAACGGTTCCAGAATTGTTAATGTCCGTGTTTTGGCTAGTTTCAGATTAGGAAACCCTTCCTAAACCTTGGGTAACCTACCCTAATGCGTACCCAACCCTTGAACCTATAAAATACCCACTCTGGGACGAAGGAAAGGCTTTCAACATTTGGTGAAAACCCTAGCTCCGAGATGGTGAAAAGCTGAACTTTAGAAGGCCGGATCCTTCAACTGGAGGTGTTCCCCGAAGAGCTACAACATCTGGAGGATAGCCTATACATAGAGGAAGAGATCCAACTCCGAGGAGCCATCTACATCGACAGGAGAAGAAGATCTAAGGCGTTTCCGAGCACCTTTTTGCAGGGCCGAAAAGGGCTTCACCGATGATTCTGATCTTTGTAGATTTTTTTAAGAGGCAAGTAAACCTAGATCTTGATCCTATACATGTCCCCTAAGTCCTAGGTATTTTTACGGATTTTTCCTCGCGTCCTGGAACCCCGAATTCACCGTTGTATGAAAATTCGTATGTATGTGTGCTGGGGAGCAAGTTGAAGGCAACATAGGTTGCAGTCAAGTTCTTCAGTAGAAGTTGACGGCAACATCCCTTGACGTCTACTTCTTCAGGACCTGAAAATGTGCTTTTTGATCTTCTTTTGCTGTTTAAATAATTTCTGGATATGGGTATACTCTGAAATTTTTATAGGTGTTTGTATACTGTTAGTAGGTCATGTCATAATGTTGCCTAAATTTTCTGTGAACCATGTAAATTATGAAAATTCAATAACTATATTATGTGCATCACATAAGCATGTTTGAATATGGCATAAATGGAATTACTATAAGTTAGGATTGCATAAAATTTACATGACAGTATGAGTACTAATATCTGACTTCTAAACTGTTAGTACATAAACATGATCATATGTGCCATGTTTAATGATGTTTCGATAAATATGATTGAAATCTGTTTTAAATTGTAGAAATTATATTTACTGTTTGAAAAATCCAGAAAATTGAAGATGTGATATGTTTACTGTTAGTAACCTGGATAAAAATTTGGAACTAATTGATGACAGTAATAGTAATTATTAGTTAAACTATGCGGATTATTCATATTTGATATGATAAAAACTAATCTTATGTAATTCAGTAATTTGCTGCATGTTTAGAATTGTAATAGGATTGTTTACTTCTGAAAAACCATAGTATCATGATCAGGTCAAATGAGATATAGGCAAATGGTAAATAAGGTGTGAAAAGGGATTAAATAGTATATGAACAATACGTGACTAGTGTGTGAAAATGTGAATGAGTGAATGTGTAATAATTGGGCCAAGGAATGACACTGCTACCCTAGAGGCTTCGAGAGCTGTACATAGAAAAGTCCCTATGGAAGGCTCTACATTGTAAAAGTTTGTCCTAAAGGCATTGGAAAAACCCGGAGGTGGACAAGTACCACTGGATAGGGTGGAGAGAGCTTCTCCCGGTCTGCGCAGTTACCAAGATTCACCACTTTATTGCCTAGGTGGTGGGTATGTGATATGAGTTGTGTTATGAGTTATGTGTTATGAGATGTGATGAGTTATGAGTATGAGATATTTGTTTGTGTCCTCTAAAAGGTAGTTAGGACTATGTGTCATGGCATTTTAAGTAATTGGAATATGTATAAAGTGTAAGATTATATGCGAATGTGGCACATGATGAGTGCAAATGATATGATATGTGATAAATGAAAACCAAAGAGTAAATGATGTGAAGAATATGTGAAAAGATATGTAAGAGACAGTTAATGTTATTGAAAGTGTGCTTGCATGTGAAAACCGATGTAGTAATGCATAATGTTCATGTTTTCATGCATTAATTACCTCATTTGCAATATCATGCTTATCATCATGTCATGTAGTTTATTGTTCTTCATGTAATAGTGTATGTGAATAAACATGAGTAACCATGTCATTTATGCAACATGAAAGATGAAAATGTAGAATTGTGAATTGGATAAGATAACATATGAACAAATGTAAATCCATGTAATTGAATGTAATTTATGTCAAAACAGCAAGTAAAGTGTAGTTATGAAGGTGATAAATGCATGTAATATTAATTCAGTTCCATGCTAGATGTGATGTTTGCTTAGTACAAAGTTTCATGCTTTAGTAATTATTGTTGCCAACCAATTTGACCATGTTCTAACTTCTCAATTCATGTTATAAAATATGAAACCATGTGTATGAGATGTATGTACATTTAAAACAGCAAGCAAAATGTGAAATTAAATATGAAAAGTGCATGTGAAAAGTGAATAGTCATCATATTAGTTTGTTCATTCCTTTATGTCAAATTCTATGTTCTAGTTGTAGAAATATGTCATGAAATGAATTAATGTGGAAATGAAGGGATCATGTTATGTGTTAAGTGTAGAGAATATGTACAAGTGTATAGTAATAGTATCCATGATTTAGAATAAACATATGATAGAATGAGGCATGTCTAGGTGATTAAAAATGTGTTGATAGCTAAGAGTATGTTCCATGTGTTTGGGAGTTTAAATGATAGTATGTATTCATGAGTGTTTAATAGCTTAATGTGAATGTGATATGTTTAGATTAAGTCTTTGTTTTACTTGCTGAGTCTTTGGACTCACCCTTGCTTCGGCGTACAGGTTGACAGGTATCCCGTGCTAGGGGGAGAGACGCTATCTTGGAGGAGAGGCTTTTGAGGAGCAAGTAGTAGTTGTATTTTCCTTTCATAGTTGAATAAAAATGTTATTTGGACAATGTAGCTCTTTCATCATGTAATAATGTGGACATTGTCGTTCTATTTTACACTATATAGATTGTGGAATATGGGATGGTGATGGACTAAGTTAAATTGTTGTATTTATTCCGCTGAAATCAATTGCTATCTACGTACTTTTCAACCTGTCGGCTAGTGTTGGGTTTTATCCCACTATAATGACGCTCTTTATACCGATGGGGATTGGTATAATCGTACCGGTATGAGGAGGGTCGTTACAGAGATTGGTATCAGAGCCCAAGGTTGAAATTGTACATGGATAGACCATCATCACCACCATATTGCAAAGTCTTTATATGGAATTGTCCATAAATATAGAAATTACTAATAACGAATGGAAGATAGTTAAGGAAGATAGTTAGGATTAGTAACCTAGATTCTAACTAATTAACTATTTTGCAGATTATGGCGGGACGTGGTAGACGTAATGCTCAGTCTAGGAGGTATGAGCAGAACCGCAAGTTAAAGAATTTCGTGAAAGGACTCAAACCATCAGTGAGGACTTGGCTTTTAGAGCTTGATTCCCGTACTTTGGAAGAAGTCCTATGTGTGGCGACCAAGCAAGAGAATAAAGTGGAATCATATCAAGGAGAAAATGAAGCTCAAAAGAAAGAAGCACCAAAACCATTCCAAAGTCAAGATAGGAAGATGAAGAAACTCAAGGAATGTCAACAATCAACTGTGGCATCAGGCAGTAAGAAGCCCGAATGCACTCATTGTGGGAAGCGTCATGGCGGGAATGCATGTTGGCGAATGGAAGGAAGGTGTCTTAGATGTGGCAGCAAAGATCATCGGCTTAAGGAATGTCCGAACCTGAAGACGAAGTTCATCTCAAGAGATGCTTCATCAGTAATCATAAAGGAGCAAGGATTAGTCGGAAATGATTTCGGCGACGTCATTACAGGTACTTGATTCAATCTTCGAGGACGAAGATCTTTTTCAAGGGGGGGAGAGTGTGATACCCCAAAATTTTCATTCATTTTATATTGTGCATGTATGATTATTTGTTGTGTGTATAGTGTGTGTATTCAATTGCGCGTATTATAATTTCTATATTCCTTATGACTCATGCATGTATATATATATAATATTTTACATGAGAAGAGGCAATTAGCTACATTGAGGTATATTGTGAATACTAAAATCTTATACTCATAATACTAAAGTCATATTATGCATGATAATCGAATTTCTGATGTGCATGTTGTAATTATCTACTTCATGCATATGTGTATAATTATGTTAAATATATGAAGTACATATATATCTATATTATATATATATATATATATATATATATATATATATATATATATACATATGATGTTACTTTATGCATGTGCTATCTATCTATTTAATCCTACATACATCAATTCATCTTTAGTATATAATAATATAGATAACATTGTCCATGTAATAGGTAATTTGCTGTGGACCATGTAAGTATATGTGTGCTATTTTCATACAAGTATAAAACTACATAATTGTGCATGCATTATCTAGTTATCAATGTATGTAAATCTCATGCGTATGGTGCGTGTTGTACACATAGTAAGAAATATTATCATACACTTTGTAAATAATCATGAGTTTATTTCTGAGCATGCAATATATATAACATGTGTGAATTATCTAATTATTGAGTGCCTATTGTATTTAATTATTTTAATGCACATAGTTAGTGTTATGGATGTGTGTATGTATACATACATGTGTTATCCTTGTTTAAATAATATTTATCTACTTTAAGCGTGTTAAATTATTTAGGGTGCTTAAAGTACTTGGATGATAATATGCATACAATATTTAACTAATAATGGACACTTTTAATCATAAGTTCATGCGTAATGTATGTAATTATGCAATGTGTACGTATGTTGTGCATATTGTATGTATTGATGCATATTGTTCTTAATTATGATTAGTGTAAATTGTAATTAATTAAATATTACATAATGCAAGTATTTTATTGTGGTAATGATATATGAAATTATTTTTGCATATACTAAATTATTTTAGTGCATTTATGCATTAATTCTAGGTTTGTCGGTGTTTCGGCTGCTCAGGCTGCTGGCGGCCACGACCTGGACGCCAAGACACTGTTGGCGGCCAGACCTGGACGCCAACCCCCAGTGGGCGGCCACCCCCTGGACGCCAACCCCATTCTGGCAGCCAGACCTTGACGTCAACTGCCAGGTTGACTACACCGATGTTGACGTTAATATCCTGCTGCGTAACGGTTCCAGAATTGTTAATGTCCGTGTTTTGGCTAGTTTCATATTAGGAAACCCTTCCTAAACCTTAGGTAACCTACCCTAATGCGTACCCAACCCTTGAACCTATAAAATACCCACTCTGGGACGAAGGAAGGCTTTCAACATTTGGTGAAAACCCTAGCTCCGAGATGGTGAAAAGCTGAACTTTAGAAGGCCGGATCCGTCAACTGGAGGTGTTCCCCGAAGAGCTACAACATCTGGAGGATAGCCTATACATAGAGGAAGAGATCCCAACTCCGAGGAGCCATCTACATCGACAGGAGAAGAAGATCTAAGGCTTTTCCGAGCACCTTTTTCGCAGGGCTGAAAGGGCTTCACACCGACGATTCTGATCTTTGTAGATTTTTTTAAGAGGCAAGTAAACCTAGATCTTGATCCTATACATGTCCCCTAAGTCCTATGTATTTTTACGGATTTTTCCTCACGTCCTGGAACCCCGAATTCACCGTTGTATGAAAATTCGTATGTATGTGCTGCTGGGAGCAAGTTGAAGGCAACATAGGTTGCAGTCAAGTTCTTCAGTAGAAGTTGACGGCAACATCCCTTGACGTCTACTTCTTTAGGACCTGAAAGTGTGCTTTTTGATCTTCTTTTGCTGTTTAAATAATTTCTGGATATGGGTATACTCTGAAATTTTATAGGTGTTGTATACTGTTAGTAGGTCATGTCATAATGTTGCCTAAATTTTCTGTGAACCATGTAATTATGAAAATTCAATAACTATATTATGTGCATCACATAAGCATGTTTGAATATGGCATAAATGGAATTACTATAAGTTAGGATTGCATAAAATTTACATGACAGTATGAGTACTAATATCTGACTTCTAAACTGTTAGTACATAAACATGATCATATGTGCCATGTTTAATGATGTTTCGATAAATATGATTGAAATCTGTTTTAAATTGTAGAAATTATATTTACTGTTTGAAAAATCCAGAAAATTGAAGATGTGATATGTTTACTGTTAGTAACCTGGGATAAAAATTTGGAACTATTTGATGACAGTAATAGTAATTATTAGTTAACTATGCGGATTATTCATATTTGTATGATAAAAACTAATCTTATGTAATTCAGTATAATTTGCTGCATGTTTAGAATTGTAATAGGAATTGTTTACTTCTGAAAAACCATAGTATCATGATCAGGTCAAATGAGATATAGGCAAATGGTAAATAGGTGTGAAAAGGGATTAAATAGTATATGAACAATACGTGACTATGTGTGAAAATGTGAATGAGTGAATGTGTAATAATTGGGCAAGGAATGACACTGCTACCCTAGAGGCTTCGAGAGCTGTACATAGAAAAGTCCCTATGGAAGGCTCTACATTGTAAAAGTTTGTCCTAAGGCATTGGAAAAACCCGGAGGTGGACAAGTACCACTGGATAGGGTGGAGAGAGCTTTCCCGGTCTGCGCAGTTACCAAGATTCACCACTTTATTGCCTAGTGGTGGTATGTGATATGAGTTGTGTATGAGTTATGTGTTATGAGATGTGATGAGTTATGAGTATGAGATATTTGTTTGTGTCCTCTAAAGGTAGTTAGGACTATGTTCATGGCATTTTAAGTAATTGGAATATGTATAAAGTGTAAGATTATATGCGAATGTGGCACATGATGAGTGCAAATGATATGATATGTGATAAATGAAAACCAAAGAGTAAATGATGTGAAGAATATGTGAAAAGATATGTAAGAGACAGTTAATGTTATTGAAAGTGTGCTTGCATGTGAAAACCGATGAGTAATGCATAATGTTCATGTTTTCATGCATTAATTACCTCATTTGCAATATCATGCTTATCATCATGTCATGTAGTTTATTGTTCTTCATGTAATAGTGTATGTGAATAACATGAGTAACCATGTCATTTATGCAACATGAAAGATGAAAATGTAGAATTGTGAATTGGATAAGATAACATATGAACAAATGTAAATCCATGTAATTGAATGTAATTTATGTCAAAACAGCAAGTAAAGTGTAGTTATGAAGGTGATAAATGCATGTAATATTAATTCGGTTCCATGCTAGATGTGATGTTTGCTTAGTACAAAGTTTCATGCTTTAGTAATTATTGTTGCCAACCAATTTGACCATGTTCTAACTTTTCAATTCATGTTATAAAATATGAAACCATGTGTATGAGATGTATGTACATTTAAAACAGCAAGCAAAATGTGAAATTAAATATGAAAAGTGCATGTGAAAAGTGAATAGTCATCATATTAGTTTGTTCATTCCTTTATGTCAAATTCTATGTTCTAGTTGTAGAAATATGTCATGAAATGAATTAATGTGGAAATGAGGGATCATGTTATGTGTTAAGTGTAGAGAATATGTACAAGTGTATAGTAATAGTATCCATGATTTAGAATAAACATATGATAGAATGAGGCATGTCTAGGTGATTAAAAATGTGTTGATAGCTAAGAGTATGTTCCATGTGTTTGGGAGTTTAAATGATAGTATGTATTCATGAGTGTTTAATAGCTTAATGTGAATGTGATATGTTTAAGATTAAGTCTTTGTTTTACTTGCTGAGTCTTTGGACTCACCTTGCTTCGGCGTACAGGTTGACAGGTATCCCGTGCTAGGGGGAGAGACGCTATCTTGGAGGAGAGGCTTTTGAGGAGCAAGTAGTAGTTGTATTTTCCTTTAATAGTTGAATAAAAATGTTATTTGCACAATGTAGCTCTTTCATCATGTAATAATGTGGACATTGTCGTTCTATTTTGCACTATATAGATTGTGGAATATGGGATGGTGATGGACTAAGTTAAATTGTTGTATTTATTCCGCTGAAATCAATTGCTATCTACGTACTTTTCAACCTATCGGCTAGTGTTGGGTTTTATCCCACTGTAATGACGCTCTTTATACCGATGGGGATTGGTATAATCGTACCGGTATGAGGAGGGTCGTTACAGAGATTGGTATCAGAGCCCAAGGTTGAAATTGTACATGGATAGACCATCATCACCACCATATTACAAAGTCTTTATTGGGAATTGTCCATAAATATAGAAATACTAATAACGAATGGAAGATAGTTAAGGAAGATGGTTAGGATTAGTAACCTAGATTCTAACTAATTAACTATTTTGCAGATTATGGCGGGACGTGGTAGACGTAATGCTCAGTCTAGGAGGTATGAGCAGAACCGCAAGTTAAAGAATTTCGTGAAAGGACTCAAACCATCAGTGAGGACTAGGCTTTTAAAGCTTGATTCCCGTACTTTGGAAGAAGTCCTATGTGTGGCAACCAAGCAAGAGAATAAAGTGGAATCATATCAAGGAGAAAATGAATCTCAAAAGAAAGAAGCACCAAAACCATTCCAAAGTCAAGATAGGAAGACGAAGAAACTCAAGGAAGGTCAACAATCAAATGTGGCATCAGGCAGTGAGAAGCCCGAATGCACTCATTGTGGGAAGCGTCATGGCGGGAATGCATGTTGGCGAATGGAAGGAAGGTGTCTTAGATGTGGCAGAAAAGATCATCGGCTTAAGGAATGTCCGAACCTGAAGACGAAGTTCATCTCAAGAGATGCTTCATCAGTAATCATAAAGGAGCAAGGATTAGTCGGAAATGATCTCGGCGACGTCATTACAGGTACTTGATCGATCTTCGAGGACGAAGATCTTTTTCAAGGGGGGGAGAGTGTGATACCCCGAAATTTTCATTCATTTATATTGTGCATGTATGATTATTTGTTGTGTGTATAGTGTGTGTATTCAATTGCGCGTATTATAATTTCTATATTCCTTATGAACTCATGCATGTATATATATATAATATTTTACATGAGAAGAGGCAATTAGCTACATTGACGTATATTGTGAATACTAAAAATCTTAGACTCATAATACTAAAGTCATATTATGCATGATAATCGAATTTCTGATGTGCATGTTGTAATTATCTACTTCATGCATAGTGTATATAATTATTGTTAAATATATGAAGTACATATATATATATACATATGTATGTTACTTTATGCATGTGCTATCTATCTATTTAATCCTACGTACATCAATTCATCTATAGTATATGAATAATATATAGATAACATTGTCCATGTAATAGGTAATTTGATGTGGACCATGTAAGTATATGTGTGCTATTTTCATACAAGTATAAAACATACATAATTGTGCATGCATTATCTAGTTATCAATGTATGTAAATCTCATGCGTATGGTGCGTGTTGTACACATAGTAAGAAATTATTATCATACACTTTGTAAATAATCATGAGTTTATTTCTGAGCATGCAATATATATAAACGTGTGTGAATTATCTAATTATTGAGGTGCCTATTGTATTTAATTTTTAATGCACATAGTTAGTGTTATGGATGTGCGTATGTATACATACATGTGTTATCCTTGTTTAAATAATATTTATCTACTTTAAGCGTGTTAAATTATTTAGGGTGCGTAAAGTACTTAGATGATAATATGCATACAATATTTAACTAATAATGGACACATTTTAATCATAAGTTCATGCGTAATGTATGTAATTATGCAATGTGTACGTATGTGTGCATATATGTATGTATTGATGCATATTGTTCTTAATTATGATTAGTGTAAATTGTAATTAATTAAATATTACATAATGCAAGTATTTTATGTGGTAATGATATATGAAATTATTTTTGCATATACTAAATTATTTTAGTGCATTTATGCATTAAATTCTAGGTCTGTCGGTGTTTCGGCTGCTCAGGGCTGCTGGCGGCCAGGACCTGGACGCCAAGACACTGTTGGCGGCCAGACCTAGACGCCATCCCCCAGTGGGCAGCCACCCCGTGGACGCCAACCCCATTCTGGCGGCCAGACCTTGACGTCAACTGCCAAGTTGACTACAACCGATGTTGACGTTAATATCCTGCAGCGTAACAATTCCAGAATTGTTAATGTCCGTGTTTTGGCTAGTTTCATATTAGGAAACCCTTCCTAAGCCTTGGGTAACCTACCCTAATGCGTACCCAACCCTTGAACCTATAAAATACCCACTCTGCGACGAAGGAAAGGCTTTCAACATTTGGTGAAAACCCTAGCTCCGAGATGGTGAAAAGCTGAACTTTAGAAGGCTGGATCCGTCAACTGGAGGTGTTCCCCGAAGAGCTACAACATCTGGAGGATAGCCTATACATAGAGGAAGAGATCCCAACTCCGAGGAGCCATCTACATCGACAGGAGAAGAAGATCTAAGGCGTTTCCGAGCACCTTTTTCGCAGGGCTGAAAAGGGCTTCACCGACGATTCTGATCTTTGTAGATTTTTTTAAGAGGCAAGTAAACCTAGATCTTGATCCTATACATGTCCCCTAAGTCCTAGGTATTTTTACGGATTTTTCCTCGCGTCCTGGAACCCCGAGTTCACCGTTGTATGAAAATTCGTATGTATGTGCTGCTGGGAGCAAGTTGAAGGCAACATAGGTTGTAGTCAAGTTCTTCAGTAGAAGTTGACGGCAACATCCCTTGACGTCTACTTCTTTAGGACCTGAAAGTGTGCTTTTTGATCTTCTTTTGCTGTTTAAATAATTTCTGGATATGGGTATACTCTGAAATTTTTATAGGTGTTTGTATACTGTTAGTAGGTCATGTCATAATGTTGCCTAAATTTTCTGTGAACCATGTAAATTATGAAAATTCAATAACTATATTATGTGCATCACATATACATGTTTGAATATGGCATAAATGGAATTACTGTAAGTTAGGATTGCATAAAATTACATGACAGTATGAGTACTAATATCTGACTTCTAAACTGTTAGTACATAAACATGATCATATGTGCCATGTTTAATGATGTTTCGATAAATATGACTAAAATCTGTTTTAAATTGTAGAAATTATATTTACTGTTTGAAAATTCCAGAAAATTGAAGATGTGATATGTTTACTGTTAGTAACCTGGGATAAAAATTTGGAACTAATTTGATGACAGTAATAGTAATTATTAGTTAAACTATGCGGATTATTCATATTTGATATGATAAAAACTAATCTTATGTAATTCAGTAATTTGCTGCATGTTTAGAATGTAATAGGAATTGTTTACTTCTGAAAAACCATAGTATCATGATCAGATCAAATGAGATATAGGCAAATGGTAAATAAGATGTGAGAAGGGATTAAATAGTATATGAACAATACGTGATTAGTGTGTGAAAATGTGAATGAGTGAATGTGTAATAATTGGGCCAAGGAATGACACTGCTACCCTAGAGGCTTCGAGAGCTGTACATAGAAAAGTCCCTATGGAAGGCTCTACATTGTAAAAGTTTGTCCTAAAGGCATGGGGAAAACCCGGAGGTGGACAAGTACCACTGGATAGGGTGGAGAGAGCTTCTCCCGGTCTGCGCAGTTACCAAGATTCACCACTTTATTGCCTAGGTGGTGGGTATGTGATATGAGGTGGTTTGAGTTATGTGTTATGAGATGTGATGAGTTATGAGTATGAGATATTTGTTTGTATCCTCTAAAAGGTAGTTAGGACTATGTGTCATGGCATTTTAAGTAATTGGAATATGTATAAAGTGTAAGATTATATGCGAATGTGGCACATGATGAGTGCAAATGATATGATATGTGATAAATGAAAACCAAAGAGTAAATGATGTGAAGAATATGTGAAAAGATATGTAAGAGACAGTTAATGTTATTGAAAGTGTGCTTGCATGTGAAAACCGATGTAGTAATGCATAATGTTCATGTTTTCATGCATTAATTACCTCATTTGCAATATCATGCTTATCATCATGTCATGTAGTTTATTGTTCTTCATGTAGTAGTGTATGTGAATAAACATGAGTAACCATGTCATTTATGCAACATGAAAATGTAGAATTGTGAATTGGATAAGATAACATATGAACAAATGTAAATCCATGTAATTGAATGTAATTTATGTCAAAACAGCAAGTAAAGTGTAGTTATGAAGGTGATAAATGCATGTAATATTAATTCGGTTCCATGCTAGATGTGATGTTTGCTTAGTACAAAGTTTCATGCTTTAGTAATTATTGTTGCCAACCAATTTGACCATGTTCTAACTTCTCAATTCATGTTATAAAATATGAAACCATGTGTATGAGATGTATGTACATTTAAAACAGCAAGCAAAATGTGAAATTAAATATGAAAAGTGCATGTGAAAAGTGAATAGTCATCATATTAGTTTGTTCATTCCTTTATGTCAAATTCTATGTTCTAGTTGTAGAAATATGTCATGAAATGAATTAATGTGGAAATGAAGGGATCATGTTATGTGTTAAGTGTAGAGAATATGTACAAGTGTATAGTAATAGTATCCATGATTTAGAATAAACATATGATAGAATGAGGCATGTCTAGGTGATTAAAAATGTGTTGATAGCTAAGAGTATGTTCCATGTGTTTGGGAGTTTAAATGATAGTATGTATTCATGAGTGTTTACTAGCTTAATGTGAATGTGATATGTTTAAGATTAAGTCTTTGTTTTACTTGCTGAGTCTTTGGACTCACCCTTGCTTCGGCGTACAGGTTGACAGGTATCCCGTGCTAGGGGAGAGACGCTATCTTGGAGGAGAGGCTTTTGAGGAGCAAGTAGTAGTTGTATTTTCCTTTCATAGTTGAATAAAAATGTTATTTGGACAATGTAGCTCTTTCATCATGTAATAATGTGGACATTGTCGTTCTATTTTGCACTATATAGATTGTGGAATATGGGATGGTGATGGACTAAGTTAAATTGTTGTATTTATTCCGCTGAAATCAATTGCTATCTACGTACTTTTCAACCTATCGGCTAGTGTTGGGTTTTATCCCACTGTAATGATGCTCTTTATACCGATGGGGATTGGTATAATCGTACTGGTATGAGGAGGGTCGTTACAATCACTGCGGACGAGACTCGTGGCGTTTGACCACCGCACGCTTGACGTGGCCCTCAGCGCTGCCTGCAGGCTGGAGGGAGAAATGGAGCAATACCTGGAGGAAAAGAAGGCTTCGCAGAAGAGGTCGACAGCGACATTCCAACGGCAGGATAAGAAGAAAACGGTGTACCAGACACCGCAAAAACCAGTGGCAGTCAACAACTCTCAGGTACCTTCTGTACGTTCCCCTGGTGTGAAGAAAGAGTGTCCCCATTGCGGGAAGACACATGGTGGTTCCGAGTGTTGGTTGGTAGCGGGTAGATGCTTGAAGTGCGGGAGCAGCGACCACAAGATCAAGGATTGCCCAAGACTTCAGCGTGGAGCGCCAACCCCAGTAGTAGCGGCAGCCGCGCCAGCTACAGGAAGACCAGGAAGGCCTCGAGCCCCAGCTCGAGTGTTTGCTTTGGCACGCGAGGACGCCGAGCAGGTGGAGCATGTCACCGAAGGTACGGTTTTGCTTTTAGGTGTGCACGCTCGGGTTTTGTTTGATACGGGTGCTACTCACTCGTTCATTTTCGAGCGGTTCGCTAGGCAGTTAGCTCTAGAGTTAGGCGTAGAGTCTGAGGATTTAGAGGTCCCTTTGTCTGTGCACACCCCTGCGGGTACGGTATCGACTAGGAAGTGCATTCCGTCGTTACCTGTGTGCATTGAGGATAGAATCCTAGATGGGTGTTTCTTCTTGCTAAAGATGAAGGACTATGATGCTATTCTTGGTCTGGATTGGCTAGAGGAGCACTATGCGTTAGTGGATTGTCGTCGGAAGAAGATTGTTTTCCACATTCCTGGTGAGGATGAGTTCTCTCATCCCTTGCCAAAGAACTTAGCGGGAAAGTTAGTCATCTCCGCCATGAAGGCGATGCGCATGGTGAACAAGGGTTGTGACGCATTTCTTGCCAGCGTTATGCTAGTACCCGATGCTGGTTCGTCACTGACTCTTGCAGAGATCGATGTGGTGCAGGATTTTCCAGATGTCTTTCCCGATGACTTGTCTGGATTGCCACCGTATAGGGAGATAGAGTTCACTATAGAGTTGCTTCCGGGCACCTCTCCTATCTCGAAGGCCCCATATCGGATGGCCCCTGCAGAGTTAGCCGAGTTGAGGAAGCAATTGCAAGAATTGCTTGATAAGGGATTCATTCGCCCTAGTGTTTCCCCTTGGGGCGCACCTGTATTGTTCATCAAGAAGAAAGATGGGTCACTTAGGTTGTGTATTGACTATAGGAAGTTGAACCAAGTGACTGTGAAGAACAGGTACCCCTTACCTCGGATTGATGATCTGTTTGACCAGTTGCAGGATGCATCAGTCTTTTCTAAGATTGACTTGCGATCTGGTTATCATCAGTTGAGGATTAGGAGTGAGGATGTGTCCAAGACGGCATTTAGATCCCGTTATGGACATTATGAGTTCTTGGTTCTTCCTTTCGGATTGACCAACGCCCCTGCAACGTTCATGGATCTCATGAACCGGGTGTTTAGTCCATATTTAGATAGCTTTGTTGTTGTGTTCATTGATGACGTGTTGGTCTATTCTCCGGATGAGGCCATGCACCGTCAGCATTTGAGGTTAGTCTTAGAGGTTCTCCGTGAGCACAAGCTGTATGCGAAGTTCAGCAAGTGCGAGTTCTGGTTGCGCGAGGTTCACTTTCTCGGGCATGTCATCTCCGGCGCTGGTGTTGCAGTTGATCCAGCAAAGGTCCAGGCAGTTATGGATTGGGAGATTCCCCAGACTCCTTCGGAGGTTCGTAGTTTCATTGGGTTAGCTGGTTATTATCGGCGATTCATTGAGGGTTTCTCATCCATCGCCACCCCTTTGACAAAGCTGACCAGGAAGGGTGAGAAGTTCGTATGGTCTGAGGCATGTGAGCGTAGCTTTCAGCTATTGAAGACTAAGCTTACTTCTGCTCCGGTGTTGGTATTGCCTAGTGGTCCAGAAGGTTTTGCCATTTGTACGGATGCATCTCAGATTGGTTTAGGCTGTGTGCTCATGCAGCAAGATAGGGTAGTAGCTTATGCTTCTCGTCAGTTGAAGAAGCATGAGAGGAACTATCCGACTCATGATTTGGAGCTTGCAGCTGTGGTTCATGCACTAAAGATCTGGAGGCACTATCTTTATGGTGTCAGATTTGAGGTGTTTACCGACCACAAGAGCTTGAAGTATCTTTTCTCCCAAAAGGAATTAACCTGAGGCAGAGGAGATGGATTGAGTTCTTGAAGGACTATGACTTCGACCTTCAGTATCATCCTGGAAAGGCGAACGTCGTAGCAGATGCTCTTAGTAGAAAGAGGTCTTCGCTCCAGCAGGATTGGAAGATGTTGGAGGATGCAGCGTGCTCTATGACCGAGTTAGAGCCATCGCTGTGTCAGGCTTTTGTAGCTCAGCTATCCCTTAGATCCTCAGTCTTGGATGAGGTGATTGAGCAGCAGAAAGCCGACCCTAGATTGTTAGAGTTAGTTGGTAAGGCGGGCATTGCTCGTGATGAGGACGGTGTGATTAGATTTCAGCACCGTGTTTGTGTCCCTGATGTAGTAGATGTCCGTGAGCATGTGTTAGCGGAGGCTCATAGATCGCGATTCTCTATTCATCCGGGTAACACTAAGATGTATCAAGACCTGAAGAGATCATTTTGGTGGTCCGGCATGAAGAAGGATGTTGCGGATTATGTGTCTAGATGTCTAGTATGTCAGCAAGTGAAAGCTGAGCGGCAGCGACCATCCAGCCTTATGCAGAGGATGAATATCCCCGTATGGAAGTGGGAAGCTGTCACTATGGATTTCGTATCGGGTTTGCCTCGATCTAGAAGGGGCAATGACTCGATTTGGGTAGTTGTAGATAGATTCTCGAAGACTGCTCATTTCTTGCCAATAAAGAAGAAGCAGTCAGTAGAGAGTTTGGCTAGATTGTATGTTAGTGGTATCATTAGATTGCATGGTGTGCCGAAGTCGATCATTTTGGATCGAGATCCGAGATTTACTTCGAGATTGTGGAAGGGTCTTCAGGATGCGTTAGGTTCGGAGCTTAAGCTCAGTTCGGCGTTTCATCCCCAGACCGATGGACAGTCCGAGAGGACTATCCAGACGCTCGAGGATATGTTGAGAGCGTGTGTTCTGGATTGGAAGGATGATTGGGAGCGTCATTTACCTCTTGTGGAGTTCGCATACAACAACAGCTTTCATGCTAGTATTGGTATGGCTCCATTCGAGGCATTGTATGGTAGGCCCTGCAGATCTCCTTTATCTTGGGAGGAGACTGGTGATAGGCAGTTGATCGGACCGGAGTTAGTTCAGGAAACTTCGGATAAGATTCAGCTTATCAGGAAGAGGCTTGTTGCGGCACAGGATAGGCAGAAGAGTTATGCCGACAACAGAAGGAAGGATTTGGAGTTCGAGGTTGGCGATCATGTCTTCTTGAAGATATCGCCTACTCGTGGTGTCGTCAGATTTGGCAGGCATAGCAAGCTAAGCCCTAGATTCATTGGCCCATATGAGATTCTCAGACGTTTGGGCAGCGTGGCATATGAGCTAGCATTACCCCCAGCTTTGGCTAGCGTTCACCCTGTATTCCACGTGTCTATGCTCAAGAAGTATGTCCGAGATCCATCTCATGTGATTAGTCATGAGCCAGTGGAGATCCAGCTAGATCTTTCGTATGTCGAGCAACCAGTAGCCATTCTTGACCGGAAGGTTCAGCATCTCCGGAACAAGAGAATCGCATCGGTGAAGGTCCTATGGCGGAACTTCTCACGAGAGGAGGCTACTTGGGAGCTTGAGGATGCGATGAAGAAGAAGTATCCCCTTTTGTTTGAGTAGTGTCGTTCTAACTTTGAGGACGAAGTTTCTTTAAGGGGGAGAGGGTGTAAGGCCCTCGAATTTCCGTCACATTATTTGTATTTGTGTGTGTGTATTTGTGCTTGTGTATGTATATACATATTTACGTACGTATTAATTAGTACAATTACGTGTGCATGTGTTTATACTATATGTAAATAATGCATGTATTGAATGGTGATAGTATGGATACACTACCATATACATATTGCATGTATATATGCATGGTATGCATGGTTTTCTGCATATTTTAGAATTCTGGCCGAAGGCCAGATTGGCGTCAACCCCTAGCCGTTGAGGTGGTGTCAGCGTCCAGACATGGACGCCAACACTAATCCTGGCGTCTAACGATATGGACGTCGATTTCTCTGGCCTACATGCGTTGCAGAGCCAGAAATTCCGGAAACAAGAAAGCTCAGCCATTGGGGAGCTGTCCCCAACGGCTCTGAGAGCTATCTTGTCACCCTGTGAGTGGGAGAGAGGCCTCCCCATATGTCTGAAACCGGATCTGCCTTCTCCTACCCCTCTCTTCACCTTTGCAAGAGAGAAGCAAGAGGAGAAAAACCCTAGAGGGAGCTGTGAGAAAACCCCCACTTTGCACCCAAAGATCTGACCCCCTGAAGCTGTATCCGGCCATCTTCCTCGACAAGAAGCTTGCTGGACTGAAGGAGAAGACCTCCCCGACATTCCCTTGCTGTGGAGATCATCCAGGAGCCCGGAGGAAGGAGATCTAGGAGGACGTTCTGCACCTTCTTGGGACTGCCCAAGGAGGGCTTCACCAGCACCCTAGATCCATTGGAGCAATTTCTAAAAGGCAAGTGACCTAACCATAATGTCCCCGTATGTGTCTAGGTCGATTCTACAATTTTTATGAATTTTCCCTTGTGTCCTAGACCCCCAAATTCACCCCAACTTGAGAGCTCGGGTCTGTGTTTCTGCACAGACCTGCATTGACGGCAAGGTCACTAGACACTGAGATTATGCTTGGCGTCCATCGACCATGCCGCTGACACTGAGTCAGCGGCCAGAGACTGCCGCCAAGTTCCTCTGGACAGAACAGTGACATGTTCTGCCCTTCCTATACAACTATTTTCGGTATGGTTTCCGTGATGAGGATATATGGTAACCCTATACATTATGTATACTGTTAAATGTGGTGTGTGGATGAGTGTGATGTGTGGTGGTGAATGTTAGATAATTGTATCCCATGAATTTGTAAGCATGATTTGTCGATAATCTTGCCAATCTATGTTTTATGATTAGGACTAGTCTGAATGCATCAGTTTTGTCAGATCATGAAGATTAGTGGATCAGTATACGTATACTCAATTTTTTATAAATTGTCCATGCTTGCATAAATTGCTAATAAATTCGGTTTGGTAAATAAAAAGCAATGAAAGAAAGATTTGTGGTGATCGATCTATGGTTGTATGATTTAGGGTAAATTCTGTATTCTCAGGTCATGCATATAACAGTAGTCTCTTTTCAAACAGTAAGTGGCAAAAATGCATGATGTGTTAAACTCCATGTCAACTTAAATTGTGAATGGCATGCGAAATAGGTATTTGATTTTCTGTAAATTCTATTTAGCTCAGAAAAATCTAACAAATTGAATGTATGACCTTGAACCCGAAAATATTATGTGGTTAAAATTTCAGGTCATTTGGACCAGTATATAAGGAGTTATGTATTTTCCATGTGAAATGTAAAAATCTGTGTATGTTATCGTGAGGTGGTTAGATATTGTTCAAACCCAACCTGATTAGTGAATTTACTGTGTGTTAAACTCCTGAAATCTGTAGTGCCATGTCAGGAAAAACAGAGATATGCATGTGAGTGAGAAAGTGAATGAGATGAAAAGTGATATGTGTAAAACCATGTGTAAAATCGGTAAAATGTGTAATGTGTAACTGTGCCAATGTGACACTGCTTCCGTAGAGGGCAGTGGAACTGTATCAGGGAAAAGTCCCCCTGAGAAAGTTCAATGTGTAAGTGACCCTAAGGGCATTAGGGGGAAATCCTGGAGGTGGACAAGTACCACTGGTTAGGGTGGAGACTTGTTCTCCCGGTCTGCGCAGTCCAAGAGTCGCCATTGGAATGCCTAGATGGCGTCTATGTGTAATGTGATGTGTATATGTCCTTCTTTGGTGGTTTGGACTATGTGTCACGGCACCTAAAATGTGAATGTGTAATGTGTAATGTGTATGTGTTCATGTGTTAATGTGTAAGTGAACCATGTGAAATGTGTATGTGTAAAGTGTAACCATGTGAATTGGAAATTTGTGTAAATAAAATGTGAAACTAAAAATGTGAGAATATGACATTGAAATCCATGTGAGAAAAATCTGAAACCATGTGAAATTAGTAAGTTCATGTTGTTATCATCATGTTTATATGTGCAAAAATGTCTAGAATTCATGTTAGGGATAATTGATGAGCACGTGTACAAAATAGCATGATTGGTTGTTCACGTGGTATGTTTTAAACAACATTGTAGCTCTCATGTGTAGGTTTACAGCCATTAAACCATGTGAAACCAGCAACTTAAAGCATGTGAAAATGTCTATGTATGTACGTAAGAACATGTAAAACTCATGCTAGTTGTGTTTTCCTTCATATATGCACAGTGTTCATGTTGGTAGCTCTCATGTCTTGGTTCTTTAAAGGCAAAATTTCACGAGTAAATTGAATAGAGAGCATGTGATAGGTAAGTTTTATTCTTAGAAATCTGAAAGCATGATCCATGTATAAATTGTAAAACTTTCATGATAGGTTGAAACTTTCAAATGACTAGCATGCCATGTGTTGAAAATTTGAATGTGCATGTAGAAACCGGCTATGACTTATACGTGTATGGTATGAGTAGTGTTGCTTGCTGAGTCTTTAGACTCACTCCTTGCTTCGGCGTACAGGTGTAGTTGGTGACGTGGCACCGTTGGAGGAGACAGGTAGACGGACTCCGAGCGTGGAGATTAGTCTTGGAGTTTCTTTGTGACTTGTGCATTTCATAGTATGTAATTTGAACGTTGTACTAGAGTTATCATGAAAAGAATGTATAAGTGTGGACATTATGTATTTAAATTTCAGAAATTTAAATTATGTGAACTTTTAGCTCTTAATGTTAATTGCGAATTTCATGTATGTTTAATGTGGATGATGAATAAATGAAGACAGTTGTCTTTTACTTCCGCTACTCTGTTGTATATTCGCGTGTATCTCAGCTGTTTGTATCATTTGGGTAAATGTCCCACTGTGAGGACTCTCGCTATACCGACGTGGGTTGGTATAACCGTACCGGTATAATGAGGACCGTCACAGGGGATGTCTTCTAGAGTTGGTTTCTTCTTTTCCGTCGTCATGACCAAAACTAGGAAAGCATCACAACCCTGGTTGATCGGCTTGGAAGCCTTTAAAGAGGATATCAAGACAAGGTGTTTATGATAACGGGTGCCACGTAGTGATAGAGTTGGAAGGTTTGGTCTTTTAAAGGTGACCCTTCTATGACGGCAATTTACATCAGCATCATATTCAATTAGCCAATCGACACCCAATATGGCGTCATAACCCTTCATGTCTAAACAGATGAGGTCAGCAAGGAGATTATGTCCTCCAATTATAGTTTCACATTTTGGCAAGTAGTGGGTGAGTTTAGATTCTGAGCCAAGTGGAGAAGCTATAGTCGTCTTGGATTTTATAGGTACAGGTTTGACAGGTAGAGTTGCAGCAAATGTGGTGGAAATAAATGAATATGCAGCTCCAGTATCAATAAGCACAAAAGTAGGTTGAGAGTGTATGGAAATGGTACCTTCCACCATACCCCCTTCCTCAAGTAGGTCAGCTTCAGCGACAACATTAAGGCGTCCCTGACACCGTGGTACGTTCTGAGCTTTGTTTGGCTGGTCCATCAGTATAGGACAGTCAGGAATACAGTGGTCACAACCACCACACCTCAAGCATGCCCTGAGCTTCTTCCAGCATTCCTCAGCTCGGTGCCCTGGCTTATCACAGAATCGACAGTTCTCAGCTAATTGCCTTCCTTCTACCTTGACCTTCTTGTCCACAACAAACTCTCTCCCAGCATTTGGCCGCTTGTTGTTGTTGTTAAAGGTGTTGTGGTTGTGGTTGTTGTTGTTATGAAAAGTTGAAGCAATATTAGGTGCTCCCTTCTTGACGAAGACCAGCTTTGAGTTGTCTTTCCCCCGCATGCCTTCCACTTTGGCCATGGTGTCTTCTACCGGCTGAGCTCTTTGGACCATCTCAGTGTAGGTTTGAATGTTGTGAGGTCCGAGCTTCTCGATGAGCATGGGCCTGAGCCAATACATGAACCTGTTGGCCTTCAGTCTTTCTGTGCCCACCAGATGTGGGGCATACACTGCCAGACGAGCGAACTGAGCTTCATACTCAGCCACAGACATGCTTTTTTGTTTTAGTGCGGCAAACTCCACCGCCTTCTTTTCCTTAAATCTTTCAAAGAAATATTTTCCCTGAAATATCTCCAGGAATCCAGCCCACTCCAGTTCAACAGATGAGCCGACGTAGCCTTCCACCATGCCCGGGCATCCTTAGTAAATTGAAAAGTGGCCAGGACCACCTTCTCCCTGTTAGTGCATTGCATTACTTGGAAAATTCTTTCTATTTCCTCTTGCCAATTCTCTACCTCATCTGGGTCAGGGGATCCAGAGAAATGAAGAGGGTTCAAACTCCTAAGGTTGCAGTGTAAGTCACCAGCTCCATTCCTAGCCGCGACAGCCGGATTACCAGCCTGGACCACATTTTGTAACGCTTGAGTCAGTCCAGCCATTGTTTCTTGCATAGCTTGCCACTGATTGCGAGCCATTGCAGTTTTGTGTAAGAGTTATGGGGGTTCTTGAGAAAAGGATAGAAACCAATTAATGTCTCTAGATACATTATAAGAGTCTATGAGTAGGAGTGTTTGTCAATTTTAACATATTCCCAGTCTCTACCCATTCTCCCTAGGTACTATATTTAATTTCCATGACCTAGGTTCCATAGATATCTCTTATTTCTGAGACATATATTGTAACATCGTGTGCTTTTCGGATCCTTATGGATCATGTGTGTAATGGTTGTGATGGCCATTGTGAGGCTAGTGTGGTTTGGACGTGTGATGTGTGCAGGTGTGGTACAGGTTTGGTCCTGAAATAAGATAGAACCTGCTGCAGTTGATTAGGGGTTGACGGACAGATGTGGTCGTTGACTGGTTTGGCGTCCATCGAAGGTGACGCCAACCTTATGAACTTAACGGCAGGCTTTGTGGACATCTACTGTGACGGTTCCCTAAACGGCATTAGGGTTGACGCCAACCTGTGTGACCTACAGAATATAGGTCTACCCGAGGACAGTTTCCCCAGCTCATTCTCCCTCTCCCTTGCCCTGTTTTCACCCCCCTTGCTTCCCCACTACTTCCAACAGTTGTAAAAGGGTAGTTGGAGGATCGTGGAACGTGAGGTGGTGACGAATAGGCCAAGGAAACGCCGGAGTGAGGTGTAATCGCCATAGGAGCTCGTGGAGGGTTTGGTGCGAAGCAAGAGAATTTAGGAGGTTTAAGTGCGTATTGAGGTAGGGAATGATCCCTTTAGTCCCTATAGGTTGTGATAATGCATTTGGAAAGCATGAATTCGCATGATAATTGTGTTTTTGGGAATGGTTCTTCATGCGGGGTTAATGGGTGGTTTGATCAATTTAACAATGGAAACATGTTGTTTCGAGTTGATTAGGATTCATGCATGCTAGAGAAGGTGATTCCTCGTGTTTTTCTATTGGTTTTAGGGCTGGGAATATCTGAGGTATCAGCCCAGGGTTTCTATGAAGTTGATGGCCGAAGATCTTGGCGTCAACATCGATTGACGCCAAGTTCTTCAGCTGGGAGATTAACGGACAGATACCTTGCCGTTTACATCCCATTGACGGCAGTCGATGTTGCCGCCAACATGTTTTTATGAAAATGTTGTTATATCAGATATTTAATGATATCGAGCGGTGCAATGATAATTTTGGTGCACCTAGTGTACGTGCTTTCTGAGACTAGCGTACTGGGTACGCAGTTGGCTGGTTCTTTAGCGTACTGGGAATTTGCAGATGTATTTCCAGATGAGTTGCCTGGTTTAGCTCCACATAGAGAGGTGGACTTTACTGTTGAGTTGTTGCCGGGTACCATGCCGATTTCTAAAGCACCTTATCGAATGGAACCGGCAGAGCTCAAAGAGTTGAAGAAGCAATTGGAAGAATTGCTAGAAAAAGGGTTTATTAGGCCAAGCCATTCCCCGTGGGGAGCACCAGTGTTATTTGTGAAAAAGAAGGATGGAAGTTTTCAAATGTGTATTGATTATAGAAAGTTGAATGATGTGACCATTAAAAATAAGTACATGTTGCCAAGAATAGATGATTTATTTGACCAATTGCAATCAGCCAAGGTGTTTTCTAAAATTGACTTGAGGTCAGGGTACCATCAGTTGAGAATCAGAGAGAAGGATATAGATAAAACAGCTTTCCGGACTAGATATGGTCACTATGAGTTTGTGGTTATGCCGTTTGGGCTAACCAATGCTCCTGCAGCTTTCATGGATCTGATGAATAGAATTTTTCATCCGTATTTGGACCAATTCATTGTGGTCTTTATAGATGATATTCTGATTTATTCAGCTTCTGAAGAGGAGCATGCTGCTCATTTGAGGTTTAGTCTTCAGTTATTAAGAGATAATCGATTGTTTGCTAAATTTAGTAAGTGTGAGTTCTGGTTGAAGGAAATTCAGTTTTTGGTCATGTCATCTCAGCAGATGGAGTGGCAGACGATCCAAGTAAGGTAGAAGCTGTAATGAAGTGGGAAGTGCCTAAGACAATTACAGAGATTAGAAGTTTCTTGGGGCTGGCAGGTTATTATAGGAGCTTCATACAAGATTTTTCTAAGATTGCGGCACCCATGACTAGACTGACTAGGAAGGGTGTGCCATTTGTATGGTTCGGGGAGTGTTAGAGAAGTTTTATGGAATTAAAGAAAAGGCTTACTTCAGCACCGATATTGACACTATCGACAGGAAGTGGTGGATTTGTTGTGTATACAGATGCACCTAGAAAAGGGCTGGGCGCAGTATTAATGCAGCATGGCAAAGTGATAGCCTATGCGTCCAGGCAATTGAAGCCAGCAGAAGAGAATTATCCCACTCATGATTTAGAACTGGCAGCAGTTATATTTGCTTTGAAAATGTGGAGGCATTATTTGTATGGCAAAAGACTTGAAATTTTTACAGACCATAAAAGTTTAAAGTATATCTTTTCTCATAAGGAGTTAAATCTTCGCCAGCGTAGATGGGTGGAATATTTGAAGGATTATGATTTTAGTTTGGCTTACCATCCGGGTAAGGCCAACATTGTTGCTGATGCCTTAAGCAGGAAGGCTTATGTAAGTCATATGACGATTAAAGAATGGAAGTTGTATGAGGAGATAGCAAAAAACTCCTTGTACGTGCCAAGTAGTCAGCGACGGGCAGTACTAGCCAGTAGTACTGTAGAACCGTCTTTGTATTGGCAAATTGTTGAAGCTCAGAAAGCAGATGCAAATTTAGTCGAAATTGTGAAAATGGAAGGGGTTACCCTTGATGATAATTGTGTGGTCAGGCTCAGAGGTAGGTTATTTGTACCAGCAGAAAGAGAGGTGAAGCAGAGAGTGTTAGAAGAGGCTCATAAATCTCGGTACACTATCCATCCAGGCAGTACCAAGATGTATCAGAATCTGAGGAAGCATTTCTGGTGGCCTTATATGAAAAAGGAAATAGTTGAGTTTGTTTCAAGATGTGCTGTGTGTCAGCAAATTAAGGCAGAGCATCAGAAGCCTGGAGGTCTATTGCAACCGTTACCCATTCTGCAGTGGAAGTGGGATGATATTGCTATGGACTTCGTGGTAGGCTTACCGAGAACAGCATCAGGTCATAATGGAATATGGATGTTTGTTGATAGACTGACTAAAGTGTGCAGATTAGTGCCAGTGAGTATGTCTTGGCCAGTGGATAAATTAGCAAAAGTGTATGCTGATAGAATTATTCCACTTCATGGTGTACCGATGTCAATTGTATCAGATAGAGATCCCAGGTTTACTTCAGGTTTTTGGAGGAGCCTGCAGAGAGTTGTAGGCACTGAGTTGAGGTATAGCTCAGCTTATCACCCGCAGACGGATGGTCAAACAGAGAGAACTATCCAGACAATTGAAGATATGTTGCGAGCTTACTGTTTAGTTTGGGGTGGTAGCTAGGAGCATCATTTGGGTATGGTAGAATTTGCTTATAATAATAGTTACCATACCAGCCTTGGGATGGCACCGTATGAAGCTTTATATGGAAGACTCTGTAGAACACCCTTAAATTGGCATGAAGTGGGAGAAAGGCAATTAGTGGGCCCTGAGTTGGTTCAGCAAACTACAGAGTTGGTAAAGTTTATCAGGAAAAATTGCAAACAGCTCAGAGCAGGCAGAAAAGTTATGCTGATAATCGGAGAAGGCCACTTCATTTGAAGTTGGAGATTATGTTTTTCTGAAAATTTCTTCTAGCAAAGGTATAGTAAGGTTCAGTAAGAAGGGAAAGCTGAGTCCGAGATATGTGGGACCCTTCCAGGTATTGGAAAGAATTGGGGAGACAGCTTATAGATTGGATTTGCTAGCAGATTTTGCAGATGTTCATGATATTTTTTCATGTCTCCATGTTAAAGAAGTGTATTGAGGACCTAGCGCAGATAATCAGTTATCAAGGAAGTGATTTGAGACCGGACATGTCCATGCCAGAATATCCGGTACAAATTACTGATCGCAAGACGAAAAGATTGCGAAATAAAGAAATTGAGTTAGTTAAAGTCAGATGGGAGAATAGGCTGGGTGGTGAGGATACCTGGGAATTAACCGATGAAATGGCTAAAGGATATCCTTACTTGTTTAAGTAATGTTTTAAATCTTTTTAGATGATAGTATGTGTAAATATATGTGTACATTGTGTGGTGAAATTATGTTATGAATTTCGAGGACGAAATTCATTTTTAGATGATAGTAATGTAACGTTGCGCATTTTTCGGATCCTCGTGGATTGTGTATTTAGCGCTTGTGGCGGCCAATGTGGCTTGTGAGCCATGTGTGTGCATGTTTCTGGGGCTTACTGGGCCGACAGTTTGGGCCTGCAGTACCCTAGATTGCTCAGCCTGTCATCGTGACAGGAGGGTCTGTCGCGTTCTTAACGCGACAGAGGTGGCCGTCGCGTTCATGTGGCCGCCTTAGTGCACTGAACGTCTGCATGTGCGCCACGTGTAGCATTTAGAGCAGCGGGCGTCGAGAAGGCGACGCTCAAGTCCGTCGCGACCTGGTCGCGACGCCACGATCCGTCGCGTTTCGAACCGCAGCAGGTTTTTAAATAACCCACCGCCAAGCAGAACTCTCAAGGTTTCTGCTCAGCTAAGGGGAGGTGCTGTGGCGATTTCAGCTGGGTTTCGGCATCTTCGGCGTGTCCTCGCTGTAGGGAGTCTGGGAGAAGCAGGGGAAACGTTGGGAGATCGCTATGTAGTGTGTTCTTCGTGAAGGTAGGTGAATTCTTCCTGTTTTTTTTTGTGTAAAACATGGGATAGGGTTTCAATCAGTTTAATGCGTTTATAACAATAGATACCATGCTTAGGTCTTCATAAAAGCATGAAAACAAAGGATTAAGGGTGGTTTGTATTGTAGAAATGGGCTGTCATGGAGAGAGTCCAAATTAGGGTTCCCGCCTGAAAAGGCGACGGTTCCCTATGTCGCGTTCTGAATGCGACACAGCGATGTGTCGCGTTAAGGACCGAAAGGCGACAGGCAAGTAGGTCGCATTCTAGATATGAAGGCGACATGTCGCGGCGACGCCTTCTGAAGGGCGACCCTATGGGCTGTCGCGACTTGGCCCGAGAGGCCCTGTGTGTGCATGGTTTACGCATGTGATTATCCGATTATCGTTATTGGTACGCTCAGTGTTAGTGAGCAGTGCATTGGCAATTGTGGCACTCTGGGAAGCACGTGGTTTTCGAGGCTAGCTCACAGGTTACGTAGCTAGCTAGTAGTTTGACTGTGGACATAATGTCCACACGAGGCAGGTGGTGTTCACTTGTTGTGGACCATCAGTACACGAGGTTTACGTGAGGTTTCACGTGGTTTTTGCGGTGCACACGTGGTTTCTGTGTGCGTGTCAGGTAGTAGACACCTACCGTGGTTACCTCTCCAGTTGGGTGCCCCAGGTTCTCTGTGAGCCAGGCTGTTAGCTCGGGGCTTTGTCCCGGTACTTGTGCTGTACCGTCGAGGTCTGTGTCGTCTAACCTGGACACCCTCACTCCTTAGTTTGAGTTGTATGTCTGGCGGAGGGAAAGACGACAGTGGGACAGTGACTCTTGAGTTTGTTTTTAGTCACTTGTAGCGCACTCTTAGTTGGGGGTACGGACACCAGTTGTCGACACTGGTCCCCGACTAGTCCTTTTCCAGTGCCTCACTCTAGCCAGCCTAGGCCAGAGTTTCTAGAGGTGCCAGGCATGGGCCTGCGACCGTGTGGTCCGCAGGTGGTGGTGTTTAGTTGGTCTCCACAGTTGCTTATCTTTTTCACGTGGAGCGGCAGCTGGACCTTTCGTCCGTGGCTGCGAGACTGAGAGGTAGACCTGTGTTAGTTTGTCCGAGTCTGTTGCTGGTGTCGCGAACCAGTCTACATGGCTCGAGTGTGGCGGTCTCTACTGTAGCTCGTACACGTGTTGGAGTTTTGCCGTTTATTTATTACAGCTATTTTATGCAGTCAGCTAGCGGTGAGTTTATTTATAGCTTTAATATTCTGTTTAGTTGTGCTATAAACTGCTAGCATAGTTTACTGCTTTCGGTACTTGTGTTTGTTTTGCTCAGTGTTGGGGGAGTTCCCTACTGAGCCAGTGACTAGCGAGGCTCACCCCTACTCCCCACAGGCGAGGGCGAGGAGGAGGTTTCTCTACCGTCGTCCAGTTCGGAGCCTCGACGTAGCGGTGTTGGCCCAGCGCCTCCAGCAGTGTAGCTTTTCTTTCTTCAGTTGTACCTGTTGCACCTCGGGGTATGCCCCAGGCTTGTGTGCTTTCCTTTATTTCTTTTGAAGTTGGCTATGTAAAACCTTGTATATTATAAATGCAATGGTGTTTTCCTTTGTGCTTTCACGGACTAGTGTGTGGTATCCCTTGCGAGGCTTCGGCCTGTTCGCGGGAGACGGACTCGGGTCAAGTACGTTACTAGTTTAACGGGCTTGGACGAGGCGTTCCGTCACAAGGTAAGTGTTCATGCCAACTACCTCCAAAGTGTAGAAAACAAGCTCTAAGCATATCTTCAATCACCTGGTTTGTTCTCTCCGTCTGACCATCTGTTTACGGATGGAAAGCCACGCTAAAGTTCAGTTTAGATCCCAAGGAATAGTGCAGTCCTTTCCAAAAGTGGGATGTAAACCTAGGATCTCTATCAGACACGATAGACACCGGTACTCCATGTAATTTGACTATTTCCTTCACATACAATGTAGCCAGAACATCCACTGACCACTTATTCTTTACTGGCAAAAAGTTGGCAGACCTAGTTAAACGGTCGACTATTACCCATATGCCATCGAATCCACCTCCAGACTTAGGTAGTCCGAAAATAAAGTCCATCCCTATACCTTCCCATTTCCATGCCGAGATTTCTAGGCGTTTAAGCTTACCTGCAGGTCGCAAATGTTCCGCCTTGATCTTTTGACATGTTAAGCATCGGGCGACATATTTTGCCACCTCCCTCTTCATATTAGGCCACCAAAAGCTTCTTTTCAAATCCTGATACATTTTAGTACTTCCAAGATGAATGGTATACCTGGTCTTGTGAGCCTCATCCATAATCATCTTCTTTGTCTCCACATGGTCAGGTACACAGACTCGATCCCGGAACAATAGTCTTCCTTCTTCGGTTAGAGAGAAATCCGGCCTCTGGTCTAGATTAGCCTTAATCTCCATGAGCACAGGGTCATTGTCTTGGAGTGCTATAATATCCTCCAATAGTGTAGGTTGTGCTCTAACACTAGAAATAAGGCATCCCTTCTTCTTGATGTTAGCATCAATATTTAACTTGGCAAAGTCTTCTAATAACCTCCATTCTCCCACCATTAGACTCGACAATGTGATCATTGGCTTTCTACTTAGTGCATATGCCACAACATTTGCTTTACCTAGATGATATTGGATAGTGAAGTCAAAGTCTTTGAGATACTCCAACCTCCTCCGTTGTCTCATATTTAGTTCTTCTTGAGAAAACATATACTTCAAGCTTTTATGGTCAGAAAACACAATGAACTTCTCACCATAAGGATAATGATGCCATATTTCAAGGCGAAGACTACAACAGCTAGCTTCAGATCATGTACAGGATAATTGTCCTCGTGCTTCTTCAATTGTCTGGATGCGTAGCATATGACTTTTCCATTTTGCATCAGCACACAGCCTAGGTCGATCCCAGATGCATCTGTGTATACTTCAAAACTACCCCCAGTCACTGGCAGTGTTAGTACAGGTGCTGAGGTGAGGTGCTCTTTTAATGCCCTAAAGCTTTCTTCACATTCAGTAGTCCATGCAAATGGATTCTCCTTCCTGGTAAGCCTGGTCAATGGTACAACTATCTTTGAAAAATCTTTAATGAAATGGCTATAATAACCAGCTATACCCAGAAAGCTCTTGATCTCTAACACAGTTGTCGGCCTTGCACAATTCTTTACCGGCTCCACCTTAGATGGATCTACAAAGATTCCCTCCTTGATATGATGTGGCCAAGGAAAGACACTTCCTCCATCCAGAATTCACACTTACTAAGTTTTGCATAGAGTTGATTATCTCTAAGCACTTGTAGATCAACCTTCAGATGTTCTTCATGTTCTTCCTTTGACTTGGAATAAATGAGGATGTCATCAATGAACACTACTACAAACTGGTCTAAGTATGGCCTATATATTGTTCATAAGTTGCATGAAAGCCGCTGGAGCATTTGTTAAGCCAAACGACATGACCACAAACTCATAGTGACCATATCTACTCCCGAATGCAGACTTGTGTATATCCTCTTCCTTGATTCTCAGTTGATGGTAGCCTGATCTTAGATCTATCTTGGAGAAATATATGCACCAGAAATGTGATCGAACAGCTCATCGATGAGGGGCAGTGGATACTTGTTCTTTATTGTCAACTGGTTTAACTGACGGTAGTCAATGCAAAGCCTCATTTGTGACGGCCCTCATTATACAGGTACGATTATACCAACCCACGTCGGTATAGCAAGAGTCCTCACAGTGGAACATTTACCCAAACAATACATATAGCTGAGATACTCGCGAATATACAACAGAGTAGCGGAAGTAAAAGACAACTGTCTCCATTCATTCATCATCCACATTTAACATACATGAAGTTTGAAATTAACAATAAGGAACTAAAAGTTCACATAATTTAAATTGCTGAAATGAAAATACATAATGTCCACACTTATACATTCTTTTCATGATAATTCTAATACAATGTTCAAAGTACATACTATGAAATACACAAATCACAAAGAAGCTCCAAAACTAGCTAATCTCCGCGCTCGGAGTCCGTCTCCACTGTCTCCTCCAAAGGTGCCACGTCACCAACTACACCTGTATGCCGAAGCAAGGAGTGAGTCCAAAGACTCAGCAAGAAACACTACTCATAGCATACACGTATAAGTCATAGGGGTTTCTACATGCACATTCAACATTTACAACACATGGCATGCGATCATTTGAAGGTTTCAACCTATCATGAAAGTTTTACAAGTTTATACATGGATCATGCTTTCAGATTTCTAAGAATAAAACTTTACCTATCACATGCTCTCTATTCAATTTACTCATGAAATTTTGTCTTTAAAGAACCGAGACATGAGAGCTACCCACATGAACATTGTGCATACATGAAAGGAAAACACGACTAGCATGGATCCTACATGTTTTTAAACACATACATAGACATTTTCACATGCTTTAAGTTACTGGTTTCACATGGTTTAATGGCTGAAAACCTATACATGAGAGCTACAATATCGCTTAAAACAAATCATGTGAAAACCGATCATGCTATTTGCACACGTGCTCATTAATTATCCCTAACATGGATTCTAGGCATTTTTGCACACATACACATGATAATAAAACATGAATTTACTGATTTCACATGGTTTCAGATTTGTCTCACATGGATTTCAACAACATATTTTCACATTTAGAATTTCACATTTTCTTTACACAAGTTTTCTCTTTCACATGGTTACACTTCACACATACACATTCACATTGTTCACTTACACATTTACACATGGACACATACACATTACACATTCACATTACACATTTTAGGTGTCGTGACACATAGTCCAAACCACCAAAGAAGGACATATACACATCACATTACACATAGACGCCATCTAGGCATTCCAATGGCGACTCTTGGACTGCGCAGACCGGGAGAACAAGTCTCCACCCTAACCAGTGGTACTTGTCCACCTCCAGGATTTCCCCTAATGCCCTTAGGGTCACTTACACACTGAACTTTCTCAAGGGGACTTTTCCCTGATACAGCTCCACTGCCCTCTACGGAAGCAGTGTCACATTGGCACAATTACACTTTACACATTTTACCGATTTACACATGATTTTACGCATAGCACTTTTCATCTCATTTACTTTCTCACTCACATGCACATCTGTTTTTTCCTAACATGGCACTACAGATTTCAGGAGCTTAACACACAGTAATTTCACCATTCAAGTTAGGTTAAGCACTATCTAATCACATTACGAGAACATACATCGATTATTGCCTTTCACATGAAAAATACATAACTTTTTATATACTGGTCCAAATGACCTAAAATTTTAACCACATGCTATTTTCGGGTTCTAGATCATACACTCAATTTTTCAGATTTTTCTGAGCTAAATGGAATTTACAGAAAATAAAACACCTATTTAGCATGTTATTCACAACTTAAGTTAACATGGGTTTAACACATCTTGCAATTTGCCACTTACTGTTTAAACAGAGGCTACTAACATATGCATTATTTGAGAATACAAGATTACCCTAAATCATACATCTATAGATTAATCATCACAATCTATCTTGTATGTCTTTTTACTTACCGACCGGATTTATTGGCAATTTATACAAGCATGGATAATTTAACAAAATTGCATACACATATACTGACCCACTAATCTTCATGATCAGACAAAACCAAGGCATTCAGACTAATCATAATCATGAAACATGGATTTGCAAGAGTTCAACAAGTCATGCTCACAAGTTTAAGGGATACATATTCCACATTCACCACCGCACATCACACTCATCCACACACCACAATTGACTATATACATAGAGGATAGGATTACCATATATCCTCATCACGGAAACCATACCAAAATTAATGTAAAGGAAGGGTAGAATAGTTCACTGTTCTGTCCAGAGGAACTTGGCGGCAGTCTCTGGCCGCTGACTAATGGTCAGCGACATGGTCGATGGACGCCAAGCATGATATCGACGTCCATTGACCTTGCCGTCAATGCAGGTCTGTGCAGAAACACAAACCCGAGCTCTCAAACTTGGTGAATGGGAGGGTCTAGGACTCGAGGAAAAATCCATAAAAAATAGAAACGACCTAGACACATACGGGAACATCATGGATAGGTCACTTGCCTTTTAAAATTTCTCCAAAGGATCTAGGGTGTTGGTGAAGCCCTCCTTGGGCAGTCCCAAGAAGTGCAGAACTCCCTCCTAGATCTTCTTCCTCCGGCTCCTGGATGATCTCCACAGTAGGGGGATGTCGGGGAAGCCTTCCTCGTCGATCCAGCAACCTCCTTGAAGTAGCAGATCTCCGAAAAATCTTCAGGTTGGGGAATTTTTGGGTTCCAAAGTGGGGTTTTCTCTCAGTTTCTCTCTAGGGTTTTCTTTTCTCTTTTCTCCTCTTGCAAGGGTGAAGAGAGGAGTGGGAAGAGGCCATTTCGGGTTCAGACATAAGGAGAGTCTCTCTCCCACTCACCAGGTGACTTGACAGCCTTCAGAGCCGTTGGGGACAGTCTCCCAATGGCTGGCTTTCTTGCTTCAGAAGTTTGCAGCTCTGCTGCGCATGCAGGCCAGAGAGATTGGCGTCCATGTCGCTGGACGCCTGGATTAGTGTTGGCATCCATGCCTGGATGCTGACACCACCTAAACGGCTAGGGGTTGACGCCAAGATGGCCTTCGGCCAGTAGTCTAAAATATGCAGAAAACCATGCATACCATGCATATATACATACAATATGTATAAGGTAGAGTATCCATACTATCACCATTCAGTACATGCATTATTTACCTCTTAATATAAGCACATGCCCCGTACTTGTACTAATTAATACGTACGAACATGTCCATACATACACAGCATAATATACGCACACAAATACAAATAATGCGACGGAAATTCGGGGTCTTACTCATTGATCTGTCTTTCTTCCTGACAAATAGTACTGGCACTCCCCAAGAATTGTGCTAGGCCTGATAAAGCCTTGAGTAATTCCTAGATCTGCCTTTTCAACTCCTGCAATTCAATAGGGGACATATGATACAAGCTTTTGAAATAGGGGCTGCCACAAGGAGTAACTCAATGGTGAAGTTTACCTCCCGCTCAATTGGTATACCAGGTAATTCCTCTGGGAATACATCAAGATGTTCTCCTCTGGCTATGGGATGTCTTCTAGAGTTGGTTTCTTCTTTTCTTCCCGTCTGTCATGACCAAAACTAGGAAAGCATCACAACCCTTGTTGATCAGCTTGCGCCTTTAAAGGATATCAAGACAAGGTGTTTATGATAACGGGTGCCACGTAGTGATAGAGTTGGAAGGTTGGTCTTTTAAAGCTGACCCTCTATGACGGCAATTTACATCAGCATCAATTCAATTAGCCATCGACACCCAATATGGCGTCATAACCCTTCATGTCTAACAGATGAGTCAGCAAGGAGATTATGTCCTCCAATTATAGTTTCACATTTTGGCAAGTAGTGGGTGAGTTTTGATTCTGAGCCAAGTGGAGAAGCTATAGTGGTCTTGGATTTTATAGGTACAGGTTTGACAGGTAAGTTGCAGCAAATGTTGTGGAAATAAATGATATGCAGCTCCATATCACTAAGCACAAAGTAGGTTGAGAGTGTATGGAAATGGTACCTTCCACCATACCCCCTTCCTCAGGTGGTCAGCTTCAGCGACAGCATTAAGGCGTCCCTGACACCCGGGTACGTTCTGAGCTTTGTCTGGCTGGTCCATCAGCATAGGACAGTCAGAATACGGTGGTCACCACCCCACACCTAAGCATGCCCTGAGCTTCTTCCAGCATTCCTCAGCTCGGTGCCTGGCTTATCACAGAATCGACAGTTCTCAACTAATTGCCTTCCTTCTACCTTGACCTTCTTGTGCACAACAACTCTCTCCCAGCATTTGGCTGCTTGTTGTTGTTGTTAAAGGTGTTGTGTTGTGGTTGTTGTTGTTATGAAAAGTTGAAGCAATATTAGGTGCTCCCTTCTTGATGAAGACCAGCTTTGAGTTGTCTTTCCCTCCCCCGCATGCCTTCCACTTTGGCCATGGTGTCCTTACTACCGGCTGAGCTCTTTGGACCATCTCAGTGTAGGTTTGATGTTGTGAGGTCCGAGCTTCTCGTGAACATGGGCCTGAGCCCATACATGAACCTGTTGCCCTTCAGTCTTTCTGTGCCCACCGATGTGGGGCATACACTGCCAGACGAGCGAACTGAGATTCATACTCAGCCACATACATGCTTTTTTTGTTTTAGTGCGGCAAACTCCACCGCCTTCTTTTCCTTAACTCTTTCAAAGAAATATTTTCCTTGAAATATCCCAGGAATCCAGCCCACTCCAGTTCAGCAGATGAGCCGACATAGCCTCCACCATGCCCGGACATCCTTGGTAAATTGAAAAGTGGCCAGGACCACCTTCTCCCTGTTAGTGCATTGCATTACTTGGAAATTCTTTCTATTTCCTCTTGCCAATTCTCTCCCTCATCTGGGTCAGGATCCAGAGAAATGAAGAGGGTTCAAACTTCTAAGGTTGCAGTGTAAGTCACCAGCTCCATTCCTAGCCGCGACAGTCGGATTACCACCTGGACCACATTTTCTAATGCTGAGTCAGTCCAACCATTGTTTCTTGCATAGCTTGCCACTGATTGCGAGCCTTGCAGTTTTGTGTAAGAGTTATGGGGGTTCTTGAGAAAAGGATAGAAACCAATTAATGTCTCTAGATACATTATAAGAGTCTATGAGTATAGAGTGTTTGTCAATTTTAACATATTCCCAGTCTCTACCCATTCTCCCTAGGTACTATATTTAATTTCCATGACCTTGGTTCCATAGGTATCTCTTATTTCTGAGACATATATTGTAACATCGTGTGCTTTTTCGGATCCTTATGGATCATGTGTGTAATGGTTGTGATGGCCATTGTGAGGCCAGTGTGGTTTGGACGTGTGATGTGCGCAGGTGTGGTACAGGTTTGGTCCTGAAATAAGATAGAACCTGCTGCAGTTGATTAGGGGTTGACGGACAGATGTGGTCGTTGACTGGTTTGGCGTCCATCGAAGGTGACGCCAACCTTATGAACTTAACGGCAGGCTTTGTGGACATCTACTGTGACAGTTCCCTAAACGACATTAGGGTTGACGCCAACCTGTGTGACCTGCAGAATATAGGTCTACCCGAGGACAGTTTCCTCAGCTCATTCTCCCTCTCCCTTGCCCTGTTTTCACGCCCCTTGCTTCCCCACTACTTCCAACAGTTGTAAAAGGGTAGTTGGAGGATCGTGGAACGTGAGGTGGTGACGAATCGGCCAAGGAAACGCCGGAGCGAGGTGTAATCTTCGTAGGAGCTCGTGGAGGGTTTGGTGCGAAGCAAGAGAATTTAGAAGGTTTAAGTGCGTATTGAGTAGGGAATGATCCCTTTAGTCCCTATAGGTTGTGATAATGCATTTGGAAAGCATGATTCGCATGATAATGTGTTTTTGGGAATGGTTCTTCATGCGAGGTTAATAGGTGGTTTGATCAATTAACAATGGAAACATGTTGTTTCGAGTTGATTAGGATTCATGCATGCTAGAGAAGTGATTCCTCGTGTTTTTCTATTGGTTTTAGGGCTGGGAATACCTGAGGTATCAACCTAGGGTTTCTGTGAAGTTGATGGCCGAAGATCTTGGCGTCAACATCGATTGACGCCAGGTTCTTCAGCTGGGAGATTAACGGCCAGATACCTTGCCGTTTACATCCCATTGACGGCAGTCGATGTTGCCGCCAGCATGTTTTTATGAAAATGTTGTTATATCAGATATTTAATGATATCGAGCGGTGCAATGATAATTGTGGTGCACCTAGTGTACGTGGTTTCTGAGACTAGCGTACTAGGTATGCAGTTGGCTGGTTCTTTATGTGTTTACGTGGTGTTCACGTGTAGTGGACTACTAGTGCACGCGGTTTACGTGAGTCTTCACGTGGTTTGTGTGTGACGTGCATGTGTTTTGTGTACGTGGCAAGTAGTACGACGCCTATCGTTGTTACCTCTCCAGTTGGGTGCCCCAGGTTCTCTGTGAGCCAGGCTGTTAGCTCAGGGCTTTGTCCGGTACTTGTGTTGTACCGTCGAGGTCTGTGTCGTCTGACCTGGACACCCTCACTCCTGTTTTTAGTTGTACGTCCGGCTGAGGGAAAGACGACAGTGGGATAGTGACTGCCGTACTTGTCTTTTAGTCACTTGTAGCGTGCTCGTAGTTGGGGGTCAGACACCAGTAGTCGACACTGGTCCCCAGCTAGTCCTTTTCCAGTGCCTCACTCTAGCGAGCCCGGGCCAGGGTCTCTAGAGGTGCTAGGCATGGCCTGCGAACCGTGTGGTCCGCAGGTGGTGGTGTTTAGTCTGGTTCTCCACAGTTGCTTGACCTTTTCACATGAGCGGCAGCTGGACCTTTCGTCTGTGGCTGCGAGATTGAGAGGTTGACCTGTGTTAGCTTGTCCGAGTCAGTCTCTGGTGTCGCGAACCAGTTCACGTGGCTCGTGTTTAGCAGTCTCTACTTTAACTCGTACACTTGTACTGGTTTGCCGTTTAATTATTACAGTTGTTTTTCATAGTCGGCAGACGGTGAGTACTTTTACAGCTTTCATATCTTGCTTAGCTATTCTATAAATTGTTGGTATTGTTTACTGCTTTTGTACCTGTGTTTTTGGTTTACTCGGTTTTGGGGGAGTTCCCTACTGAGCTAGTGACTAGCGAGGCTCACCCCTACCCCCACAGGTGAGAGCGAGGAGGACGTTTCTCGACCGCCGTCCAGTTCAGAGCCGCGACATAGCGGTGCAGGGTCAGTACCTCCAGCACTGTAGTCCCAGTAGTGTAGTTGTAGTAGCAGCAGTGTAGCAGAAATAGTGTAGCTAGTAAGTTACTTTCTTCAGTTGTACCTCGTGGTATGCCCCAGGCTCTTGTACTTTCTTTTCTTTTTCTGGAGTTATGGCTATGTAAACTTGTGAAATATATATATGTGAATTGGTGTGTTCCTTTGTGTTTACACGGACTGTGGTTTGGTATCCCTTGCGAGGCTTCGGCCCGTTCGCGGGAGGCGGACTCGGATCAAGTACGTTATCGGTTTAACGGGCTTGATCGAGGTGTTCCATCACAGTTGGTATCAGAGCAAGGTCTGTGTTAATATAAGGGAACTAGAAAGATACATAGCCTTATTTTGGTCTTTGTACACTGCTGGTAGGGGCCCTGGTTTCTGATAATTTATTGTTTTGTTTTGTTTGGTGTTTTGTTTATGTAGAAGTTTGAAATGGCTGATAGAAGAGATTAGTGTGGTGGAGGAGATGATCCAGAGGAGAGCACTCAGCATATGATAGAGAGGATCTGGGAGAGCCTCACTGATATCCAAAGGAGGATGGATCAGCAGGCGCCGGTACCACCGGTTGCAGTGCCACCTGGGGATGGAGAGACTGTACCTATAGTTCTAGTTCCGCCACCGCCAGGAGTGGAGGTGCCTTTTGTAGCACCCTTGCCACCACCACCACCAGTGTTATTAGCAGAGGAACCAGTGATGCAAGTTGAGAAATTTCTGAGATTGTAGCCGCCTACTTACTCAGGAGGGCCGAATCCAGATACAGCGGAACACTGGGTCCATGAGATTGAAAGAGTCTTTGCGACCATGAGATGTCCGGCAGTAGATAAAGTTGTGCTAGCTGCCTATTAGTTGAAGGGTTTTGCATTAGAATGGTGGTGATTGAAGATGTAGACCACCTTTGCAGGTAGGACAGAAGAGGCTATCACTTGGTCATAATTTCTTGATGTATTTAACGATACATTCTTTTCGATTCAAGTACAGCAAGTGAAGAGAGAGCAGTTTCGGACACTCCAGCAAGGTACTCTTTAGTTTTATAGTACTAGATGCGATTTATGGCACTTAGCCGATATGCGCCTTATGTAGTATCAGATAATAATATGATGGTTGAGTATTTCATTAGAGGTTTGAGAGTAGAGTTGCAGGATGCAATAGTACCTCTCATGTGTAAAATAGTGGAAGAAGCAGCTCAGAGGGCAGCTACGTTGGAGAGGTCTATTTGGACTCGTCAGGTGGGCGAGTCAGGCTCAGGTAGTTTTCGGCTACTACAGCAGTCAATGGGTGCGAGTAAGGGTAAAGCACCAGCAGGACCTTCTTCATCAGGCTTTGGTAAATGGGGCCAGAAATTGAAGCAAGCATTTAAAGGTAAAGGAAGAGGATGGGGAGGTCGTCAGCAATTTCAGCAAGGTCGTGGTAGGCCTGAGGTGGAGGAGTCGCAGCAGAGTACTTCCAGGTAGCCCATTATTCCACCAGGGTATAGATGTTATAACTGCAATCAGCCGGGACATTTGATCCGCAATTGCCCCTATCCGAGAGAGTATGGATATGGAAGAGGTGTGCAACAGCAGCAGCCACAGCAGTTTCAGCAACCGCAGGCAGGTCGTGGAAGAGGAGTACCGCAGCAGCGGGGAAGGGGTCGGGTTATGGCTATCACCCGAGCCTAGGCGGAGGCATCGAATATGATAGAAGGTACTTTACCTCTTTATGATTATTCAGCAAGAGTTTTATTTGATTCGGGTGCCTCTCATTCTTTCATTTCCGAAGAATTTCTGGATTGCATGACTCATCCTTTAGAGGAAAAGTCTTGTGAGTTAGTAGTGGAGGTTCCCTCGGGTGAGTTGTAGCGACCCTCATTATACCAGTACGGTTATACCAACCCACGTCGGTATAGCGAGCGTTGCCACAGTGGGACATTTACCCAACAATAACATTCAGCTGAGATACACGTGAATATAAGAACAGAGTAGCGGAAGTAAAGAACTAATGTCTTCATTTCATTCATCATCCACATTTAAACATACATGATTTGATAACATTTAAAGAACTAAAAGTCCACATAATTAAATTACCAAAAATTTAAAACATAAATGTCCACACTTATACATTCCCTTTCCATAGTAATTCTAATACAATGTTGCAATTACATACTATGAAAATCTCAAAATGTCACAAGCACTCCAACACTCTAATCTCCACGCTCGGAGTCAGTCTCCAACACCTCCTCCGCAAGTGTGTCGTCACCAACTACACCTGTACGCCGAAGCAAGTAATGAGTCTAAAAGACTCAGCAAGTATTCTACACATACCGCACATGCACATATCATGGTAGGTTTTTTTTTTTTTTTCATACACATCCATAAGACGCAACATGTAGCATGCTCGATATTAAACTTTTACAACCTATCATGGTGAATCTACAATTTAACACATGGACTATGCTTTCAGATTTACAGAAATAGAATCACCTATCACATGCTTTCTATTCATTTCTCACATAAAAATCTACCTCCAACCAACTAAGACATGAAAGCCATGAACATACATTTCCGAACATGCATGAAAGGAAACACACCTAACATGGAATCTACACATTACTACGCATATACATGACCATTTTTCATACTTTAAGCTTGCTGGTTTTACATGCTTTAGCAACCATAATCTAACACATGAGAGCTACAACAACGATTTAAATCACAACATGTGAACAATCAAGTATGGAAGTTGTTTACATATCCTTATCAATTATCCTTAACATGATTCTAGGCATTTTGCATACATAAACATGATCCTAACCTAGTAAAGCTACTGTTCAAGCATGATTTCAGATTGTCATAACATAGATTACAAACTCACATCCTCACATTTGGTTTAACATTTTTACACAATTCCAATTTCGCATATTCACACTTTACACATGCACTTTTACACATGTTCACATTCACATTTTTCACATGAACACATACACATTACACATTCACATTTACACTTTCACATTTAGTGCCGTGACACATAGTCCAAACCACCAAAGAAGGACACAACACATCACATCACATAGACGCCATCTAGCAATATAATGGTGACTCTTGGACTGCGCAGACCGGAGAACAAGTCTCCACCCTAACCAGTGGTACTTGTCCACCTCCAGGATTTCCCCCTAATGCCCTTAGGTCACTTACACATTGAACCTTCTCAAGGGGACTTTTTCCTGATACGGTTCCACTGCCCTCTACGGAAGCAGTGTCACATTTGGCACAAGTTACACATTACACATTTTTACCGATTTTAACACATAGGCTTACACATGTCATTTCTCATTTCATTCACTTTCTCACTCACATGCACACTTCTCTGTTTTTCCTAATATGGCACTACAATTACAGAAAATTAGCACTCAGGAATTTTTCACTAATCAGGTTGCTAAATACAAAATCAAACCATTTTTCAAAGTCATGCATTAGTTTCACACTTTTACATGGAAAATTCATATTGCATCCTATACTGGTCCAAATGACCTGAAATTTTAACCACAGGCTAATTTCGGGTTTAGAATCCCACATGCAAAATTTCAGATTTTTCTGACTCCAAATGAAATTTCAGAAAATTAACCATCCATTCCACACTAATATTCATAATGCGATTTAACATGGAGTTAAACAAAATCACAAATTTTAACCGCTCACTGTCTGCACCCTAGCATGCACAGGGTCACAGAGTTTGTCCCGAATTTATCGAGGAACACGCAATTTACTGGAATTTAACATGACCTATGCATGATTTCATTTTTTCCCAAAACAGAATTTTTAAATAATCATACAAGCATGGGAAAATGTCAGAAACTCATAGCACAGATAGTAACATGCATACAGGGTCTAACAAATTTGGCAACAAAACTGTGCCACTGATCATGAGGATCATGGTGCATACACATGACCATTCTTTTCGCATACACATTAGATACACAATTAAACTCAACCACCCACAAAATAGATGTACATTCATTCTCCCATTCATCACATTAACTAGTGTACATAATATATATAAGAGTTACATTATATCCTCAACGCAAAACACGTCGAAATTAATCATATACAAGGTCCGAACAGCTTGTTGTTCTGCTCAGATGAACTTGGTGGCGGTCTCTGGCCGCTAGTTCAGTGTCAACGGCATAATCACTGGACGCTAAGCATGATCTTAGCGGCAAGGGATATTGTCGTTAATGTCAGGTCTGTGCAGAACACAGACCCGAGCTCCAAAGATGGGGTGAATTTGGGGGTCTAGGACACGAGGGAAAATACATAAAATTTGTAAAACCAACCTAGACACATACAGGGACGTTATGGGTAGGGTACTTGCCTTTTAGAAACACTCCTAAGGGATCAAAGGTGTTGGTGAAGCCCTCCTTGGGCAGTCCCAAGAAGTTCCTAACCAGTCCCCAAGACAGCTTCCCTCCGGTTCTTGAGCAGTCTCCACAGCAAGTCGAGGTCGGGGAAGCCTTCCTCGATGATCCAGCAAGCTCCTTGATGCAGCAGCCCCGGAACAAGCTTTAGATCTTTAGATTTAGGTTTGCAAAGATGGGGTTTTCCTCACAGACCTCTAGGGTTTTCCTCTTCTTCCTCTCTTGTAAAAAGGCAAGGAGAAGGGTTGGGGAAGCATTTCGGTTCAGATATATGTGAGAGGATTCTCCTGTCCCGAAATGTTGATGTGAACCCCATTCAGACCGTTGGGGACAGCTCCCCAATGGTTGGGGTAGCTTGCTCCCGGAATTCTGGGCTCTGCAACGCATGCAGGTCAGAGAAGTTGGCGTCCACATCGCTGGACACTAGGGTTAGTGTTGGCGTCCATATGGTTGACGCCTCCCACATCGACGTCTGTTGATATTGACGCCAATCTGGCCTTTGGCCAGAACTCTAAAACAAGCAGAAACCTTGTACATCTTATACCTATATATGTCATACATATGTATTATCATGTACAGACTATCAACATATCATTCATACACTATTTACATCTAGTTTATACACATGCATGCAATAGTATACCCACTAGTACTTACGTAGATATTTACATACGTACATACACAACATGAATTATTTACATGCAATACAATAATGCAATAAAATTCGAGGGACTTACATGAGTTCCTGCTCACTTCGAGCTATATAGATGAAGCTCCTATTATAATCGAAGGGAACCAGATGCTGGGTCGATTATATGCCTGTAGTTGACAGATTATGATATTATTTTGGGTATGAATTGGCTTGAGACTTATGGAGCAATGCTAGATTGCAGAAAGAAAATGATCCGGTTTTGTCATCCTAATGGTGCAATATTTGAATATCAAGGTATGCCTTTTTATACCTCTAAGTTTCTAATTTCTGCAATTAGAGCTAGAAAGTTGATAAATGCTGGATGTGTGGCTTATTTAGCCTCGGTAAGTCTGGTAGAAGCTAGTCAGTCAGTGGAAGCAGTTCCCGTGGTTAGGGAATTTGCTGATGTTTTTCCTGAAGATTTGCTTGGTTTAGCTCCACATAGAGAGGTGGACTTTACTATTGAGTTGTGCTAGGTACCATGCCGATCTCTAAAGCTCCATATCGGATGGCACCAGCAGAACTTAAAGAATTGAAAAAGCAATTAGAAGAGTTGTTGCAGAATAGGTTTATTAGACCAAGTCATTCCCCGTGGGGAGCACCGGTATTATTTGTGAAAAATAAAGATGAAAGTTTTCGTATGTGTATTGATTATAGGAAGTTGAATGATGTGACCATTAAGAATAAGTACCCGTTACCAAGAATAGATGATCTGTTTGATCAGTTGCAATCAGCGAAGGTATTTTATAAAATTGATTTGAGGTCCGGGTACCATCAGTTGAGAATCAAAGAGAAGAATATAGATAAAACAGCTTTCAGAACCAGATATGGTCACTATGAATTTGTGATTATGCCATTTGGGCTGACCAATGCTCCTGCAGGTTTATGGATCTGATGAATAGAATTTTTCATCCGTATTTAGACCAATTCATTGTGGTCTTTATTGATGATATTCTGATTTATTCAGCATCTGAAGAGGAGCATGCAGCTCATTTGAGGTTCACCCTGCAGTTGTTAAGGGATAACCAGTTTTTTGCCAAATTCAGTAAGTGTGAATTTTGGTTGAAAGAAATTCAATTTCTGGGTCATGTCATCTCAGCTAAAGGAGTAGCAGTGGACCCAAGTAAAGTGGAAGCAGTGATGAAATGGGAAGTGCCTAAGACAATTACTGAGATTAGAAGTTTTATGGGATTGGCAGGTTATTATAGGCGCTTTATATAAGATTTTTCTAAGATTGCGGCACCTATGACCAAATTGACCAGAAAAGGTGTGCCATTTGTGTGGTCCGGTGAATGTCAAAAAAGTTTTATGGAATTGAAGAAGAGACTTACAACAGCACCCATATTGACATTATCGGTAGGAAGTGGTGGTTTTGTGGTATATGCAGATGCTTCAAGAAGAGGACTTGGCGCAGTGCTTATGCAGTATGGTAAAGTGATAGCTTATGCGTCTAGGCAATTGAAGCCAACAGAAGAGAATTATCCCACTCATGACTTGGAATTAGCAGCAGTTGTATTTGCTTTGAAAATGTGGAGGCATTATCTGTATGGCGAGAGATTTGAGATCTTTACAGATCATAAAAGCTTAAGGTATATCTTCTCGTAGAAGGATTTAAATCTCCGTCAGCGCAGATGGATCGAATATTTAAAAGATTATGATTTCAGTTTGGCTTACCATCCGAGTAAGGCCAATGTTGTAGCAGATGCCTTGAGCAAAAAGGCATATATAAATCTGATGATGATCAAAGAGTGGAAGCTGTATGAAGAGATAGTGGAGAACTCCTTGTATGTGCCCAGTAGTCAGCGACGGGCAGTACTAGCTGCTAGTGCTGTAGAGCCGTCCTTGTATTGGCAGATTGTTGAGGCTCAGAGAGCAGATGTAAGTTTAGCTGAGATTGTAAAAATGGAAGGAGTTACCATTGATGATAATTGTGTGATTAGGCTCAGAGGCAGGTTATTTGTACCAGCTAAAAGAGAAGTAAAGCAGTGAGTGTTAGAGGAGGCCCATAAATCCAGGTACACTATCCATCCAGGTAGTACTAAAATGTACCACGATTTGAGGAAGCATTTCTGGTGGCCTCATATGAAAAAGGAAATAGCAGAATTTGTTGCAAGATGTGCTATCTGTCAACAGATTAAAGCAGAACATCAGAAGCCTGGAGGTTTATTGCAACCGTTGCCCATTCCACAGTGGAAATGGGATGATATTGCCATGGACTTTGTGGCAGGTTTACCAAGATGGGTTCCGGACATAATGGAATATGGGTATTTTTTGACAGATTAACTAAGGTGTGCAGATTAGTGGCAGTAACTATGTCTTGGACAGTGGATAAATTAGCAAAAGTTTATGTTGAAAGAATTGTTCCATTACATGGTATTCCGAAGACTATTGTGTCTGACAGAGATCCAAGATTTACTTCTGGTTTTGGAGAAGTTTGCAAAAGGTAATTGGTACTGAGCTGAGATATAGCTCCGCTTATCATCCCCAGACAGATGGTCAGACAGAGAGGACTATCCAGACGATTGAAGATATGTTGCGGGCTTGTTGTTAGTTTGGGGAGGTAACTGGGAACATCATTTGGGATGGTTGAGTTTGCCTATAATAATAGTTATCATACCAGTCTTGGGATGGCACCGTATGAAGCTTTATATGGAAGGCCATGTAGAACCCCATTAAACTGGCATGAAGTGGGAGAAAGGCAATTAGTGGGTCCTGAATTGATTCAGCAAACCACAGAAGTAGCGAAGCTTATTAAGGAAAAATTGCAGGCAGCTCAAAGTAGGCAAAAGAGTTATGCAGATATCTGGAGGAGACCGCTTCAGTTTGAAGTGGGAGATTTTGTTTTCTTGAGAGTTTCCCCGAGTAAAGGTATTATGAGATTTGGCAAGACTGGAAAATTGAGCCCAAGGTATGTGGGACCTTTCCAGGTGATTGAGAGAATTGGGGAAACAGCTTATAGACTAGATTTGCCAGCAGATTTTGCGGATGTCCATGATATATTCATGTTTCTATGTTAAGAAAATGTATTGAAGATCCAGCTAAAATAATCAGTTATCAAGGTGGTGACCTAAGGCCGGATATGACCATGCCAGAGTATCCGGTACAGATCACTGATCGAAAGATAAAGAAGTTGAGAAATAAAGAAATTGAATTAGTTAAAGTGAGATGGGAAAATAGGTTGGGTGGTGAGGATACCTGGGAGTTAGCCGAGGAGATGGCCAAAGGGTATCCCTATCTATTTGAATAAGCTTTTGTATTTCTTTTTAGATGATAGTATTTGTAAGAATGTGCATGTTCAAGTTGTTTAAGTTTGAGTTGTGTTATGAATTTCGAGGTCGAAATTTTCTTTTTAGATGATAGTAATGTAACGTCGTGTGCTTTTCGGATCCTTATGGATCATGTGTAATGGTTGTGATGGCCATTATGAGGCCAGTGTGGTTTGGACGTGTGATGTGCACAGATGTGGTACAGGTTTGGTCCTGAAATAAGATAGAACCTGCTGCAGTTGATTAGGGGTTGACGGCCAGATGTGGTCGTTGACTAGTTTGGCGTCCATCGAAGGTGACGCCAACCTTATGAACTTAACAGCAGGCTTTGTGGACGTCTACTGTGACGGTTCCCTAAACGGCATTAGGGTTGACGCCAACCTGTGCGACCTGCAGAATATAGGTCTACCCGAGGACAGTTTCCTCAGCTCATTCTCCCTCTCCCTTGCCCTGTTTTCACACCCCTTGCTTCCCCACTACTTCCAAGAGTTGTAAAAGGGTAGTTGGAGGATCGTGGAACGTGAGGTGGTGACGAATCGGCCAAGGAAATGCCGGAGCGAGGTGTAATCGTCGTAGGAGCTCGCGGAGGGTTTGGTGCGAAGCAAGAGAATTTAGAAGGCTTAAGTGCGTATTGAGGTAGGGAATGATCCCTTTAGTCCCTATAGGTTGTGATAATGCATTTGGAAAACATGAATTCGCATGATAATTGTGTTTTTGGGAATGGTTCTTCATGTGGGGTTAATGGGTGGTTTGATCAATTTAACAATGGAAACATGTTGTTTCGAGTTGATTAGGATTCATGCATGCTAGAGAAGGTGATTCCTCGTGTTTTTCTATTGGTTTTAGGGCTGGGAATACCTGAGGTATCAGCCCAGGGTTTCTGTGAAGTTGATGGCCGAAGATCTTGGCGTCAACATCGATTGACGCCAGGTTCTTCAGCTGGGAGATTAACGGCTAGATACCTTGCCGTTTACATCCCATTGACGGCAGTCGATGTTGCCGCCAGCATCTTTTTATGAAAATGTTGTTATATCAGATATTTAATGATATCGAGCGGTGCAATGATAATTGTGGTGCACCTAGTGCACGTGGTTTCTGAGACTAGCGTACTGGGTACGCAGTTGGCTGGTTCTTTACGTGTTTACTTGGTGTTTACGTGTAGTGGACTACTAGTGCACGCGGTTTACGTGAGTCTTCACGTGGTTTGTGTGTGACGTGCACGTGGTTTTGTGTACGTGGCAAGTAGTACGACGCCTACCGTGGTTACCTCTCCAGTTGGGTGCCCCAGGTTCTCTGTGAGCCAGGCTGTTAGCTCAGGGCTTTGTCCCGGTACTTGTGTTGTACCGTCGAGGTCTGTGTCGTCTGACCTGGACACCTTCACTCATGTGTTTGAGTTGTACGTCCGGCTGAGGGATAGACGACAGTGGGACAGTGACTGCCGTACTTGTCTTTTAGTCACTTGTAGCGTGCTCGTAGTTGGGGGTACGGACACCAGTAGTCGACACTGGTCCCCAGCTAGTCCTTTTCCAGTGCCTCACTCTAGCGAGCCCGGGCCAGGGTCTCTAGAGGTGCTAGGCATGGGCCTGCGACCGTGTGGTCCGCAGGTGGTGGTGTTTAGTCGGTCTCCACAGTTGCTTGACCTTTTCACGTGGAGCGGCAGCTGGACCTTTCGTCCGTGGCTGCGAGACTGAGAGGTAGACCTATGTTACCTTGTCTGAGTCAGTCTCTGGTGTCGCGAACCAGTTCACGTGGCTCGTGTTTGGCGGTCTCTACTTTAACTTGTACACTTGTACTGGTTTGTCGTTTAATTATTACAGTTATTTTTCGTAGTCGGCAGACGATGAGTACTTTTACAGCTTTCATATCCTGCTTAGCTATTCTATAAATTGTTGGTACTGTTTACTGCTTTTGTACCTGTGCTTTTAGTTTGCTCGGTTTTGGGGGAGTTCCCTACTGAGCCAGTGACTAGCGAGGCTCACCCCTACCCCCACAGGTGAGAGCGAGGAGGACGTTTCTCGACCGTCGTCCAGTTCAGAGCCGCGACGTAGTGGTGCAGGGTCAGTACCTCCAGCAGTGTAGTCCCAGTAGTGTAGTTGTAGTAGCAACAGTGTAGCAGAAATAGTGTAGCTAGTTAGTTACTTTCTTCAGTTGTACCTCGGGGTATGCCCCAAGCTCTTGTACTTTCTTTTCTTTTTCTGGAGTTATGGCTATGTAAACTTGTGAAATATATATGTGAATTGGTGTGTTCCTTTGTGTTTACATGGACTGTGGTTTGGTATCCCTTGCGAGGCTTCGGCCCATTCGCAGGAGGCGGACTCGGATCAAGTATGTTATCGCTTTAACGGGCTTGATCGAGGTGTTCTATCACATATATCCTATTTGGTTTTCATAAGCTCTAATACCACTAAATTTTCATGTCCCGAGAATTACGCAGTGAATGATAATTCGGATAATTCGAGTCGATATTCTGAGACGTGAACAATCGACAAATAAGCCTCTAACAAGCACGCACTAAATGTATATCAACGCAACATCATAATAGGGACCAAATAATGAACTCAATTAATCTTGTATTCAAATCTCAACTCATTATATTCAAAATGGAAACAAATAGAACTCTTTAATTGTTGAATAAAAAGAAAAATACATAGTTCCTCACTTCCTAATAAATGAATCTAACTCTCAAAGTAAACTAACTATAGATAGACTCAGGTGTTGGGATGCTCATCACTCAGACGCATTCCCATCCTTGACTTGCTCCTCTTCTTGACTTTCATAGTCACCTATAATGGTTGAAACTAGGGAATGAGAAAACTATCCTAGTAGGATTTATATCTCAATATGTGGGTAATGATATAAGTGATTAGCAATTTAGAACTAGGTAAGCACAATTGTCATGATATGTATGTACAAATAAAACTCATTAAACAAGATACTTGAACAAGCCAAAAGGAATGATCATGATAGAGCAAGATCTAGAATGATATAACGGGCAAGATGTTATCAATAGTGTGGCAAGTGATAAGCACGCTAGATATCACTTAAATTGCAATAATTGCAGGATGGCCATATCAAGCAAGCAAACAAGAACGGGCACGATCATGTAACACTAATCAAGTACGAAGACACTAATGTACACCAAGGTAAGATCCACCTTGAAATGAACACTAGGACACGTGTATGTGGTTATCGTATCTAGCATTCAACACGCAAGTACTCCTTGCGCAGATGCAATGCTAGTAATCATTATACCCCATGGTTAACAGTATATTTATAACTCTCTGTTATTGGGGCTAGACTGGAGCCCTTGGACACTATCCATGCCCAGTCAGCATCTCACTATTTTCAAATGTAGATACCCATAGTCATTAATGGACAATAAGAGTTTCAAGATGTAAGCAATTGTAATGTCATGTTCATGATGATGATGAGAACAAGTAGTAAGTAAGGTGAATATGATTTCATGATACAATAGTCAAGAGACAATTTTGGCAGCATAACGGCGCAATTTATACTTTAGTTCATCCTTCACATTAATGGCTTAAGTCTAGATTATAAATCACACTTACGAGAACAAGAGAAGAAAGGAAGTGCACGCTATCTCCAGGGAGATTCAATGGTACAACCAACTCAGTCTCCATGAGGGAATCCATAGAGTACGAAGAATTACAGAGGTCTTAGCGGAAAGGTCGCTAGTCTGCCAGTACGGAATGACCAATAGAGAGCTTCCAATCCCCCAAGAAAGGGCTGCCTATATGTGCAAGGGTGTAGTGAACACGTGTCTCAATCCACAATCCATCTATTTCAAACTTGTAGAAAACAATTAACATGATAGCATGAGATGAACTATGTATTTAACTATACATGATTTGCAACATTTTAAGATAACAATTATCATTTTAGCAAGATAGAGCAGTAAGATGAACAAATTACTAGTTGCATAAATAGGTCACATCATTAAAGAGCAATTAGAATAACATTCATGTATTAATAACTTTTTCATGGGTTGACTGCTTTTATGCCATTGAACAGACCTCATGCATTGACCAAAACCAAGACTTAGCAAACCATGAACTCTATACCATGTAAAATAGGTCTCAGGTAGGTCTGGAAATCCGCGATGGACACAGTCGACGCATTTCAAAACGTAGTGTACAGTTAGAACATGACTAACCTGTAAAGACTTAAATCGCAATGGACTACACCGTCGCCTTCATGATCAAATCGCGACGGACCACCCTGTCGCGTTCACAATGCGACAGGAAGTGTGTCACAAACATCCTTGAATCGCGACGGTTCGATCTGTTGCATTCAAGAGATGCGTTCAAAACTATAATATAAAAATAGGATGGAACCATGGGCGGGAAAACGATGTAAATCGCGACGTCCTCCTACATCGTGTTCATGTATAGCACTGAAATCCACACGGTGCACAGTTTAACACGTCAGAATGGTCATGTCATAGTCTAAATCGTGACGATTGCAGTCATGTTTCAGATGATTGCGATGGACAAGTACGTCACGTTCATGAATGCAAGAACGCGACGTCTGGTCCCGTCGCGTTTTGGGTTCTTGCCCGAAAACGCAGAAAATAGACACACGAGGCATGCAATGCTTATAACTCCTAATCTAGGGCTCATGGGGCAAAAGTGTAAACATAAATCTTGTTGGGAATAGAAGGGAACTATGGTTTTTGTTTCATTAAAATTGGCCTCGGGATGCGTAATAAATCCACATGAACATAAAACGTTGTTAACATGCACGACTTTGGCAAAACGATTAATACTCAAGATGTACTCAATGACAATCGATGAAATCACTTGCACATGAAAGTAGACTTGATGCTCTACACATTGATATAAGATTTATTTAGATTTGGCCTGAGATCACCTACCTTTTGGGTTGAAGAAGTCTCGTCCTCCAGAAAGCCCTCGTTCAGACCGCTTGGAGGAGAACGCTTAACACACTCGATCTACTAAATGAAAAATAGGCAAACTAGTGCCATTAGAAGCTAGACTCCACCCTCTTTATAGGGGTATAAGTCTTGAACGGTTTGGTTAAGGTTTGGCTTGCCTTTGGTCGACTCCAAGGAAAGCACTCTGCACAGGTCGATGCAGACGTAACGGGGAAGAAGGCTCCGAGTTGGGGAATTTTCCTCCACTTCTGGTGCTTAAGAATGCCTAGGATTTCATGACAAGTATATATGCATCTAGGGTTTTTAGAAGTCCCATTGGGTGTAGGAAAGGAAGGGTTGCGGTTTTGGGTTAACACCTTCCATATTTTGATGATTTCCCACCCCAATAGAGTGTGTGAGGCTTTAGGGAACCCTTTAGTATGGCTAGGCACGAAATTGGGTTGCTATGTGTGAGTAATTGCCTCAAGTTTTACCCTAATTGTCTCTTTCTAATTTCAGCCCAATTAGGGTTACGAATTTCCATATATTTTTCTTGCTTCATTTTATTCTTGGGCTAAAAGTGATCCATTGGTCCAATTCTGATAATGGGTCATCAATACATGACGTTGGAAGTCTCTTCAACATGTTTATTTAATTTGTGATCATGTTATATTTCCGTGTTAATGGTTTTCCGACTTAGTTTCCTAATTTGGATAATTAGTCACATTGTGACGTACACTTGGCCAATTGGATTTTTTTCGTTGCACGAATTTATTCATTAAACACTTAGAAATAATGTTTGGGGTTGATTTATATTTTTTATGGAATTTTCCGATGTGTTCTCTCATGTACGGTAGTGGTACGTAAGTTCTACCATTTCGATAATACGAAAATTATTTATTTCTATTTATTTAAAATTTAAAATTACTGAATTTTCCAGGGTGCTACATGTACATATGGTGTGTCCAAACCACTCTAAACAGCCTACGTATTCTTGTGGTTTGATGCTTTTCATTTATCTCCATTCTACGCATGATAAGATTGTCAGTTACATGGTTTCGCCTCTTGTGCTATTACTATTTCCGCCGTGTAATATAGTTGTCTAATATGTTCATATCTATATTAAACTAAAAGGCTTTAATTTGGTGATAACCAATTCACCCCTCCCTTCTGTAGACGATGTTTTTCTTTTCAAAAACACGATCTCACAAAGAATTCAATTTAAAGAAAAAGATAATTTTATGGGAAGGAGGAAAAGAAGAAATGATGTGGCGGAAAAGGGGGGAAAGGCAGAATAAAATGAAGGAAGTAGAAGAAAGTGCATGTGTGCATGAGATGGAGGTGTGTTCACTAGGTACGCGTGGGTACTGAAGGAAACAGGCGGAAAGGAAAGAGTACGTACTTACCTTCACCCGAAGATCGAGGGAGTTGATGTGCGTGGGTCCTTCATTCTTCTTGCACCGGCCAGCCGACGACGAAGATTTAGCTCCGAATAGGGTTACCTTGTAAGAGAAGACAACAAGAAAACATGTGAAAATTTGATTAGGCCTCGAGGTGTAGTATAATATCCAAACGAAATGAAAAAAGAAGCATCAAATGGGTGTTAACACACCTGGTGGAGTGGTGTTAAACCCCTAAAAACATAGGTAGGGAGAAAATGTTGTGCATGTGTGTGGTGAATGTGATGAATGCAATAATTAAGATTGGAGAAAATAAGACAGAAATGAAGGGGAAGGAGATGGTGATGGTAGCCGCTGCTTGTAATGGACGAAGTGGGGGAATGAAGCTCCTCCCGCCTCGCACCGATCAGATGACGAGGGCAGAGATTCCGCACTCCGCGAAGTCGCTTGAGGTGAGACGGTTCCTCCTTGGCTGCGGAATGTGAGTTTCTAGTCCGGCAGGGCTTCGCCTTCAGCCCGGGTTCACTTCTTCAAACCGACAGAGCTTCGCCTTAGGGGGAGGTGGATTAGTCTCAAAACAGGTAGGGCTTCACCTCAAACTTTTTGATTCTTGATTACCCCCAAACAATGGTCTCGGGGGTTTACTTATAGGCAAAATTCTTTGAATCCCGTCAGGTATAGTGGACGCCTATATAATGAATTCACGTTCGATAAAAGCGCCGCAGTTTAAAAGATCCGCATGATTTGCTAATAATATCCTAGATCTAGGATTCATAATTGTGTCCGGCATAACCGCCGCGTTTTCCAACCGAATCAATCTTGCTTTGACAGGTGGCTTTGAAAATGCAGTGACTTAAGTGGACGCGATTCTAAATTTGCCATGATTCAAGACGTGGGAGCTCTTAAATGCTGCGGCTTTAGGGTGTACGTTTAGGCTTAGGTTCTAATCGCGTCAGCTTAGTCAGACGCAATTCTTGCGTTGAAATGATTTGAAACGTGGGAGCTCTTAAATGCTGCGGCTTTAGGGGTACGACTCATGTTTGACTTTTAATCGCGGCGGCTTCATCGGAGGCAGATCAAACTCCTTTAAAAGGCATCCACCGTACCAGACGCGAATCATTTAAGTCCATCAGACCCCTTTTAGAAAAATCCTAAAAATCCTAGAAAATTTTAGAAAATTAGGAAAATCACTCAAGAGGTTAATTGAAGAGAGCCACTTTGAGGCATTGCGGTGTAACATGAATTTACTCGATATGATGCCAAAATGGTGTGTCTACAGCTGCCTCGCCTTGGCGTCTGCTTTGCAAGGAAGTGGAGCGGAGTGACACGAAGTGAAAGCAATGGAATGTGGCGAATGAAGTGGAATGAGGTGGAGTGACTGAAAAGTAGATGCCAGGTGTGATGAGACACGCCGCGACAACACATGACTGGAGCTATTCGTCAATTAGAAGTGAAGTGGCTTTCAGAAAATCTCAGGAGAAAACTCAATGGCTGGACGAAAAGGAGAAAGAGTGTGCATGTGGGCACGGAAGGGAGAAAGATCAACTTCCAGCGTCGGGGAAGTACCTAAGGACACAATCCGTTAGGTTGCACCATCGGGGGCATCTGCCACTACCTTAGGTGGATCTTTGATGAATTGAAATAGGAATCCAAGACGAATGAGTTTCTCAAAAGAACATCTTCAAACATCAACACAATGAACTGAGTACTTGACTCGGAGTGGAATATTTCATGTTAATTGGAACTGAGGAACAAGTGGCTCTCTTCAGTTAAAAGCGAGAGTGATCATCCGGAATTGTGCTCAAAGTCCTACATGATGCATGCTGGGCTAAAAGAAAAAGATTAAAGTAAAAGAAAATAAAAGATAATCAAGGATAATATTGTTACTGTGTCGAAGTTAACATACCGGATGGAACCATCGTCCTTCAGTAACGTAACGGCCAATTCTCAAGTCGTAAGAATCCTTTGGAATCATCACTATTTTTGGCGGAGGAGGGGAACTCAAATCCCAGATTCATCAGAGCCTCAAGGTCCTTGATGTGCTTTAATAAAATATACCATATAGTAATATGCAATATATACAATACCAATGATGGTGGTCGCCGAAGATAATCATGAATTGTGCTGCGAACAATGGGTCCAAACCCTGCGCTCAAAGATTCATCAGCATTGACAAGCAACATATAATACAGAAGAATGTGAAATTGCAGTTGCTTAAAAATCATGGCGGGAATACTGGACGCCTTTCAATCATGAATCTCCTCCACTGCATCGGACGCGATTTAAGCCGTTCATCTGAGACTTAACTTCCTGCACCATTTTTATCCTTTGCCTCCAAGTTTGTGGGATTGGGGGAAGTTATAAAACACCCCCAAAAGCTCTCTTCAAGCTCCTTTCCCTCCCCAAGTGCAAGGATCAAGCAAGTGAAGCAAGGAGAAGAAGAAGGGAGGGAGAAGAAGAGGCTTGGAGAAATGGATCATGGTGATGGCTCCTCTTCCAAGAGGTCAAGAGTGAAGGGTTTTCAAAGGTTGAATCAAGTGGAAGGACACATATGCAAGCTAGTTCAAGCCAAGTTGGTGAGTAGATTGATTTCTAGCATTGTTTTGGATGTGTTCTTCATGTTCTTGACGCTCTTTATGTGTTCTAGGTGTGTTTTTCCTCTTCTTCTTTCTTTTTTCTCCTCATCCAACTCTCTCCCACATGCCATGGCCGACCCCCTCATCTCCATGACCATGCACACACTTCCCATGCAATGCTATCACGACCATGCAATCATACCCATGTGCCCTCTCTTATGGCCACTATCTTCCATGCGCATGATCACACCATCCATGCCCATGCCTCAGGACTATCCCCTCTTCCCGGGCAACTGGTGTTATATGCGCCTCCCATGGCTTCAACAACTGACCACTTCCATCACCCTTGACATGACCAACATCCTCAAGAAATGGGGGATCAACAACCTTGCCATTCATGCCAAAAGATATCACGAGATCCACCTTGACTGGGCGGCTCTGGGGGCATTAATTGAACTTTGGCATCCTCGAACCCACACTCTCCTCTTAAAAACCTTTGAAGCTACTATCCTATTGGAAGAGGTTGAGATTTTGCTAGGTTTGAAGTGAATGAAACGAGGCGAGGAGGATGAGATGGCGATCATGCCGAGGTGCTTCACAAGCAAGGCGGTGCTTGAAAGCTTCATGGACGCAAGGGCGGCCCAAGACATCCAAATCGGGAAAGGTATCAACTTGAAAAAAATGGCAGCTTGGACCATGAAGGAATTACCCAAGGTAGAAGATAATGAGAGGTTGGAGCAAGTGATGAGGGGATTCACCATCTGCATGGCGAGCGCACTCTTCTTCCCTTCAATTGACAATAATTTGGAGGAAGATCAGCTGGGTGCCGTGTGCAGCATTTGGGAAGGCGAGAGATTGGGACCGGTGGTGATAGCCTTCCTCTACAGCGGACTGATAGCGGCGAGCTTGGGTAGGCCCCCATATGGTTCAATGCTTTTACTTACTTGTTGGACTGACCTACACTTCAAGTTTGATTTGAGCAATGAGGTCTCTAGCTCGTCCCGAATCTTTTCCAACAGTTCGCTTAAGCATTTGGATAGCATAGTGGGCCTAGAAGGGCGTGTGGACAACCGAGTGCCACAACTTAAAATGCGGGCTGATTGGCACGATCACTTCTGAAGCCTATCTGGGAATGCGTTTACTTGTACTCTGGCGCCTCTTCTCACCAGAGACCTGTAGACTCGGACCCGGTGTGGACTTGCGTTTGATCGGGGCTTCCGAGTTTGTGCTTTACAACCCACACCACTGCCTTCCTCAGCTCGGGCTTCCACGACGCAACTTCGAAGGGCCGTCTCACCTCTCGCCAATCAAAAGGAGGGACATCGGTACAAACAATGACGGTGAGGAGGCGGACACTATAAAGGCACTCTGGAAGGTCTGCTCTTTTAGGAGGCCGGTCCCGAATATGGAAGAAGTGGAAAATGACTGGATGGGTTATGTAAGGGAGCTCGGAAAACTTTGGCCCAAGGTGGCCATCTGTAAGAGCCGGGATTAAATCCTCAATGAAAATAATAATAATAATAATTGCATCCTTAATGCGGCCGAACTGCACCCTTGAATGTGATTGTATCACCCAAGCACTTTGGATTTTCTCTTAAAAATTGCACTCAGGTGGACATTTAGAATCGCATCCAGCAGACGCGGTCTTTCTCTTCTTGATACACGTCCAAGATATCTGCCGCTTTTGCTTTAATAGCATCCTCTAACCACGACGCATTTTAAATTGTACTTCAAATTTTGAAAATGCGTGCCTGAAAGTTTGCGCTGGGGTAATGATGACCTCTGAATTGCGTCGGCTAAGCCAGACGCATTAAAGATGACGGTTCAAATTCGCGTCCACTCCACCGGATGTGATTTCAAATCTTGTTGGGGCTATAAAATGCCCGAGGGCACGACCTTCTCTCCGTTTGCCTCTCTCCGCTCTCACTTCCTCATCTCTCTCAACCTCCTGACTCCCTCTTTCCTTCCCTTCCCTCGGCTCTCTCTTTCTCCCTCTCTCTCTATTGCTCGATGATGAAGAGGCCAGTGATGAAGCGCCGGCGTGGTGAAAGCACATCGGCGGAGATAGAGTCTCCGGCGACGGTGGAGGAAGGGGTGGTGGAGATGCCAGGCACCCACACGAGGTTGATGGTGGACGAGCTTATCATCGCCGGTGAGGAACTGGCGGCTATCATGGAGGAAGAGGAGGCCCGGATGGTGGATGAGGAGCTGGCGCCGACGGCAGAGGAGGGCGGCATGATGGCGGTGATGGAGGAGGGAGAGGCGGCAGCGGACGAAAGGGATTATGCGGCGTGGAGACGAGGGCGGCTTGGCCGGGAGATCCCTCCATGGCCCGATTTGGTAAGTACCCAAAAACCTATCTATGTGGTTTGAGGTGGAAGGGGAGAGGGGGGGTGCCATCGGTGCCGGGAAGAAGAAGGGCGTGAATCGCGTCCACTACAGTGGACGCAGTTCACGTGGCTGAATCGTGGCGGCCTTTGAAATGCAGCCAACACAATGGACGCATTTCAAAATTTGAACCGCGGCCACTGTGTTGGACGCGATTCAAAAAGCTACCCGAGGAAGGGAAATTGGGCCTAATTTTGCACAGTTTTTTTTACCTTTGAGGTTTCAACTTGTGCTGACTATGTGGCGTACAGGGTTATAATGAAGCGCAGTACAGCGAGTGTGCACGCGTAATGGCACGCAGTGGTCAGGGGCTCTTGGATTGGGAGCGATCAGAGGGGTGAGGGGGAGGGATCGCGATCCAGGGGATGGGGTTCGGGCCGATCTTGGAGATCGAGCACTTCTACGTGGATAGTCCCCTGATAGGTGGGACAAGGTTAGCAGGGCGTTCCTCTTTCCCTGGGGGCACATGGTGCCCAGTATGGAGGACGTGACCCGGATCACGGGTTTGAGGGTGGACGGGGAGGCAGTGACCGGGGTCACATATGCCGACTACACTAAGCATGTTCAGGATTTGCTGGGCTTGGAGCCCATGGGGGAGGATGATTTTGGCGACCGGAGGATGGTCGGCCGAGTGGCACTTCCGGAGAGTTTGGGCCTTTGTGGAGTGAGGCAGAGAGGGGAGGAGACGCTGCAAGAGTTTGTGCAGCGGGCAGTAGGTCTGGCGAGGGCGGTCTACGGCCAAGACCCCGAGGAGCAGGAGCAGGTGGACAGAGATCTACAGAGATTCTTGGTCTTCTTTCTGGGCAAGATGTTGCTGACGACCAAGGGAGATGGCATCCATTGCCGCTTCCTGGAGATCCTAGAAGACCTGGAGAGGGTAGGTCAGTATGCCTGGGGTGCGGCCTTCCTAGCGCACACCTTTGCGGACCTCTCCAGTAGGACTGGGAGGGAGACGACGGTGGGCGGATTTGCGCCCTTCTTAAAGGTACGGTCTTTTCCTTTGCACTTCTTTACTTTCCTGCATTTTGAAATTATTAGCGAAACAAATTAGTGTGTGCATGCAGGTGTGGAGTTATTATTACATCCCCTTGGGTAGGGCGACTGAGGTGCGCCCTGACGTGGTGCCCCTCACCCGGAGGTGGCTGCCGGTCGTGACCTCAGCCACTTTCTCCCTCCAGCTCGACACCCTTCGTTGAGACATCCGGGATTTCTCGGCACTCCTGGTACGTGCTACAATTATTTTCAATTCATGCATTTAAGATGATATGTGACTGACTGACTTATGCACGTGTGCAAGTCATGTGGCAGCCCTACATGGGTCAGGGTGATGAAAGCCAGCCGTGGGTGGAGAGTGGCCATCCTCGATTCGGGCGGGACCTTTGGGTCCATTGCCTGAACGAGATCGAGCCTCTCTGCCTTCAGCTTGCCGCCCGCACCCTGGGGCTGCACCAAGAGTGGCACGATGAGATGGAGCCCCAGGGGATTGGGCGGAGGATGTGGGGGAAGGCAAAGATGGTGGACTTGTGTCTCTGCTTCCCCGAGCAGTACAACGACTGGCAGCATGGCGGACAACCAGTCGAGTCGGATGCCCCCGACAGCCATGCATACCTCCGGTGCTTCCAGGAGGAGTATGGGGGCAGGGACTTCATGAGGCCGGTGAGGGTATGTACTTCTAACTTTAATTACTTAATGTGATTAGCATGATATCCTAACAGATATGTGCATTTGCAGGATGCTCGGGACGGGCGGGCACAGAGGCGCAGCTGGCGGAGGCGAGGGAGGCACTAGATGCACTGGTAAGTCGAAGAAAATCATACCTTTGCTTTACTTTAACTTACCATGTACTGACTTGGTCTTCTGAATCGTGCAGCGTGCGGCCCAGGCGATGGTGGAGCGCACTAACATGGCAGGTGCCTCCTCGAGTGGGAGTGCAACCCACCCGGAGATGACCTCACTCCGGGAGCAGTTGGTGGCCGCAGTGGCTAGGGCAGAGGAGGTAGAGCGCGACCTCTCTGCACAAGTAAGTAAGCTAATTAGATATATATATTGAACTATTTCATACTTACCTGTGATTGTTGCCTACAGACAGACGAACTCCAGAGTGCGCTCACGTGGGAGACGCGTACGAGTGCTGAGATGACCGAGCTATCATAGCAGCTGTCCGAGCTGCGGACTCAGATTACTCAGCAGGACTCCAACCTACCTCGTGAGGCAGTGGAGCTCCACGTGATGCTTTCCATGGAGCGTCGGGACCATGAGAGGGAGCAGTCCCGGTGGGAGGAAGAGCGCAGCTGCTGGGAGCAGGAGTGTGGCCGCTGGGACCTGGAGCAAGAACGGCTGACTCATCAGGTGGTGGAGGCGCGTACAAGCCTGGGCGTCTCCGAGTGCTTGCTGAAGGAGGCGGAGGATCGGTACCGGCGTGGACACGAGCGCGTGGTGAGGGAGGGGCGAGCCAGGGCCTACTCCGAGAGCTACATAGTGACGTCCTCTCAGTACATGAGGAACGTCGAGGAGGGACGCGCCGCCCAGGGGTCCACTGGTTCACATGCCTCTATGAGGCCTCCTGCCCCGCGCTCAACTACAGACCTAGGAGAGGTGGAGAGCAGCCGCCAGCACTGTCCAGCAGAGAGTGGTGGCGAGAGCTAGGCCACCTCATGACTTGTACTTTTTGCCCTTTTATGATGTGTACCCAGTGGGGTACTTTATGATGTACTTGGGGCTGGTCCCCCTTTTGGGCCACATATATATGTTTGTGCTCTTTGTCTTCTTCCTCCCTCGTGCTTGAAATACACTTGAACAAACAAGTTAAATGTCCGTTCTGGCTCAGCCTCTTGTATATTGATAGTTTTTGGCTTCATGATTTTGTCAAGGGGCTATGCCTTTATTAAATAAGGCGAAAGTAAAAGAAAAACAAAGTTTAAAATGCGACATGCAGGCAAGCAAATGCTAGCTAGAATTAAAAGATGAACATGCTTTTAATGCACTCGGGCAAACTAAAATTTTGGAGTTTTCAAAATATTTTATTTTTTTCTTTTGAAAATATTCATTCATTTTTTTTGGCTTTGCTTTTGAAATATTCACATTTTTTTGCTTTGGAAAATATTCACAATTTTTTACTTTTGGAATATTCATTTTTTTGTTGTTTTTTTTTTATTTTTTTGTGTTTTTTTTAATATTCACAAATTTTTTGGCTTTTAGAATATTTGGTTTTTTTAGATTTTGGAATATTCTATTTTTTTATTTTGAAAATATTCACAATTTTTTTGCTTGTGGAATATTCTATTTTTTGGATTTTTGAATGAGAGCGTAACTGGCATAGTCCCTTCTAAAAAAGACGCGCAGAACGAAGGGGATCCACCCTAAATGGAAGAAAAAAAAAAACATGGTGCTTGGACCCTTCAATTACTTAGCCATCATTGAGAGTCATTAACAAGTCTTGGGTGCGCTAGACAAAGGTTGGACGTGCTTAAGTGGTGCCTTCACCCGAGGTGGCTTTCGGCGATGTCCTCTTTAGTCGATTGTTGCATTGCCTTGACTCTAGGATAGACTCATGGGGAAGAAGGGAAGAGGTGTTTAGGAAGTCTTCTGACAGTCTGGGCGACTGGGGAGACACTCACTCCTCTACCTTTACACTCAGTGGGGTTCGGTCTTTTGGCTTGCGGGGTTTTGGCATGCTTACGACTGGGTCCATTTAGATCTCCGCGGGGACTTTGCCACTCTTGACATGCTTTTTTCATTTGGTTGTGCCTATTTTGGCTCTTTTGATTTGGATTTGACATTGATTTTTTCTTTTTCCCCTTTGTTATGCCTTGACCTACACCCGTTTGAGCTTCGGGTAGATTCAGAGGTCGATCTCTCAGGTTTCCCTTTCTATTGGCGGACCGAGTAGAAAAGAGGCGGGTAATACCCTAGGCTCTTGGTTCGGCATTGATCTTCCTTAGATTTCATACCTCTAGCTTTCCAGGGGTGGGTGTGTAAGTGTGTGGGTGTCAACACCTCTGGCTAACCCACCAAGAATTAGAAATGAATTAACAATGATGGCCTTTCATTTAGGGGTCCGTGTACCATATTAATCCAAAACACTTAGCTAAGGGTAGTACTTTTTGAGATAAACCCCGTTCCAAGGGTGAGAGAGCTCCTCACCCTCCGCGTTGACTAGCTTGTATGCATTGCCTGGATATGCTTCCTTAACTACGTCAGACCCTTCCCAGTTTGGCTGGAGTTTAGAACGAGGACCACCTAGTTTTACAAAGATTCTTTTCAATGCCATTTTACCGACTTTGAATTTTCTCTCAATTACTTTATTTTGGTGAAAATGAGTGAGTCTATTTTGGTACGCTCTCATGTGCTCTGCGGCGACCAGACGCTTTCATCTAGGAGTTCCAATTGTGCTAGGAGCGATTCACGCCATTCGTCGATTGACAAGTTTTTGTCAAGCTGGATCCTTAATGAGGGAATGAGAATTTCATATGGTACTACAGCCTCCATCCCATAAGTGAGGGCAAAAGGTGTTTGCCCTGTGGGAGAACAAATTGAAGTGCGGTAGGCCCATAGACCTTCTACAAGCTTTTCTGGCCAATCTAAGAACTTGTTAGCCTCACAAGTTTTCTTCACGATTTTAATCAAAGTTTTGTTCGTGGCCTCTGCCTGGCCATTGCCTTACGGATAATAAGGAGATGAATGATGCAATGCGATTTTATACATGTTGCAGAGGTCACGTAGTTCTTGAGAGATAAACTGAGGTCCATTGTCGGTGACGATGGTACTCGGGATGCCGAATCTGGTGATGATGTTTCTCATGATGAACTTGCAGACGATTGTTGCCTTCATTTCTACATATGCTTCGGCTTGCGCCCACTTGGTGAAGTACTCCGTTGTAGTGAGGATGAAAGATTTGGTTTTGTTTTGGGAGTTGGGATCACCAAGGGGGCCAATGATGTCGAAAGCCCACATAGCGAAAGACCATGGGGAGGACATTGGGTGGAGCGTAGAGGATGGGGAATGAATTTTGTCGACGTGCAGTTGGCACTTGACACATCGACGAACGAAGATAGAACAGTCCTCCTCTAGGGTGGGCCAGTAGAAACCTTGCCCAAGGATCTTCTTGGCAAGCATTTGGCTATTCACATGGCCACCACACACACCCGAATGAGCCTCTTCAACAACCTTCAAAACTTCATCATCGTCCAGACACCTGAGCAAAACTCCAATGAGGCCCCTTCTGTAGAGCGTATTCCCAACCAGGGTGTACTTCTGGGACAACCTCCTTATGGCTTTCTTCTCATCACTTGTGGCTTCCTCGAGGTACGATTGATTCTTGCAATATTTAGCTATCTCATAGTACCATGGCTTCTCCTCATCTTCCAACTCCTCTTCTAGCTCCAATAACATAATCTCGGTTTTATCCTTCCTTCCAAACTTCTTCAACATCTCCTACTTGATCTGGAGAAAGATGGGGTCCTGAACAACAGGGGTATTGCGGCGTACAATTTGAATGCTGTCAAAATCCCAGGGATAGCACATATTGAGAGTTGAAGCGATGGTAGCAAGAGCGTCGGCTAGAAGATTATGATGATGAGGAATATGGACAAAGATAATTTTGGAGAATAGCTTGGCGTAACCTGAGGCAAGTTCTTGGTATGGTTTGAGCTTTGGGTCCCAAGTGTGGTATTTGGTGAGCACTTGGCGCAAGACCAGTTGACTATCACCTACAATTCGTAGATGGGTGACACCATAGAAACGAGCGAGCTCCAAACCAGCCAACAAAGCTTCATATTCAACGATGTTGTTGGTGGCAGGAAAGTCCAGTTTGTAAGCCCGTGGGATGGTGAAACCCTTAGGTGATAGTAGAGCAATCCCGATACCCTTTCCTTGAGAATTCAGAGCTCCATCAAAATACAACGTCCATATAGGATCAGATTGGCTAAGGGACATTAATTCTTCATCTAGAAACTCCGAACGAATAAGATCAAACTGTGGAATAGGGTGGTGAGCGAGATGTTCTGCTATGGCATAGCCTTTGATGGATTTCTACTGGATGTAGGTGATTTCGAACTGAGAAAGGAAGCTTTGCCAACGTGCTAGCCTACAAGTTAGAACAGATTTTTCATGAAGGAACTTGATAGGATTCATGCGGGCTATGAGATGGACCTCATGAGCAAGAAAGTAGTGCTTCAATTTCTACACTACCCATCTGAGCACGGCACATGTCTTCTCCATTGCGGTGTACCATTGCTTGCAGGGGTTGAGAAGTTTAGACAGGTAGTATGCTACCCCTCTTTGCCTTCTTCATCTACTTGTGCAAGGACAGCTCCTACCGAGTCCTCCAGGACAGATACATAGAGAATTAGTGGTTTGCCTGGAGTTGGCGGCCTCAGGACAGGGGGACTAGCTAGATACTCTTTGAGTCTGTCAAAAGCCGCCTGACACTTCTCATCCCGCTTAAATTCGACTCCTAGCTTGGTGAGGTCGTAGAAGGGTCTACACCTCTACGAATGTTGGGAGACGAACCGGAGAATAAACTGTAACCTCTCGATCAATCCTCAAACTTCCTTCAAATTCTTGGGAGGGGGCATCTCTCTTATCGCCTTCGCCTTATTGGGATGTACTTCTATACCCCTCTTGCTTACAATGAACCCTAAAAGTTTACTCGATGAAACACCAAATACACACTTCTTGGGGTTCATTTTCAATTGGTACTCTCTTGACCTCCGCAAGACCTTTGTTAGAACTCTAGGATGCTCAGCCATAGTCTTTGACTTCACCACCAGGTCGTCCACATACACCTCAATAAAAATATGGATCATGTCATGAAAGATAGCCATCATAGCCCTTTGGTAAGTAGCTCCAGCATTCTTAAGTCCAAACGGCATGACCACATAGCAATAAGTGCCCCAAGGTGTAGTGAACGAGGTCTTCTCCTAGTCTTCCTCAGCCAGTTTGATCTGATTGTACCCTGAGAAGCCATCCATAAAGGAGAGGTTTCATTCCCAGCCATGTTATCTATGCTCATGTCGAGGTGAGGCAATGGGAAATTATCCTTTGGACACGCGCGGTTGAGGTCTTGGAAATCAATGCAAATCTTGACTCTTCTGTCCTTCTTTATACCGGGACGATGTTTGCCACCCAATTTGGATATAGTACGACTCTAATGAACCTGGCTTTGTGGAGCTTATCGACCTCGTCTTTCATTTTCAAAGCCATCTGAGGGTGGAAACGTCTCAACCGCCGCTTAATGGCAATGGACCCTGGCTTAAGTGTAAGGCGATGTTGAATGAGCGCGGTGTCCAAGCCAGGCATATCCTCAAAACTCCATGCGAACGTGTCCTTGTACTCCCTGAGAACCTCAATGATTGCCTCCTCTTCAGCCGGTGATACATTACTGCTTATGAGGATGGTCTTAGGGTCTTCCTCAGTTCCCAGGTTGACTTCTTTGGTGGTTTCTTCTACGGAAACTGACGGTTCATCAAACCTCCTCAATCCACTTGCGAATGCGTCAGCCTCATTCTCGAATTCTTCATCACCTTCCTCAATTAGGTCGTCATCATCCATGATCTCATAGACTCCGAACCCATCATCAATTAAGCACAGCGATTGCTCATATTCTATTTCCGGCAACTGCAAAGGCTCTTCTACAAACTCGAGAATTGCTATACATGCCTTGCATATGGGCTAGTCGCGGATCGATGCGGAACCCTCCTGCCCTTGGACTTCTTCTCGGATACTACCTCTAGTTTATTACTACCCTGGCCTAGATTCGAACTACAACTACCTGAATTTACAACAGGGAGTGGAGAGAAGAAAGCAGTAGTAAAAGCAGAATCCCACGTGGGGGAAGATGGAGGAGGATTTAAAATAGTAAAAGAATTTCCCAGCGTGGGGGAAGGAGGAGGAGAAGGAAAAGCAGTAAACATCCCCTGTGAGGAGGGGAGTGGAGGTCCCTGCGTGGAGGGACGCAGGGGAGTTGGTCATAGGACCGAAGAGAGGTGGCCCGCCAGTCAGGGCACACTTTGAGGCGAGGAAGGAGGTCTCCTCGACAGAGACAACAGAGTCAGCCATTGTGAAGCTGACACTTTCGGGACCCCCTCGGTGCTCATCATGCACGGAGGGAGAGAGCGAGGCGAGATCGCCAATCGGGGAAGCTGGGCAATGAGAGTGCACTCAACGGCGGGGGATTGGGGGAAAGAGGGAGCCGGTGAGTGAGTGCTTGCTTAGGAGAGTGGAGGGAGATTGCCAAGTGGGGCGTCGGTGCCCGAGGGATGCTTAGAGAAAGGAAGGAAGGCCATGTGGTGGCCTGCAGGAGGGAAGGCACGATGCTTGGAGACAGAAGAAAGGTGGGCGCGTTGCCCGAGGAGAAGAGGAGAGTAGGCGCGTTGCCTAGTGGGAGAAGGAGGTCGAGCGCATTGCCCTGGAAAGAGAGGGGAGTAGGCACATTGCCTAGTCAGAGGGGGAGGTTGGGCGCATTGCCCGGGGAAGAAAGGAGAGTACATGCGTCGCCTGGAAGGGAAAGGGGATCGAGCACGTTGCTCAGAGGGGAGAGGGGGATAGGCGCGTTTCCTGAAAGGGAAAGGGGATCGAGCGCATTGCTCGGAGGGGAGAGGGGTACAGGCGCGTTGCCTGAAAGGGAAAGGGGATCAAGCGCGTTGCTCAAAGAAGAGAGAGGAGTAGGCGTGTTGCCTGGAAAAGGAGGGAGAGTGGGCGCATTGCCCGGAGGGGAAGGGGAAGCGGGTGCGTTGCTCGGAGATGAAACCATAGTGGGTGCGATGCCCGGAGGGAAAAGAGAAGCGGGCGCGTTGCCCAGAGAGGAAACTGAGGTGGGCGCGATGCCCGAAGAAGGGGGAAAGCGGGCGTGTCGTCCGGAGAAGAAAGGGAAGTAGGTGCGTTGCCTGGAAAAGGAGGGAGAGTGGGCGCGTTGCCCGGAGAAGAGAGGGAAGCAGGTGCATTGCCTGGAAAAGGAGGGAGAGTGGGTGTGTTGTCCGGAGGGGAGAAGGGAGTAGGCGCGTTGCCTAGTAGAAGTGAGAGCGTGGGTGCGTTGCCTGGAGGGGAAACTAAAATAGGTGCGATGCCCAGAGGTGAAAGGGAAGTGGGTTGAGTGCCCGGAGAGATAGGGCCCGCCCTGAGCCTTGTTGTTGCGGTGGCTTCTTTGGCTTGTGTGCTCTACTCTACTTCGGCTACCTACTGCCTGCTGGGGGCCACTGCCAGCTGTTCGGTGTCTGTCGTTGCAAAGAGTTGGTCTAGGGATGTAGCGACATCACTCATGTCAAACCATCGGCTCCATTCTAGCTCGGACTCAACCCTCTTGATATGCTTCGGTGGCCGGGAGTTGTCTACCGCCCCGTATGTGGCCAGGGGTGAACGACAGATAGGTTCAACAGTGATAGTGGACGTCTATTCACTCCTTGGTTGCGGCGGTCCTCTCTTGAAATGTTCATGCAATGTCCATGTGAGAGGCTGTCTTGGCTGTTGCTTTGTCCTACCTGCCCTGTATCAAATCCTACTTTGGGCCTCATTTTGCAGTCTTTCACAGCCTCGGCCCTTCCCTGTAGTTGTGCCCCCAGCCCCTTGCCTGGCTAGTACCCCATTTGCATCATAATGTGTCAGCCTTTCTTAGTGATGATCTTGATCCTCTCAGCAGCATTAACAGATGACCTGCTCGGGCTTGGATACATGTTGGGTGCCTCTAGCACTGACATCAGTGGCTGATTGCTTGGCCAGATGGAAGGGACTGAATTATCAGTCATGGCGTCAACTTCCACAATTGCAGGATTACTGGCAACCATGACAACTCGCCCCTTGTAAGGAAACTTGAGGCACTGATGAACAGTCGAGATAACAGCGCCGAGTGCCTGAATGAAAGGCCTACCCAAGATCATACGGAAACTCGGGTCCATGTCTAAAATATGAAAGTCCATTTTAGTAATGGACGGACCCAGCCCTATTCTCAAGGTAAAGACCCCTTTAGGCGGCCTATTGGTGTTATCGTAAGCCGTGACAATGATAGCAGAGGGCCGAATTGACTGTAAGGCTACTCCGTAGAAATCTAATGTGTCGGAGGACACAACATTAATTGATGCCCCGGAGTCCACCAAGCATCAAGACACGCGGATCCCATTAATGTTGAATGTCAAGCATAGGGCGTAGCGCTGAGACTCGGCTGGTGCTAACTCATCTTCATGAAATTTGATGGACGGATGTAAGCTTCTGGGGGTCAAGACTGCACTGATCTGATTTACTGGCAAGTCTTCATTCACCATGACTTTCTGCAAATACTGCATAAGGGCCTCCTGGTGCACCACTGACCTCTTAATCAGTTCTAGAATGGATATCCTGGCCAGAGTCTTGTCCAGGTGCTTAAGCAAATCATATTGAGTCCCCAGGATGGACTCCCCTTACTAGGCTTCTTCTTCCTGGGGCACTGATACCTGTTCCTACTGCTGGGGGAAGATTCTACTCGGGGGTGGAGTGGAGGTACGGAGAAAGGGGGCTTGGTGATTGAGGGTAATGAGAGGTATGGCTGATGGCGTGTGGAGGAGAAGTGGGTTGGATGACGGTGGTTGCGGGGAAGCGGTGGTAGGAGACGGGTGGTTTAGTTGCGGTGGTATGGTGGAGGGGTTGCGTAAGAAGGGGACTTGTGTGTTGGGAGGTGGTGGCGTTGTGGTGATGGTGTGTTGGCGGATGAGTGGGGGGTTAGATGGCTGGCTGGATGGTGTGAGACGGTGGGTAGGGATGCGTAGAAAGGAGGGTAGTGGGTTGGCAGGGGTAGGCGTACGGATAAAGGGGGGTAAGATGAAAGAGGATTGGGAGGTGGATGTGGCGGGTACTTTCATTGGTCGGCCAGGCATTTCACTGTGGGGAGACGTCGTGAAGGCGTTTACTTGTTGATTTGGAGACTGGTGCTCCGGGAGAGGATTCTGGACAATGGCCATGTTGGGCTACTGCTGGGGTGCCTGGGGCGGTTGCTGACGTTGCTGCGGTTGCTGCTGTTGCTGCTGGTCCTGCCGGGGTGGTCCCTTGCCTTCATCTCGGCAATATATTTTCTCATTTCCTCCCAGTCTATGCCTCCATTGTCATTCAGATTATAAATGTAATCCTTGAAGTGGAAGCATGCCTCCAAAGTATGGCCCGGTCCCTGGTGAAATGCACAGTAGCGAGACATATCAACATTGGGAGGCCATTGTAGCCTTTCCCTTGGCAAGGTGAGTGCACCGGCAGCCATGAGGGCATTAGAGATATCCAGTAGAGTCTCCGGCAATGGGGGATAGTGGGTTCTCTTTGGGCCAGGGGGGGCGTCGAGGCTACTGGGGCTCATAGGTGCCTGGTGGAGGGACCTGGTTGTATTGGGGAGGTGCAGGAGCAGGTTGCTGTTGTTGGTACTGAGGAGGGGTAGGTTGCCGGTATTGGGGCTGCTGAGGCTGGCGATATGTGGAGGTTGGGGTTACTGATGATACTGGTTAGGGGGGGGGCTGTTCATACTGGGATCGCTAAGGCTGCTGATATTGGGGATGCTGTCAGGGTATTGGGCCTGTTGGGGTGGCGCCCTAAACATTGGAGGGTTGTTCGGTTTGGAGGGTGGCTGCTGGGGCTGTTGGGCCCTAGTATTGGTGTTGTGGTTGGGGCAGTAGGTAGAAAGACTAGGGATGCCCATAGCACTCACCTGCTCATTTTGTATAACCCCCTCGGTCGTGGGACCTCCAGTAGAGGGAGCACCACTACCTTTCTTAAATGTCCGGGCCTTCGGCTCGAACATGGCCATGATTGGAGAGTCCTTTAATTGAGTGTGGATGTACGGGCTCTCTCATATAGTTCCTTCATTGTGGTCAATTTTTTCATAGCCAAAATATGCCTGAATTGCGGCGTGGCATTCGCCGTGATCATCTTCACTTGCTCTGGCTCAGACAACAGATCCCTCAGTCTTTCAGCCAATGCTCTCCATCTATCGGCATAATGCAGGAAGTCCTCATCGGCTTTCATCCTCTCATCCATCAGATCAGTAATGGATAAGGCTGGACCAACCCTGCCTCGGTACCTTTGCAGAAATTTCCTCTGTACAGCCTCAAAGTCTTCAGCATCCGTGGGCTCTAGAGAATAGAACCACTCAAGGGCGGGCCCGTCCAGAGATTGATGAAAAAGGAAGGCAAGGGCACGCTTATCATTTTTCCAGAATGAGGATTCATGCATGAATTCCTTGATATGTACGAATGGGTTGCCGGTGCCATTGTAACAGCGGTAGACCGACAGTTCAGAAGGGGGGAGGTGAAAGATTGGTATAGAAGGGAGTGCCAGTTCAAAAGAATCCTTAGGTGCGGACACCCTCTTCAAGTCTTGCTCCAATCGATTTACCTTTGCTAGGAGGGCTTGGGTAAGTTGGTTGGAAGATGGTTTGGGAGGTACCCCAGAAGAAAGGTGGTGGGGGACATCTACCTGAGCGGAATAGTGAAGGGGAGGGGCGTCGGTGGGTGCGGAAGCATGGGCCGGGGCCCGAGGAAGGTAATTGGTCCTTGCCATGTTGGGGCTTGCCTGGACATGAGAAGACCCCCCAACAGGGCTGTGGGGGTGAGAGTGGATGACAAAATTAGCTCGCGAGGGGGCAGGAGAGGCTCAGACCATCGGGTCGCGAGCAGGTTGAATGTGAACACCTGCATTTGGGTGGAGAGCTTGACTTGGGTCGGAGACGGAATTCCCCTTGAGGGCAGCCTGGACCTCCTGAAGCTGAGGAGCTTGGAGGCTTTGAAGGATGTCCACAAGTTGGGACAGATCAATTGGGGTGGAGGCATTTGCGGTGTTGCACCTCGGTGAGATGTGAGGGGCCTGAGCGTCCATTGCATTGACATGCGAGGCAGCAGGATCAGAATGAGATATATTAGGAAGGCGTGGAAAGGGCTCCAGGGGGTCGTACATATCCTCATAGGTGTCATCATGGTAGGCCATATCTTTGTATTCGGCCATTTAAAGGGATCAGCCTGAACGAAGCTGCATAAAATTTTCAACAAACAGTGTGTTTTAACAAGCACTTACCAAACAACTACTCAAACAAGTTTGTGAGAAGAGGTTAATGACTTTTAATTCACACACTTGAATATGCTTACGTCCACTTAAATGTTAAATATGATTCAGTGTGGATTTTAGGTGAAGTATGTCACTCCAAGTGGGTATGGGCCTGAGTGGGTAAGATGAGAACTTCGGGCCCACTAAGCGGCTCCCTCTCACGCAATGAGTGCTCTAACTCGGGTCTCCAGAATTGGTACAACCTGCTCGGTCCACCGTGAGGGAATCCACGGGGTACGAAGACTTACGGAGGTCCCGATGAGGATTCTCTAGCCCAATGAGACGGAATGCCCAATGGGGAGATAGCCCTCACCGAGAGAGGTGTGTGGATCCTAGGAAAAGGAGGGAAGGAGGTCCCTCAGCCGAAGTATGTCGTGCAAATGCACAATGCAAAATAGCAAAAAAATCGAGCTCTCTGTGACAGACTTAATCGCATCCAGTACAGTGGACTCGCTTTAGTAAATCACATCCGTTCAATCGGCCGCGGATCTGACAGCTCGCAAAACCTGTAAGAGCCGAGGCGACTCCCTCCGGAGCTTGTCACAAATAGCGTCTGGTATACCCACCGCGCATCACATCACACAAAACGCGTCCACTATACCGGACGCGGATCAAAGATGCACCCGAGCAGTTATGAAAAGCTGTAAATCAGAGGAGCATGTTTTTCACCTAATCAAATATGGTCAAGTAAGGACTAAATGAAGATGCTTTCTTCAAGTGAAGGCAAGTAAGTGGGGAGGGGAACAGGATGGTATATTTTTTTTTCTTTTAAATCAAACTTTTAAGAAAAAGTGCAATGAAAATAACACAACTACTAATTGGTAATGTCAATGGGAACTTTCAAAGAGCATCGCGTGGGGTGCGAAAAGGAGGGGTGTACCACGTGGGGTATGAAGGGGTGTCAAAGGTGGGGCACACGTGGGTGCCGAATGAAAGGTAACCGGAGCTAAAAGAAAAAGTGTCCCACCGTGATCACCAATTTATAGATGGTGTTTTTCTTTTCAAAAACACGATCCCACAAAAAATTTGATTTAAAGAAAAAGATAATTTTATGGGAAGGAGGAAAAGAAGAAATGATGTGGCGGAAAAGTAGGGAAAGGCAGAAAAAAAATGAAGGAAGTAGAAGAAAGTGAGTGTGTGCACGAGATGGAGGTGTGATCGCCAGGTACGCATGGGTATTGAAGGAAACGGCGGAAAGGAAAGAGTGTGTACTTACCTTCACCCGAAGATCGAGGGAGTTGATGTGCGTGGGTCCTTCTTTCTTCTTCCACCGGCAAGCCGGCGAAGAAGATTTAGCTCCGAATAGGGTTACCTTGTAAGAGAAGACAACAAGAAAACATGTGAAAATTTGATTAGGCCTTGAGGTGTAGTATAAGATCCAAAGGAAATGAAAAAAGAAGCATCAAATGGGCGTTAACACACCTGGTGGGGTGGTGTTAAACCCCTAAAAATGTAGGTAGGGAGAAAATGTTGTGCGTGTGTGTGGTGAATGTGATGAATGCAATAATTATGATTGGAGAAAATAAGACAGAAATGAAGGGGAAGGAGATGGCGATGGTAGCCACTGCTTGTAATGGACAAAGTGGGGGAATGAAGCTCCTCCCGCCTCGCGCCGATCGGATGATGAGGACGGAGATTCCACACTCCACGAAGTGGCTTGAGGTGAGATGGTTCCTCCTTGGCTCTGAATGTGAGTTTCTGGTCCGGCAGGGCATCGCCTTCAGCTCGGGTTTACTTCTTCAATCCGGCAGGGCTTCGCCTTAGGGGGGGTGGATTACTCTCAAAACCACCAAGGCTTCGCCGCAAACTTTTTGATTATTGATTACCCCCAAACATTAGCCTCAGGGGTTTACTTATAGGCAAAATTCTTTGAATCGCGTCGGGTACAGTGGACGCCTATATAATGAATTCACGTTCGACAAAAGCGCTGCAGTTTAAAAGATCCACATGATTTGCTAATCATAGCCTATATCTAGGATTCATAATTGCGTCCGGCATAATCGCCGCGTTTTCCAACCGAATCGATCTTATGATAGAATCGATCTTGATTTGACAGGTGGCTTTGAAAATGCGGCCACTTAAGTGGACGCGATTCTAAATTTGCCATGATTCGAGACGTGGGAGCTCTTAAATGCCGCGGCTTTTGGGTGTACGTTTAGGCTTAGGTTCTAATCACATCGGCTTAGTTGGACGCTATTCTTGCGTTGAAATGATTTGAAATGTGGGAGCTCTTAAATGCCGCGACTTTAGGCGTACGGCTCAGGTTTAACTTTTAATCACGGCGGCTTCATCGAACGCGGATCAAGCTCCGCGATTCTAAATTTGCCATGATTTGAGACGTGGGAGCTCTTAAATGCCGTGGCTTTAGGGTGTACGTTTAGGCTTAGGTTCTAATCACGTCGGCTTAGTTGGACGTGATTCTTGTGTTGAAATGATTTGAAACATGGGAGCTCTTAAATGCCGCGACTTTAGGCGTACGGCTCAGGTTTGACTTTTAATCACGGCGGCTTCATCGAACGCGGATCAAGCTCCTTTAAAAGGCGTCCACCTTACCAGACGCGAATCATTTAAGTCCATCAGACCCCTTTTAAAAAAATCCTAAAAATCCTAGAAAATCTATAAAAATAGGAAAATCACTCAAGATGTTAATTGAAGAGAGCCACTTTGAGGCATTGCGGTGTAACATGAAATTTACTCGATATGATACCAAAATGGCGTGTCTACATTCTCTTGGTTGACTATCACACACGCCATTACACACCAACATGGTAACTGTTAATAGAAGGGTTCCTTGAGCGGGTTGTTGAACCTTGTTGCCTTCCAAGATCATGCGGTGGTGCTTGGCACCCAACTTGATCAGAAGCCCAATTTATTCTCATGACAAGATAATTCGAAGAAGTATTAATTTAAGGTGAGAAATTAAATAAATTACTTTAAGCCAATATGGGGTTTTTGGGATGAGTATTGAATTGACACTTGGGTCTATATATAAGGTCACACACATGAAGATCCGATCTTGGTTGATGGATATTAAGTGAGAGTTTATATTAATTTAGGAACTTTGTGAAAAGTTTCAAGGATTAATATAAATAATGTCTGAGAGAAACCCTCGGTCAAGCTCCAAGAGTTTCTCCATAGCTTGGTAGTTGCCTCTCCTCTCTCTATTTACCCTTGTAGGAAAGTGTGAGGGACATCAAATGTGCAGCAGAAGTATATTTAAAAACAAAAATACATTCCCCACAAGAACTTATTGGACCAGGATGATGTCCGGGTGCATGACTTTCATACAATTCATACAAGGGCAAGATTTTCATACCAAGAAGAGCTTGTATATTCCTTAAAGCACAGAGCTGGTCCTGCAGATGAAGGAGCTCAAGTGACCTCCCTTTTACGGTATCCACATGGTGGTCTCTAGCAATGATGCCTCCTCCTCTCATCACCATCTCCTCCCTTATACACCTCTGAGGTGCAGCAGTAGCAATAGGGCCATAGCAGCAGGCGCAACAACAATAGAAACAAGGGGAGAGGGAGAGAGCATTGCTCTCTCTCTCTTCTCTTTCTCTTCTCTCCTTGAAAGAGAACTGAGAGAGAGAGAAGCAGAAAAGTGGAAGATTGAGTGAGGGTCTGGTGGGAGAGGGCATAGCTTGTAGCTCTCTCCCACACCCTCTACCTCTATAGAGGGCGTGCGACCAACCATGCATGGCTCGCACGTTGTGCGGCCATGCTGCGTACTATTCGAAGTACAAGCAGCCATGCCTTTGTTGATGATACAGGCTATCGCCAAACAAAGTTGGCAACATAGGTCACTGTTGCCAAGACTCTCTTTGTGATAGTCTATCATGTCTTTAGGATTCCTGGCGACAATCGACTATGTCGCCAGGACCATCCTAGCGGCAGACTGTTATTACTTCGTCCTTGGTCAAATAAGATCCTATTGAATAAATCTTATACAATCCTCTATCATTGTCGTGTTACCCACCTTTTATGTATTCTAAGCTCAATACTGAGCTGGCCATGAGTTGCACCTGTCAGAACCCTTCAGACTCAGAACTCCTTCTGACTTAGTGAATTATTATCTCCATAATAATTCACTCAATTCATCGGCTATGGACGTACTAAGCTACCATGCCATAGTCCATAGACAATATAAGGAGGTCAAATCTATTGTACCTTTCTTCCCACAATTACCGTGTACCTTTAGTTCCCCATTCAACTAATATCCCAGAAATTGTATGTTAGGCATGGTATTATCAGGCCTATACAGAATTCATTCAATTCTTGCTCTTATCAGATTCTCTCGGAGAACTCTTTCTCTCTTAATCTAATTGACCCTAGCCAGAGATTTATCTAAGCAAGAACACATAGGATATTGCTCTCATTATACCAAGAGCGGATGATCCTTTATTGATACAAAATTACCTTCGTAGGGTTGGATACCATTCCCAATAACCAGTTATACAAGATCTAGAACTTACAGACCTATATGTTCGGCATCAAATAATAGAGTACTCAAACAAGGCATTCTTGGTGTCTCAAGTCCAAGGACTAGTTACACAACTGGGACCATAGAATCGTTGTCTAACAATCAGGTATCATCAATCATACAACATTCCGAGGGCGGATCATTTAGTGAACTCATTCTTCAATGAGCACCTACACCATACCCCTAGTGTCTCCACACAACTAGCTATGACACCAGCTACATCCATCATATGGACAGGTATGTAGTACACTAGTCTATTCGGCTATCTCGATATCCTTCTTGAGTAACCTATGACCAGAAATATGATTTGTGTTTAAAGAGGATAGGTCTCATTATCACGATCTCATCATGATCCTAATCCTCATTGCACAGATCCATGGACATCACAATATATCAACATCATCCTATGCATGTAATATAGATTAAAAAAATGTTATTAATATTACTACCAAAAGTGATCATTACAAGATACAAGTGTCATCACAAATGTGAGTTGTCTTGCAGGGCACTCATGTGACGGTCCTCGCCGTTTAGGCCTGTTAACCCAATAACGTGCCCGACACGACTCCGCCTCCCACGAACAGGCCGAAGCCTTGCAAGGGATATCAACACACACATGTCCGTGGAAATATAAAAGAACATGCTGAACACATATGAGATTCCATATCTTACACATCCACATGAAATGTACATATTTAGTTCTAAACCAAAGTCATAGTACAGAGTACAACTGCCTGTGACAAAACTCCCAAGGCACAACAAGTAGAAGTATTACTCTGCTGGTGGCGTCGGCCCAACTTCGCTACGGTGCGGTCCCGAACTAGAAGAGGGACGAGAACCCTCCTGCTCTCCTTCACCTAGAAGAAGAAGGGGAGATCCTCACAAGTCACTAGCTCATTAGGGTAACTCCCCAAAAGTTGAGAGAACAAAGTACAGTAAATAAAGTAAGCAAAGCTTATAAACAATTAAAAGGTACCATAGCCTACACATGGTACTACAACTGTAAATAAATAAACGGCAAGTTGCGTACACGTGTACAAGCTAAAGAAGGGCACGCCACACACGAGTCATGAGAACTGGTTCGTGACACCAGCCACGGACCTGGACAAACAATACAAGATTGCCTTTCAGCCTCACAACCATGGACGAAGGGTCCAGCTGCTGCTCCACCTCAACAGGGTCAAGAAACTGTGGAGATCAACAAACACCACTCCTGCAGACCACACAGCTGTAGACCCAAGCCTGACACCTTTAGGGACTCCTGCCCGAGCTACGTGTAGACACCCATTTCTGACCCATAAGTTGAGTCAAATTCCTTGTCATATCATTGATGCCCCACGTTGGCTCATCATCGCCAAGATGGCTTTCTCCGATCATGATATCCTTTTCATTAGTTCATCACCCTGGTGGGTTCTTCCTAGTCAAAGCAGCCCAATCATATTCATCATTTCGTAGCTCCCTAGGTTAGGAGTCCATCACATCAAACTGTACGTCAATATGATGCCCGTGCAAGGAGGTTGGACACTTTGTATGGCCATAAGCTGAAGAGTCCTTGAAGGCGACAGCTCCCCTATCATTTTCTCATTCTTAAGGCGACACCCCTCCTGTCGCTATCCGGCCTTGTAACGATTTTTCAAGTCAGAGTCGATTTCCTTCAGAAGGTGACACCTCGATACGTCGCGTTCATAAATTGGCCTTTTTATCCCTTGAAAAATCGCCAGAAAATACTTTAAAGAACCCTTCCTTGAAAGGAAGGCGACGTATCGAGGCATCGCTATCTGGTAGCGACCATGAGGCCGTCGCGTTCTGGACAACATACAGCTTACCCTTTCCGAAGATGATTCAGACACTTGCTATTCATGGATATTCCGTCTTTTGATTGGCCTAGACGCGTCCAAATCCTACCAAAATTGGAGGAGATCTTCTTTAATGCATCCTTTCCGAGATCCAATCACCCTTGCGCGGGCATGCTTGCTTAAACCTAGACTATTGCCCATTATTCCCTGATCAGCCCTTCCAAAAATAATCACCTATAAGTCTCTCCATACAGCGTCATTTTGAGGGAGATTGGTGTCTGCTTCTTCGTTTCCAAGAGAGCTCCAACTTCTCAGAAGGGTGCTCCGCCTCCAGACGACCAGGAAGTGCCCTCCAGGGCAATTTCTCCTCGACTATGCTTTCTCTCTCCCCTTTTCTTCCAATTTTCTCTTCAATCATGCATGCATAGAGTAGTTTTTTTCGTAGATCTTCATTAAAACACTCCACACACACCGTTTTTAAACACCCAAAGGGGTTAAAAACCCACCCCACATGAGTTCCCTCCAAGTTGTTTCATGTTTCTTCATTTTTTGGAGTTGATTCATCACAAACGAGTTCTCTAATGGGTTGTTTATCGTTTTGATGTTCTTGGCAGGTGTTTGAAGACATTACAAGCACAAGGCTCTTGCCCCTTGGCTGGCTGAAGAGCAGGAAGAGAGAAACCCACAATCTTCATCCCTTGAAGAAGAAGGCGACCATCCTGCTGTCGCGATCCAGAAGACGACAAGAGGCCCGTCCCGTTTCGTTCAATAGAAAGCGACCCCAACATTGTCGTGTTCACAGGGATCAGGTACGTCTTCTTTATTCTCTTCCTTTTCCGAAGTAGTTAGCCTTACTCATCCGTCTATTTCTCTTGGCAACTACTTTGGTGGCGATCACGGTCAGTTTTCCTATCTTTTCATCATCTTTTTTTGGGGAGCAAATCCCGTGATTACGCTCCGTAAAGTGAGGCACTGGAAAACTGGACTAGCTAGGGACCAGTACATCTACTGGTGTCCATCCCCCAACCACGAGAGCGCTACAAGCGACCGCACATCAACAAACACAAGTCGCTGCCCACTGTCGTCTTTCCCTCAGCCGGACATACAACTTAAACACAGGAGTGAGGGTGTCCAAGAAGACGACACAAACCTTGACGGTACACACCATACCGGGACAAACCCTGAGCACCCTTTGCTTGTCTCACAATAAACCTGGGGTATTCGACTTAATAGGTAACCACGGAAGGCGTTAACAACCCAACTCACTATGCACACATATCCAAAGAAAACCCATCGTTTCCAATCATGGTATAAGCCAATACACTCCTTAAAAACCCTACACTATTTGACCAACACTGCCCAAGTAGTTTACAACAGAAACCAGACAGGCTGGCCACAGAACCCCACAGCTTGGGTGGCCACATTCTAAATCGCAACCAACATAGTGGATGCCTATCGATGCATGAATCGCGACAAACCAACCCGTCGCCTTTAATATCTAAATCACAATCGGACAAGTCGTCACATTCAGAAAAATGACGACTAGTTCTGTCGCCTTTCAGACAGTAGAAACCCATCCTATTCTTTCATTCTGAAAATCACACCCAAAAATATTACATGCTTCTAAAGCAAGAAATAACCATTCACATGTAACTCTAAACATGCTCTCTATCAAGTGCAATTGATTTCGCACAACAAAATCCATAAACCCTAATCTACACAACCCATTCAAGAGGAAACAATGGTAAGTTTCCCTACCAATAGAAGAAACGTAAAACCAATGTTGCCTAAGCGTTCCCCGTGCTTCGAAGCACCTCCTCGCGTCGGAACTACGCCGAACGGACAACAACATACCCAAAATCACTAACAAAACCTTCAGCAAGCCTTCCCTTTAGCTGAACAGTGTAACTGGACTGTTCGGCTAAGGGCAGAAGCCCAAAACACACATAGGCTAAATCACGACGTATTGGGCCGTCGTGTTTAAATCGCGACGTATCTGGGTGTCGCAATTTAACCCTGGCGACCCTGCATGCGCCACGCGTCGCGCATTCAGCCGCGCTCACGTAAAAGCGGTGCTAAATCGCGACGTAGTAGGTGGTCGTGTTCATTAAGAATCACAACGACTGTGTTCGTCGCGTTCTTAATGAGCCCACCAGAGGTCTGTTTGGGCTGGAATCTCCAACGCTCCAGCCTCACACCCTACTACACAAACCTGTAAACACATATATACACCCACATACTCAACCAATGTGCCACACATTGGCCCCCAAACCCAATAAACTATGATCTAAACAATCTGGATAATACATTACTGTCACCTAAAAGAAATTTCGTCCTCGAAATTAAAGGAATAAACTCAATCAACAGTTCATCATATGCAAGACTATCACCTAAAAGAATTTAATACTTACTCAAATAAGTATGGATACGTCTTGTACATCTCATTGGCCAATTCCCAAGTGTCTTCTCCACCCTACCTATTTTCCCATCTGATCTTTACTAACTCAATATCTTTATTCCTCAGCCTTTGTGTTCGTCGACCTGTAATAATCATTGGATACTCTGGCATGGATATATCCAGTTTCAAATCATCCCGAGTGTAGCTGACAATTTGTGAAGGGTCCTGAATGCATCTTCTTAACATTGAAACATGGAACAGATCGTGGGCATCGGTGAAATCCACTGGAAGCTCCAATCTATACGATGTCTCACCAATTCTTTCCAAAATCGGAAATGGACCTACATACCTGGGACTCAACTTGCTTTCCTGCTGAACCTCAAAACACCTTTAGTTGGAGAAACCCTCAAGAACACATAGTCGCCAACTTCAAACTGTAGTGGCCTGCGTCGTGTATCTGCATAACTCTTTTGTCAGCTTTAGACTATTTGAAGCTTCTCCTTAATGAACATGACCATCTCTGCACACTGCTGCGCTAATTTCGGTCCCATTACCTGTCTTTCACCTACCTCATGCCAATTGAACAATGTTCTGCAAGGTCTCCCATAAAGAGCTTCATATGGTGCCATCTTGATACTTGTGTGATAACTGTTGTTATAGGCAAATTCAACCATACCTAGATGTTGCTCCCATCCGCCTCCCCAAACTAAACTGCAAGCTCATATCATATCTTCAATTGTCTAAATCGTTCTTTCCATCTGTCCGTTGGTTTAGGGATTGTATGCTGAACTATACTTCAACTGTGTACCAACAACTCTTTACAAACTCCTCCAAAAACCTGAAGTGAACCTGGGATCCCTGTCTGAAACAATGGTTACTGGAATTCCATGCAATGGTACAATTCTATCCACATACAACCTTGCCAATCTGTCCACTGCCCATGACATGCTCACGGCTAACAACATGTACAACTTTGTCAACCTGTCAACAAAGACCCATATACCATTATGACCTGCTGTTGTCCTAGGCAAACCTGCAACAAAATCTATAGCTATGTCATCCCACTTCCATTGCGGTATAGGTAATGGCTGCAATAAACCTCATGGCCTTTGATGCTCTGCTTTAACCTGCTAGCACACTAAACATCTTGCTATGAATTTTGCTATTTCCTTCTTCATGCTCGGCCACCAGAAATATTTCTTCAAGTCTTGATACATCTTTGTGCTTCCCGGGTGTATGGTGTACCTAGACCAATGTGCTTCCTCTAACACTTTCTGGTTTACTCCAGCTTCACTTGGGACATATAACTTGTTCTTGAATCGGACCACACAATCATCATCAATGGTAACATCTTCCATCTTTACAATTTCAGCCAAACTCTCATCTACTTTCTGGGCTTCTATTATCTGCTAATAAAAAGATGGTTCCACTGTACTGCTGGCTAACACTGCTCAGCGTTGGCTACTTGGAACAATTAAGGAGTTTTCTACCACTTTTTCATACAGCTTCCATTCTCTCATCATCATGTGACTCATAACCGCTTTTCTGTTCAAAGCATCCGCAACAACATTAGCCTTGCCTGGATGGTATGCTAAGCTGAAATCATAATCTTTTAAATACTCCATCTATCTGCACTGCCTCAAATTCAAATCCTTCTGCGAAAAGAAGTACTTTAAGCTCTTGTGATCCGTGAAGATTTCAAATCTTTCACCATACAAGTAATGCCTCTATATCTTCAATGCAAATACCACTACCGCCATCTCTAGGTCATATATGTGTGCGATAATTCTCTTCATGCCTCCCCAATTGCCTAGATGCATAGGCCACCACTTTTCCATGCTGCATTAGTACTACCCCAAGTCCTGTCCTAGATGCATCTGTATACAATACAAAACCACCTCGGCTTGACGGTATTTTCAATATGGGTGCTGAGGTGAGCCACTTCTTTAATTCCATAAAACTGCGCCTGTAATTGAAAGACCATACAAAAGGTACTCCTTTCCGGGTAAGTCTTGTCATTGGTGCTGCAATCTTTGAAAAGTCTTGAATAAATCGTCTGTAATAACCTACCAAACCAAGGAAACTCTTGATTTCTGACACTGTCTTTAGTTCCTCCCATTTCATAACGGCTTCTACCTATATATGGACAAATTCTATAATGACTTTGCAATATTGTGAAGATGATAGCATATTCATGTACAATCCCAACTTGTTTCTCTGATACCAATCTTTGTAATGGCCCCCTTTATACCGGTACGATTATACCAATCCACATCGATACAAAGGGCACCGTCACAGTGGGACATTTTGTAAGGCCCTCAAGTTTGGTCCTTTTATTTTGCTGTGTGTGTAGATTCGTGCTTGTGCGTAAATATTATGTATGCATATGTAGATATCTACATACATATTAGCTAGGTGTACTTACGTATGCACGTGTGTGTTAGTTGTAACTATTGTTGTTTGCACGGTGTAGTAGTGTGTACATTATACTACATATATTGCATGTATATGGCGTATATATATGTTTTTTCTGCATGATTTAAGCTCTGGCCGAAGAGCAAATTGGCGTCAACATGGATGGATGTCCATGTTGAGTAAACGTCCATGTCGATGGATGCCAACTATTAGGTAAACGACGATGGATGTGGACGTCTACTTCTCTAATTTTCTGTGCGCAGCAGACCCCAAAATTCCGGATTGGGCTTGCTCACCGATTGGGGAGATGTCCCCAACGGCTCTCACCTCTCCCATCATGCCCTGCGTGAGATCCCAAGCCCCACCTTATAAAAACATTACCCCTTGCAACCTGAAAGAGCTCTCTTGGCTCTTTGTAAAGAGAGAAAACTCTAGCTGAGAGAACAGAGAAAACCTGAACTTTGAGAGCTCAGATCCGACGATTTGAGGCTTCTTCCAGTGAGCTTGTTCAACTGGGAGGAAGATTGGACACAGGGGAAGGCTTCCCCAACGCTGGACTGAAGACTACCTCATCCTAGAGCCCGGAGGAAGGAGTCTGTGGAGGCTTCTTGGCACTGCCCAAGGAGAGCTTCATCAGCCATTTCGATCCCTTTGGAGATTTTTCTAAAGACAAGTAACCCATCCCCGTGGTGCATGTACATGTCCAGTAGGTCTTAGGTATTTTATGGGATTTTATTCGTGTTCTGGAACCCCACATTTCCCCCATCTTTGGAGTTCGGTCTGTGTTTCTACACAGACAGGAACTTAAAGGCAAGATCCCTTGCCGTTAAGATCTCCAGTTGGCGGCAGACGATGCTGCCGTTAACCTCTGTGAACGGCCAGCCTTTGTCGTTTAGTTCTTTAGGACAGAACAGGGAACTGTTCTTCCTTATATATGATTATTTTTCGGATTTCTTCGCATGAGGATATATTGTAAATGTTATATGCTATGTAATATAGATAATGGAATGCATTGTGAGATTTTTGTAAATTTCTGTAATTTGTATAAATTGTTAGGTTTATGTGAAATGCATGTTAGATAAAAATCTTGGATAGGATAGCTTGTTGTTCACCTGATTCGTGAAGAATTTGAATGCCATATTTTTTTTAGATCATGCGTATGTATGTCAATCTCTGTCCCAAAAATTTGGGAATTTTCCCATGATCATGTGATTTATTACAATTTCTATACTGAAAATAGAAACCATGTGTAGGTTCTTGTAAAACTCACAGTAAATTGTATGATGTGAAATAAATTTGGGGAAAACTTCTGTGGTAAAATGAATGATAGATGTAGGTTAGTGCACTGTCAAAATAGACCTTGATATTATGCTTCCATGATAACGGATTTATGAATGCCATGTGGTTGAATGTTTTAATTTCTGTAAATTTAATATAGTTCAGAAAAATATAAAAATTTGCATGTGTGGTCTGAAACCTACAAGTAGCATGTGGTTAAAATCTCATATGATTTGGGCAACAACAGAGTACATTGTGACATTTCCATGTGAAAATGAGCTATTAATGCATGCTTAACATGATTATGGTAGGATAATGTGTTTTCAGCATGATTAGAGTAAGTTGCTGAGTGTTTAAATTTTGTCAATAGTAGTATCAAGTTAGGGTAAAAACAGAGCCATGTGTAAACCGTATGAAATGTGTGTGTAAAAATCGGAATGTGTAAAATGTGTCGTGTGTGACACTGCTTCCATAGAGGGCTGTGGAACTGTACCGTGGAAAAGTCCCCACGGGAAGGTTCAATGTGTTAAGATCCTAAGGGCATTAGGATGAAATCCTGGAGGTGGACAAGTACCACTGGTTAGGGTGGAGATTACTTCTCACGGTTTGCGCAGTACCAAGAGCCGTCACTGTGTTGCCTAGGTGGCGTCTATGTGTTATGTGATGTGAATGTGTCCTTCTAGTGGTGGTTTGGACTATGTGTCACAGCATTTAAATGTGAAAATGTAAATGTGTATATGTGCAAATTGTGTAGTGTGAACATGTGAATGTGAAATGTGTAAATGTGAACAATGCGAATGTGTAAAATGTGTAAACATGTGAAACCAATGTGTTAAAAATGCGAACTTGTGATTTATGTTATGAAAATGTTAGATTCATGTCAAAACAGCAACCTTAATGTGTTTATAATGGTGTTTTATATGTGCAAAAGTGTGTAGAATCCATGTTAGGGGTATTTCCTTCTTATGTGTGAAAATCCCATGCTAAATTTGCTATCATGTTGTAGTTAAATGTAAGTGTAGTTCTCATGTGAATGAATGAGTAGAAAGCATGCGGTAGGTATTTCATTTTGGATTGACATAAACCATGTATCATGCATAGTGAAATTAGTAGAAATATCATGATAGGTAGTTTTCTATTATTGTACAACCATGCTACATGTTTTGATTAATAAAATTGAATGAATGGCTTACTTGTGATGTATTCATGTATGATGTGTATGGAGTTTACTTGCTGAGTCTTTTAGACTCACTCTTGCTTCGGCGTACAGGTTTAGCAGGTGACCCTACTTCCTTGGAGGAGACCGTTGAGAGCGACTCCGAGCGAGGAGAATAGAGTGTTGTGGAGTCACCGTTGTTGTACCTTACTTTCATAGTATGTAATGGAGACTTATGTAATTGAAGCTTATGTAATTGTGGACGAACAATGTAATTTGAATTTTGTATTTCATTATGTGGACTTAGTTCCTTAAATTTCAATATGGATCATGTATGTTTAATGTGGATGATGAAATGAAAAGACAGTAGTTCTTTTACTTCCACTACTCTGTATTCATATTTATGTACATCTCAATCATGTGTGTTAGTGCTTGGGTAAATGTCCCACTGTGACAAGACTCACTATACCGACGTGGATTGGTATAATCGTATCGGCATAATGAGGGTCGTCGCAGAGATTGGTATCAGAGACCACTGGTTGAGATTGTACATAAATATACATAAGTCATCATCTCCATTACATGCTAAGTCTTTATAGAGTTGTCCACATGTGTAGAAATGATTAATAATCAATGAAAGATAGATAAGAAAGTGGTTAGGGACTAAATAACGTAGTCTCTAATTGTGATTAAATTACTGCAGCATATGGCTTCACGCGGTAGACGTGGTGGTGTACCTACTCACGATGGCGAGCAGAGGAGAGATGAGCCTAGGCGTGAGGAGCAGACTGAGCAGCAAGCCCCGGTACCTCAGGGTCCTGTACTTCCCCCACCGCCACCAGTGGACTATGGAGTGTTGTTCATGCAGGGTCTAGTGCAGGCCATGCAGACGCAGGCCCACACCCAGGCTGCACTCCAGGCTCAGATGGAGGCTCAGGTTGGAATAATAAAATAAAGAGTAGTCTATTTTATTAATTGCATGATGTTGTGTTAAATATGCATTGCTTGTGTTTGTTGTAGCAGGCCCAGTTTCCAGTTCCCCAGGCTCAGGACCATGGTGGACCCTCCATCATGGAAAGATTCAAGAGGATGTTGCCACCCTCTTTCAAGGGGGAGAGCGACCCATTACTAGCTGAGAGCTGGATGAGGGAGATCGAGAAGATCTTCTGGGCTGTTAGGTGTGCGGACGAGGACAAGGTCACTTTAGCCACCTATATGCTACAGGTATGTGTTAGTTTTATATGTTTGCTTATCCTGTTAAACTAGAGCTATTAGTTGGTGCTTATGAAGGTTGTGTTGCATGAGAGAGCTGATGTGTGGTGGGCTTCCTTACTGCGTACCCGATTGGAGGACGGTGCTATTGACGTTGCTTGGGACGAGTTCGTGAGGCTCTTTCGGGCCAAGTTCGTCCCCGAGCATATCCAGGACAGGATGGAGCAGGAGTTCCTTTCCTTGACTCAGGGCTTCAAGACTGTACTCGAGTACGAGGCCAGGTTTGCTGAGTTATCTAAGTATGCACCTCACATAGTAACTGATGAGCGCAGGAAGGCAAAGAAGTTTGTGATGGGCCTTAAGCCATCACTGAGGATGAGGCTAGTGGCGTTTGATCATCGTACCTTGGACGAGGCCCTTAGTGCTGCATGTAGGCAGGAGGGTGAAATAGAGCAGTACCTCAAGGATAAGAAAGCTTTGCAGAAGAGACCTGCGGCCACTTTCCAGCGGCAGGATAAGAAAAAGGCAGCGTACCAGACACCGTAGCGTCTAGTGGCAGCCAGCAGTACTCAGGTACCTTCTCAACGTTCCCCTGGTGTGAAGAAGGAGTGTCCCCATTGCGGGAAGACACACGGTGGTACGGAGTGTTGGATGGTAGCGGGCAAATGCTTGAAGTGCAGAAGCAGCGACCATAAGATCAAGGATTGTCCGAGACTTCAGAAGGGAGTCCAGCGCGGAGCGCCAACCCCAGCAGTGGTAGCAGCAGCAGCGCCAGCTACAGGAAGGCCAGGAAGGCCTCGAGCCCAAGCTCGAGTGTTTGCCCTAGCACGAGAGGACGCCGAGCAGGCGGAGCATGTCACCGAAGGTACGGTTTTACTTCTAGGTGTGCACGCTCAGGTTTTGTTTGATACGGGTGCCACTCACTCGTTCATTTCCGAGCGTTTCACTAGGGAGTTAGCTCTAGAGTAAGGCGTAGAGTCTGAGGATTTAGAAGTCCCATTGTCTGTACACACACCCGTGGGTACGGTATCGACTGGGAAGTGTATTCCGTCGTTACCTGTGTGCATTGAGGATAGGGTTCTAGATGGGTGTTTCTTCTTGCTGAAGATGAAGGACTTTGATGCTATTCTTGGTCTGGATTGGCTAGAGGAGCACTATGCGTTAGTAGATTGTCGTGGGAAGAGGATTGTTTTCCGCATTCCTGGTGAGGACGAGTTCTCTCATCCATTGCCAAGGAACTTGGCGGGAAAGCTGGTCATCTCTGCCATGAAGGCGATGCGCATGGTAAACAAGGGTTGTGACACTTTTCTTGCCGGTGTAGTGTTAGTACCCGAGGCTGATGAGCCACCTACTCTTACAGAGATCGATGTAGTGCAGGATTTTCCAGACGTCTTTCCTGATGATTTGTCTGGATTGCCACCGGATAGAGAGATAGAGTTCACCATAGAGTTGCTTCCGGGCACCTCTCCTATCTCGAAGGCTCCATATCGAATGGCACCTACAGAGTTAGCCGAGTTAAGGAAGCAGTTGCAAGAATTGTTAGATAAGGGATTTATTCGACCTAGTGTTTCCCCTTGGGGCGCACCTGTCTTATTTGTAAAGAAGAAGGATGGATCACCTAGGTTATGCATTGATTATAGGAAGCTAAACCAAGTGACAGTGAAGAACAAGTATCCCTTACCTCATATTGATGATTTGTTTGACCAGCTGCAAAATGCATCAGTCTTTTCTAAGATCGATTTGTGATCTGGTTATCATCAGTTGAGGATTAGGAGTGAGGATGTGTCCAAGACGGCATTTAGAACCCTATGGACATTATGAGTTTTTGGTCCTTCCTTTCGGATTGACCAACGCCCCTGCAGCGTTCATGGATCTCATGAACAGGGTTTTAGGCCGTACTTAGATAGCTTTGTTGTGGTATTTATCGATGATGTGTTGGTCTACTCTCTGGATGAGGCCACACACCGTCAGCATTTGAGGGTAGTGTTAGAGGTTCTCCGTGAGCACAAGCTGTATGCAAAATTCAGCAAGTGCGATTTTTGGTTGCGCGAGGTTCATTTTCTTGGGCATGTTATCTCCGGTGCTGGTGTAGCAGTTGATCCAGCAAAGGTCCAGGCAGTTATGGATGGGAGACCCCCAAGACCCCTTCGGAGATTCGTAGTTTTCTTGGTTTGGCTGGTTACTATCGGCGATTCATTGAGGGATTTTCATCCATCGCCACCCATTGACTCAGCTTACCAGGAAGGGGGTGAAGTTTGTGTGGTCCGAGACATGTGAGAGTAGCTTTCAATATTGAAGGCTAAACTTACTTCCGCTCCGGTATTGGAATTACCTAGTGGTGCTGAAGGTTTTGCCATTTATACGGATGCATCTCGGATTGGCTTAGGCTGTGTGCTAATACAGCAAGGAAGGGTAGTGGCGAATGCTTCTCGCCAATTGAAGAAGCATGAGCATAACTATCTGACTCATGATTTGGAGCTTGTGGCAGTGGTTCATGCACTAAAGATCTGGAGGCACTATCTTTATGGTGTCAGATTCGAGGTGTTCACTGACCATAAGAGCTTGAAGTATCTCTTCTCCCAGAAGGAACTAAACCTACGGTAGAGGATATGGATTGAGTTCCTCAAGGACTATGACTTCGACCTTCAATATCATCCAGGGAAGGCGAATGTCGTAGCGGATGCTCTTAGCAAGAGGAGGTCTTCGCTCCAGCAGGATTGGAAAATGTTGGAGGATGTGGCGTGTGCGATGACTGAGTTAGAGCTCTTATGTCAGGCTTTTGTGGCTCAGTTGTCCCTTAGGTCTTCGGTGTTGGATGAGGTGATCGAGCAACAGAAAGCTGACCCTAGACTTCAAGAGTTAGTGGGCAAGGCAGGCATTGCTCGCGATGAGGATGGCGTGATTAGATTCCATCACCGAGTATGTGTTCCTGACATTGTAGATGTCCGTGAGCATGTTTTAGCAGAAGCTCATAGGTCGAGATTCTCTATTCATCCGGGTAACACCAAGATGTACCAGGATTTGAAGAGGCTTTTTTGGTGGTCTGGCATGAAGAGGGATGTAGCGGATTATGTATCTAGGTGTCTAGTATGCCAGCAAGTGAAAGCCGAGCGGCAGCGACCATCTGGTCTTATGCAGAAGATGGAGATCCCAGTATGGAAGTGGGAAGCTGTCACTATGGATTTTGTTTCAGGTTTGCCTCGATCCAGACGGGGTAATGACTCGATTTGGGTAGTCGTAGATAGATTCTCAAAGACTGCGCATTTCTTGCCTATGAAGAAGAAGCAGTCAGTAGAGAGCTTGGCTAGATTGTATGTCAGTAGCATTACTAGATTGCATGGTGTGCCGAAGTCGATCATTTCGGATCGAGATCCGAGATTTACTTCGAGGTTGTGGAAGGGTCTTCAGGATGCTTTAGGTTCGGAGCTGAAGCTCAGTTCGGCGTTTCATCCCCAGACAGATGGACAGTCTGAGAGGACTATCCAGACGCTCGAGGATATGTTGAGGGCGTGTGTGCTGGATTGGAAGGATGATTGGGAGCGCCATTTACCTCTAGTGGAGTTTGCATATAACAACAGCTTTCATGCGAGCATTGGTATGGCTCCATTTGAGGCGTTGTATGGAAGGCCTTGCAGATCTCCTTTATGTTGGGAGGAGACCGGCGATAGGAAGTTGATCGGTCCGGAGTTAGTTCAGGAGACTTCTGATAAGATTCAGCTTATCAGGAAGAGGCTTGTTGCGGCACAGGATAGGCAGAAGAGTTATGCCGACAACAGGAGGAAGGATTTGGAGTTCGAGGTGGGTGAGCATGTCTTTTTGAAGATTTCACCTACTCGAGGAGTCGTTAGGTTTGGCAGGCATAGCAAGTTGAGTCCCAGATTCATTAGCCCGTATGAGATTCTAAGGCGTTTAGGTAGCGTGGCTTACGAGCTAGCTTTGCCTCCGGCTTTAGCTAGCGTTCATCCCGTTTTCCACGTATCTATGCTCAGGAAGTATGTTCGAGATCCGTCTCATGTTATTAGTCACGAGCCAGTGGAGATCCAGCCAGATCTGTCGTATGTGGAGCAACCAGTAGCTATTCTTGACCGGAAGGTCCAGCATCTCCGGAACAAGAGTATTACGTCGGTGAAGGTTCTATGGCGGAACTTCTCGCGGGAGGAGGCTACTTGGGAGCTTGAGGATGCGATGAGGAAGAAGTATCCTCATTTGTTCGAGTAATGTTGTTTAAACTTCGAGGACGAAGTTTCCTTAAGGGGGAGAGGGTGTAAGGCCCTCAAGTTTGGTCCTTTTATTTTGCTGTTTGTGTAGATTTGTGCTTGTGCGTAAATATTATGTATGCATATGTAGATATCTACGTACATATTAGCTAGGTGTACTTACGTATGCATGTGTGTGTTAGTTGTAACTATTGATGTTTGCATGGTGTAGTAGTGTGTACATTACTACATATATTGCATGTATATATATGGCGTATATATATGGTTTTTCTGCATGATTTAAGCTCTGGCCGAAGACCAAATTGGCGTCAACATGGATGGACGTCCATGTTGAGTAAACGTCCATGTCGATGGATGCCAACTATTAGGTAAATGGCCATGGATGTGGACGTCTACTTCTCTGATTTTCTGTGCGCAGCAGACCCCGAAATTCTGGATTGGGCTTGCTCACCGATTGGGGAGATGTCCCCAACGGGCTCTGCGTGAGATCCCAAGCCCCACCTTATAAAAACATTACCCCTTACAACCTGCAAGAGCTCTCTTGGCTCTTTGTAAAGAGAGAAAACCCTAGCTGAGAGAACAGAGAAAACCTGAACTTTGAGAGCTCAGATCCGACGATTTGAGGCTTCTTCCAGTGAGCTTGTTCAACTGGGAGGAAGATTGGACATAAGGGAAGGCTTCCCCAATGCTGGACTGAAGACTACCTCATCCTAGAGCCCGGAGGAAGGAGTTTGTGGAGGCTTCTTGGCACTGCCCAAGGAGAGCTTCATCAGCCATTTCGATCCCTTTGGAGATTTTTCCAAAGGAAAGTAACCCATCCCTGTGGTGCATGTACATGTCCAGTAGGTCTTAGGTATTTTATGGGATTTTATTCGTGTCCTGGAACCCCACATTTCCCCCATCTTTGGAGTTCGGTCTGTGTTTCTGCACAGACAGGAACTTAACAGCAAGATCCCTTGCCGTTAAGATCTCCAGTTGGCGGCAGACGATGCTGCCGTTAACCTCTGTAAATGGCCAGCCTTTGCCGTTTAGTTCTTTAGGACTGAACAGGGAACTGTTCTTCCTTATATATGATTATTTTCTGGATTTCTTCGCATGAGGATATATTGTAAATTTTATATGCTATGTAATATAGATAATGGAATGCATTGTGAGATTTTTGTAAATTTCTGTAATTTTATAAATTGTTAGGTTTATGTGAAATGCATGTTAGATAAAGATCTTGGATAGGATAGCTTGCTGTTCACCTGATTCGTGAAGAATTTGAATGCCATATTTTTTTTAGATCATGCGTATGTATGTCAGTCTATATCCCAAAAATTTGGGAATTTTCCCATGATCATGTGATTTATTACAATTTCTGTACTGAAAATAGAAACCATGTGTAGGTTCTTGTAAAACTCACAGTAAATTGTATGATGTGAAATAAATTCGGGGAAAACTTTTATGGTAAAATGAATGATAGATGCAGGTTAGTGCACTGTCAAAACAGACCTTGATACTATGCTTCCATGATAACGGATTTATGAATGCCATGTGGTTGAATGTTTTAATTTCTGTAAATTTAATAGTTCAGAAAAATATGAAAATTTGCATGTGTGGTCTGAAACCTGCAAGTAGCCTGTGGTTAAAATCTCATATAATTTGGGCAACAGCAGAGTACATTGTGACATTTCCATGTGAAAATGAGCTATTAATGCATGCTTAACATGATTATGGTAGGATAATGTGTTTTCAACATGATTAGAGTAAGTTGCTGAGTGTTTAAATTTTGTCAACAGTAGTATCAAGTTAGGGGAAAAACATAGCCAGGTGTAAACCATATGAAATGTGTGTGTAAAAATCGGAATGTGTAAAATGTGTTGTGTGTGACACTGCTTCCATAGAGGGCTGTGGAACTGTACCGTGGAAAAATCCCCACGGGAAGGTTCAATGTATTAAGATCCTAAGGGCATTAGGATGAAATCCTGGAGGTGGACAAGTACCACTGGTTAGGGTGGAGATTACTTCTCCCGGTCTGCGCAGTACCAAGAGCCGTCACTGTGTTGCCTAGGTGGCGTCTATGTGTTATGTGATGTGAATGTGTCCTTCTAGTGGTGGTTTGGACTATGTGTCATAGCATTTAAATGTGAAAATGTAAATGTGTATATGTGCAAATTGTGTAGTGTGAACATGTGAATGTGAAATGTGTAAATGTGAACAATGCGAACGTGTAAATGTGTAAACATGTGAAACCAATGTGTTAAAAATGCAAACTTGTGATTTATGTTATGAAAATGTTAGATTCATGTCAAAACAGCAACCTTAATGTGTTTATAATGGTGTTTTATATGTGCAAAAGTGTGTAGAATCCATGTTAGGGGTATTTCCTTCTTATGTGTGAAAATCCCATGCTAAATTTGCTATCATGTTGTAGTTAAATGTAAGTGTAGTTCTCATGTGAATGAATGAGTAGAAAGCATGCGGTAGGTATTTCATTTTGGATTGACATAAACCATGTATCATGCATAGTGAAATTAGTAGAAATATCATGATAGGTAGTTTTCTATTATTGTACAACCATGCTACATGTTTTGATTAATAAAATTGAATGAATGGCCTACTTGTGATGTATGCATGTATGATGTGTATGGAGTTTACTTGCTGAGTCTTTTAGACTCACTCTTGCTTCGGCGTACAGGTTTAGCAGGTGACCCTGCTTCCTTGGAGAAGACCGTTGAGAGCGACTCCGAGCGAGGAGAATAGAGTGTTGTGGAGTCACCGTTGTGTACCTTACTTTCATAGTATGTAATTAAGACTTATGTAATTGAAGCTTATGTAATTGTGGACGAACAATGTAATTTGAATTTGTATTTCATTATGTGGACTTAGTTCCTTAAATTGCTATATGGATCATGTATGTTTAATGTGGATGATGAAATGAAAAGACAGTAGTTCTTTTAGTTCCGCTACTCTGTATTCATATTTGTGTATATCAATCATGTGTGTTAGTGCTGGGTAAATGTCCCACTGTGACGAGACTCACTATATCGACGTTGATTGGTATAATCGTACCGGCATAATGAGGGTCGTCGTACATTTACCCAACACAACATAATAGGTCGAGATGTACATAAATAACAAAAGAGTACAGCGGAAATAAAAGGGAAATCTTATTCCATCATCATTCACATAATTCCACAGTCGATATAGCAAATGTAAATAACAATTGTCCACATTATACATGTCCATATGAATAACATTGTTCACATACTATGAAAAGAAAGTGCAAACTACACAGCACTCCACAAATGCAGCTACTCCTCATGCTCAGAGTCACTCCTCACTAAGACCTCGTCAAGTACAGGGACACCTGTCTCACTTGTAAGTCAAAGCAAGTATGAGTCTTCCAAAAATAAAGACTCAGCAAGCAACCTAAAGGCATATCCTTACACATATCATACACATATGCTAATCTTTTAAACAATAAGGGGAACACATGGCACATGCTTCATGTTATTTAAGCAAATACACATGAACAACCTACACATACTTCCTACACATAATATATAACATGATTCATGGTTTCAAATTCTATTCATATCATTTCACAATTATAAACAATTAGATCATGGGAATATGAACATAGTAACTAGCTAACCTAGCATGATATCTAATCATTTTAACATGCTTTTATAACACTTATTCACATCTTAAGCTTGTTGTTTAAACATAAATATATCACATTCACATGGTTTCACATCTTTTCACATGTTATCACATTCACATAACACTATCACATGTTTACATTTCACATATTCACATTTTCACACTTTTACACTTAATTGCCGTGACACATAGTCCGAACCACCATAAAGAATGACACACATTCACATAACACATACCCGTCACCTAGGCAACACAGTGACGAATCTTGGTAACTATGCAGAACTGGGAGAAGCCCTCTCCACCCTAACCAGTGGTACTTGTCCACCTTCAAGATTTCATCCTAATGCCCATAGGATATCACATACACAATGAGCTTTCCCATAGGGACTTTTCTACTGTACGGCTCCACAGCCTTCTATGGTAGCAGTGTCAATTTCGGCACAATTTACACATTTACACTTAATCACATGTTTCATTCACTCATATACATAATTTAACTCATTCCATACACTTTAAACAATATACATGCTTCAGTCTACAGAACATGATATTACTGTTTCATAGTGGCAATTTAATTATAACAGTGCTTAATCATGCTGCTAATCATAATTTTTTTACATGGTTTAAGTTAAACATGCTTAACATAGACTAATTACCCTTATTAAAGTACAAACAGTACTTACTGACATCAAAATACTATCAAATTTTAATCACAGATTTCTTATAGGTAATATATCACATGTCTAATTTTTTCAGGTTTTTCGCAACTATAAAACTTATTTTAACAATTTAAACAGATTCCATGCAATTTGGTAAAATATTCACTTTAACATAGTATACAGTAAAACAGTCGGTTCTAATTGTTCTAAAACCTAAAAATAGTAACACTAAGATCATGAAAATATTCTAAAACCCTAACATACAACGAAACAATTATTTAAAATTAAACACAGTTAAACATGCTTATTTTCTAAATGAAAAAATTAGACAAAATAATATCATGCTCAGAAAATTGCCAGAACCTCATGATATGAGCTACAGACCATACCTGACCAATGACAACTTTTTTATAGCATGTATAGACCTCCAAACAGTCGAAATTCACAGTAAGGGCCTTGCCGCCAACAAGGGTTAACGGCACACTATGCTGCCGTCAACTCAGGAACTTGGCGGCAACAAGGTTGTCATCAACCTCCTATCTGCAGAAGGTGTTGTCTGAACCCAAATAAAAAGGAGAATTGGGGGTTCGAGTACACGAATAAAATCTGAAAAAAAATCCTGAAACCTAAAGGACATGTCTAGAGACAATACCCCTCGATTACTTGCCTGAAAATAAATCTAGGAATATCAAATCTGTCGAAGAAGCCCTCCTCGGCCAAGCCAAGAAGGTGCAGATTTCAACCCCGAATCAGTTCTTCACGCCTGCACAGAAGATTCTCTGGAGTCGGGGAAGCCTCTACAACACTTGGAGTATCTCCTAGTCGAAGAAGATCGCCAGAAGACCTCCCCAATCTCTGGATCAAGCTTTGAAAAAATTGGTTTTTCTCACAACGAACACTAGTTTTTCTTTTTAGCCAAAGGACCTAATCTGGCTTAAAACATTAGGTTTTATAGGGCTAATGGGTCAGGGTGCGCCTGGGATTAGGTTTCCTACCGTTGGGGATAGTTTCCTAATCAAGAACCCGGAAGAAACGCAATCGTTTTCAGATCTGGAATCGCAACATAACTGGAGAAGTAAAGGACCACTTTGCTGCCGTTAAAAGGAAGTAGGCGTCCATCGATCTAGACGTCTCTCCTCTGACCATGCAGTCATCGACACACAGATTTCCGTCAACATGCCCTTAACGTCAATGGATGTTGACGTTAACAAGGATTTTGGTAGAACTCTAAATACATTAAACCAGCATACATGTACAAAGATAAATAGACATTATATGCACAGAATTTGATAAATACAATATGTACTGAATTAGCTAAATACTTATATGCACAGAAATATATATATATATATATATATACATATGCACATAAATAAATAAATAATCATAATATGCACGAACTCAAATAAGCATAATATGATAAAATTCAAGGGCCTTACACCCTCTCCCCTAAAAGAAAACTTCGTCATCGAAGTTGGAACGAAAATACTAACCAAACAAATGGGGATACTTCTTCTTCATGGCGTCCTCAAGCTCCCATATAGCCTCCTCTCGCGAGAAATTCTCCATAGCACCTTCACGGATGTAATACTCTTGTTCTTGAGGTGCTGAGTCTTCCGATCTAGGATAGCTATTGGTTGCTCTACATACGACAAGTCTGGCTGAATCTCCACTGGCTCATGACTAATAACATGCGACGGATCTCACACATATCTCCTGAGCATAGACACGTGGAAGACTGGGTGAACACTAGCTAGCACTGGGGGTAAAGCTAGCTCATATGCCATGCTGCCCATCCGCCTAAGAATCTCAAACGGGCCAATGAATCTAGGACTCAACTTGCTATGCCTACCAAACCTGACAACGCCTCGGGTAGGTGAAACCTTAAGAAATACATGTTCGCCAACCTTAAACTCTAAATCCTTCCTCCTGATGTCAGTGTAGCTCTTCTGCCTATCCTGCGCCACAATCAACCTTCACTTGATAAGCTGAATCTTATCCAAAGTCTCCTGCACCAACTCCGGACCAACTAGCTGCCTATCACCTGTCTCCTCCCAGCACAAAGGAGATCTACAAGGTCGCCCATACAGAACCTCGAATGGAGCCATGCCGATGCTCGCATGAAAACTATTATTGTATACGAACTCCACAAGAGGTAAATGATGCTCCCAATCACCCTTCCAATCAAGCACTCATGCCCTCAACATATCCTCAAGCATCTGAATCATCCTCTCAAACGTCGAACTAAGCTTCAACTGAGAACCCAAAGCCTCCTGAAGACCCTGCCACAGTCTCAATGTAAACTGCGGGTCTCTGTCTGATATAATGGACTTCGGCACACCATGCAACCTCACAATGCTGCTAACATACAGCCTAGCCAAACTCTCCATGGACTGCTTCTTCTTCATAGGTAAGAAATGGGCAGTTTTGGATCATCGATCTACAATCACCCAAATCGAGTCATTGCCCTTAGCTGATCTGCGCAAACCCGTCACAAAATCCATAGTGATTGTCTCCCACTTCCATACTGGTATTTCCATCTTCTGCATAAGGCCCGATGGTCGCTGATGCTCGGCCTTCACCTGCTGACACACCAAACACCTGGACACGAACTCGGCCACATACTTCTTCATACCAGACCAACAAAAAGATCTCTTCAAGTCCTGATACATCTTGGTGTTGCCTGGATGAATGGAAAACCTCGACCTGTGAGCTTTTGCAACTACATGCTCACGGACATCCACAACATCGGGAACGCAAACTCGGTGCTGAAATCTAATGACACCGTCCTCATCTCGAGCAATGCCTGCCTTGCCCACCATCTCCTGAAGTCTAAGATCAGCTTTCTGCTGCTCGATCACCTCATCTAGAACCATGGATCGGATAGACAACTGAGCCATGAAAGCCTGACACAATTATGGCCCTAACTCAGTCATAGCATATGCTACATCCTCCAACATCTTCCAATCCTGTTGAAGCAATGACCTCTTCCTGCTGAGAGCATCCGCCACGACATTTGCCTTCCCTGGATGATACTGAAGCTCGAAGTCGTAGTCCTTGAGAAACTCGATCCATCTTCTCTACCACAGGTTCAACTCCTTCTAAGAAAAAAGATATCTCAGACTCTTATCATCTGTGAACACCTCGAACTTGACACCATAAAGATAGTGTCTCCAGATCTTTAGTGCATGAACCACTACCGCAAACTCCAAATCATGGGTTGGATAGTTATGCTCATGCTCCTTTAACTGACGAGAAGCATAGACAACTACCTTACCATGCAGCATCAACACATAGCCAGGACCAATCTGAGAAGAATCAGAGTAGATAGCAAAACCCTCTACACCACTCGGAAAGATCAACATGGTTGTAGATGTAAGCCTAGTCTTCAGCAACTAAAAACTACTCTCGCAATCCTCAGACCACACAAACTTCACACCCTTCCTAGTTAGCTTAGTCAACGGTGCTGCGATAGAGGTAAAGCCTTCAATAAATCAACTATAATAACTTGCTAAGCCAAGAAAACTTCGAATCTCATATGGTGTCCTTGGAGTCTCCCACTCCAACACAGCCTGAACCTTCGCCGGATCAACTGCAACTCCAGAGCCTGAGATAACATGCCCAAGGAAATGAACCTCGTGCATTCAAAAATCGCACTTGCTGAACTTAGCATACAACTTGTGCTCTCAGAGAACCTCCTGAACAACCCTCAAATGCTCACAGTGTGTAGCCTCATCAGGAGAATAGACTAACACATCATCAATGAACACCACTACAAATCTCTCCAGATATGGCCTAAACACTGTGTTCATGAGATCCATGAACACTGCAGGGGCATTGGTCAGACCAAATGGAAGCACCAAAAACTCATCGTGCCCATAGCGAGTCCTGAAAGCCGTCTTGGACACATCATCACCTTTAATCCTCAACTGATGGTAGCCGGACTGTAGATCTATCTTGGAAATCACCGATGCATTCTGCAGATGATCAAACAAATCATCTATGCGGGGCAAAGGATACTTGTTCTTCACTGTCACCTAGTTGAGCTTCCTCTAATCAATGCACAGCCTGAGAGACCCATCTTTCTTCTTCATGAACAATACAGGTGCACCCCATGGTGACACACTAGGGCGAATGAATCCCTTGTCCAGCAAATCTTGCAACTTCTTCCTCAGCTCTGCTAATTCCGCAGGTGCCATCCGATATGGAGCCTTAGAGATAGGAGTGGTGCCTGAAAGCAACTCTATAGTGAACTCTATCTCCCTAGCCGATGGCAATCCAAGCAAATCATTAGGAAACACATCTGGAAACTCCTGCACAACCTCAATCTCCTCAAGGGTCGGTGACTAATCGGCCTTAGGGACTAAGACCACACTGGCAAGAAATGAGTCACACTCCTTATTCACCATCCTCATCGCCTTCAAGGCAGATATCACAAACCTTCCCACTAAGTTCCTTGGCAACGGATATGAGAACTCATCCTCACCAGGAATACGAAAAGTAATCTTCTTCCCTCTACAATCTACCAAGTCATAGTACTCCTCAAGCCAGTCCAGACCTAGAATGGCATCATAGTCCTTCATCTTGAGCAAGGAGAAGCACCCGATCAAGCCTCAGTCCTCAATGCACACAGGTAGGGATGGAATACACTTCCTCGTAGCTACCGTACCTGCTGGTGTATGCATAGACAAAGGGACTTCTAACTCCTCAGCCTCAACTCCTAACTCTGCTGCTAACTGCTTTGCAAACCGCTCGAAAATGAATGAGTGTGTGGCACTCGTATCAAACAACACTCGAGCATGCACACCCATGACTAGAATCGTACCTTCTGTGACATTCTCAGCCTGCTCTGCATCCTCTCGAGCTAGTGCAAACACTCGGGCTTGGGCCCGAGGCCTTCCTGGTCTCCCTGTCACTGGTGGTGCTGCTGCTGCCACTGTTGGGGCTGGTGCTCCACGCTGAACACCTTGCTACAGTCTGGGGCAATCTCGGATCTGGCGCTCGGTATTGCCACACTTGAGACACTTCCCTGCTAGCTTTCGACACTCGGTACCGCCATGTGCTCTTCCACAGTGAGGACACATCTTCTTGTCGCTGGGCCTAAAGCTAGGTGACTGTGGTGTAATTGCCTGCTGACTACAAGCTGCCACTGGTCGCTGCAGTGACTGGTACGCTGCCTTCTTCCTGTCCTGCCTCTGGAATGGTGGCACTGACCTCTTCTGCGCTGCCTTCTTCTATTCCAAGTACTGGTCCATCTCGCTCTCCTGCCTGCACACTGCACTGAGAGCCTCGTCCAAGGTGCGGTGGTCAAAATCCACAAGTCTCGACCTAAGTGATGGTTTGAGCCCCATCACAAATTTCTTTGCCTTCCTGTGCTCATCAGCAACTATATGGGGAGCATATTTAGACAGCTCAGCAAACCTGGCCTCATATTCTAACACCGTCATGGAGCCTTGAGTGAGAGAAAGAAACTCTTGCTCCATCTTATCCTGGATGTTTTTGGGGATGAACTTGGCCCGAAATAGCCTCGTAAACTTTGCCCAAGTCACCTCAATCGCACCATCCTCGTACCTGGTACGAAGTACAGAGGCCCACCAAACATCGACTCTCTCCTGCATGACACAACCCATAAGCACCATCTAAATAAAATCTACCCCTACACAAGTACATATCTATTTTAAGTCCTTGTAGCATGTAGGTAGCCAGGATAACTTTATCTTCCTCAGCACACCTTATAGCCCGATATATCTTCTCCACTCCCTCATCCAGCTCTCCGCTAAGAGGGGTTAACTCTCCCCCTTAAAAGAAGGTGGAGCCATCCTCTTGAACCTCTCCATGATGGAAGGACCACCATGGCCATTCTCCTGAGGAACTGGAGCTGGAGCCTGAGCCTGAGACATTGAGCAACATATAAGCAACATAAACAATTAAGCATTCAACAAAACAGACTACTCCTATTTAACAACTCTAACTTGTGACTGCAGTTGAGCCTGCAGTGCTGCGTGTGTCTGCGCTTGGGTCTGCATCGCCTGGACCAGACCTTGCATGAACACATCATAGTCCACAGGTGGTGGTGGAGGGAGTACAGTGGGACCCTAGGGTGCTGGGGCCTGCTTCTCACCCCTCTCCTCACGCCTCTGCTCATCATCTCGAGCCTGAGCACAACGTCTACCACGGCTCGCCATAGCCTGTAAAATAATTAACTTAGTTAGAATCTAAGTTACTTTGTCCTAACCATTTTTTTTTACTATCTTTGATTCATTATTATGTATTTTCCACATATATGGACAAATTCTATAAAGACTTTGCAATATTGTGAAGATGATGGCATATTCATGTACAATCCCAACCTGTTTCTCTGATACCAATCTTTGTAACGGCCCCCTTTATACCAGTACGATTATACCAATCCACATCGATACAAAGGGCGCCGTCATAGTGGGACATTTACCCCACACAACATAATAGGTCAAAATGTACATAAATAACAAAAGAGTACAGTGGAAATAAAAGGGAAATCTTATTCCATCATCATTCACATAATTCCACAGTCGATATAGCAAATGTAAATAACAATTGTCCACATTATACATGTCCATATGAATAACATTGTTCACATACTATGAAAAGAAAGTGCAAACTACGCAGCACTCCACAAATGCAGCTACTCCTCACGCTCTGAGTTGCTCCTCACTAAGTCCTCCTCAAGTACAGGGACACCTGTCTCACCTATAAGTCAAAGCAAGTATGAGTCTTCCAAAAAGAAAGACTCAGCAAGCAACCTAAAGACATATCCTTACACATATCATATACCTTTTAAACAATAAGGGGAACACATGGCACATGCTTCATGTTTTTAAGCAAATACACATGAACAACCTACACATACTTCCTACACATAATATATAACGTGATTTATGGTTTCAAATCCTATTCATATCATTTCACAATTATACACAATTAGATCATGGGAAAATGCACATAGTAACTAGCAAACCTAGCATGATATCTAATCATTTTAACATGCTTTTATAACACTTATTCACATCTTAAGCTTGTTGTTTAAACATAAATATATCACATTCACATGGTTTCACATCTTTTCACATGCTATCAAATTCACATAACACTATCACATGTTCACATTTCACACATTCACATTTTTCACACTTTTACACTTAATTTGTCGTGACACATAGTCCGAACCACCATAAAGAAGGACACACATTCACATAACACATACCCGTCACCTAGGCAACATAGTGATGAATCTTGGTAACTACGCAGAACTGGGAGAAGCCCTCTCCACCATAACCAGTGGTACTTGTCCACCTTCAGGATTTCATTCTATTGCCCATAGGATATCACATACACAATGAGCCTTCCCATAGGGACTTTTCTATAGTACGGCTCCACAGCCTTCTATTGTAGCAATGTCATTTTCGGCACAATTTACACATTTACACTTAATCACATGGTTTCATTCACTTATATACACAATTTAACTCATTCTCATACACTTTAAACAATATACATGCTTTAGTCTACAAAACATGATATTACTGTTTCACAGTGGCAATTTAATTATAACAGTGCTTAATCATGCTGCTAATCACAAATTTTTTACATGGTTTAAGTTAAACATTCTTAACATAGACTAATTACCCTTATTAAAGTACAAATAATACTTACTGACATCAAAATAGTATCAAATTTTAATCACAAATTTCTTACAGGTAATATATCACAAGTCTAATTTTTTATATTTTTTGCAACTATAAAACTTATTTTAACAATTTAAATAGATTCCATGCAATTTGGTAAAATATTCACCTTAACATGGTAAATAGTAAAACAGACAGTTCTAATAGTTCTAAAACCTGAAAATAGCAACCCTAAGATCATGGTAATTTTCTGAAACCCTAACATACAATGAAACTATTTATTTAGAATTAAACACTATTAAACATGCTTATTTTCTAAATGCAAAAATTATACTAAATAATATCATGCTCAGAAAATTGACAAAACCTCATGATATGACCTACAGACCGTACGTGACCAATCATAATTTTTTTACAGTATGCACAGACCTCCAAACAATCAAAATTCACAGTACAGAGATCAATCATATAGTTCTGCAGAGAATAAATGAACTTGACAGCAAGGACCTTGCCTCCAACAAGGGTTAATGGCACACTATGCTGCCGTCAACTCAGGAACTTGGCAGCAACAAGGTTGCCGTCAACCTCCTGTCTGCAGAAGGTGCAGTCCGAACCCAAATAAAAAGGAGAATTGTGGGTTCCAGGACACGAATAAAATCTAAAAAAATTCCTAAGACCTAAAGGACATGTCTAGGGACAATACTCCTTGATTACTTGCCTAAAAATAAATCTAGGAAGATCAAATATGTCGAAGAAGCCCTCTGTAATCACGGGTTTGCTCACCCCTCGAGACACACAGCATGTTTTAAATTAACTTAAAAGCGTGGAATAGGGAATGTGATCGCCACCTAACAAGTTTCCATGAATGTGAATGAAAGTAGGCTAACGTGCTAGGAAAGGGGGGTGAGAATAGGGCACTTGCTGATGTCGTGACGGGTCTCCCCGTCGCGATGAGGTTGATGTCGCGACTTCCACCAGAGTGCATCTCTGATGTCGCGATGCCTTGTGCCGACGCGTTCTCTGCAGTGTGGGAGGATGTTGGGTGGACCTTCTTCTTGCCCTCCAGCCGGCTAGAGGACAAGAGCCCCTCGTCAAACCATGCTTATGTGCCTGCCAAAATGAATAAAATAATAAAATAAACCCTATTAGACCATATTTAAGTGTAGCATCTATTAAAAAATAAAATGAAAGGGGAGAGCATGGAGGGAATGAACCTGGGGGTAGTTTTTAAACCCATTGGGTTGTGTAAAAAATGTAGAAAGAAAAGAAGAATGCGTTCCTATCTAAAAGAAATAAGAAAATGCATGCATGGGGAATAAGAGGAGGAAGGGAAGAAAGAGCCCTAATGGGGCGACTCCCTAGCTGCGGTGTGATGTCCTTGGTTGGTGCAAAAGCCCTAGAAGTCGCCTCCTCCACCACCAAGCTCCATAGATGAAGAAAGTGCCATGACTTGGTAAAGAGGATAAGAGGAAATGTGGTGGAATGGGTGAGCCACGAGCTAAGGGTCAGGTCTGGTGAAATTTTGGCAGCACTTCGTGGCAAAAATGGGGCTCCCCTTCCTCTGAAGAAGAAGGGTTCTTTAAATAGAAGGGAGAGAGATTAATCCTGTCACTAAGTGATAATGACCCAAAATAATGTGATAAACCCAAGTAAATCTGTGGGGAAGAGTCCTAGGAAGGCCCCAAGGTGCCATGGACCCTCAAACTGCACATGGGGGTTGTGGGGGTTGCTTAGAGACAGAGATAAGGCCATGAGAGGATAAATAGGAGGTGGTTGCGGAGGCCAGCACATGCAGATCATGTCACGATGGGTCGTAAGGGCGCGACAAGGCATGTCGCGACGGCCAAGATGGTCGCGACCGTAAGGGCACGTGCATGGATATTCATGGGCTGTCGCGACGGCCATGGGGGGCGCAAAAAAGATAACGCAACGCCACATGTAAGGTCCTCGAACTTTGTTCTTATTATTCGGATTTTTAACATATTATACGTAGTTGTTTTGTGAATATTGTTTATGTGTAGATGTGCATATATGTATATACGTACTTATTTCTATACAAATTGTTCTTACTTAATTGTGCATATTGTATTTAAATAATACAGTGTATATTGTACGTAATAGTATATGGTGTATATAAGTTATTGATGTTTCTGTTTTCTGGTCGAGATGCCAGTAAACGTCAACATCCAGTGACGTTGAGGGCATGTTGACGGCAACCAGTGTGCCGTTGACTCAGAGTTGGCATCCAGATCGATGGCAGTTTATTTCCTGTTAACGGCAGACAAGTGGCCGTTTACTTCTCAGTTTCTGTAGCGATTTCAGATCGGGAAACAACTGCGTTTTCCCTGATTCTGGATTTGGAAACCCACCTCTAACGGTAGGATTCCATCCTTAACGCGTCTCCAACCCCCTTAGCTCTATAAAAGCATCTGTTCTCGGCCGAGTTAGGTCTTTCCGCCCAAAAGAGAACCTAGGGTTCCTGTGGTGAAAACTGAGTTTTGTGCAACCTTAATCTGGCAATTTGGTGCGTCTTCTGGAGATCTTCATTGACTGGGAGGTACTTTGGACATTTGTGAGGCTTCCCCGACTCTGGTATGCGACCTACATCGACACAAAGATCGGATCTGGGAGGATTTTGAGCACCCTCTTGGCTTGGCCGAGGAGGGCATCTTAAATTGATTAATCCCATCAATGATTTTATTCCAGGCAAGTGATCTAGGGATCTCATCCCTACCCATGTTCTTTAAGTCCGAGGATTTTATTAGATTTTTCCTCGTGTCCTGGAACCCCCAATTCGTCAAACTTTGTGTGTTTAGTCTGTGTTTCTGCAGACAGGAACTTGATGGCAAGCTTGCTGTGGTCAAGATCTTGAGTTGGCGGCAACATCGTGTGCCATTAACCCCGGTTGGCGGCAACCCCTTTGCCGCCAAGTTCTTCAGTTTTTACATAATGGCTATTTTGATCTCTGTGGCATGTTTGACGGACTTCTGGGTGTATGTGCATGCTGTGAAAATTTTATATTGTCAGGAACAGTCATTAGGTCATGTCATGAGGATAAGCTGAATTTCTGTGTATAGTTCTATTTATTTAAAAATTCTGAAATTGAATAGTGAACATGATCTACCAGTGTTTAATTCTAAATAAATTGATTTGTTGCAAGTCAGGGTATCTGAAATTTTGTATGATCATATGATTATTGTCTTCAGGTTTTGGAACTACTATGTACGACTATTGTACTGTAAACCATGTTTAGATGAATTTCTAGAAAAATCTACATGAAACTTGTTTTAATTGTTAAAATTCATGTACTATTCATAAAAGTCTAAAAATTTGGGAATGTGATATATCAACTGTGTACAGCCTATGATAAAAATTTCATGCCGTGTTCACATCAGTAAGTGTTGTGATCAGCGTAACAAGTGCAAATGACTAAATTAATCATGTTAAGTTTAATTATGTGAAATTAATGATTATCAGAATTATTAGGACTATGTTATGAGTTAAATGTCACTGGGAAATAGTAGTATCATGTTACATAAACTGAAGCATGGGTGATGATCTAAAAAAAGTGTGTAAATGTATTAAATAGTGTATGTGGATAATGTGAGTGAACATGTGATTAAGTGGAATGTGTAAATTGTGCCGAGATTGACACTGCTACCATAGAGGGCTGTGGAGCCGTACTGTAGTAAAGTCCCTATGGGAAGGCTCAATATGTGTGATATCCTATGGGCATTAGGATGAAATCCTAGAGGTGGACAAGTACCACTGGTTAGGGTGGAGAGGGCTTCTCCCGGTTCTACGCAGTTAACCAAGATTCGTCACTATGTTGCCTAGGTGGCGGGTATGTGTATGTGTAAGTGTGTCCTTCTAATGGTGGTTTGGACTATGTGTCACGGAAAATAAGTGTAAAAATGTGATTATGTGAATGGGAACATGTAAATTGTGCAAAAGTGAAAGATGAGCATGTGAAAGTGTTAAATGAATGTGTTAGCATGCAAATAGATGTGAACTTGTGTACATGTGATTTATTTATATGAAAACAGCAAGCTAAACATGTGATTAAGTGTAGTGACTATATGTGAAAATGCTTAGATACCATGCTAGGTTTGTTATTTACCTTGTACATAGCTTCATGTTCTAATTTGGTAGAATTGTACAATAATATGAATAGAGTTTGAATTATAAAGCATGTTACATGTTATGTGTAGGAAGCATGTGTAGGATGATTATGTTATAAGCATGAACCATGTGTTTCACCTTAGTGATAAAAGGCTGGCATGTGTGTGTGATATGTGTATGGATGCCATCTTTGGATTGCTTGTTGGGTCTTTTTAGACTCATACTTGCTTCGGTGTATAGGTGTGACAAGTGTCCCCACACTTGAGGAGGACATAGAGAGGAGCGACTTCGAATGCGAGGAGTAGCTTCACGTGTGGACTTTGCTACTACGTTGTTACTTTTCTTCTATTAGTATGTAATCAATGAAATTGTAAAATTCATATGGACAATATACTTTATTTGGAATTGTAATAATGTGGACATTAGTATTTATTTTATTGCTATATAGAATGTGGATATGATGATGATGATGGAATGAAAATAATTCTTTTTAATTTCCGCTGTAAATTTTGATATTTGTGTACATCTCAATCTATCGTTTAGTGTTGGATAAATGTCCCACTGTGACGGCGTTCTTTGTACCGACGTGGATTGGTATAATCGTACCGATATAAGAGGGTCGTTACAGAGATTGGTATCAGAGAAACAGGTTGAGATTGTACATGAATATACCATCATCTTCACAATATGCTAAGTCTTTATAGAATTTGTCCATATATGTAGAAAATGTCTAATAATGAATGAAAGATAGTTAAGAAAATGGTTAGGACTAAATAACTTAGTTTCTAACTAAAGTTAAATTGTTTTACAGGCTATGGCTTCTCGTGGTAGGCGTGGTGCTCAGGCTCGAGATGATGAGCAGAGGCATGAGGACAGGGGTGAGGAGTAGGCCCCAGCACCACAGGGTCCTACAATACTTCCTCCACCACCGCCTGTGGATTATGGCGTGTTCATGCAAGGTCTGGTCCAAGCTATGCAGACCCAGGCCCATACTCAGGCGGCACTACACGCTCAGCTGGAGGCTCAGGTTAGAATTGTTAAATTAGAGTAGCCTATTTTTATTAAATGTATGATTGTTATATGTGTTGCTTATATTGCTTGTTGTCCCAGGCTCAGGCTCCAGCTCCAATTCCCCAGGAGCAAGGCCATGGTGGTCCTTCCATCATGGAGAGATTCAAGAGGATGGCTCTGCCCTCTTTTAAGGGAGAGAGTCAGCCCCTATTAGCGGAGAGCTGGATGAGGGAGATTGAGAAGATCTTTCGAGCCATTAGGTGTGCCGAGGAGGACAAAGTTAGTTTGCCCTCCATATGTTGCAGGTATTTAAATTGTATGCATGTATTTGTGTTAAGTTTAGGGTTTTATCAAGTTTGGTGCTTATGGGTTGTATCTTGTAGGAGAGAGTCGATGTGTGGTGGTCTTCTTTGCTTCGCACCAGATTCGAGGATGCTATCGAGGTGTCATGGGATGAGTTTACGAGGTTGTTCCGAGCCAAGTTCATCCCAAAGCATATCCAGGATAAGATGGAGCAGGAGTTCCTTTCTCTTACTCAGGGCTCCATGACGGTGTTAGAATATGAGGCCAGGTTTGCTGAACTATCCAAGTATGCACCTCACATAGTTGTTGATGAGTGCAAGAAGGCGAAGAAGTTCGTGATAGGCCTTAAGCCATCACTGAGGTCGAGGCTTGTGGCGTTTGACCACTGTACGTTAGATGAGGCTCTCAGCGCTGCGTGCAGGCAGGAGAGCGAGATGGAGCAGTATCTGGAAGAGAAGAATGCATCGCAGAAGAGGTCCGCGCCCCCTTTCCAGCGGCAGGACAGGAAGAAGGCAGCATACTAGTCACCGCAGCATCTAGTAGCGGCGTCCAGTCAGCAGGCAGTTACTCCGCGGTCCCTCGATGTCAGGCCCAGCGACAAGAAGATGTGCCCTCACTGCGGAAGAGCACCTAGTGGTATCGAGTGTTGGAAGTTAGCGGGGAAGTGTCTCAAGTGTGGTAGCTCCGAGCATCAGGTCAAAGACTATCCCAGACTGCAGCAGGGTGTTCAGCATGGAGCGCCAGCCCTAGCACCAGCAGCACCAGCCACAAGAAAACCAGGAAGGCCTCGAACCCAAGCTCGAGTATTTGCTTTAGAGCGAGAGGATGCCAAGCAGGCAGAAAACGTCACAGAAGGTACGGTTCTATTCATGGGTGTGCACACTCGGGTTTTGTTTGATACCAGTGCCACTCACTCATTCATTTTCGAGCGGTTTACGAAGCAGTTAGCTATAGAGTCAGGAGTAGAGGCTGAGGAGTTAGAGGTTCCTTTGTCTGTGCACACACCAGCAGAAACGGTATCGACTAGGAAGTGTATTCCATCTTTAGCGGTGTGCATTGGGAACCGAGGTTTAGATGGGTGCTTCTTTTTGCTTAAGTTGAAGGACTATGATGCAATTCTAGGTCTGGATTGGCTAGAGGAGCACTATGCTTTAGTAGATTGTCGTGGGAAGAAGATTACTTTCTGTATTCCTAGTGAGGATGAGTTCTCGCATCCATTGCCAAGGAACTTTGCGGGAAGGTTTGTGATCTCTGCCATGAAGGCGATGAAGATGGTGAACAAGGGGTGTGACGCTTTTCTTGCTAGTGTGGTCTTAGTACTGAAGGCTGATCAGTCACTGACCCTTGAGGAGATTGAAGTAGTACAGGAGTTTCCATACGTGCTTCCTGATGATTTGTCTGGATTGCCACCGGCTAGGGAGATAGAGTTTACTATAGAGTTGCTTCCAGGCACCTCTCCTATCTCTAAGGCTCCATATCGGATGGCACCTGCGGAATTAGATGAGCTGAGGAAGCAGTTGCAGGATTTGCTAGACAAGGGATTTATTCGCCCTAGTGTTTCACCATGGGGTGCACCTATATTATTCGTGAAGAAGAAGGATGGTTCCCTTAGGTTGTGCATTGATTATAGAAAGCTCAACCAGGTGACTGTGAAGAACAGGTATCCCTTACCGCGGATTGATGATCTATTCGATCAGTTGCAGAATGCATCGATGTTTTTTAAGATTGATCTGTGGTCCAGCTATCATCAGTTAAGGATTAGGAGTGAAGATGTGTCCAAGAGGGCCTTTAGGACTTGTTATGGACATTATGAGTTTTTAGTGCTTCCATTTGGTCTGACCAACGCCCCTTCAGCGTTCATGGATCTTATGAACAGGGTGTTTAGACCTTATTTGGATAGCTTTGTAGTGGTGTTTATCGACGATGTGCTAGTCTATTCTCCCGATGAGGCTACACACCATGATCATTTGAGGATTGTTCTGGAGGTTCTCCGAGAGCACAAGCTGTATGCAAAGTTCAGCAAGTGCATTTTCTAGATGCGCGAGGTTCATTTCCTTGGGCATGTTATCTCAGGCATTGGAGTAGCAGTTGATCCGGCGAAGGTTCAGGCTGTGTTAGATTGGGAGATTCCAAGGACCCCATCGGAGATTCGGAGTTTCCTTGGTTTAGCAGGCTATTATAGGCGATTTATTGAAGGTTTCGCATCTATCGCCGCACCCTTGACTAAGCTAACCAGGAAGGGTGTGAAGTTTGTGTGGTCTGAGGATTGCGAGAGCAGCTTTCCGTTGCTGAAGATGAGGCTTACATCTGCACCCGTGTTGATCCTACCGAGTGGTGTAGAGGGTTTTGCCATCTACTCAGATGCTTCTCTGATAGGTCTTGGATGTGTTTTGATGCAGCATGGTAGGGTAGTGTCATATGCTTCTCGCCAATTGAAGGAGCATAAGCGTAACTATCCGACTCATGATTTGGAGCTTGCGGCAGTGGTGCTTGCACTGAAGATCTGGAGACACTATCTTTATGGTGTCCAGTTCGAGGTGTTCACTGACCACAAGAGTTTGAGGTATCTCTTCTCTCAGAAGGAGTTGAACCTGCGGCAGAGGAGATGGATTGAGTTCCTCAAGGACTACAACTTCGAGCTTCAGTATCATCTCGGGAAGGCTAATGTCATGGCAGATGCGCTTAGCAGGAAGAGATCATTGCTTCAGCAGGATTGGAAGATGTTGGAGGATGCAGCCTGTGCGATAAATGAGTTAGAGCCATTGTTATGTCAGGCTTTCATGGCTCAGTTGTCTATTCAGTCCACTGTCCTAAATGAGGTGATTGAGCAGCAGAAGGCTGATCCTAGGCTCCATGAGTTGGTAGGCAAGGCAGGCATTGCTCGTTATGAAGACGGTGTTATTAGATTTCAGCACTGAGTTTGTGTTCCAGATGTTGTGGATGTTCGTGAGCATGTCCTAGCGAAAGCTCACAGGTTGAGGTTCTCTATTCATCCAGGCAGCACTAAGATGTACCAGGATTTGAAGAGATCCTTCTGGTGGTCTGGCATGAAGAAGTATGTAGCTAATTTCGTATCCAGGTGTTTGGTATGCCAACAAGTGAAAGCCAAGCGTCAGCGACCATCTGGTCTTATGCAGAAGATGGAGATTCCAGTATGGAAGTGGGAGGCAATCACTATGGATTTTGTGACGGGTTTGCCCAGATCAGTGAAGGGCAATGACTCGATTTGGGTGATTGTTAACCGTTTCTCCAAGACGGCACATTTCTTACCGATCAAGAAGAAGCAATCTATGGAGAGTTTGGCTAGGCTGTATGTTGGTAGCATTGTAAGGTTGCATGGTGTGTCGAAGTCCATTATTTTGGACCGAGACCCGACGTTTACTTAGACATTATGGTAGGATCTTAGGAGGCATTGGGTTCCCAATTGAAGCTTAGTTCGGCGTTCCATCCCCAGACAGATGGACAGTCCGAGAGGACTATCCAGACGCTCGAGGATATGTTGAGAGAGTGTGTGCTTGATTGGAAGGGTGATTGGGAGGATCATTTGCCTCTTGTGGAGTTCGCCTACAACAACAGTTTTCATGCGAGCATTGGTATGGCTCCGTTTGAGGCTTTGTATGGGCGGCCCTGTAGATCTCCTTTATGCTGGGAGGAGACAGGCGATAGGCAGTTGATTGGTCCAGAGTTGGTGTAGGAGACTTCGGATAAGATTCAGCTTATCAGGCAGAGGCTTGTTGCGGTGCAGGATAGGCAGAAGAGTTACGCCGACAACAGAAGGAAGGATTTAGAGTTCGATGTTGGCGAGCATGTTTTTTTAAAGGTTTTGCCTAACCGAGGTGTTGTCAGGTTTGGCAGGCATAGCAAGTTGAGTCCTAGATTCATTGGCCCGTTTGAGATTCTTAGGCGGATGGGCAACGTGGCATATGAGCTAGCTTTACCCCCAACGCTAGCGAGTGTACATCCTGTATTCCATGTATCTATACTCAAGAGGTATGTGCGAGATCTGTCGCATATTATTAGTCACGAGCTAGTGGAGATTCAGCCAGATCTGTCGTATGTTGAGCAACTAGTAGCTATCCTTGATTGGAAGGTTTAGCACCTTTGGAACAAGAGTATTACATCTGTAAAGGTGCTTTGGCGGAACTTCTCACGGGAAGAGGCTACATGGGAGTTTGAGGATGCTATGATGAAGAAGTATCACCAGTTGTTTGGTTAGTGTGTCGTTCTAACTTTGAGGATGAATTTTTCTTTAAGGGGGAGAGGGTGTAAGGCCCTCGAACTTTGTTCTTATTATTCAGATTTTTGTCATATTATACTTAGTTGTTTTTGTGAATATTGTTTATGTGTAGATGTGCATATATGTATATACGTACTTATTTCTGTACAAATTGTTCTTAATTAATTGTGCATATTGTAATTAAATAATATAGTGTATATTGTATGTAATAGTATATGGTGTATATAAGCTATTGATGTTTCTATTTTCTGGTCGAGATGCCAGTAAACGTCAACATCCATTGATGTTGAGGGCATGTTGACGACAACCAGTGTGCCGTTGACTCAGAGTTGGTGTCCAGATCGATGGCCATTTATTTCATGTTAACGGCAGAAAAGTGGCCGTTTACTTCTCAGTTTCTGTTGCGATTTTAGATCAAGAAATGGTTGTGTTTTTCCCAATTCTGGATTTGAAAACCCACCTCTAACGGTAGGATTCCATCCTTACACGTCTTCAACCCCCTTAGCTCTATAAAAACATCTATTCTTGGCCGAGTTAGGTCTTTTCGCCCAAAAGAGAACCTAGGGTTCCTGTGGTGAAAACTAAGTTTTGTGCGACCTTAATCCGGTGATTTGGTGCATCTTCCGGCGATCTTCATCGACTAGGAGGTACTTTGGACATTTGTGAGGCTTCCCAGACTCCGGTGTGCGACCTACATCGACACAAAGACCGAATCTGGGAGGATTTTGAGCACCCTCTTATCTTGGCCGAGGAGGGCATCTTCGACTAATTAATCCCATCAACGATTTTATTCCAGGCAAGTCATCTAGGGATCTCATCCCTACCCATGTCCTTTAGATCGTAGGATTTTATTGGATTTTTCCTCGTGTCCTGGAACCCCCAATTCGTCAAACATTGTGCGTTCAGTCTGTGTTTCTGCAGACAAGAACATGATGGCAAGCCTGCTGCCATCAAGATCTTGAGTTGGCAGCAATATCGTATGCCGTTAACCCCGGTTGGCGGCAACCCCTTTGCCGCCAAGTTCTTCAGTTTTGACAGAATGGCTATTTTGATCTCTATGGCATGTTTGACGGACTTCTAGATGTATGTGCATGCTGTGAAAATTTTATATTGTCAGGAACAGTCATTAGGTCATGTCATGAGGATAAGCCGAATTTCTGTGTATAGTTCTATTTATTTAAAAATTCTGAGATTGAACAGTGAGCATGATCTACATGTGTTTAATTCGAAATAAATTGATTCGTTGCAAGTCAGGGTATTAGAAATTTTGTATGATCATATGATTAATGTCTTCAAGTTTTGGAACTGCTAGGTACGACTGTTGTTGTAATGCCCTCAATTTTAAATACCATGATTTGCTTAGAAATTATTGTTTATGCAAACCGATTAGGTTTAAATTGTGATATATAGGATTAAGGGTATGTTTAAGACACTTTATCATACCCAGGTACTACTTTCGGTCGTGCGCACCCCGACAGGGCGACACCGGAAAACTATAACGAAAATAAAATCTGAGAACACCATAATTCTTAGAAAAATGTGGTGATATCAAATATGTAATTATCCGGAATTTTTAACGACCGGATTTAGAGATTTAGCCGACGCAACTATTTTTGGGGCGATTTTTCACCCAGTAGAAAATAACTTCTAAAAATTAAATAAAAATCATGACAATTTGTAAAACATTCCTATTAGTCTATGGTTGAAATTTCAACTCAATTGGACATCATTAGATATGTAAACAAGGAGACAAATGGATCAGTCGAATTATCTACTATTTACGGTAACTATTTTCTTTGGATTTTTTTCTTGCTTACGTACTATGGCTACGTAAGACCCATTTAAACTGATGTGTAAGGCCAACATATGTCTGGGTACGTGTAGGGGGTGTGAGGCAATGGTGAACGTGGCTATTGCATGGATGTATGAAGTCTCATGAAGACACCCGTATGGCCGACGTGCCAGCATGCATGTAACTTGGAAGAATTATAAAACCTCCCCTTCAACCCTTCACGAGAGCTTTTCCCACCACTGACCAATCTTGCTCTTGCTCATATTTCTCCCTTCTTGTTGGTTTTGCCGTTGGTACTGGAGCTGCTGATTCGCATGTTCTTGCTCCTGTCGTTGCTATTGTCGTTTTGGTTGTCACCACTGTAGTTGCTTGGCCGTAGCTGCTGCTGCTGTGCTCCTGGAGGTGTTGAGCGGCTTCAATTAAAGCTGACATGGCTATTTCTACAAGTTTCCCTCTCTTTGCTTTTGTTGATTCCTCTATTGAGGAGAAAAGAAGTACCTTTGTTCTTCACCAAGTCAAGTAGGTGTCATACCTCAAATCCTTCTCAATTTCCTATGTATATGCTCATGGTTTCTTCATTTGTAGGAACCATGTCTCCTGTTTGTGCCATGACTTGTATAGTTCTTCTTGCTTTGTTTCATTTTTAATTAGATGTATTCAAGGATTTTGTTGATCTTCAAGTCAAGTAGGGTTCTTCCTTCTTTTCTAAATCCTTGTCTCTGACCTTGGCTAAAGAGTTCAAGATCTCCATATACTTGTCTTAAACGTTCAAATCCTCATATGAACTGTGTAACCATCCTCAGAAATCGTGTGTAAGTACGTATGTCTGTAGGTTCCTATTCTCCTTTCAAATATTTACCCTCTGTTCTTGTCAGAAAGATCATAGCCTTGTTCAAGTTGCCTTTAAGCTTGTTAACCAATCTTGGTTTAGTCTGTATATGTGATATGTGATACGTATGTGTATCTGTGCGGTAAGAGGGGGGTGTTACAGAGGATATTTGTCTTTCAAAATTCCTATCATAACTTGATTTCAGAACAAACTTGACAGGCATCACTGCTCTCAAGAGGTTACTATATAGACGTAAATACATCTTCAGTGCCTAGGCAATTCCAGCACTTCGGATCTTGTTCATTGCGCAAGAATGGGGTATAATTATTTTATTACCCACCATCGTCGATTCCTTGACTTGGATTTTCATACGTACAAACTGTCGCCCTCAGCTGATCACAAGTAGCGGGTGCTACTACAAGTGATCCTAAACCCTCTTTTGAAGAGAGCACTGTCTTCAGATCATAAACTTCTTTTCATGAGCATAACGGAAATGAGAAATCCAAAGGTAGTTTTGGTTGAGGATTAATACAAATATCTTAGTGACAAAGTAGCTCAGAGTTCAAGAGTATAAGAAAGACAATTGGCTGAGACATTATGACTCAAGCCAATAACTTTAGAAGATTTGAATTATATAAGAATCCAAAAGAAAATGAAGATCCATAATGGTCATCACAAATTATTCACATCTCATGAGGTGTTCAAACATATAAACTCCCAAGTGGTCAAGTTTTATAAACTTAGTTACCGAATACTGAAGAATAGACTCAATCGGAGTACTATTCGTAATTGCTAACTTTAAGAATAACTTAAGGGAGATTAAGGTACATAATGTGGGTAAAATTTGAGGTAGTATGACAATAAATACCAAGGTAAATGAGAGGGTAACTTCCATGGCTTTTAGGATGAAGTTCTGGCATGGATTCAGACATGAAAGAGTGCAGAAATTCAATTCAGGGTTGTACCTGTCGACAGCCAAGAAGGGCCTATCGACAGATGGCTGCAGACAGAACTTTAACTTGCTGGTCTGTATGGATCTGTCGACAGCTATAAGAGATCTGTCGACAGATGTATACAGTCCAGCAACCTGAAGTTCTGGAAAACATGCGCCTATCGACAGATTTGGGCTGTCTGTCGACAGCCGCCTGTTCCTCACTCATAATGACTTAGAATGTACTCTAAACATGCTAACCATGGAACCTATGTATTTAGGCATGATGTATATCAAATAGAAGAGTCTAATTATAGTTCTCACAGTGATTTATAAACCGAACAAGCGAGATGAAACGAGAGGTTTGCAATTCAAGCTTGTCTAGCTAAAAACTAGACATAGTATATTGTTGGAAGTGTGGTCTTGATAGCAATGGTTTATTGGGAGATTCTTACAAGATGGACACTAAAACACAAGATATTTAATGTTCCAAATCAAGGCTTGGGGTACAAACATCCGAATGGAAAGAAATCATAATATTCTAGGATATCGAAATTTCTAGCAAAACTCTATAACATAAACTTGGATCATGGGTGGTATAAGGGGTTAGAAACCTACTTAAATTGTAATGGGAGTGAAGATGTTCCTTGGTAACTACATGATTCCAAAGTTAATTGAGAAAATTAAACAAAAGGGTCTGAGATTACAGTCTCATATGCAAACTTAATCGAGACTGGTTAGCAGGCTCAAAGGCAATCTCGTATAAGACTAAAATTCTTACAACATGAGTAGAGACTAGAAGTTCAAGGGAAAGATGAGAACCTACTTGATCTGTAAAAAGAACAAAAAGTTCTTCTTCTTCTTCTTCTTAACGTAAAGATCAACATAGCAAAAACAGGGGCAGCAAGATGGAAATGATAGCTTTTGGTAGTTGCACCCACCGTAGGACCAATAGAAACAGTGGCTCCAGCAGCAATCGCCCAGGAGCAACAGTAGCAGAAGAATGCAAGAATAAGAACTGAAGGGTGCAAGAGCATGAGCTAGAAAAAAAATGCACACGATGGGTGTTGGGGTGTTTTTATAACCCAACAAACCTTCCCATGCATGATGGCACGTTGGCCATCAAGGTGTCGAGGTATAAACCCCTTTAACCATGCAAGGCCATCTATCTCATGCAACTCTCTAAGCCTTACACCTAAGGGATGGTCTTGTAAGTTTCTCCCCCAGTAAGGTGGCTCACCCAGCCCCCAACACGTAGGCAAACTTAATTCCCAGAAAATCATTCCTGTAATTAGCCCAAAATTCAGCTGGCCCAATAATCCCTATGTAAAGGTGTTCAAATGATGTCCGTTTGGGTTGAAATTTCAACCATAACCTAATGTGATGGTTCTACAAATTATCATGATTTTTATTTAATTTTTAGAATTTATTTTCTACTGGGTGAAAAATCACCCAAAAAATAGTTGTCAACTTAATCTCTAAATCCGGTCGTCAAAAATTCCAAATAATTACATATTTGATATCACCACATTTTTCTAAGAATTATGGTGTTCTCAGATTTTATTTTCGTTATAGTTTTCCGGTGTCGCCCTGTCGGGGTGCGCACGACCGAAAGTAGTACCTGGGTATGATAAAGTGTCTTAAACATACCCTTAATCCTATATATCACAATCTAAACCTAATCGGTTTGCATAAACAATAATTTCTAAGCAAATTATGGTATTTAAAATTTGAGGGCATTACATTTACAAACACTAATGAAAAACCAACAGGACATGAATGGAGGAAGAATTTCTGGAACATCTTTGTTAGCAAAATTTAAGAAGATGGGACCTCCAGCTTTTAAAGGAAATGGCCAGCATGAGTTGTAGAAGGATGGGTTATAGAGATGGAAAAGATATTTAAGGCCATAAGATGCGAAGAAGAAGACAAGTCACATTGGCGACTTACATGCTCCAGGATAGAGCAGATGAATGGTGGCAATCTGCCATGAGAAATACATTTAGAATAGAAGGGATATATCAGTTGGGAAGAGTTTTTAAGAGAATTGTATGAGAAATACACTCCAGCACATGTTAAGGATAGGAAGGAAGTGGAATTTTTACAGTTGGAGCAAAAAGACATGACTGTGGCAGAATATGAGACCAAATTCACTGAACTGGAAAAGTATGCATCTCATATTTGTGACAATGAAATCAGAAGGGTAAAGAAGTTTGTGAGAGGATTGAAACCCGGTGTGAGGAGCAGGGTAGCTCCACTAGATCCCCAGAATATGGCTATGGCACTGAAGACTGCATTTATAGTGGAATCTGAGTTTGAGGAGTATATGAAAAATAAAGAAACCAATGGGGGTAAGAAGAAAAATGTGTATAACAAGGAAACGAAGGGTCAGAAGCGAAAAGTTGATTCAACCAAGCAGCAGGGAGAACAGAAAAAGAGTTGGCCCGTGTGCGCTCAATGTGGAGGAAGACACCCGGGTAATGAATGCTGGAAAGTAGCGGGAAAATGTTATGGATGTGGTCATAAAGGGCATATGATTAAGGACTGTCCAGTCAAAGCAGACCAGTCAAAAGCGCAAAAGCCACAACCTTATTTCCAGCAAGCCCCAAGACAACCACCCAAGGGACCGGCTAGAGTCTTTGCTCTGACAAAGGAAGAAGCCCAGGACACCCCTACAGTAGCTGAAGGTATTCTCCTATCCGAAAATATGTATGCTAGAGTGTTATTTGACCCTGGAGCTACACACTCTTTTATTTCTCTGGTATTTGTTAATTCTATGTCTCAGAAACCAGAGAAATTAGTAGGAAGCATGATACTTGACTGTCCTACTAGTCAAATAGCTACACTTACCTCTATTATCTCTGAAGTAAATTTGAAAATAGGAGAGCATGAACTTACCGCATATGTATATGTACTGGATAACATGCAAGATTTTGACATTATATTGGGAATGGATTGGTTAGCAGAAAATCATGCCGTATTAGATTGCCATAAGAAAGTCTTAACATTTAAAAGGCCGGGATTAGCAAATTTCAGCTATACATGTCTAAAGAATAATGGAACAAGAAGACTATATCAGCACTTAAAGCCATGAAATGGCTAAGAAATGGTTGTCAAGGTTATTGGCAAGTGTGATGGCCATATCAAATGAGCATAAATAGGTATCAGTTCAAGATATTGATGTTGTAAAAGAATTTCCAGATGTCTTTCCTAATGATTTATCTGGATTACCTCCAATAGAGAAATTGATTTTATCATTGAACTATTACCTGGAACTTTGCCTATATCCATAGCTCCTTATAGAATGGCACCAACTGAGTTGATAGAATTAAAGAAGCAGTTGCAAGACTTATTAGACAAAGGTTTTATTAGGCCAAGTGTATCACCATGGGGAGCTCCAGTATTATTTGTTAGAAAGAAAGATGGATCCCTCAGATTATGCATTGATTATAGAAAGTTGAATCAAGTCACAATTAAGAACAAATATCCATTACCTAGAATTGATGACTTGTTTGATCAACTCCGGTCTGCTACAGTATTCTCTAAGATCGATTTAAGGTCGAGGTACCATCAATTGAGAGTTAAAGAAGATGATATTTCTAAGACTGCATTTAGAACCAGATACGGACATTATGAGTTTTTAGTACTCCCCTTTGGATTGACTAATGCACCTGCAGTATTTATGGATTTGATGAATAGGGTATTTCAGCCTTATTTTGATAATTTTGTGGTGGTATTTATAGATGATGTGTTGATATATTCATCTAATGAAGAAGAACACAAAGAACATTTGAGAATTGTACTACAAACCTTAAGAAATCATCAATTATATGCTAAATTAAGTAAATGTGAGTTTTGGCTCAAGGAAGTGAAATTTTTGGGCCATGTAATCTCGAGAAAAGGTGTGGCAGTGGATCCGAGTAAAATTGAAGCAATTCTAAATTGAGAACGACCCAAGAATCCATCAGAAATTCAAAGTTTCTTGGGATTAGCTGGCTACTATAGAAGATTTATTGAAGGCTTTTCTTCTATAGCTATGCCTTTGACTCAGTTAACCAGAAAAGAAATACCTTTTGTGTGGAATGAGAAATGTGAGGCCCGTTTTCAGGAATTAAAAGGGAAGCTTACCACAGCTCCGATTCTTACCTTACCTCAAGGATCGGGAGGATTTATAGTCTACACGGATGCATCTCAAAGAAGAATTGGATGTGTTCTTATGCAACATGGGAAAGTGGTAGCTTATGCCTCTAAACAATTAAAAGATCGTGAAAGAAATTATCCGGCTCATGACCTAGAGTTGGCAGCGATCATACATGCTTTGAAGATTTGGCGTCACTATTTATATGGGGAACAATTTGAAGTTTATACTGATCATAAGAGTGTAAAGTACATATTTTCTCAGAAGGAACTGAATTTAAGACAAAGGAGATGGTTAGAATTTTTAAAGGATTGTGTTTTTACGGTGAATTACCATCCAGGTAAAGCTAATGTGGTTGTTGATGCTTTGAGCAGAAAGAAATCAAGAGCATTACAATTGCACCAACAGTGGAAAGAAATGACAGATTTGATCGAATACTCACCAAGGTGTGATGCAGAAAATCTGATATTGGCACAATTATCAGTAAGGTCGGTATTAATAGATAAAATTGGTGAAGCACAGAACCAATATCAGAAACTAAAAGAAATGGTAAACAAACCAGGATACGTCAAAGATAACCAAGGAATAATCAGATTTCAAAACAGAATATGCATACCAGAGAATGAAGAAATTAAAAGTGAGTTATTGAAGGAAGGACACAAATCTCAGTATTCAATTCATCCTGGAAGCTCTAAAATGTATCAGGATCTAAAAAGCATTTTGGTGGCATGGAATGAAAAAGGACATAGCAGAATTTGTGAGTAAATGTCAGACATGTCAACAAATAAAAGCTGAGCACCAGAAGCCAGCAGTGTAAGGTCTCGGGTCTTTGCGGATCCTTATTGGGTCTTTTAGAGGTTCTGTGTGGTCGACGACAAGACCATTGTCGTTGACTTGGGGTTGACGGCCAGGGCTAGTCGTTGACTTAGAGTGAGCGTCCAGCGATGTGGACGTTTGAGGTTGAACTCAACGTCCAGCGTTGTGGACGTCAGGTCTTTGACGGTTCAGTTGGCGACCAGTGATGTTGACGCCAACTGATCGGACCTGTTGAAATAGGGCAGCCCGAGAGCAGAGTTTTTTCCTTCTCATTTCCTCTCCTTTCCTCCACCTTGCTTTTCTTTCTATTTCCTCAGCTTCTGATGGTTGATCTGAGCTCGTGGGAAGGCTCTGGATCGCGTGGCGGTGCTTGATCGAGCGGGAAACGCGAGGTTTTGGTGCGATTCGCGCGGAGTCTTCGGGGGGTTCCGGCGCGATTAGTGGCTGTTGGGGGTTTATAAAGCTTCTGAGGTAGGGACTTAACTCCTACAACCCTCCTTAGCAATCCAGCATGCTAATTTGTGTGAATCATGTGTGAATTGTGGTTTAGGGTTGGGTTGTACCATGCCGGATTTTGGGTGTTTTGAGTGATTCAGAGCTGAATCACTTGTTTCTGATTCTGTTAGTTTAGATTGATGAGAGGAAGTGTTTCCCTCCATCAGTCAAGTTCTGTTGGGTGATTCTGCCAATTGAACTGATTCGGTTCAGTTCTGGGTTTAGGGGACTGAAGAGCTTAACGTCCACATCTGTTGACGTTGAGATCTTCAGGGGTGATATTGACGACATGGTCGATGGCCGTTTAGTCAGGGTAAACGACATGATGAGTGCCGTTTACTTCATATTGGCGGCAATCGATATGGCCGTTAATACCCTGTGTCCCAGCAGACTTAAGTGTTGTGTTTCAAGCGATCGACATGTGATGTCCGCCCTGTTTACACATGTGGGCCAGGCTTAGAGTGTGACTTCGCCTGTGCATAGGAGTAGTTGATTGTGGCACGAGGTGTTTACTTACTGTACGGGGTTTCAGACGTTGAGTGTGTTCCGTCTGTTGTACGCGCGTTGCGTTACCGTGTACCCGTTTCTGTTGTTTACCTAGGCGTGGGTGCGACTCCGTCTAGACGACTAGCGTGTGGTTATCCTCCGCTAGTGAGCCAGGATGCCGAGTGCGACTCTGTCCTGTGCGTACTCCTTGTGGTGGTTTTGAGCCGGTCTCTGTGGAGCCCCTTCTCTACCGCTAGGGTCAAGCGTAGGGGAAAAACCGGTCGTGGACCAGACGCGAGAGAGAGCGTCTGTAGTGTGCACACGTGGCTGGGGTTGAGAGCCTCTGTGGTGACGGGACGCCGAGCCACAGACCCTAGCTGAGTCCTACTTGCTGTGGTGTGTGAGTGTGTGTTACTGAGCCGCGGTTTTACAGTTTTGTGTTGTGGTGCGACGTGTACTTACTTTCAGTTTTTACTTTCCGCACTTTAGTTCTGTTGCCGGTGGGGTTACTTTTCCCTACTGGGTCTCTTTTCTTGAGACTCACTCCCCTCCCTTTCAGGTGGGTCTTCGTCGACTCCCGTTCCAGGCGAGTCTAGCCACTCCGGTGTTGGTGCTCCTTAACTGCAGTGAGTAGTACCTTTTTGTTGTACTTCTGTACTCTGTACCTTACTCAGACTCTGAGTTGTATATGTTATGTTCATAGTGAAATTTTACAGCTTTACATGGTGTGTATCTTCTTACATATAGTCTCCTCGGACTTTCACTTCCTACCCTTCCGAGCTTGTCTCGTGGGTTAGCGGGTCAGAATTCGGGTTACTGGTTGTTACTGGTAATGCGGATTCTGGGTCGTTACAGTTTGGTATCAGAGAAAAATACACACATAAATATACTAACTAACTCCGAGCTAGGGTAGTCGATACCAAACTGTAATGACCCAGAATCCGCATTACCAGTAACAACCAGTAACCCGAATTCTGACCCGCTAACCCACGAGACAAGCTCGGAAGGGTAGGAAGTGAAAGTCCGAGGAGACTATATGTAAGAAGATACACACCATGTAAAGCTGTAAAATTTCACTATGAACATAACATATACAACTCAGAGTCTGAGCAAGGTACAGAGTACAGAAGTACAACAAAAAGGTACTACTCACTGCAGTTAAGGAGCACCAACACCGGAGTGGCTAGACTCGCCTGGAACGGGAGTCGACGAAGACCCACCTGAAAGGGAGGGGAGTGAGTCTCAAGAAAAGAGACCCAGTAGGGAAAAGTAACCCCACCGGCAACAGAACTAAAGTGCGGAAAGTAAAAACTGAAAGTAAGTACACGTCGCACCACAACACAAAACTGTAAACCTCGCGGCTCAGTAACACACACTCACACACACACAGCAAGTAGGACTCAGCTAGGGTCTATGGCTCGGCATCCCGTCACCACAGAGGCTCTCAACCCCAGCCACGTGTGCACACTACAGACGCTCTCTCTCGCATCTGGTCCACGACCGATTTTTCCTCTACGCTTGACCCTAGCGGTAGAGAAGGGGCTCCACGGAGACCGGCTCAAAACCACCACAAGGAGTACGCACAGGACAGAGTCGCACTCGGCGTCCTGGCTCACTAGCGGAGGATAACCACACGCTAGTCGTCTAGACGGAGTCGCACCCACGCCTAGGTAACACAACAGAAAAGGGTACACGGTAACGCAACGCGCGTACAACACACGGAACACACTCAACGTCTGAAACCCCGTACAGTAAGTAAACACCTCGTGCCACAATCAACTACTCCTATGCACAGGCGAAGTCACACTCTAAGCCTGGCCCACATGTGTAAACAGGGCGAACATCACATGTCGATCGCCTTGAAACACAACACTTAAGTCTGCTGGGACACAGGGTATTAACGACCATATCGATTGCCGCCAGTATGAAGTAAACGGCACTCATCATGTCGTTTACCCTGACTAAACGGCCATCGACCATGTCGTCAATATCACCCCTGAAGATCTCAACGTCAACAGATGTGGACGTTAAGCTCTTCAGTCCCCTAAACCCAAAACTGAACCGAATCAGTTCAATTGGGCAGAATCACCCAACAGAACTTTGACTGATGGAGGGAAACACTTCCTCTCATCAATCTAAATTAACAGAACTTCAGAAACAAGTGATTCAACTCTTGAATCACTCAAAACACCCAAAAGTCCCGGCATGGTACAACCCAACCCTAAACCATAATTCACACACTGATTCACACAAATTAGCATGCTGGATTGCTAAGGAGGGTTGTAGGAGTTAAGTCCCTACCTCAGAATGCTTTATAAACCCCCAAACAGCCACTAATCGCGCCGGAACCCCCCGAAGACTCCGCGCGAATCGCACCAAAACCTCGCGTTTCCCGCTCGATCAAGCACCGCCACGCGATCCAGAGCCTTCCCACGAGCTCAGATCAACCATCAGAAGCTGAGGAAATGAAGAAAAGCAAAGGTGGAGGAAAGGAGAGGAAATGAGAAGGAAAAACTCTGCTCTCGGGCTGCCCTATTTCAACAGGTCCGATCAGTTGGCGTCAACATCACTAGTCGCCAACTGAACCGCCAAAGACCTGACGTTCACAACGCTGGACGTTGAGTTCAACCTCAAACGTCCACATCGCTGGACGCTCACTCTAAGTCAACGGCTAGCCCTGGCCGTCAACCCCAAGTCAACGACAATGGTCTTGTCGTCGACCACATAGAACCTCTAAAAGAGCCAATAAGGATCCGCAAAGACCCGAGACCTTACAGCCCTCCCCCCTTAAGGAATTTTACCCTCAAAATTCAAACAACATAAAGAAAGAAGACTTACCGAAAAGGTACGGAAACTGCTCGCGCATTTCGTCCTCCCGCTCCCATGTCGACTCACCACCGGAGTGCCGCTGCCATGCAACACGAACTAAAGGGATAGCCTTGTTCCTCAACCTCTGAATTCGGCGATCCTCAATGTGCAACGGAAACTCTGGTACAGTCAACACTGGAGTCACCTCAGACCACTCTGCACTCTGTAGAACGTGAGACTCGTCAGAAAGGTACCTCCAAAGCATCGACACGTGAAACACATCGTGGACTGCTGCCAACTCTGACGGAAGCTCAATTCTGTACGCCAAACCTCCGACACGCTCAGAAATGGTGAAAGGTCCAATAAAGCGAGGACTCAACTTTCCACGCCTACCAAACCTCACCACTCCCTTCATAGGAGACACACGGACAAACACCTGGTCCCCTACCTGAAACTCGAGCGGTCGTCTGCGCTGATCTGCATAACTCTTCTGCCGACTCTGAGCTGACTGAAGCCTCTGTCTCACAAGCTGAACTACCTCAACTGCCTGCTGAACCAACTCTGGCCCCGTGACAACCCGTTCGCCAACCTCGAACCAGTCAAGAGGAGTGCGACACGGTCATCCGTACAAAGCCTCATATGGTGCCAAACCGATACTGGAGTGATAGCTATTATTATATGCAAACTCAACCAACGGCAAGTGAGCTGTCCACGACCCCTGCCACTCCAGACAGCAAGCTCTAAGCATGTCCTCCAAAGTCTGGATAGTCCGCTCTGACTGACCGTCTGACTGAGGGTGGTAGGCGGAACTAAAAGCCAACTCTGTCCCCAAAGCTCTCTGGAAACTGCGCCAGAACCAAGAAGTGAAGCGAGGATCCCTGTCTGACACAATAGAGATCGGCACTCCATGCAAAGGAACAATCCGCTCTACGTACAACGCGGCCAACCTACTCATACCCCAACTAGTCCTGACAGGCAAGAATCTGGCAGTCTTCGTCAATCTGTCCACAAGAACCCAAATGCTGTCAAAACCTCCAGCTGTCCTCGGAAAACCACAAACAAAGTCAGTCGTCACATGGTCCCACTTCCACATCGAAATCTCTAATGGCTGCACAAGTCCTCCCGGACGCTGATGTTCGGCCTTCACCTGCTGACAGACCAAACACCTAGCAACAAAAGCCGCAATGTCTCTCTTCATCCCAGGCCACCAAAACTAACGTCTCAACCTGTGATACATCTTGGTCGACCCTGGATGAATCGAGTACCTGGAACTATGTGCCTCCTGCAACACAACTCTCCTGATAGACTCCTCAACAGGAACATAGAGTCTATCTCGGAACCTAATAGTCCCGTCCTCACAAAGCTCAACCTCTGGGAGAAGCAACACACTGTGCAACTCGGGATCTGCCTGCTGAGCTTCAGCAACCTGTCTCACAACGGCGGGAGCCGCTAACAAATTGCCCAACACAAACTGACGACGACTAGATGAAACTCTGAAAGACCCCTCTGTCGCAGACTGCCACAACTGCCACTCTCTAAGCATCATATGACTCATCTGTGCTTTCCTACTCAAAGCATCTGCAACCACATTCACCTTTCCAGGCTTATACTCAATGCTGAAATCATAGTCTTTCAGATATTCCATCCATCGACGCTGCCTCATATTCAGATCCCTCTGAGAAAACACATACCTCAAGCTCTGGTGGTCGGTATGGACTACAAAACTCACTCCGTACAGGTAAAGACGCCAAATCCTCAAAGCAAACACCACAGCTGCAAGCTCTAGGTCGTGGGTCGGGTAATTCTCCTCGTGGGGCTTAAGCTGGCGAGACGCATAAGCCACCACCCGGCCTTGCTGCATCAAAACCGCACCCAAACCAATACCTGAAGCATCTGTGCAAACCTCAACACCCTCCTCACCTGAAGGTAAGGCAAGAACTGGCGCCGACGTAAGTAGTCGCTTCAACTCTATGAAGCTCTGCTCACACTGCTCCGACCACAAAAACGAAACTCCCTTTCTCGTCAACCGAGTCAAGGGTGCAGCAACCTGAGAAAAATCTCGAACAAACCTGCGGTAGTAACCTGCCAAACCCAGAAAGCTACGAATCTCAGACACAGATCTGGGACTCTCCCACTGCAAAACTGCCTCAACCTTCGCTGGATCTACCGAAACTCCCTCACCTGAGATCACGTGCCCTAAGAAGTGAACCTGTTGTAGCCAAAACTCACACTTACTAAGTTTGGCATACAACTGGTACTCTCGCAAAGTCTGCAACACGATCCTCAAGTGCTCGGTGTGCTCCTCCTCCGAAACGGAGTACACCAGAAAGTCGTCAACAAACACTACGACAAACCGGTCCAAGAATCCGCATAGGAGTAGGTGTTTACTAACTCTTGTGCATAGGAGTAGTTGATTGTGGCACGTGGTGTTTGCTTTGAGGATTTGGCATCTTTACCTGTACGGAGTGAGTTTTGTAGTCCGTACCGACCACCAGAGCTTGAGGTATGTGTTTTCTCAGAGGGATCTGAATATGAGGCAGCGTCGATGGATGGAATATCTGAAAGACTATGATTTCAGCATTGAGTATAAGCCTGGAAAGGCGAATGTGGTTGCAGATGCTTTGAGTAGGAAAGCACAGATGAGTCATATGATGCTTAGAGAGTGGCAGTTGTGGCAGTCTGCGACAGAGGGGTCTTTCAGAGTTTCGTCTAGTCGTCATCAGTTTGTGTTGGGCAGTTTGTTAGCGGCTCCCGCCGTTGTGAGACAGGTTGCTGAAGCTCAGCAGGCAGATCCCAAGTTGCATAGTGTGTTGCTTCTCCCAGAGGTTGAGCTTTGTGAGGACGGACTGTTAGGTTCCGAGATGGACTCTATGTTCCTGTTGAGGAGTCTATCAGGAGAGTTGTGTTGCAGGAGGCACATGGTTCCAGGTACTCAATTCATCCAGGGTCGACCAAGATGTATCACAGGTTGAGACGTCAGTTTTGGTGGCCTGGGATGAAGAGAGACATTGCGGCTTTTGTTGCTAGGTGTTTGGTCTGTCAGCAGGTGAAGGCCGAACATCAGCGTCCGGGAGGACTTGTGCAGCCATTAGAGATTCCGATGTGGAAGTGGGACCATGTGACGACTGACTTTGTTTGTGGTTTGCCGAGGACAGCTGGAGGTTTTGACAGCATTTGGGTTCTTGTGGACAGATTGACGAAGACTGCCAGATTCTTGCCTGTCAGGACTAGTTGGGGTGTGAGTAGGTTGGCCGCGTTGTACGTAGAGCAGATTATTCCTTTGCATGGAGTGCCGATCTCTATTGTGTTAGACAGGGATCCTCGCTTCACTTCTGGGTTCTGGCACAGTTTCCAGAGAGCTTTGGGGACAGAGTTGGCTTTTAGTTCCGCCTACCACCCTCAGTCAGACGGTCAGTCAGAGCGGACTATCCAGACTTTGGAGGACATGCTTAGAGCTTGCTGTCTAGAGTGGCAGGGGTCGTGGACAGCTCACTTGCCGTTGGTTGAGTTTGCATATAATAATAGCTATCACTCCAGTATCGGTTTGGCACCATATGAGGCTTTGTACGGACGACCGTGTCGCACTCCTCTTGACTGGTTCGAGGTTGGCGAACGGGTTGTCACGGGGCCAGAGTTGGTTCAGCAGGCAGTTGAGGTAGTTCAGCTTGTGAGAAAGAGGCTTCAGTCAGCTCAGAGTCGGCAGAAGAGTTATGCAGATCAGCGCAGACGACCGCTCGAGTTTCAGGTAGGGGACCAGGTGTTTGTCCGTGTGTCTCCTATGAAGGGAGTGGTGAGGTTTGGTAGGCGTGGAAGTTGAGTCCTCGCTTTATTGGACCTTTCACCATTTCTGAGCGTGTCGGAGGTTGGCGTACAGAATTGAGCTTCCGTCAGAGTTGGCAGCAGTCCACGATGTGTTTCACGTGTCGATGCTTTGGAGGTACCTTTCTGACGAGTCTCACGTTCTACAGAGTGCAGAGTGGTCTGAGGTGACTCCAGTGTTGACTGTACCAGAGTTTCCGTTGCACATTGAGGATCGCCGAATTCAGAGGTTGAGGAACAAGGCTATCCCTAGTTCGTGTTGCATGGCAGCGGCACTCCGGTGGTGAGTCGACATGGGAGCGGGAGGACAAAATGCGCGAGCAGTTTCCGTACCTTTTTGGTAAGTCTTCTTTCTTTATGTTGTTTGAATTTTGAGGGCAAAATTCCTTAAGGGGGGAGGGCTGTAAGGTCTCGGGTCTTTGCGGATCCTTATGGCTCTTTTAGAGGTCTATGTGGTCGACGACAAGACCATTGTCGTTGACTTGGGGTTGACGGCTAGGGCTAGCCATTGACTTAGAGTGAGCATCCAGCGATGTGGACGTTTGAGGTTGAACTCAACGTCCAGCGTTGTGGACGTCAGGTCTTTGACGGTTCAGTTGGCGACCAGTGATGTTGACGCCAACTGATCGGACCTGTTGAAATAGGGCAGCCGAGAGCAGAGTTTTTCCTTCTCATTTCCTCTCCTTTCCTCCACCTTTGCTTTTCTTCATTTCCTCAGCTTCTGATGGTTGATCTGAGCTCGTGGGAAGGCTCTGGATCGCGTGGCGGTGCTTGATCGAGCGGGAAACGCGAGGTTTTGGTGCGATTCGCGCGGAGTCTTCAGGGGGTTCCGGCGCGATTAGTGGCTGTTTGGGGGTTTATAAAGCATTCTGAGGTAGAGACTTAACTCCTACAACCCTCCTTAGCAATCCAGCATGCTAATTTGTGTGAATCAGTGTGTGAATTGTGGTTTAGGGTTGGGTTGTACCATGCCGGGATTTTTGGGTGTTTTGAGTGATTCAAGAGCTGAATCACTTGTTTCTGAAGTTCTGTTAGTTTAGATTGATGAGAGGAAGTGTTACCCTCCATCAGTCGAAGTTCTGTTGGGTGATTCTGCCCAATTGAACTGATTTGGTTCAGTTCTGGGTTTAGGGGACTGAAGAGCTTAACGTCCACATCTGTTGACGTTGAGATCTTCAGGGGTGATATTGACGACATGGTCGATGGCCGTTTAGTCAGGGTAAACGACGATGAGTGCCGTTTACTTCATACTGGCGGCAATCGATATGGCCGTTAATACCCTGTGTCCCAGCAGACTTAAGTGTTGTGTTTCAAGGCGATCGACATGTGATGTCACCTGTTTACATATGGGCCAGGCTTAGAGTGTGACTTCGCCTGTGCATAGGAGTAGTTGATTGTGGCACGAGGTGTTTACTTACTGTACGGGGTTTCAGACGTTCAATGTGTTCCGTCTGTTGTACGCGCGTTGCGTTACCATGTACCCGTTTCTGTTGTGTTACCTAGGCGTGGGTGCGACTCCGTCTAGACGACTAGCGTGTGGTTATCCTCCGCTAGTGAGCCAAGACGCCGAGTGCGACTCTGTCCTGTGCGTACTCCTTGTGGTGGTTTTGAGTCAGTCTCGTGGAGCCCCTTCTCTACCGCTAGGGTCAAGCGTAGGGGAAAAATCAGTCGTGGACCAGACGCGAGAGAGAGCATCTATAGTGTGCACACGTGGCTGGGGTTGAGAGCCTCTGTGGTGACGGGACGCCGAGCACAGACCCTAGCTGAGTCCTACTTGCTGTGTGTGTGTGAGTGTGTGTTACTGAGCCGCGAGGTTTACAGTTTTGTGTTGTGGTGCGACGTGTACTTACTTTCAGTTTTTACTTTCCACACTTTAGTTCTGTTGCCGGTGGGGTTACTTTTCCCTACTGGGTCTCTTTTCTTGAGACTCACTCCCCTCCCTTTCAGGTGGGTCTTCGTCGACTCCCGTTCCAGGCGAGTCTAACCACTCCGGTGTTGGTGCTCCTTAGCTGCAGTGAGTAGTACCTTTTTGTTGTACTTCTGTACTCTGTACCTTGCTCGGACTCTAAGTTGTATATGTTATGTTCATAGTGAAATTTTACAGCTTTACATGGTGTGTATCTTCTTACATATAGTCTCCTCGAACTTTCACTTCCTACCCTTCCGAGCTTGTCTCGTGGGTTAGCGGGTCAGAATTCGGGTTACTGGTTGTTACTGGTAATGCGGATTCTGGGTCGTTACAAGCAGGGCCTATGCAACTCATTGAAATTCCAGTATGGAAATGGGAGCAGATAACAATGGACTTCGTGATGGGTTTGCCAAAGACAAGAAAGAGGCATGATGCTATTTGGATAATTGTGGATAGATTAACTAAATCGGCTCATTTTCTAGCAATTACAAAGACACAATCATTAGAAGATTTGGCTCAATTGTATATAAAGGAAATAGTGAGACTTCATGGAATTCCTTTATCAATAATTTCATATAGAGATCCAAATTCACTGCTAGATTTTGGAAAAGTCTTCAAGCAGCCATGGGTACACAATTAAAATTCAGTTCAGCATATCATCCACAAACCGATGGCCAATCAGAAAGAACTATCCAAACACTCGAAGACATGCTGAGAGCTTGTAGTTTAGATTGGCGTGGTAGCTGGGATGATTACCTACCCTTGATTGAGTTTGCATACAATAATAGTTATCATACAAGTATTGGAATGGCACCATATGAGGCATTATATGGTAGACCCTGTAGATCACCCCTCTGTTGGGCAAAAGTGGGAGAAAAGAGTCTCATTGGGCCAGAATTAATTCAGAACTGCTCAGAGAAAATCAAATTAATTAGGAAAAGATTGCTAATAGCTCAAGACAGACAGAAGAAGTATGCGGATAGAAGAAGAAGGCCACTGGTATTTAACATAGGTGATCATGTATTTCTAAAGATCTCTCCAACCAAAGGTATCATGAGATTTGGTAAGAAAGGAAAACTCAGTCCAAGATATGTAGGACCTTTTGAGATATTACAGAGAATAGGTGAAGTAGCATATCAGTTAGCTCTACCGCCCTCATGGTCGCACATTCATAATGTATTTCACATATCTATGTTGAGGAAATACATAATGGACTCCTCTCATGTGATTAGTTATGAAGATGTGGAAATACAACCAGATTTAACCATACAAGAGGAACCAGTGAAAATATTGGACAAGAAAGAACGAGTCCTCAGAACAAAGCGGTTTCTAAGGTGAAGATCTTATGGAAAAGCACGTTCATCGAAGAAGAAACGTGGGAATTGGAGCAAGAGATGAAAGAAAAGTATCCACAGCTATTTGGTAAGTAAAATTGCCAATTTCGAGGACGAAATTTATTTTAACAGGGGGAGAAATGTAATGCCCTCAAATTTTAAATACCATGATTTGCTTAGAAATTATTGTTTATGCAACCGATTAGGTTTAAATTGTGATATATAGGATTAAGGGTATGTTTAAGACACTTTATCATACCCAGGTACTATTTTCGGTCGTGCGCACCTCGACAGGACGACACCGAAAAACTATAACGAAAATAAAATCTGAGAACACCATAATTCTTAGAAAAATGTGGTGATATCAAATATGTAATTATCCGGAATTTTTGACGACTGGATTTAGAGATTAAGCTGACACAACTATTTTTTGGGTGATTTTTCACCCAGTAGAAAATAAATTCTAAAAATTAAATAAAATCATGAAAATTTGTAGAACCATCACATTAGGTTATGGTTGAAATTTCAACCCAAACGGACATCGTTTGAATACCTTTACATAGGGATTATTGGGCCATCTGAATTTTGGGCTAATTACGGGAATGATTTTCTGGGAATTAAGTTTGCCTACGTGTTGGGGGCTGGGTGAGCCACCTTACTGGGGGAGAAACTTACACGACCATCCCTTAGGTGTAAGGCTTAGAGAGTTGCATGAGATAGGTGGCCTTGCATGGTTAAAGGGGTTTATACCTCGACACCTTGATGGCCAACGTGCCATCATGCATGGGAAGGTTTGTTGGGTTATAAAAACACCCCAACACCCATCGTGTGCATTTTTTTTCTAGCTCATGCCCTTGCACCCTTCAGTTCTTATTCTTGCATTCTTCTGCTACTGTTGCTTCTGGGCAATTGCTGCTGGAGCCACTGTTTCTATTGGTCCTACGGTGGGTGCAACTACCAAAAGCTATCATTTCCATCATGCTGCCCCTGTTGTTGCTGTGTTGATCTTTACGTTAAGAAGAAGAAGAAGAAGAAGAACTTTTTGTTCTCTTTACAGATCAAGTAGGTTCTCATCTTTCCCTTGAACTTCTAGTCTCTACTCATGTTGTAAGAATTTTAGTCTTATACGAGATTGCCTTTGAGCCTGCTAACCAGTCTCGATTAAGTTTGCATATGAGACTATAATCTCAGACCCTTTTGTTTAATTTTCTCAATTAACTTTGGAATCATGTAGTTACCAAGGAACATCTTCACTCCCATTACAATTTAAGTAGGTTTCTAACCCCTTATACCACCCATGATCCAAGTTTATGTTATAGAGTTTTGCTAGAAATTTTGATATCCTAGAATATTGTGATTTCTTTCCATTCGGATGTTTGTACCCCAAGCCTTGATTTGGAACATTAAATATCTTGTGTTTTAGTGTCCATCTTGTAAGAATCTCTCAATAAACCATTGCTATCAAGACCACACTTCCAACAATATACTATGTCTAGTTTTTAGCTAGACAAGCTTGAATTGCAAACCTCTCGTTTCATCTCGCTTGTTGGGTTTATAAACCACTGTGAGAACTATAATTAGACTCTTCTATTTGATATACATCATGCCTAAATACATAGGTTCCATGGTTATCATGTTTAGAGTACATTCTAAGTCATTTATGAGTGAGGAACAGGCGGCTGTCGACAGACAGCCCAAATCTGTCGACAAGCGCATGTTTTCCAGAACTTCAGGTTGCTGGACTGTATACATCTGTCGACAGATCTCTTATAGCTGTCGACATATCCATACAAACCAGCAAGTTAAAGTTCTGTGTATAGCCATCTGTCGACAGGCCCTTCTTGGCTGTCGATAGGTACAACCCTGATGAATTGAATTCTGCACCCTTTCATGTCTGAATCCATGCCAGAACTTCATCCTAAAAGCCATGGAAGTTACCCTCTCATTTACCTTGGTATTTATGTGTATACTACCTCAAATTTTACCCACATTATGTACCTTAATCTCCCTTAAGTTATTCTTAAAGTTAGCAATTACGAATAGTACTCCGATTGAGTCTATTCTTCAGTATTCGGTAACTAAGTTTATAAAACTTGACCACTTGAGAGTTTATATGTTTGAACACCTCATGAGATGTGAATAATTTGTGATGACCATTATGGATCTTCATTTTCTTTTGGATTCTTATATAATTCAAATCTTCTGAAGTTATTGGCTTGAGTCATAACCCTGTCTCAGCTAATTGTCTTTCTTATACTCTTGAACTCTGAGCTACTTTGTCACTAAGATATTTGTATTAATCCTCAACCAAAACTACCTTTGGATTTCCCATTTCCGTTATGCTCATGAAAAGAAGTTTATGATCTGAAGACAGTGCTCTCTTCAAAAGAGGGTTTAGGATCACTTGTAGTAGCACCCGCTACTTGTGATCAGCTGAGGGCGACAGTTTGTACGTATGCAAATCCAAGTCAAGGAATCGACGATGGTGGGTAATAAAATAATTATACCCCATTCTTGCGCAATGAACAAGATCCGAGGTGCTGGAATCGCCTAGGCACTGAAGATGTATTTACGTCTATATAGTAACCTCTTGAGAGCAGTGATGTCTGTCAAGTTTGTTCTGAAATCAAGTTATGATAGGAATTTTGAAAGACAAATATGACTTTTGTTCTGATATTCATTTGAGCCCATCATGAAATTAACTTGGGCTATATGTTTATGTTAAGTATGAAATTCATGAGCAATTATGTTTTGATCCACGTATGCACTATTTGAATATTCATTCAGTTCTGCAAATGAAACTCCTACTCTATGTTTACTTATACCTACTGAGTCCTTTCGACTCATGCCTTTGTTTCCTCCAACCCTTTCAGATTGAAGGTGTGTATAATCTCAGCTACATGTGAATCCTAATTCCGCTGCGGACGATGAAGAGATGAAGAAGAATAATGTAGTTTAGTAGTTTCTTTTAGTTGATAATGTATTAAGTTAGAGAGAGAGAAACTTAACTTTTGTAAATAATGAGTATTAGTACTTTGTCACTTTGTGTTATATGTGTTCGAAGATACCTTTGTGGAAGGTTGCCAGATTTGTGCATTGCATGGATATATCTACCCATAACGAAAGTTTGTCAGCGTAACCCCTCTTCCGATCAAAGGTTACGTATGTGTTTGTGTGAAGTCGGAGGAGGGTGTTTCAGTTGTACTGTAAACCATGCTTAGATGATTTCTAGATAAATTTGCATGAAATTTGTTTTAATTGTTAAAATTCGTGTACTGTTCCGAAAAGTCTAAAAATTTGGGAATTTGATATATCAACTGTGTACAGCCTATGATAAAATTTTCATACCATATTGACATCCGTAAGTGTTGTGATCAGTGTAACAAGTGCAAATGACTATATTAATCATGTTAAGTTTAATTATGTGAAATTAATGATTTGCAGCATGATTAGGACTATGTTATGAGTTAAATGTCACTATGAAATAGTAGTATCATGTTATGTAAACTGAAGCATGGGTAATGATCTAAAAAAAGTGTGTAAATGTATTAAATAGTGTGTGTGGATAATGTGAGTGAACATGTGATTAAGTGGAATGTGTAAATTGTGTCGAGATTGACACTGCTACCATAGAGGGCTGTGGAGCCGTACCATAGTAAAGTCCCTATGGGAAGGCTCAATATGTGTGATATCCTATGGGCATTAGGATGAAATCCTGGAGGTAGACAAGTACCACTCGTTAGGGTGGGGAGGGCTTCTCCTGGTTCTGCACAGTTAACCAAGATTCGTCACTGTGTTCCCTAGGTGACGAGTATGTGTATGTATAAGTGTGTCCTTCTAATGGTGGTTTGGACTATGTGTCACGGCAAATAAGTGTAATAGTGTGATTATGTGAATGAGAACATGTAAGTTGTGCAAAAGTGAATGATGAGCATGTGAAAGTGTTAAATGAATGTGTTAGCATGCAAATAGATATGAACTTGTGTACATGTGATTTATTTATATGAAAACAGCAAGCTAAACATGTGATTAAGTGTAGTGACTATATGTGAAAAAGCTTAGATACCATTCTAGGTTTGTTATTTACCTTGTACATAACTCCATGTTCTAATTTGGTAGAATTGTGCAATAATATGAATAGAGTTAGAATTATAAAGCATGTTACATGTTATGTGTTGGAAGCATGTGTAGGATGATTATGTTATATTGTCAAATGTTATAAGCATGAACCATGTGTTTCACCTTATTGATAAAAGGCTGGCATGTGTGTGTGATATGTGTATGGATGCCATCTTTGGATTGCTTGCTGGGTCTTTTTAGACTCGTACTTGCTTCGGCGTACAGGTGTGACAAGTGTCCCCACACTTGAGGAGGACATAGAGAGGAGCGACTCCAAGCACGAGGAGTAGCTTCACGTGTGGACTTTGCTACTACGTTGTTACTTTTCTTCTATTAGTATGTAATCAATGAAATTGTAAAATTCATATGGACAATGTACTTGATTTGGAAGTGTAATAATGTGGACATTAGTATTTATTTTATTGCTATATAGATTATGGATATGATGATGATGATGGAATGAGAATAATTCTTTTTAATTTTTGCTGTAAATTTTGATATTTGTGTACATCTCAATCTATCGTTTAGTGTTGGGTAAATGTCCCACAGTGACGGCGTTCTTTGTACCGACATGGATTGGTTTAATCGTACCGGTATAAAAAGGGTCGTTACACTACGACCCGTTACGTTTAGGAAAATCGATTATTCTCAGATTATTGATCAATTATTTGGAAGAATAATCAACAATGAAGTATGTGGACTCTTTAAAGGATAATTAGATGGGATAATGTGAAAATTGGGTTGTTAATGGGATCACAACATGGCTAAGGAATGGGCTTAATGTGAGTGACTAACTTGGGGCTCGTTAAGAGAACAAGAAACATGGTTCAACTTATAGGCCAGAATCGGGTGTCTACACCCTCCTCGACCATGCCAAGAAAGTGCAGATTTCAACCCCAAATCAATTCTTCACGCCTGCACAAAAGATTCTCTGGAGTCGAAGAAGCCTCTACAACACTTGGAGTATCTCCCAGTCGAAGAAGATCACCAGAAGACCTCCCCAATCACCGGATCAAGCTTTGCAAAAACTAGTTTTTCTCACAACGAACCCTTTTTTTTTTTTTAGCCAAAGGACCTAATTTGGCCGAAAACATTAGGTTTTATAGGGCTAATGGGTCGGGGTGCGCCTAGGATTAGGTTTCCTACTGTTGTGGATAGTTTCCTAATCAAGAACCCAGAAGAAACGCAGCCATTTTTAGATCTAGAATCGCAACATAATCAGAGAAGTAAACGACCACTTTTCTGCCGTTAACAGGAAGTAGGCGTCCATCGATCTGGACATCTATCTCCTCTGACCATGCCGTCAACAGCACACAGATTGTCGTCAACATGCCCTTAACGTCAATGGATGTTGACATTAACAGGGATTTCAGCAGAACTCTATATACATTAAACCAACATACATGTACAAAGATAAATAGACATCATATGCACAGAATTTGATAAATACAATATGTACTGAATTAGCATAATATGACAAAAATAAATAAATAATCATAATATGCACAAACTCAAATAAGCATAATATGACAAAATTCGAGGGCCTTACACAAATCATCAATCCGGGGAAGTGGATACCTATTCTTAATAGTGACTTGATTCAACTGGCAATAGTCAATACACATTCTAAGGCTGCCATCTTTCTTTCTAACAAATAAAACTGGTGCTCCCCCTGGCGAATGACTAGGCCGGATGAAACCCTTCTTTGACAATTCTTGCGACTATTTCTTCAACTCTTTCAACTCTGCAGGTGCCATTCTATACGGTGCCTTGGAAATTGGCATACTGCCTGGCTGCAACTCCACTGTAAAGTCCACTTCTCTATGTAGTGCCAACCCTGGTAACTCTTCCGAGAATACATCCGGAAACTCTTTAACCATTGGTACCATCTCTACTGTCTTATTTGCCTCAACCAAACTAACTGATGCTAAATATGCTACATACCCTGCATTGATCAATTTTTTAGCCTTAAGGGCAGAAATAATGAATTTAGGGGTATAGAGTGGCATAGTTCTTCTTCCTCTAATCAACCACTACCCATATGCCTCTAGCCAATCCATGCACAAAATAACATCATATTCCTTTAACTGTAGTGCATACAATCTGGCTGGCAACTGATTACCTTGTACCATTATAGGTACCTCATCCAAGTAACAAGCAGTAAACATAAAATCACCTGATGAGACCTCTACCACAAGCTCACACTGCCCTCCTCAAAAGGATGTATCATACTATCCATAAAGTCCTCAGAAATGAAGGAATGTGATGCACTTGGATCAATTAATGTTTTAGCAAAAAATTCAAGGAGTGGTATTATACCTTCAATCAGATTTGATGCCTCCGCTTGAGCCCTCGTGAATGCCATCACTCGTCCTCGTCCCCTTTGGTAAGGTGAACCTCTTCCTCACTCAGCTGGTGGTTGCTGGAATGGTTGTTGCTGTTGCAGCTACTGTGGTGCCCCTCTACCATAGCTACCTCTTCTGGGATATGGACAATTTCTTGCCAAGTTCCCCAATTGATCACAATTATAGCATCTATACTCCGCGGGCTGCCTAGCTATGCTTTGTTGTGATTCCTCCATCTCCGAGCTATAACGTTGGCCCTGTTGAAATCCCTGCTGCCTGCCACCTCCTCGGCTTCTAAATATCTTCTTTAACTTGGAGCCCCACTTTCCAAAACTCGATGTAGACACTCCTCCTATTGGTGCCTTGCCTTTGCTAACACCCAAGATTGTTGTGGAAGTCAGAAACTACTTGATCCTGATCCGCTGGACTGCCTAGATTGCACAGTTCTCTCAAGAATTGCTGCTTTTTAGGTTGCCTCCTTCACCGTATCGCACATAAAAGGAATCAATGCATCTTGCAAATCCGGCCTCAACCCTCGAGTAAAGTACTCCACCATCATAGCATTGTTAGTTACCACATAAGGTGCATACCTGCTTAAGGCCATGATTCTCATTTGATACTCCAACACTGACAAATTCCCTTGCTGTAGTGTCCTGAACTCCTCCCTCTTAGCTTCCTAAATTTGTACCGGAAAGAATGTGTTGTTGAATACTTCAAGGAATTCTGGCCAAGTGATTGTATCCTCTGCTTGTCCTGCAAACACAGTTTGTATCTTGAGTCTCCACCACTCTTGTGCAAATCCCCGCAACTGGTAAGTAGCCAAGATCACTCTATTAGCCTGCAGACACCTCATTGTAACAAAAATTCTTTCTATCTCATGCACCCAATGTTCCGCCATATCCGGATTCGGTCCTCCCAAGTACATAGATGGGAGGAACATTTCCACTAGTACCGTAGACTCCTCTACACTAGCTGGCCGCATTGGTACAACTGGGGGTAAAGGTACAACAGGTGGTACCTCAACTCCAAAAGGTGGTACTAGCGGTACCGGTACTCCCTCCACCTCCACTGGTGGTTCTGTAACCGCTGGCTGAACCGGTGGTTGCTGGTCTAACCATGTCCGAATCTGCGTGATACTTTCCCATAACCTTTCTATCATCTGATGTGTGGACTCCTCAAGCTCATCACCACCACCTCTCCAATCTCTCCTATCAGCCATTTATGTACCTACACATACAGCATTCCAACCACATAGCACACAAACATATCATTACAAAAATAGGGCCAACTACCAGTAGTAGACTATAGTAGAGAACAGACTATGTACATTTCCTATTCCTTCATATTTACATGGACCTTGCTCTGATACCAACTGTGATGGTCCTCGTCGTTTAGGCCCTTTAACCCAATAACGTGCCCGATACGACTCCGCCTCCCGCGAACAGGCCGAAGCCTCGCAAGGGATATCAACATACACATGTCTGTGGAAATATAAAAGAACACGCTGAAAACATATGAGATTCCATATCTTACACATATCCACATGAAATGTACATATTCAGTTCTGAACCAAAGTCATAGTACAAAGTACAACTGCCTGGGACAAAACTCTTAAGGCACAACAAGTAGAAATATTACTCTACTGGTGGCGTTGGCCCAACTCTGCTACGGTGCTGTCCCGAACTAGAAGAAGGACGGGAACTCTCCTGCTCTCCTTCACTTGGAAGAAGAAGGGGTGAGCCTCACAAGTCCTTGGCTCAGTAGGGTAACTCCCCAAAAGCTGAGAGAACGATGTACATTAAATAAAGTAAGCAAAGCTTATAAACAATTAAAAGGTACCACAGCCTACACATGGTACTACAACTGTAAATAAATAAATGGCAAGTCATGTACACGTGTACAAGCTAAAGAAGGGCACACTGCACACGAGTTACGAGAACTGGTTCGCGACACCAGCCATAGACCTAGACAAATAATACAAAACTGCCTTTCAGCGTCGTAGACACAGATGAAGGGTCCAGCTGCCGCTCCACCTCAACAGGGTCAAGAAACTTTGGAGACCAACCAACACCACTCCTGCAAACCACACAGTTGCAGACCCAAGCTTGACACCTTTAGGGACTCCTGCCCGAGCTCCCTAAAGTGAGGCACTGGAAAACATGACTAGCTAGGGACCAGTACATCTACTAATATCCGTCCCCCAACCACGAGCGCGCTACGAGCGACCGCACACCCACAAACACAAGTTGCTACCCACTGCCGTCTTTCCTTCAGCTAGACGTACAGCTCAAACTCATGAGTGAGGGTGTCCACGAAGATGACACAAACCTTGACGGTACACACCATACCGAGACAAACCCTGAGCACCCTGTGTTTGACTCACAATGAACCAGGGGTATCCGACTTGAGAGGTAACCACAGAAGGGGTTAACAACCAAACTCCCTATGCACACATATCCAAGCACAACCCATCATTTCCAATCACGGTATAAGCCAATACACTCCTTACAAACCCTACATTGCTTAACCAACACTGCCCAAGCAGTGTACCACAGAAACTAGACAGGCTGGCCATAGAACCCTAGAGCTCGGGTGGCCACATTCTAAATCGCGACCAACACAGTGGACGCCTATCGATGCATGAATCGTGACGGACCAACCCATTGCCTTTAATATCTAAATCGTGACCAGAAAAGGCGTCACATTCATAAATGCGACGACTGGTTCTGTCGCCTTTCAGACAGCAGAAACCTATCCTATTCTTTCATTCCGGAAATCACACCCAACAACATTACATGCTTGTAAAGCAGGAAATAACCATTCACATGTAACTCTAAACTTGCTCTCCATCAAGTACAATTGATTTCACACAACAAAATCCATAAACCCTAATCTACACAACCCATTCAAGAGGAAACAAGGGTAAGTTCCCCTACTAATAGAAGAAATGCAAAACCAACGCTGCCCAGAAGTTCCCCGCGCTCTGAAGCACCTCTTCGTGCCAGAACCATGCCGAACGGACAGCAAAATACCCAAAATCTCCAACAAAACCTTCAGCAAGCCTTCCCTTCAGCTGAACAGTGCAACTGCACTGTTCGGCCAAGGGCAGAAGCCCAAAACACACAGAGGCTAAATTGCGATGTATCGGGCCGTCGCGTTTAAATCGTGACGTACCTGGGCACCACCATTTAACCCCGACGACCCTGCATGTGCCATACGGCGCGCATGCAACTGCGCTCATGTAAAAGCGGTGCAAAATCATGACGTAGTAGGTGGTCCGTTCATTAAGAATCGCGACGACTTTGTTGGTCGCGTTCTTAATGAACCGGTCAGAGGTCTGTTTGGGCTGGAATCTCCAACCCTCCAGCCTCACACCCTGCTACACAAACCTGTAAACACACATATACACCCACATACTCAACCAATGGGCCACACACTGGCCATCCCCCAAACCCGGTAAACTACGATCCGAACATTCAGGATATTACAACTCATAACTAGCAATCTCCCAATTGACCTAAAATTAATCACCTACATGCTTGATCCCCATTAGACCTCGATGTCACTCAAAAACAATTTGAGTCAACGGCTTTGTCAGTTGATCTGCAATGTTATCTTTGCATGGAACTCTTTCGAATGCTACATCAACATGGCCCACGATCTCTCTAATCAAGTTGAACCTCCTCAGAACATGCTTGGACTTTTGATGAGACCTGGGTTCCTTCGCTTGAGCAATCATCCTGTTGTTGTTGTAAAACAATGGAATTGGCTCTTCTTGGCCAGGCACCACTCCTAGATTTGCGATGAACAACATCATCCAAACCACTTCCTTTACTGCTTTGCTGCAGCAATGTAGTCCGTCTCTATGTACTTGGACTGGGACAAGCTAAGCATCCTCTTACATCTATCTCTATAGATCCGGATCCCTAAAATACATGATTCTTCCCATAAGTCCTTCATGGAGAAATTCTTTGATAGCCAAACCTTCATTGTGGACAACATTTCTATCTCATTCCCAATGATAAGGATGTCATCCACATACAACACCAAGAAGGTGATAGCACTCCCACTTACCTTCCTATACACTCAAGGCACATATTTGTTCTTAACGAAGTCATAAGATTTGATTGCCTCATCAAACCTTGTGTTCTAACTTCAAAAAGCTTGCTTTAGTCCGTAAATGGACCTAAGCAAACTGCACACCATATCCGAACTTTCCTTAGAGATGAATCCCTTAGGTTGTGTCATATACACCTCTTCCTTGAGGCTATCGTTGAGGAATGCGGTTTTTACATCCATCATCCAGATTTCATAATCATGGTATGCTATAATGGCCAATAGAATTCTAGTGGATTTCAACATGGCTACATGCGAAAAGGTTTTGTCATAATTAACAACTTACCTTTGATGATATCCTTTAGCCACAAGCCTTGCCTTATAAGTCTCTACCTTTCCATCTACTCCAATCTTCTTCTTGAAGATCCACTTGCATCCAATGGGTACAATACCCTCATGTGGATCAACTTGGTTTGAAACCTTGTTGGAGTATATGGAATCCATCTTAGAATTCATGGCCTCTTGTCATTCTTGGAATCTATGCTCATAATAGCCTCCTCGTAGGTCTGAGGATCCATATCCTCGAAATCATGTACCTTGATATGTCCCACATATCTCCCAAGAGGGATAGACATTCTACTTATCACGACCCCAATTTTAGAAGTGGAATTAATCGGGAGAGCGACGAACAAGCAAGCGTTCAGAAGCCATAGACAAATGACTAATATCAATAGGGCCCATATTTCTATAATCAAACTCTTTTATTCATCATAAACTATTATTACAATCTCCAATGTCAAAATAAGAACATCTCTCTACTAATCTCATCTTTCTCTCAAAGAAAGGCAAGATTACAATGATTACCAATCTCTCACTAACTAGAATAAAGAGAGACTCTCTACAGTGTACTTTACACTCGACGCACAAGTCCCATCATTAAATGATGTGAGTGATTAACGCTTTAAGAACTAGGCAAGCACGAGTAACAAGTTGAATCATAAGCACGATAAAATTGATGACAAAGTACTAGCAGGATATCATGCAGACAGGAATGTGTCAAGACAGTAGAATTTAGACTGTCAATGTATAAGGTGCTTTTCATGAGACGAGCAAGTACTTTGTTTCTGTCAAGTAATAATAGGTAAACAAAATAACAATAATTCAATAGTAGCAGTGCAGTAGGAGAGCATTATCAGGGCAGTAGAAGTTCAGTAATAGTCAGAACAGTGGCAGTATAGTAATAGTGCAGTATGTCTGAATTAACAGATGAATAGTAACAGTATAACAGTCAGATGTCTAGCTAAATCAAAACAGTCATAACCGATGCAAATGTCGACACTGTCATTAGCCTTTGTAAGTATTTTTGGGTGGCTCTCTGCCCCCAAGACTAGATTGGAGCCCTTCGGACACTCTCTGTGCCCTCAGCAGTATGCATTCAAGTCTAGTAGAGTCGTGAGACCCGCTATAGTGCTAGACAGTACAGAATTGTACAAAATGATAGGAGCTGCAACAACTCAAAAGATCCTAAAAGGCTACTTTCAAGAGTTCAAGAATGACATATCAGGATGTCCCAGAACATTAGTATGATCATGTCAAGGGACAATGTTCACTAGCAGTCTGAGACTATCATATCAAGAGTGAGTTCAAGAGCATGTAACACGAACAAGATTGTCAAGAATGTTAATGACTATCAAGTCAATAACAATGGTTTGAAGTATCATAAATAGTGTCATGTCAATAATGATTCCAAGCAAAACAAGTCATGTGAACATGATTTCATGATAACAATGGTAAAGAGAGAATTTTGGCAACATAACGACGCAATTTACACGTAGTTCAATATTTACATTAATGGCTTAGTCTTATGTGTAGAGAATCACACTCACGAGAAGTAGACGAGAATGGAAGTGCATTCTATCTTCTGGGAACTTCAATGGTACAACATACTCGTCTCCATAAAGGAATCCACAGAGTAAGGAGATTTACGGAGGTATTGTCGGAAAGGTCCCTAGTCTACCAGAACGGAATGTCCAGTAGAGAGTTTCCAATCCCCCAAGAAAGGGCTGCCTATTGTGCAATCGTGTAGTGTAGAATGTTTCTCAAGATCCACAATCCATCGATTTAAAACATAGAGGAAAATAATTAACAGAACGCATGACATGAAAACAACCTAGATTTCAATGACATGATTTATGTACTTTTAACACGATATACTTCTAGGTTAATATCAAGCTTGATTATGAAGGTAGAACATAGCAATCACATGATAGATGGAATCAAGCAATTCATTAGGAACAATTAAAATAGAATTTTAGGTTATTATAGCTTTTACATGGATTGATAACTTTCAGGCCGCTTGACAGATTCAACAATAGTTTCTAGTAATCACAACATGCAAGACATACAATCTGGACTGACTGTAAAAGTCTCGAATAGGTTTTAGAAATCGCGACGGGTTCAGTTGTCGTGGATCTCCATGGTTCATATGGAAAAATATGGTTTTCTATGATGTAAAGTGGTTCTGACTAAAAATCACGACAGGTTGAGTCGTCGCGGTTCACAAATCACTAAAAATTGAAATAGTATGCAAAATGAAGCATACGGGGGTTAGGGTCAACCTATAAGTCATGTTTGGTCAACTAGATATCATAAAAAATATGTCAAATTTGCAACAGATTTAGCAGTCCCCATTGAAGGCATTGAATCGTGACTACTGCATTGGTTGTGATTCAAACAGTCAGATAGATCGCAAACTGAGTTGCGCGATCTCGTGTTTTGGCCTGAAACTCAAGGTTATAACGAAATGCTCAACATTAAACGTGTTAAAAACTTAGCGAATAAGAACCCTATGGCTTTGGTTTCATCCAATTTGACCTAGGTAGGCATGAATAATAACGTTAACAAGAAAAACCCTAAAACTGTGCGACGATGGGAAAACACTTAATACTCTTAACATACATGATACAAATTGGGAAAAATAAGGAAAATGAAATTATAATTGAATATCTTTCAAAGGGTATACGCCATGTTAATTTTGAGCCTGAGATCACCTACCTTTGATCGCTCCTAAGGGAAGTCTTCTACACAAGTTGTACAGAGCATGAGTTGAGGAAAAGCCTTGGGTTGGAATTCCTTCTCCTCTGGTGCCCTTGCTAGCCTCCTTATGATCCGAACATATGGTAAAATCATCCCCAAGGAGCTTAGGGAGAGTATTTTAGATTTAGGGTTGTTTGGAGTTCTAATGTAACTAGGAATTAGGGAATTCCGAGTTTCGTTAATCCCTTCCTTCATTTAAGGATTCTCATCCCAATATGAGTGGGAAATCTATTAGGAAACCTACTATTATAGTTATGCACGAGTTTGGTTAGTTTTAGGAGTTCATTAAACTAGTTTTTAGCCCTAATTGGTCTTTCCAATTCAAGCCCAATTAAACCTACAAATTTTCATAATATTTTCTTACTTGAATTTATTCATGGGCCATAAGTTGTTTATTGGTCCAAATCTTATGATGGGATATCAACACACATTGTTTGGAGTTTACCCATAATTCTATTTTAATATTAGAATCATTTATGTATATGTGTTAATGGATTTTTCGACTAATTCCTTAATTATGATAATAAGTCACAAAACACCTTAATTTTGGCCAATCAGATTTTCTTTGTACGAATTTCTTCGTGGGTCGTTTGGAAATATTATTTAGAGTTGAACTATGATTTTTTAAAAAAAAATCCGATGTGTTTTTGTATGTATGATAATGGAACGTACATTTTTACTATTATAAGAATATTAAATATTATTTCTAATTTTCTTATAATAAAATTTTTGGGGTGCTAAACCCTCCCCCACTTAAAATAATTTGATCCCCAAATCATATGATATGATATCACTACCAATTTATTCTAAATATTTCTTCCCATCATCTCCTCCACTTAAGACTTTGCAATCGAGAAAAACAAATACTAAATTAGACTAAGGGTTTAGTTAAGGTACCTTGTCCACCTTCATTGATAGGATCTATATCCACTAGGGCTTGTAATCGTCCATAGTGTGGAGGTTGGTTCTTCTTTGCTAGACAATCGACGACTCGATATTGTTGGCTTCCACATCTCAAGCATCTATCCAATTTCTTCATGTTGGATTGAGTGTGGATTTAATATTTTTCTCCTCATAGTTTTGATGATGACATGTTGTGATTTTAATGCTTAATGGTTGGAACATTTTACATACATCACTTATATAATAACAATGCTCAAAAAGCATGTTTCTAAACACATTAGATCACATACCTTCATGATAATCCCTTGTACTAATGGTTTATGTGTTTAATTCTCAGGGACATATAATTCTTGTCATGGTAGTGTCGACACACCCATTGATGGTGTCGACACTGGGTATCAATCCCTGAAGCAATTTCATGAAGACAAAGTCCAGTGTGTCGACACAGTCCCTGACAGTGTCGACACTAGACCCAGTCTCCAGAAGACCCAGTTGCCAGACTGGGACAGTGTGTCGACACAGCCAGTGAGTGTGTCGACACTAGACCCATCTCCCAAAAGACCTGTTTTGTGCAATTGGGACAGTGTGTCGACACACTCCGGCTAATTTTTCAACTTAAGTTCCACCTAGACACGTGGCCTTCTAGGGATCAATTGGATTGACCTTGGATCATGTGCCCACAGACTCCAAGGGTTCTTTTGGCCATGTTGGGCTATAAATACCCATATAATCGGCCCCCAAGCAGTAGAACTCCTCCAGAGCATTCCTCCAAAGGCTTTTTGGTGGCAAGAAAGAGGACTCTCCCGCTCCTGCTCCTCTTGGTGCTTGGTGACCCTTCTACATCCTTGGAGAGCATCAGAAGGTGAAGTGGATCTCTGAAGAAGAGGTGAGAACACTTCTCAAAGGAGCAGATCCAACAGAAGCAATCAATTGAGGAGAATTCAAGGATAATCTAGAGGCAATTGTTGCAGAGCATCGCCCAGTGACTCAAAGCTACAAGGATTTCCTCAATTCAGCCTTCTGCAAGGGATTTCTACTGAAGAACATGATCTGTATCTAATTCCCTCAATTCTTTAAGTGTTCTTCTGATTCATTCATGAGATTGTGCATAAATTGTTGCACGAGTCTCTGTGAATGAACTTATTCTGAATTAGATCATTGATAGAGGATCTGATTTGTGTTGTTCTTTATCTAGAATGTTTCTTGTGAGCCTTTGTGCTCAGTTGTGTTGAGTTGAACTCTTAGTGTGTGCGCTTGAGCAAGTGTGCTCAGTTCTCTGGAGTAGTTGTGCTCTAGGTTGGTGTGTGAGTTGTCTAACTCAGTGGTGTTGGAGTTGTCAAGCTCCAGTGTGTGTTCTACTCGGGTTGAGTAGTGGAGCCTCACTGTGTGAGGGGTGGATGTAGGAATCACTGTGTGATTTCCGAACCACCTAAAAATCCTCTATTCAAGTGGTTTGAATTGTGGTTTGATTGTATACTGCTCTAGATGCATGCATAGGGATTTCGCTCACACTACAAATTGATCTACTCACACACTCTATTCACTCAATTCACACATTCATACATCAGATCAGTGAATTGTCACTCTGAATTGATCTCTGATTCAAAGTATTTTTCAAATTGGTTAAGCTTCCGCATTAATTGGTACTAGATCTATTCAACCCCCCCTTCTAGATCTGGTCCATCCCATATCCGATCCTATAATTGGTATCATAGCGGGTTCATGTCTATATCTGATCTAATTTGAGTGTTTCTATCTGATCTCTATGTTCCACTTGCTTGAATTGTTTGAGTGTTTCTATCACTGCATTTCATCTTGCTTAATGGATTCTCGAGGCTTTATTGTTGAAGGTCATTCCATCAATAGGCCACCATTTTTCAATGGGACTGATTACTCTTATTGGAAAAATCGCATGCAAGTCTTTCTTAGAGCCCAAAATTATGAAATCTGGAGGGTAGTTGAGGTAGGTCCTTATGAAAACCAGGGAGAAGAGGAAACCTGGACTAGAGAACAAATTAGGAGGGCCACCCTTAACTACAGTGCCATGAACATGCTTCAGTGTGCAGTCCATCCTAAAGAATATTCAAGAATATCCATGTGTAAATCTGCTAAAGAGATGTGGGATAAACTTGAATTATTGTATGAAGGAACATCCCAAGTTAAGGAAACCAAAGCAAACATACTTGTTTCTGAATATGAATTATTCATGATGAAATCTGATGAATCAATTTCTGAAATGTTTGCCAGGTTTATGATAATTGTCAATGGACTGAAAGCTCTAGGTAAAGACTACACTGATGCTGATTTGGTAAGAAAGATCTTGCGCTCTCTTTCATCTATCTGGCACACTAAGGCCACTGTTATTGAAGATTCTAAAGATTTATCCAAAATCTCTTTGGATGAACTCATAGGATTTTTAATGACATATGAAATAAACTTGAAAAGAAATGAAGAGCATATAATCAAGACCAAACCAGTAGCACTTAAGGCCTCAACAAGTAACAAGGACAAAAATCAAGAGAAATCAAGTTCTGAAGAGTCTGAGTCAAATGAGGATGAACTTGCCCTCATGACTAGGCAATTTAGAAAATTTCTAAAATCAAGAAAGGAAAATTCACTGGGAAGAAGAATTTTCATCTGGCAAAAGAAATACTTCTTCAATTCAAACAGAATCAAAGACCTGATGAAGTTATTATCTGCTACAGGTGCAACAAACCAGGACACATGAAAGGAGAATGTCCTGAGAATAAAAAGGATAAGTACAAGAAGATCAACAAAATGAAGAAGCCTAAAGCCATGGTAGCAACTTGGTCAGATGATGATCCAAGTGAGGATGAAGATGAGAAGACCTCAAGTTCTGGAAATGAGGAAATATGCTTCATGGCTAACAGTACTGATAGAAAGGTAAGTACTTCTTTGAAGAATATACCATTGATGATTGGCAAGATGCTTATGCTGAATTGGTTGAAAAATTTCTGAAACAAGAAAAGAGAATAAGCATCTGAAGAAGAAAATTGAAAATCTCTTGCATAACAATTCCTCAAACAGAAGAATTTCTGAACTGGAAAATAAACTATCTGAACATAATGAAGAAAAGGAAAACCTTTTAATGAAATTGATGAGCTCAAACTTGCATCTCAAAACGCCAATGATGATTTTAAAAAACTTTCTGAAAAATTGGAATTGCAACAAAAGGAAAAAGAACAAGCTGTTGATGAAATTAACAGTTTAGAAATCCGCTGAAAGAAAAAGAACAAGTCATTGAAACTTTTACAAAAGGAAAAGACAATCTTGATGCTTTGTTAGGAGCAAGAATGAAATCTGTGAAACATGGACTAGGATTTACCACACAAAAATCTAAGAGAAAAATCTGGTGAAATGAGGGAAAAACTCCCTTGATAAAATTTGTTAAAAGTCCTAGTCCTGAGAACAACAAAACAAGCAAGTGTCAAGCAACACATCCAAAACTTTTAAGAATCTGAACAAAAAGAAACTAAATAGGTCAACACCAGTCAACCAAAAATAAAAATTGTGACTGCTGAGTCGACACCAGTCAAAAACAGGTCGACCTGCCCAAGTTTAAAGGCCAACAATCAGTCAAACAAAAAATCAAATAAAACTTGAAAATAATAAAACACAAAAGGAAACCTTCATGATAGATTTTGGACATCCAAAACACACCTCAAACTAATTGGATCAATTCTTGGAACCAATGGTATTACAATCCTTTTGGTACCACTCTCAATTCTTTTATACAAATTCCCAATGTACCAACAATATCCTTGGCTTGGACCTCTACACATGAATGATCATGCCCAAATGCATAACCTCCATGCTCATGAAAGAAAGAACACAGGCGTTTTCATTCCAAAAGAAAATGTTAAATTGAAAAAGATAAAAATCACCTCTGAAACAAAACAAATGCAAAAAATAATCAAATTTGGATTAGAAAAGATCTATTGTCCATGTTCAAACAAACTGATGGTCCCAACAATGTTTGGGTACCAAAATCTTCTCTTCTCTGATTTGAATTTTGCAGGAAGGTCGTGCACCCAACTCCAATGTTTGGTTTCTTGATAGTGGGTGTTCACGACACATGACAGAGACAAAACAAAGTTCTCATTTCTGATTGAAAAGGAGGGAGGATCTATCACATTTGGAGGTAAAAATAAAGGGAAAATCATTGGATCTGGAAAGGTTGGTAAATCTTCCTCAAACTCAATTGAAAATGTTTTGTTAGTTGATGGTCTGAACTATAACTTGTTGAGCATTAGCAACTATGTGATAAAGGTCACAAAGTTGTGTTTGAATCAGATTTTTGCAAAATAATTGACTCCTCAACTGACAAGATAAAATTCTTTGAAAGAGAGAGAATAATGTCTACATGATCAACCTTGATAAAATTTTGCTGAAAACATTTGTTTAGTTGCAAATAAAGATGAAATTGCATGGACATGGCACAAAAGACTTGGTCATGCAAGTTTCAACACAATAAACAAACTCTTAAGGCTAAATTTGGTAAAAGGACTTCCTGAATCTTTTCCAAACATAGAAAATCAACTTTGTGGGATTTGTGCCCAAGGAAAACAAACCAGAAAATCTTTTAAAACTTTCAATGATGTACTCACATCTAAGCCACTAGAATTACTTCATATGGACCTTTTTGGGCCAACAAGAATTCTCAGTCTTAGTGGCAAAAGATATGGGTTTGTCATCATTGATGATTTTACTAGATTCACATGGGTTAGTTTCTTATCCCAAGAGTGATGCTTGTCTAGAATTCAGGAATTTCTGTGCCACTGCCTTAACAGGTTTTTCACATAAAATAAAATCCATTTTGACTGATCATGAGGGAGAATTTACAAATAAAGTCTTTTCTGATTTGTGTGCTGAACTAAACATTTTCCACAAATTCTCTTCTCCAAGAACTCTAGAACAAAATGGAGTTGTGGAAAGGAAAAATAGAACTCTTGTGGAAATGGCTAGATCCATGCTCTTGGAAAGTAAATTGCCCAAATCCTTCTGGGCTGAAGCTGTAAATACGGAAAATCATATTCTCAACAGAGCATTGGTCAGACCAAAAATCAGAAAAACCACTTATGAACTATTGAAAAATAAAAAGCCAACTCTTTCTTATTTTAAAGTCTTTGGATGCAAATGTTTTATACATAATAACAACAAAGAAAACCTTGACAAATTTGATGCTAAAAGTCATGAAGCCATCTTTCTTGGTTATTCTGAAATCTCAAGAGTTTTTAGAGTCTACACTTTCAAAAATAAAACTGTGGAAGAATCTCCACATGAGGTCTTTAATGAAAATTCCTTTTCAACTCACTATTCTAAATCTTCCAGGGACTCTCAAGATAATGAAGAGGATGACTTCATTGTTGATTCTTCACCAACTGTTGAGGAGAATGAAGACTTATGTGAAAACCCGAACAATCACTCACCTACCCCAAGTGGATCAGGTAATATTGTTCCAAACTTAAATGCACCTCAAGAGGTAATTTCTGAACACAGATTTTTGAGAGATCACCTAATTGAGAATGTGGTTGGCAATGTGCATGATAGAGTGAGAACAAGATCATCCTTTTTTAATGCAATCCATGAAGACCCTCTAGCACTAATCTCCCAAATTGAACCAAAATCAATTGATGAAGCTCTAATGAGTGCAGATTGGATCAATGCAATGCATGATGAACTTCATCAATTTGACAGAAATCAAGTGTGGGAATTAGTACCTAGACCTAGTGACCAATCTGTCATTGACACTAGATGGGTATTTAGGAATAAACTGAATGAAAATGGTCAGATTGTAAGGAATAAAGCTAGAATAGTTGCCAAGGGATATAATCAAGAGTTTGGAATTGATTTTGAAAAGTCTTATGCCCCTATAGCTAGACTAGAAGTTGTGAGGATATTTCTTACTTTTGCATCATCTTTGAAATTTATAGTTTATCAAATGGATGTCAAAAGTGCCTTTTTAAATGGATACATCAAAGAAAATGTTTTTGTAGAACAACCTCCAGGCTTTTAAAATGAAAAATTTCCTGATCATGTCTTCAAACTTCATAAAGCTCTTTATGGTCTTAAGTAAGCTCCGAGAGCTTGGTATGACCGTTTGAGCTCTTTCTTGTTGGAGAAAGGATACTCTAGAGGTAAGGTTGATCAAACCTTGTTCACAAAAACTGTAAATACAAATAATTACTGTCCAAATTTATGTTGATGACATAATTTTTGGATCCAAAAAAAAGTATGTGCACTGAATTTGCCAATCAAATGAAAATTGAATTGAAATGAGCTTAATGGGTGACTTACAATTTTTCTTGGGATTGCAGGTTAACCAAACCAGTGAGGGGATCTTCATAAGCCATATAAAATATGTCAAAGAACTTCTGAAAAGGTTTGACTTCCAAAACCACAAGCACTCAAGCACACCAATTGCAGTGAATGTAAAACTAGAAGAAGATTCACTTGATAAGTCAGTAGACCCAAAGACATACAGAGGTATGATTGGATCTCTACTCTATCTCACTACTTCTAGACCTGATATTCAATTTAGTGTATGCTTGTGTGCAAGGTTTCAAGCTAATCCTAAAGAAAGTCACATGCTTGCTGTTAAAAGAATTTTTAAATATCTTGTTGGAACATGTGAACTTGGCATTTGGTATCCTGCTGGTTGTGAATTAGATTTGATTGCCTATTGTGATGCTAACTATGCGGGTTGTAAGCATGATAGAAAGAGTACAAGTGGCCTGTGTTTATATCTAGGTGGATGTCTAATCTCTTGGGCTTCCAAAAAGCAACACTCAGTTGCTCTATCCACTGCAGAGGCTGAGTATGTTGCAGCTGGTCGTTGTGGCACCCAAATTCTTTTGGTGAAACATCAGCTCCTAGATTATAACCATGAGTTAGGTTGCATTCCCATTCTTTGTGATAACACAGTGCCATAATCTGTCTAAAAACCCAATTCAGCACTCTCGCACAAAACACATTGAATCATTTCTTGAGGGATAAGGTAGCCAAGAAATCCTTTGAACTACTTTTCATTGAAACTGAAAAAAAAATGCTGACATCTTCACTAAACCTCTTCCTGACAGTAGATTTTCATCCTTAAGGAGAGAGCTTGGGTTATGCAAATGTCCACAATCTTCTTGACCTCTCTTTATTTGGGTTGAGTGTTTAGGCAATTTCTGAGGGGGAGTCATTGCTTCATCTTGTAAATATTCCCTTCTTCTTATTTGTTTCCTTGATTCATGATGTACAAATCTCTCATAAGCCAATTTCCATTTCTTTTTGTCAAATAAATTCTTCAATCTCACATTGTATTGACATTCTTGGTATATCAAATGGTGATTTGAAGAAGGACAAGTTCTGCTTGTCTGGACACTTTCACTATGCGAGAGTATATGTCTCCGCCAAGTATCAAGAATCGAATATACAATTATTGAGGGGGAGTCCTTGTTCTTCAAAAAGAATCATTTCAATTTTTCAAAATTCTTGAATCTCTTTATTCTGATGAATGATCTCTGGAATCAACAACTCAGGGGGAGTTAAAGAATTCTTCACTCACTTTAAAATTCAGGATTCCTTCTTGAGTTATCACAACTCCCATTCATGATATGCTTATTCAGTTTGTTAAAGAAACTCCAAAATGACTTTTTGACTGATCTACAATATTTTTACAGTCAACTCTCAACATATTCTACAATCCTACAGCAATTCAAATCTCTTTCAAAGATTGAAGGATCATGTGTGTATTGACTTTGAACAACTCTTTTGCAACTAATGTGGGAAAAGATTGCTCTCAATTTATAATATTCTCCTTAATCTATTATTCAACAGAGCAATAGCACAAATACTGAGAAACTACAAACCTTCACAATGAATGAAGTGTCATGTATGTCATGAGGTATTTCTGCTATCTCTGTTCAAAGGGGTTAAACTCATCACAAAAATAAAACAAAAGATTTTCTAAAAATATTAATGATGACTGAGTAACTGGAAATATTGGCGTCTTATCAACGTATATTTTCACGTCAAAAGGTTATCATTTGCCCCTTGAAACTAGATAATGAGCAAATCTTTAGTAACCAGGGACTATGTTGTGTAAAAAGCATTAGTTCTTGAGTGAACAAGATTTACTACATTTGATAGTTTGATTAAACAAAAAAAAAATATGTGACCAAGGAGAATTACTCACAACAAACATATGTATCTTCCATCAGTTTGCTTAAGACTGTTTAATCTCATCACAACTGATTTCAATCTAAAAGATATTTTTATTTCTTTGGATTTGAAGAATTTGGATGTTTTCTATTGACTATGTTGAATGTCCTATATCATTCTGTCATTTCAATGTTTCAACTCACTTAATGACCATATCCTGTAGGTTGATGTGTAACACTTGAGTCACTCTTGAATTTTTGTAAAAAAAATAACAAATGAATTCTTTGGCATCTTAAACATCCTTGTCAAGTTGATTCTATCCATCTTTCATTATTTTAAAGGTTTCATTTCATTTATAAATTTTCCTCATACACATATCATCACTTTTCCTTCAGGACAGGTCGACACACTTCCCTTCATGTGTCGACACAGTCCCTGATCAGGTCGACACAGTCTCATCCTGTGTCGACACAGCTACTATTCTAGGTAATATTTTCTTCTGTGCGGTATCGTTTAAGGGTTAGATATTCCCGCGGTTCATCTTACCCTATCAACTTTTTTTTCTTCCCCAGGTCGACCCACTGCCGTCATTCCACCCTTGGAAACGCCTGATTCCTCTCTTCTTCCCGCCATCCTCTTCCTCTCATCCTCTTGCCTCCATCTCCTGCTTCCATCTCTGCCTGGACGATGCCTCCCACGCAAACCCCTCGTCGAGGCGCCAGGTCTAGGGCAACTGCTAGGGCGGCTGTTGTTGAGGAATCTCCAACTGAGAGGCGAAGCAAGCGCCGCCATGACCCTGCTGGGCAACAGGGTTTGTCTTCCCCTTCTCCTACTCCATCCAAACGAGGTAGGATGCCTTCCTCAAGCCGTGGATCATCTCAGAGGCAGACTCATCATCCTAGGAGGAAGATCCTGTCTACCTCTCCAGAACCTTCTGAAGCATCCTCCTCCACTTCTTCTGGATCATCTCAATCGTCTAATGCTACACCCTCCAAGGTTCTTTCTAAAGGCAAATCTATTCTCAAGCCCAGGGCTGTTGATTTGACTGATGAAGACTTTGCCACTACATTTCTTGATGTCTCTCGTTTCTTCAAGTTTCAAGGTTGGCTGCCTTTCATTTCTGACTTTCGAACCTTTTACCCTAGACTGGTGCAAGAGTTCTACAAGAACTTTATGTCTTGCCATAGGGATATCAGTCTGAGGTTAAAGGAGTCTCCTTTGTGCTATCTACTGAGCTAGCTTCTACATTGTTCAAGGTTCCAGATGAGGGTGAGGATTATCATGCTTTTGAATTTGATTTGCATGAAGCATATTCTCTACTTACTGGACTCCCTGCTGATGAGTCAGATTCCAAGCAGACCTATGTTACTAGGTTTAACACGAACACCTTCCCACCTGTCTTAAGACTGATCCATCACATTCTCACTACAATAATCACACCACAGGGTGGTGGAAGAGATAGATTGACTGACATTCAACGATTTATAATCTACTGCATGAAGAAGGAAATCAAGATAAATTTGCATGTGATAATGTATCAAATCATGTCAGAAACTACAAGGAAGGATCTTCATAGATCACTACCCTATGTTGCTCATCTCACTACAGTCTTTCAACACTTTGGTGTGTCCTTTGCAAATGAGAAAGCTCAGACAATTCCAAAATCCAACATTTACTGCTTGAAGCATTTGCAAAAATTCATGGGCTTTAGAATTGAGGGTGATCAGGTTAGAAGAGGTCTAGTTATTGAGGCCCCAGGTGCACCTGAGGAAGTGGACCCTCCTCCTGCTGAAGAGGATCAGAATGCTCAAGAGGATCAGCCTCCATCTGAGATTGGAGCCCCAATCCCTCAGGATATCCCTCAGTCACCTACATTTCATGCCTCTTCACCACTCATTCCTGATGTGGAACCTCCTTCATTCTTTCCCCAATTCCATGGATCAGCTTCCACTTCCACTGGTGGACCTTCTGTTCCACCTGAGTTATATTCGTTCTTGGACGACAAGTTTGGCACCATCACCTCCTCCATCCAACATATGTCAGAAAACTTTGAACTTCACATTCAAAGATTGGAAAACTCAGTGAATGGTCAGTTCATCAAGCAAAAAAAGGCAGCTGATCATGCAACCCAGAGATTCAACAGGCTGATTGGCACATTAGGTGATGCTTCTATTGAGTTGAAAGAACACCAAGACAAGCTTGAAAAAGTTCTTCAAGGGATTCTTGCAAACACTCAGAAAAATCTCTTCAATAGTCAGGAAGTTGTCACTCAAATATCTAAGACCAGACTGTCTTTTGCTCACCTGGTGGATGACATGGAAGGTATGAAGAACCTGTCAGCTCATATTGATCAAGAAATGTCTACTCTCAAGAGTGAGCTTCGTACTCTCAACAGACATGGTGGCTTTGCTAGCTCATCTTCAACCTCCCAACCTATGTCAGCTGATCTTACTGCTTTTCAAGCCAACATGTATGACAATTCTCAGAGATTGGAAGAACTGCTGCATACTCGTTTGGCAACAATGCAATCTCAGCTAAGATCCAACCTATCTGCCATGGAGACAAGACTGAAGTCCATCGAGTCTATTCTACTTCCTCTTCCATCTCCAGCTCCATCCGCTTGATGGCTATTGTATTTTGATGATGTCAAAGGGGGAGAAGGAATGTTCCTTTTTGTGAATGGATGAATGGATGTTTGTTTGCAAACACTTTTTGAATGTAAATGTCACAGTTTGTATGGCTCTTGTGGTTATTTTTGAAAAGACTTGGTTGTTAGTAACATTGTGTCTTGACTTTGAAATTTGTCACATGTTACTAAATCTTGTTCAATGACATTTGATGAGTCAATGGAGTTGTTGAAATTCATTGTCATTCAATGTATGTGCTTGGATATTATGTGAATGAATAGCTTAAAATCACCTCTTTGAAAATCAAACCTTCATGTTGACTTGATGTTGCCATCATCAAAAAGGGGGAGAATGTTGGGTTGAGTGTGGATTTATATTTTTTCTCCTCATAGTTTTGATGATGACATGTTGTGATTTTAATGCTTAATGGTTGGAACATTTTACATACATCACTTATATAATAACAATGCTCAAAAAGCATGTTTCCAAACACATTAGATCACATACCTTCATGATAATCCCTTGTACTAATGGTTTATGTGTTTAATTCTTAGAGACATATAATTCTTGTCATGGTAGTGTCGACACACCCATTTATGGTGTCAACATTGGGTATCAATCCTGAAGCAATTTCATGAAGACAAAGTCCAGTGTGTCGACACAGTCCCTGACAGTGTCGACACTAGACCTAGTCTCCAGAAGACCCAGTTGCCAGACTGGGACAGTGTGTCGACACAGCCAGTGAGTGTGTCGACACTAGACCCATCCCCCAGAAGACCTGTTTTGTGCAATTGGGACAGTGTGTCGACACACTCAGTGACAGTGTCGACACACTCCGACTAATTTTTCAACTTAAGTTCCACCTGGACACGTGGCCTTCTAGGGATCAATTGGATTGACCTTGGATCATGTGCCCACGCACTCCAAGGGTTCTTTTGGCCATGTTGGGCTATAAATACCCATATAATCGGCCCCCAAGCAGCAGAACTCCTCCAGAGCATTCCTGCAAAGGCTTTTTGGCGACAGAAAGAGGACTCTCCCGCTCCTACTCCTCTTGGTGCTTGGTGACCCTTCTACATCCTTGGAGAGCACCAGAAGCTGAAGTGGATCTCTGAAGAAGAGGTGAGAACACTTCTCAAAGAAGCAGATCCAACAGAAGCAATCAATTGAGGAGAATTCAAGGGTGATCTAGAGGCAATTGTTGCAGAGCATCGCCCAGTGACTCAAAGCTACAAGGATTTCCTCAATTCAGCCTTCTGCAAGGGATTTCTACTGAAGAACATGATCTGTATCTAATTCCCTCAATTCTTTAAGTGTTCTTCTGATTCATTCAAGAGATTGTGCATAAATTGTTGCACGAGTCTCTGTGAATGAACTTATTCTGAATCAGATCATTGCTAGAGGATCTGATTTGTGTTGTTCTTGATCTAGCATGTTTCTTGTGAGCCTTTGTGCTCAGTTGTGTTGAATTGAACTCTTAGTGTGTGCGCTTGAGCAAGTGTGTTCAGTTCTCTGGAGTAGTTGTGCTCTAGAGTTGGTGTGTGAGTTGTCTAACTCAGTGGTGTTGGAGTTGTCAAGCTCCAGTGTGTGTTGTACTCGGGTTGAGTAGTGGAGCCTCACTGTGTGAGGGATGGATGTAGGAATCACTGTGTGATTTCCGAACCACCTAAAAATCCTTTGTGCAAGTGGTTTGAATTGTGGTTTGATTGTATACTGTGCTAGATGCATGCATAGGGATTTCGCTCACACTACAAATTGATCTACTCACACACTCTATTCACTCAATTCACACATTCATACATCAGATCATGAATTGTCACTCTGAATTGATCTCTGATTCAATATTTTTTCAAATTGGTTAAGCTTCCGCATTAATTGGTACTAGATCTATTCAACCCCCCCCCCCCCCCCCCCGTTCTAAATCTGGTCCATCCCATATCTGATCCTACACTTCAAACAATTTTCAAGTTGATGACTTGCCTTTTCACAGAATTCACAGACTTCTTCCGCTCTAGTTCCTCTTTCACTCTCTTTCTATTTATTGTATCTCTTCCTCTATTGCCATTGGAACGAGTAGCCCGTTCTCTTTTCAATACCTTCTTCTTCTAGACCTTTTTAAGATGTTCCACGGTATCCTCTACTGATTGAGCTCTCAATACCATGTCTGAATATACTACAATGTTTAGTGGTGCCAACTTTTCCCCGTAGATAGGCCTCAACCTTTCTAAAAATCTCTTTGTCTTCATCTTTTCTGTACTCACCAAATGTGGTGCATACTGCGCTATTTTTCAAATTGTGCTTCATATACTGCTACGGACATCATTGTTGTTTTAAATCTGTAAATTCCTTTGCCTTCTTCTCACGAATCCTCTCGAAAAAATATTTGGTGTTAAAATTTTCTAAAAATGCATCCCACTCTATGTCCATGTTGGGTAAATGTCGACTGGCAGCTTCTCACCAAGCTCTAGCATCGCGGCCCAACTGGAAAGTTACTAGAATGACTTTCTCTTGATCTGAACATTGCATAACTCTAAAGATTCGTTCCATAGCCTTCACCCAATTTTCAGCTTCATCGGGATCTGGGGTTCCACTAAACCTAGGGGGATTCATTCGTTGAAATAACTCTCCTACTCCATTTCTTGCTCTAGCTTGACCACATTATTAAGGGCTTGAGTTATCCCCTGTACGGTCCTTCGCAATTCACGCATTTGTGCACGCTCACCAGCTATCTCCCCTATTCTCCTATGAGAAATAACAATTAATCATTTCTTCTTAAACTTAGGGTGCTTATACATATAGTTAAGCTCTTAGCATAACCCCAAGCTTTTACCCTATCTCACCAAGTGCCTAGCTTAATGGTGAACACTACCTTATGGATCCTACATTGTCATGTTCAAGATTCCTATAACATAGATTCACAACTTAACCTCGAATATGTCCTAGGACTTAGGAAAGCCTAGGCTCTGATACCACTCTGTCACGACCCCAATTTCAGCAACGAAATTAATTGGGAGCGCGATGAACAAGCAAGCGTTTAGAAGCCATAGACAAATGACTAATATCAATAGGGCCTATTTCAATAATCAAACTCTTTATTCATCATAATGATTATTACAATCTCCAATGTTAAAATAAGAACATCTCTCTACTACTAGTCTCATCTATCTCTCAAAGAAAGGCAAGATTACAATGATTACCAATCTCTTACCAACTATAATAAAGAGAGACTCTCTAAAGTGTACTTCACGCTCAGTGCACAAGTCCCATCATTAAACATACTCCTCATCTTCACTACCTGAAATGTTAGGAAGTAGGTATGAGCAAACTAGCCCAGTAGGATTTACATCTCGATGTGCGGGCAATGATTTAAGTGATTAACGCTTTAAGAACTAGGCAAGCACGAGTAACAAGCTAAATCATAAGCGCGATAAAATCGATGACAAAGTACTAGTAGGATATCATGCAGACAGGAACGTGTCAAGACAGTAGAATTTAGACTGTCAATGTATAAGGTACTTTTCACGGCATGAGCAAGTACTTTGTTTTAGTCAAGTAATAACATGTAACCGAAATAACAGTAATTGAATAGCAGCAGTGCAGTAGGAGAGCATTAGAAGTACAGTAGAAGTTCAGTAAGAGTTAGAACAGTGGCAGTACAGTAACATGTAGTATGTCTGAATTAATAGATGAACAGTAATAGTATAACAGTCAGATGTCTAGCTAAATCAGAACAGTCAGAACTAGTACAAATGCCGACACTGTCATTAGCCCTTGCAGGTATTTCAGGGTTGCTCTCTACCCCAACAACTAGATTGGAGCCCCTCGAACACTCTCCGTGCCCTCAGCAGTATGCATTAAAGCATTCAAGTCCAGTAGAGTCGCGAGACCCGCTTTAGCGCTAGACAGTACAGAAACGATAGGAGCCACAACAGCTCAAAGGATCCCAAGAGGGTACTTTCAAGAGTTCAAGAAAGTCATGTTAGGATGTCTGAGAATATTAGTATGATCATGTCAAGGGACAATGTTCACTAGCAGTCTGAGACTATCATATCAAGAGCATGTAACACGAACAAGATTATCAAGAAGGTTAATGACTATCAAGTCAATAAAAATGGTTCAAAGTATCATAAATAGTGTCATGTCAATAATGATTTCAAGCAAAACAAGTCATGTAAACATGATTTCATGATAACAATGGTAAAGAGAGAATTTTGGCAGCATAACGACGCAATTTACACTTAGTTCAATATTTACATTAATGGCTTAATCTTATGTGTAGAGAATCACACTCACGAGAAGTAGACGAGAATGGAAGTGCATTCTATCTTCTGGGAACTTCAATGGTACAACCTACTCGTCTCCATAAGGGAATCCACGGAGTAAGGAGATTTACGGAGGTATTGTCGAAAAGGTCCCTAGCCTACCAGAACGGAATGTCCAGTAGAGAGTTTTCAATCCCCAAGAAAGGGCTGCCTATTGTGCAATTGTGTAGTGTAGAACGTTTCTCAAGATCCACAATCCATCGGTTTAAAATATAGCGGAAAACAATTAACTTGAACGCATGACATGGAAACAACCCACATTTCAATAACATGGTTTCTGTATTTTTAACATGATATACTTCCAGGTTAATATCAAGCTTGATTATGAAGGTAGAGCATAGCAATCACATGATAGATGGAATCAAGCAATTCATTAGGAACAATTAAAGTAGAATTTCATGTTATTTTAGCTTTTACATGGATGGATAACTTTTAGGCCCCTTGATAGACTGAACAATACATTTCAGTAATCATAACGTGCAAGACATATAATCTAGACTGACTGTAAAAGTCTCGAGTGGGCTTTCAAAATCGCGATGGGTTCAGTCGTTGCGTCATTGTAGATCTCCATGGTTCATATGGAAAATATGGTTTTATGTGATGTAAAGTGGTTCTGGAAGAAATCACAATGAGTTGAGTCGTCGCGATTCACAAATTAGCAAAAATTGAAATAGTATGCAAAACAAAGCATATGGGGTTTAGGGTCAACCTATAAGTCATGTTTGGTCAACTGGACATCATAAAAAACATGTCCAATTCACGACAGATTCAGCCGTCACCATTTAAGGCACTGAATCGCAACCACTGCATTGGTCGCGATTCAAACAGGCAGACAGACCGCGGACTCAGTTGTGTGATCTCGTGTTTTGGCTTAAAACGCAAGGTTCTAGGGGTTATTTGACAAAATTCTCAACATGAAACATGTTGGAAACTTGCTAAAGATGAACCTCCTGGCCTTCATTTCATCTAATTGGACCTAGGGATGCATGAATAATGAGGTTAATAAGAAAAGCCCTAAAACTATGTGACGATGGGAAAATGCTTAATACTCTTAACGTACATGATAACATTGGGAAAATAGGGTCAAATAAAAGTAGGCTCGAATATCTTTCAAAGGGTATATGCTGATTTAATTTTGAGCCCGAGATCACCTACCTTTGATCGTTCCGAAGGGAAGTCTTCTACACAGGTTGGACAAAGCACGAGCTGAGGAAGAAGCCTTGGGTTGGGGATGAATTCCTCCTCCTATGCTGCCCTTGCTAGCCTCCTCACGACCCCAACATATGGTAAACTCATCTCCAAGGAGCTTAGGGAGAGTATTTAAATATTTATGGTTGTTTGGAGTCCTAATATAACTAGAAATTAGGGAATTCCGAGTTTGGTTAATCCCTTCCTTCATTTGAGGATTCTCATCTCAATATGAGTGAAAAATCTATTAGGAAACCTCCTATTATAGTTGTGCACGAATTTGGATAGTTTTAGGAGTCCATTCAACTAGTTTTTTTCCCTAATTGGTCTTTCCAATTCAAGCCCAATTAAGCCTACAAATTTCATGATATTTTCTCTACTTGATTATTCATGGGCCATAAGTTGTCCATTGGTCCAAATCCTATGATGGGATATCAACACACATTGTTTGGAGTCCACCCATCATTTTATTTAATATTAGAATCATTTATGTATATGTGTTAAGGGTTTTCCGACTTATTTCTTAATTACAATAATAAGTCACAAACACATTAATCTTAGCCAATCTGATTTTATTTGTACAAATTTCTTTATGGGTCATTTGGAATATTATTTAGAGTTGAACTATGATTTTTTTACGAAATTTCCAATTTGTTTATGTATGTATGATAATGGCACATATGTTTTACTATTATAAAAATTAAATTATTATTTTAATTTATTATAATTTTCTCATAATAAAATTTTCGGGGTGCTACACTACTAGACCTACACAAGTTGGATCTTGTGTGATAGATTCCTAAACACATTCTTCTTGCGGAATGGCGCTTGAGTTAGGTTCTCCAACCTTACTCAATTCTATCAGACTCCCACTATTTCAACCAAGAACATGCTCCTTCTCAAGAAACACAGATCTCTAGGCAACAAAAACCTTTTGGGTGCTCAGGGTGATAGAAATAATACCCACAAGTTTCCTTGGGTATCCCACGAATATGCACATTTTCGTCCTTCATTCCAACTTATCGGGATCGTGTCTCTTAATGTGGGCAGGGCAGCCCCATATCTTAACAACCTTAAAATCAAGCTTCTTCCCTTTCCATATCTCATTTGGAGTGGACATTACTACTTTAGTTGGAACTCTGTTCAGAAGGTAAGCTGTAATATCTAGGTCGTATCCCTAGAATGACACGAGGAAGTCAGAAAATCTCATCATGGACTGCACCATATCCAACAATGTATGGTTCCTCCTTTCCGATACACCATTGAGCTGAGGTGTATGAAGAGGAGTCCATTGGGATAGAATCTCATGGTCCTTGAGGAATTGGGTGAACTCTGTACTTAAGTATTCTCCTCCCCGATATGATCAAAGAGTCTTAATACTCTTTCCAGTTTGCTTCTCCACTTCATTCTTATATTCTCTTAATTTCTCAAGAGCTTCGGACTTATACTTCATTAAGTAGACATGTCCAAATATTGAGAGGTTATCCGTGAATGTAATGAAGTAGAAGAATCCACGTCTAGCATGTGTGGACATAGATACACATACATCAATATGTATGAGTTCTAGTAACACAGAGGCTCTCTCTTTCTACTAAAAGGAGAGTTGGTCAATTTTCCTTGGAGGCAAGATTCTCAGGTTGCATATGATTCATAATCAAATGGACCCAAGAGTTCATCCTTTAGCAACCTTTGAATTCTTCCTTCATGGATGTGACCTAGCCTACAATGCCAAAGGTATGTGTCATTCACCACATCTCTCTTCCTCTCAGAGACACTATATGTGTTCATGATATGTGGAGAAACATCTATTAAGTATAAACCATTTGTCAAAGACCCATTAATAATGGTCTCATCATTAAGAAACATAGAACAACTATTGTCCTAAAAAAAAAAATTTGTATCCCATTCTTGTCATATAGGAAATTGAGATAATGTTTTTTATGATAGATGGTACAAAATAGCATGTTTCAAAAACAAAAGATGCTCCACTAGGCGCCCGTAGGGTGACCACACCAATGGCAATCATCTACTCCTTATTAGGGCCTACTACGAATTGCAGATATGAGATGGACATCCGATATCTAATACCCATATATTATCATAATTTTTTTACAAGTGAAGATCAATCATGAACAACCTGAAGCTACTCCTAGCTTCTACTATGCCTTTTCTGCAAGGTAATCCTTGTTGTTCCTCTTCCAATGTCCATCTTTGCCGCAGTGGATGGATTGTCCTTTGTCCTTTGTTAGCTCTTTCTTGGCAACCTTTGCCTTGCCTAGTGGCTTGCCTTTGCCTTTGCCTTTGCCCTTCTTAAGGGTCTTCTTGGCCTTTCTTTTTTTATTGGTCTCACCAACAATGAGAACTGATTTCTCCTTCTTGATGGCACCCTTATCTTCCCTCAACATATTGAGTAGCTCAGGAAAAATGGCCTCAATCTTGTTCATACTGAAATTCATTATGAACGAAGAAAAGGAATTCAAAAGGGATTGGAGTATAAGTCCATACAGAGATCATCCTCTAAAACAAGTCTTAGAGACACTAATTTCTCTACCCACTCATCATCTTTAGGACATCGTTCAAAACCGATGTCCCCTTAGTCATCCTAGCTCGGAAGAGACTCTTTGATATCTCATATCGCCGAGTTCTCCCTTCCTACTCAAACAATTTGTGAAGATGTAGGATAATGGATTGTGCGTCCATCTTCTCATGTTGCCTCTGTAACTCGGAGTCATAGAAGCCAACATGTAACATGAGCAAGACTTGAGTCTTCCTTATACTTCTTATAGTGAGAGACTATTGTACTTTGTAGATTTTGATGATCACAAAAATACAAAGTTTAATTCATGTTGAGAAAATCACAAAAACACTAATTATAATTCATGTTCTTGACCCAAGGGTTTGAATTATTTATATGTGATTTGAGGGTCTAATTTGGGTGTTAAATGTTCAATAAAAGTGTCCACAAGTCACACTTGAAGTGGACATTGCAAAGCCCAAGACTTTGGACAAAAAAGAAAAGACAAGACTGGAAGAAGAACTGTAGACCCAACACAATCAAATGATCGACTTTAGTAAATCGGTTGATCGATTATCAAGAGGTGTCGACACATCCTCTGAAGGTGTCAACATATCAGTAGATCGGATGACTGGCTTTGAAGAAGCAGTCAACTGATTATGTGAAGCTCCAATCGATTGATGAAGTCAAGTCCAATCGATTGAAGAACAAAGAGCCCAATCTATTGAATAACGAGGCCAATCGATTGTAGAACAAGGCCCAATCGATTAAAGACCAAATAGCAAATCGGACAGCCGATTTAGCAAAATCAGACGACCGACCTAGCCAATATAGATTGGCACTTAGGCAGGCAAGAAATCGAACGAATGATTCTCCAGAATTGGACGACTGATTGGCTAGTTGATTTGCCAATCAAAGCGCCAGTTGAAGTTAAGGTAGAAATCAGACGACCGATTCAAAAATTTTGATCGATCGATTCTGGTGTTTCTACATACAGACTTTCCCAAACAAAGTCCTACGGAGATCAAGTTCTTTCCAAACATTGAGGAATCCTTTAGGGTTATAAATACTACATATTCTAGTATTTTGGAAGAGAACCATACGCCTCCAAAAGATCTTCTCGTGCCCTAGAGTTCAAGAGAGGTTTGTGAAGCCTTAGGAAGAGCCTATAGATGCTCTGAACATGTAGAAGCCTGAAGAACGAATCTCCATCATCTAGAAGCCTTCCAGAAGTTCTAAGAAGGCATTCTTCATCAGAAAGGTGTGGACTTGGTGTTTCTACTTGCAACGCTCCATTCTGAAGCGTTCTACATCGGCCAATTCTACACTCAGACATCATTGGGTAAAGACGACCACAAGGCCGACCTTCTGTGATAAGAGAATTCTATACTTGCTTGTTTAGATTGTTGTCCTCCTATTCACATTTTTCTTTTGTTCTTTTTAGAACCCTAAATATCACTCTGTGTGTGTGTGTGTGTGTGCTTGGATTGTGAGCACGTTGTGGGTGTGTAGTGCGTATGCGCATACGCATTGGGTTGTCTCATCCCTGGAAACAAGGTGGGGTTTGTGTTGTCCCTGAAAACAACAATGTGTGGGGGTTTACGCTTGTACCCGAAAACAAGTAGTGGAAATCCTTACGGGGTGTGAGGTAGTGAACATAGGTGCACATAGGGGTGTCTTTGCTGAACCACTATAAATCTTGTGTGTCTTATGGTTTGATCTATATCTTCTACCTCCGTTCTATACAAGCTAGGATAGTTGGTTTCACAATTCTATTGTCATATTCCGCTATGCATATCATTTTATAGATTGTCTTAATTGAGTTTAATCTATTATGTTTAAAAGATTTTTAAATTAGGCAATAACCAATTCACCCCTCCCCTCTTCGTTGCTCATTGCACGTACACCTATGCTTCAATTGGTATCAGAGTAGGGCTCTTGATTATAAGAGTGGTCTTATGTGCGATGGCCAACAAAGGATATGTGCTTGAGGGTCATTCTATCAACCGTTCACCTTATTGATGGCAATACTTATTCTTATTAGAAAAATTGTATGCACGTCTTTCTCAGGGCTCAAGACTATGAGATCTGAAAAGTCGTAAATACTAGTCTGTATGAGTTGCCAGCGGATGAAGGAAAGTGGACGGAGGACACCATTAAAAAATCCAAGATAAACTTTAGTGCCTTCAATATTTTGCAATGTGCTATGCACCCTAATGAGGAATTTTGTGTTTCTATGTGCAGCTCAGCAAAAGAAATGTGGGAGAAGTAGAAATTGATCTATGAAGGCACATCAGAGGTCAAGGAGACCAAAGCCAACATCTTGATCCATGAATATGAGATGTTTAAGATGAGCCCGGTCGAGACCATCTCAGAGATGTTTGCACGGCTCTCAAAGATAACAAATGGACTCAAGGTGCTTGGCAAGAACTACACGGACACAAAGATTGTCCATAAAATTCTGAGATCCCACCCACTAGCGTAGCACATCAAGGCCAGAGTCATAGAGGACTCCATGAACCTATCAAGCCTTACTGTGGAAGAGTTGATTGGGAGTTTCATGACTTATGAGATAAACTTGAAAAGGGAGGAATCCGAGCATCCAATTATCAAGCAAAAGGATGTGGTGTTGAAGGCTAGAAAGTCCAAGGCAATCTGTCTAGATGAGAACTCCTCAAGTGAAGATGAGGAAGAAATGGCCAAGATTGTACGAAGCTTTAGAAAATTTTTGAGAAAGAAAAGGTCACAGTATGCAACTTTTTCCAAGAACTTCAAGGGCAGAAACAAGGAAGAGGACTCCACCAGGAAAACTGAATTGGTCTGCTATGAATGCCAAGACATTGGACATAAGAGATCTGAATGCCCAGTATTTCTAAGAAAGTAGAGCAAAGCCAAGGCAAAGAAGTCCAAGGCCATGGTCGCCTTGTGGAGTGACTTCGATGAGTCAAGCTCCGCAACAGAAGATGTCTAGAAAAAGAACGACGTTGACTATGGACTCATGGCTATTGAAGATGAATCTTCTGAGGTAAATTCTGATCGCAAATCTTTTACCATTGAGGAGATAGAATCAATATATTTTTCCTTGTATGGAAAATACAAAAAAGTAAAAAATGAAAATAAAGGATTGAAAATAAAAATTGAAGGTTTTCTTCATAATGAAATTCCCTGCATGTCATGTCATAAACTCAAACTAAAATGTAAAAACCTTCATGATGAAAGTGAGGCTATGAAAAGTAAAATTGCATTTTATGAAGAAGAAATGGAATGCATGCTTCATGATAATGGTTTTTCTAAAAAGTTAAGCATGCATGAAAAGGAAAATAATTCTCTGAAATCTGAAAATGAAGAACTGAAAAACCAAGTGAATGTAATTGTAGACAATGCTGAAGTCTAAAAATTCAGTTAAGAAATTGCATGAAACAATTGATAATTTGAAATCCACTATTTCTAAACTTATGAAGGGAAAAGAGAAACTGGATGAGGTTCTTAGTGTCAAAGTAAACACCCATAGACATGGTCTGGGATATGTACCAAAGAAAACTAAATCTAACTCCTTTGAGTCTAAGACCAAAACTTCATTTTTTCATGCCTCTAATGCTTCCAGTTCTTCAAATGCTTCTCATGCTAAACAACAATAGAAAAATGCCCAACTGAATTCTCATGTTAAGAAGCATGTCCATGCTAAGAAGCCTGTGCATCTGAGAAAATTGTACATGCTAAGAAACAAGTACAACATAAAAAACATGCTCATGTGAAAGGTAAGCATGTTGAATATCATATCATTCATAGGCCACAACCCACAGAACATAATTCTAATGTCACATGTTATTTCTATAGTGGGTATGGGCATATGCATTATACTTGTTCTCTAAAAAGAAACATGCAGAAAATGAACTTGATGTGGATCAGGAAGGATTTGTTGCCTTTTAGGACTAACACTGTTGGACCCAAAACTATTTAGGTACCAAAGAAATCCACCTGAAATCTGTGGTTGCAGGTGTCTTGTGAAATTTGGAGTTGGAACATCAATGTGAAAGTCAAGACATCGAAATTGTTATGTGAGTATCATGTACCTCTATTTTGGACTTTCAAGGTAACACATGAATACTCTTATATGTTGTATTTTTACTCTTTTAGATTATGATTATAGGCTGTGTTTTCGTTTTCTTTCTATCAGAAAAATAAAAAGTTAAAATAAAAAATCAAAAACACAAAAAGAGTCTTATAACTTAGTGTCTTTTGTATATCTATCCCTTGTATGCTTGCATGTAAAGTATATGTAAAGACACTCCATTCAATCTTTCTATTGCCTAATACTCCCTCGATATTTATTGCATTGGCTTAAGTCTTAGTGTGCATTAATTTAGCCACTAAGGGGAAGATTTCTGCATTTGGTGTGTGCATACATTAAGGGGGAGCAAATATATAACGTCCCTCTTAGACACGGTACAGTTGTACCAAGTCACATCGAGTCCAAGGGTGGTGCTACAGTGGAACCATCCAAACATAATCGGTTCAGGTTGAGTAATACACAAATGACAAGTTATGTAACAACAATTATAGCAACGAAATATAAATTGTGTTTCCATCAACATTGTATTCAAATTCCAAGTCTCAGGCATAAAGAAAGTAACTACAAAAGTCCAATACTAATAAGTCCCACATGTCCATAAAATAAAACAATGTTCAAATTACCATTTATTTTCACCTACAAGTTCACTCAATCAACACTCTCACAATAACAATCTAAGCCTCCACGTCCTCACGCTCTGAGTCAGTGTGAACTAACTCCTTTGTGCTAATATCCTCAGCCTCCCTTGAAAGGTTAATCAAGTGTGAGTCTACAAGACTCAGCAAGCAACAAGAGACAACAGTTCTAGATCTATCATATAGCTACTTTTAAAACATGATATACATATTCCAATCACATAGCCTCTATACATTATATAGCTTCTTTCTATCAGTGTATTCTAAATCATTTATCAAACATTATCCATATTTTTGAATAAGTAGTACTAAATGATCATTTAACAAGTACGGGAAACATTCATAACTAAATCATATATCATATGGTATTCTCAATTCATCTACATTTATACTCCATGAGGGTATTATCATAGAACACACAACCCATTCATATGGTATGTAGAATGGTAGATAACATGTAGACAATATCATGTAGTGTGTAAACATTATCTTGTAGCATGTAGACATTATCATGTAGTATGTAAACATTATTATGTAGTATGTAGGCATTATCATGTAGCATGTGTAGTTGCCAAGACATAGCCCCATTATTAATAGAGATCATGTAGTTATGTAGCATTCACTTATCACCCAAGCAAAATAGTGATTAAGTTTTGGTCATTGCACAATACTAGGGGAAGTCCTCCCCACCATTACCAATAGAACATGTCTAGCTCTAGGATTTCATCCGTTGCCAACAGATTCTCGTAGTCAATTTCATGCAGGTGAACCATAACCATAGGGTCATTATATGGCTTAGTTCCATGTAGGAATCTCTATAATAACAATGTCTTATTGGCCATATCATTTTAGAAATGCATTCATGAAATCAACATGTATACATATACATTCTAGCATGTTTTCCACAAAATTATGCAATTGTGTCAACTCATTTAATAAGACAATAACAATGCTCATGCAACACATTATCATCATTTTCTGAAATCATCATCTCTACTGCACATCAGTAATCTATCATGATACTACAGTGATTATTTAAATCAAAATTCAATATTCATGCACTCCTTTTTGCATTTAACAATTTCCATGCATACCTTTATATATTCAGAAAATTATAGCAGCAAGTACAATATACATAAATCTATGAAACTTTGCCAGAAACTCACTTCCTAGGTAGGCATTATCCATACGAAATTTCATATTTTTCTGAATCAAGTATCATTTCTTATGGTTATTTATCCTTAAACTTATATTATTTAGCATGATGCAAAGATTAAATAAAGCATATGTTCACTGTATGAAAATTGAGCGTAATGAATCTATATATTTCAATCTAACAGTAGTGAGAAATTCAAACACATCCTCATGATATGGATCAAACACCCATTTATTTTTCTTGTACTTACACTATCAAAATTCTTAAAACAATGTGTAAAGACCATATAACATCATCATAGCATTTTTGTTGTATAACAGTACTTATTTACAACAAACAAAGTATAATCATTAACCATGAGTTATAGCATTTAAACAATTCTGTAGAAAAAAGCACAGATGAACCTAACGTCAATGTTGGTTGTCGTTTACATAGGTTAACGACTATCAACACTATCGTTAAAATCAGTTGACAGCGGCACATAGGGCCGTTAATATATATATATATATATATATATATAGACGTCCAGTACTATGTTGTTTACATGAAATAGACGACGATCGAGATGGACGTTAAGTTCATGCAATGAGAAAACCCATAAAACTCACATGAAATAACGGAACTTTAACCCCTTACTACGATCTTATTCATAGGTTTAAAAAAGTAGTATATCTGTAGAGTCTAAGATTCTAAACCATTCCCCCATGTTACTAGCCTCTAACCCTCCTTTTAGAGTAGCGATTAAAGAGTTGAAGACGCCCACCTTGCCAACAATGCAGTCCTCTTCATCACCTTCGTCCGCCCGATCCGACATCTAGAATGACGCCCTCAGTTAGCGGTCCTTCTGAGTATGATCCTTCAAGTCACCACTGCGCTCAGCCCGCCTCGATCTGCACAGATCGCCGCACAGCAAGCTTTCTCTCGACCCTCTTTTCTCTCCACCAAAGCAACGAAAAACCCCTTTCTAAGAGCCAAATCAGAGTCTTTTAAAAGCCACCAATAGTTTACCCAACTCTAATCCTAACCCTTGAATAGGAAACGTCACGATTTATCGGATAAACATCAAAGAAATGGTCGATTATTTCGCTCCGGAACGGTAGCCGTAAAAACTGGCAAATCAAGTTAACGTCAACATAGGTTGTCATTTACAATGAGATAAACAGAATTCGATTATGTCATTAACATGCCAGACTGAAAAACTAAATATTTTAGTAAAATATAAATGACACAGACCTCTGTCATCTTTAGTAGGTAGACGACACTCGATGTTGTCGTCTACTTTAGCAAACGACAGTGAACTGTGACATCAAGTACATCAAAACTCAGTCCAACACAAAAGCTGAATAACACACATAATTAAAAAAAATAAGCAAACCAAAGATCTAGGGTACTACACCCTCTCCCCCTTAAAATAATCTTTGTCCTCGAAGATTGAATTAAGATATTTACCAAACAATGATGGGTATCTCTTCTTCATCACATCTTGTAGTTCCCATGTTGCCTCTTCTTGTGAGAAATTCCTCCACAAAACCTTCACAAAGGGAATGGACTTGGATCTTAAATCTTGAACCTTCCGATCTATAATCTCTATCGGCTACTCTTCGTATGATAAATTTGGCTGAAACTGCACTAGTTCAAAGCTAATCACATGCACCGGATCACGAACATACTTTCTCAACATGGGTACATGAAAAACTAGATGCACTCCTACCAAAAACAGTGGCAAAGCTAGCTGGTATGCCACGTTCCCTATCTTCTTCAAAACTTCAAAAGGACCAATAAATATGGGATTTAGCTTGCCTCATTTCCTAAATCTCACCACACCCTTGGTTGGTGAAACCTTGAGAAATACATGATTTCCAATCTCAAAAGCCAAATCCTTCCTCCTTGTGTCTGCATAGCTCTTCTGACGATCTTGCACTGCCTTCAGTCTCTGTACAATCATCTGGATCTTTGCTGAAGTTTCCTGCACCAATTCTGGCCCAACAAGATGTCGATCTCCTAACTCCTCCCAACACAATGGGGATCTACACAGCCTACCATACAAAGCCTCGAATGGCTCCATGCCTATACTCGAATGGAAACTGTTATTATAGGCAAATTCCACAAGAGCTAGGTGGCATTCCCAATCACCTCTCTAGTCAAGAACACAAGCCCTGACCATATCTTCTGATGTCTGAATACTTCTCTCGGACTGTCCATTCATCTATGGATGAAATGCTGAACTCAGCTTCAACTGACTGCCAAAAGCTTGCTGCAAACCTTCCCAAAATCAAGATGTAAACCTCGGGTCATGATCTGAGATGATCGTCTTCGAAATACCATGCAACTTCACAATACTATCAATGTACAACCTGGTCAGACTCTCCACATAGTTCTTCTTCTTCATGGCTAGGGAATGAGCACTCCTCCAAAATCTATTAACAATCATCCAGATAGAGTCGTTCCCTCTAACCGATCTAGGCAAACCAGTCACAAAATCCATCATGATTTGCTCCCACTTCAACTGAGGAATATCCAACTTCTGCATCAATCCTGAAGGCCTCTGACGCTCCGCCTTCACCTACTGACATATTAAACATTTTGCCACAAAATCTGCAACATCTTGCTTCATGCCAGACCACCAAAATGAACGCTTCAGATCTTGGTACATCTTCCCACTGTCTGGATGGATTGAGAACTGAGATCAATGAGCTTCTTCCAAGATTTTGCTCCTCAGAACCACATCATTAGGAACACATACTCAATGATTCAGGCGAATAATGCCATCTTCCTCCCTTACTATGCCAGACTTCCCCACCAATTCCTGCAACAGAGGATCATCCTTTTGTAAGTCAAGGACCCTTTCATGCACAGTGGATCTAATGGTCAACTGATCCATGAACATGTGACACAATTGTGGCTCCAGAACGGCCAAAGAACTAGTCACATTGTAACGCCCCAATGTGGAATATCAGAGTGAGATACAGTTAAATATATAGTATAGAGTAGAAAATAGACATCAAACCATTGCATAATTTGGAATAATACCAAATGAACCAACATTATTGATAAACCCTCTAATCACTATTACAATTTCTAATTCAGAGCCAAAACTATGGGACCAGAGTAAATTTTTTGAATAAAAACAACTAACTAACTAACTAATACTAAATCATCTGGATGACAACACAACTGGCCATTCCTGTGTCTGCTCATCCCCATCCTCATGCGTGTGGTCCTCATCATCATATTCACCTGAGAACACACAACAAATAACGCAGGGTGAGCATTAACACTCAGTAGGACTTAATATCTCGATAACAGGCATGCTTTAAGTGATTAATGTCTTGAATAATAGGATAACTAAAGAGAACGGTTGAGAGAGTAATGGAACATGATAGCAAGAGAACAGTAGTACTTTTCAAAAAAAAAAATAGAGCACAACTAGCACGATAAAAGAATGGTCATATCACGAGATGGCACATATAATAGCACGATAGCACACTAGTCAAGATAGCACTTTGATTGTCTTTAGATTATTGAGATAGATGACACTTGAGTGTAATTCCGAACACTCTGGTCAATATCCCACAAGCAAATAGCACTTTTGGGCGCACCTTCCAGGACATGACCGGCCCTATTATAATGTTACTTGGCATTGATCATATTTTTTATCTTTAAACAATCAATCAAATGGCTATAGAGAGTACCGAAAAATAGATGAGAGTAATAGAAGAATAGGCGAGAGTATAGAGAACGTGAATAGATGAGCGAATGGAGTATAGATGAGAACTATAGGTTAATGCACGTAAAACAACGTTAAACAGACGATGGTAACAGTTGCAAAACACACATGATTGGTGTTGGCAGTCTGGTAGAATTCACTAATCGTCCATTGGTCGTGCTACGAACACAGTCCAAAGGTCCGGCGTGATTTCAAGGTAAGAGAAAAATCTATGGTCGTTGGATCATGCTGATCCCTAAGGGTAAAATATGTATTGATAATACAACCTGCTCGTCGGCAATGGACATCCACCAAAGCCAAAGACTCTTACGGAGGCCTTGACAAGGATTACCTAGTCCAATTATGACTATTCCCAATGGAGAGTCCATCCAAGTCAAGAAAGTGTGTATAGAAAACATTTACCCATCTTTCCTTGAGTGTTCGAAGGCAGAGTTGTCACGCCCCGACGCGGAATATCGGAACACGAGGCAGTTGCAAGTAAATGGGTTCAGAGCAAGTACTAGACATCAAACCATTGAACAATGAATAATACTAAAGAAAACTTTTCTCATTAATAGTTTCCAATGTCTAGTTACAACCACTAATATCAGATCCAATCTATAGGGCCCAATTACATTGAATAAAAAAAAGACTAAACTGACACTCTATCATAATGCTAAGACACTAGGGTGCTCATAACGTCACTCTTGGTCGTTCCCGTCCTCTTGAGTGTATAGTTCATCCTCGGTCTCACCTCGGAACACAACGACAAATAATGCAGGGTGAGCGATAACGCCCAGTAGGACTTCAATCTCAATAGTCAAGCAGGCTTTAAATAATTAATGCATTAAAGGCAGAGTAACTAATGATAGAGCGAGAGAGAGAGAGAGAGTCAAGTAATGTGAGAGATAGCATGATAGCACGTGATTGAAATAGCACAATTTTCCAAATATAGCACAAGTGTCGAGTATAGCACAAAATAGCAAGATGACCATAGCACAAGTATAGCAATAGCACAACGAGTATAGTATAGCACTTTGTTGTCAACGGACAACAAGAGAATATAGCACTTTTGATTGTCATTTAGATAGTCAAGATAGATAGCACTCGAGTGCAATGCCAAACACTCTGATCATTTAACTCACATAGGCACTAGCACTTTCGGGCGCACATCCCAGGACCAGATCGAGCCCTTTATATATTGCCAGGCATTGGTTATATTGTTTATCTTTAGACAATCAGTCAATAGCCAATATAGAGTACCAAGAAATAGATGAGAGCACTAGATGAATAGACGAGATAGTAGAGTGAACGTGAATAGATGAGCGAGTAGAGTATAGATGAGAGCTAGTGGACATTACACGTAACATGTCGAGTAAACAGGCGATAGTAACAATTGCACAACACGCGCACATGGTGTTGGTAGTCAGGTGGAACTCACGACTCTTCCACTGGCCATGTTAAGCACAGGTCCAGAGGTCCGGCGTGATTCAAGATAAGAGCGAACTTCTAATAGCCGTTTGGATCATGTTGATCCCTAAAGGGTGCAATAGGTGTTAGGGTACAACCGGCTCGTCGGCCATGTGGGAATCCATGGACAGAGGAGACTTACGGAGGCCTTGAACAAAGACTCACTAGTCTGGTAGAAGGAGTATCCGACGGAGAGTTTGTCCAAGTCAAGATAGAGGGAATTGTATTGTGATGAGGAATAGGGCGTTATGATTAGGACTGCTAAATGGGTGAATTATGATTGAAAATTATAGTAGAGATAGTCATTATGTTTGAAATTTATTTTAATAAAGTGTTAAGGAGCTGCTTGGATAATAATATGATTAATGACATGTTAGGTTTGAAATGATTAAGTAAGGTAGTTTAACTTAAAATGAGATGTAGGTAAGCGGAGGATGCAATGATCAAGATTGTCACGTCCTGATAAAAGTCTATTTATCAGGAAATGACAGAAAACAGGCACAAAGTAATAACATTAACGTTTATTCATTCTAATGCAGTCTGTGGAAGTCCTATTACATAAAACTCCTCATTACACACTAAGTGAGGAGTAAGGGTGAGCAACTTCTATTCATAATATTTACAAGTACACAACTAAAACAATAAATGGTTCGTCGACTTGTCATCAGTGTCCACTCTGCACACAGCCAATCTTATACTTCTCCCCCATCTTGGTTACCTGAAAAGGGAAGGATGGGTGAGCTAACTAGCCCAGTAGAATTCAAATCCTTAAATCAAAGGATCAAGAACACATGACAACTCAGGTATGAATAGGAATGGTATCAAAAACAGGGACAGATAACCAACATAACATGTCAGTGAATGTATAACAGTAGTATGAAAACACAGGCACGCTCAGAAATTCATATTAAGACTTAGGTTCTGGAACATATAAATATTCACACAGGACAGGTAATATGATGACCATAATCAGGAAATAGTGATGCAATGCCAAACATCCTGGTGTCCTTATCACTCCCGTACGGCCCGTAATGAATTCGGGTGCTCCTCCCAGGACTGGACCAGCCCTATTTGCACAGGCATATCAGTCAGGTGGGGTCCAAGGACCCAATAAATGTCATCATCATCTATTAATCATATCTCACATGGAGTTTAAGCATTTGAACTCTCAGAACATCATGTTATATGAACTCAGTTACCAAATACAGGAGAATGGACTCAACGGGGTACCATTCGTAGTTGACAACATCAAGGATAATTCAAGGGTGGGTAAGGTACACCAAGTGGGTAATCTTTATAGTAGAATGACAGTATATATCAAAGTAATTAAGTGGGTAACTTGCTAGGCTTTTAGGATGAACTTTTAGCAAGGATTCCTACATGAAAAAGTGCTGAAATTCGAATCAGGACTGTAGCTATCGACAGCCAGGAAGGGGTTGTCGACAGATAGCAGCAGACAGAGCTCAGTTTTGCTGGTTCTGTGTCTACCTGTTGATAGCTACAAGATGTCTATCGATAGCTAGCCACAGTCCTAGTTATCTTGAAGTTCAGGAAGACTGGCCTGTCGACAGATATGAGCTGCCTGTCGACAGCTGCCTGTTCCTCTCTCATAAGTGACTTGGTATTCACTCTAAACACTCTAACCATGGATCCTATGAATCAAGGCATGATTTATATCAAATAGAAGAGTCTAATTGTAGTTCTCATAGTGGTTTATAAGCTAAGCAAATGAGATGGAACAAGAGGTTTGCAATTCAAACTTGTCTAGCTAGAAACTAACATAGTGTAGTACTTGAAGCATAGCCTTCATAGCAATAGTTTGATGGAAGATTCCTACAAGATGGACATTAAAACTAAAAGTATTTCATGAATCTAAATCGAGGCATGAAGTACCAAACACCTAAACAGAAATAGTCATACTGTTTTAAAGATATTGAGACTTCTAACAAAACTCTATAACATGAACATGAATCAAGGGTGGAAGAAGAAGGAAGAGAGTTATTCTTGAGGTAAAATAGGAACCTTCTCTTCCCTAAAAAGAGATGTTTGTCACAACTAAAGGAAGAACAGTAGAACCACAAAGGTAGCAACTTGATTTCTCAACCATAGTTGTTTATTATATGTAGAAGACAGGTCTCAGGAGAAGGAGATGAATCCTACCTTGTTAAACGGGTAATGCTTCACACGTTCTCAACGCAAGAACCTAAGCCAGCAAGAGAAGAGCTTCCTCTCACAGTTGATGGCGTGCCAGCTATGCTTACACCAAAGTATAGCAGCTACAGTAGTAAAACAGGAGCAGAAGTATGTTGCAACTGCGATGAAGCTTGCAACTTCCAGCAGCTCCTCCAGTAGCAGACCCAGTAGCTCCTCCCATAATTCTTCTAGTAGCAAGGAGCAAGGAAGACAAGAACAAGGGTGCAGAAGGGTTCGAACTAAGGATAGGGAGTGGCTTTTATAGCCAGCCATGTTCCCATGCATGAGGACACCTCCGTGCACAGGTGTAACAGTAAAACTCATTGGGTTTTTACTGCTTACACCTGATTCATGCTTCCTACCAGTCCCTTACACCTCAACCCTTTACGTGTAAGAGGTTTAACCCATGGTCTAGCCTTATCCTAATGTGTGCTGGCCTCTTTAAGGCTTTACACGTAAGTACCCAGAAAATCCCAGAAATTGGCCACCGTAAATGACCCGTAATTCAGCTGGCCACTTAGTGTTGATGTAAACATGTCCAAAAAAAGTCGGTTTGTATTAAAATTTCAACCATAGACTAATGTGATGGTTTTACAAATTATGGTGATTTTAGTTCAATTTTTGGAATTTATTTTACACTAGGTGAAAAATCACCCGGAAAATAGTTGCATCGGCTTAGTCTCGAAATCCACATGTCAACAAATCTGAATATTTATATTTCTGATATCCCCATATTTTTCTGGAAATTATGGTGTTCTCAGATTTTGTTTTCATTACAGTTTTTCAGTGTCGCCCTAGGGGAGCGCGCACGTCCGAGTACGACACTGGGGTAACGTTAATTAATGCTAATCATTCTCAAATATCAATTATTTCAATTTAAGAAGAATACTTAAGTCCAATAACTTTATTATTCATGTTTTTTAATAAATAAAAAATTTTCGGGGTGTTACAAAGATGGTCCATAAGTGTAAGTTGTGATTAAGAATAATTGCAGCAAAGAGTTTAAGGGTAGTATGAATATGAATAATGAGAAGAATAAAAAAAAATTGATATAGAGACTCATGTAAGTGTGTGTACAGGTGACCAGTTGGTTTAAGAGAGAAATATGTTTGTTTAAGAAAAGGCAATAGATAAAGATTTCACAGAAAGATTTGTATAAGGTTGTTGCAGTGTTAAATATAAGAGTAGTACTGCTAGCATTTGTGTGTACATTGTGGAAGTAGAGAAGGGAAATTGGTGGCAGAGGCAAATTGAAGTTAAAGCTAAATAATTAACATAAGTTGAAGCTATGAAAGTTAGAATAGATACGGTTAAGTCCATTGAGAAGCAATGGGGAATAGCAAAGTAGATTATGAATGAATATTTGTGAATGAGTTGTAATAGTGAAAATGTTTATATTTGGCGGTAAACTAGTAATGTGGAATAAAGGAATCAAGTATAATAAATCATTGTGTTTAAAAGAAATAATTTTAGTTTATAGTTATGGTGGAGAGTAAGAAGGATTGTAGCATAAATGGCATCTGGAGATTAGTCAGCTAGTAAACTAGTTAAGAAAAATATTTTGCAGAAATGGTGTTATGCTATTGATAGTAAAGATAAAGTTTAGTATTAATGATCAGGTGGAGAAAAAGAATGTGATAGATTATAGAATAGTGAAAATTAAATTATTCAGAAAATGTGCAATAAGAATTTGTGTAATGATATATGGTTAGATGATTTGGATGAATAAATGAATTTTGTTATAAGAATATTTCCAGAATTTGAAGTAAAGTTATAATAAATCAGTTAAGGAATAGTGAGTAGATTAAGGTATAGTAAAAGAACAATAGAAAAAATGAGGAGCAGTATAATCAGTTTAATGGTAAAGAAATTTTGAGATTTGATGTCATATAATTGAGCAAGGCCTGAATAAAGGTAAAAGTAAATCTTCGGGTATGTGTAGCAATGAGAATGGAAAATTGTGAAAAGATATGAATTTGGTTTGTTAAATCAGTTAGAGAATATTGCTTAAAGCAAGGAAAATATATAAAGGGAAAAGTATATCAATATTGATATATATATATGCCATGATTCAGAATTCAGTATGAAGCAGATATAACAGAAGATAGAATATGAGTTGAGTCAATTAAGTGGTGTTAATATATGATAAGAGAAATGTAAAGATAGCTGGAAAGTATGATTTAAAGCAAGACAAGTTATTAATGGATTAAGGAAATCCAGAATTTATGAAATATTTGATAAAAGGTTTGGTATGATTAGAGTAGCGTAGCGGAAGCGTGGAAGGGTTTAATATTCATAAGTTATCCGTAATTTAACTAATTAAAAGAGAATTTGAAGATTTGTGCGTAATTGAGCCAAGTGATGGTCAGTAATGATAAGTAAATAACGGAATCACATCGAGGAATCTGAAAGTTTAAGCAGAATTAATTTAGTGGAATCAAGTAAAAGAATTTAAGCAAGAAAAGTGGCCCAGAAAGAAATGTTGCAAACACAACTAGGAAAAGGTGGGAATAGGTTGAGTCTAAGAAGATAAAGTGCTATTGGCTAGGCAGAATTATCTGGAAAATGTGGAAGTAGGTTCAGTTCAAGGATATAAAGCGCTAATAGCAGGGTAGAATCGCCTATAATTGAAAGGTAAAGAATGGCAGAATAGATTCAGAAAATAAAGTAGTGGTGGAATAAATTAAAACGAAAGGAAAGGCAAAGCAGATATGAAGATGAATAGATGATTTGAAGGAAAGATGCAGAGGAAGCTCTGCATATGGTTTTGTTTCTTTTTAGGTGATAGTGTGGTTTATTATCGGTCATTTTGAATGTCGAGGACGACATTCCTTTTTAGGTGATAGTAATGTAACGTAGCGCATTTTTCGGATCTTCGTGGATCGTTGTTTAATGGTAGTTCGAATCTGCGTTTACTGGTTTTGGTGTGGTGCTCATGACCAATGTGGGGTCATTGGGCCTTGGTCGAGGTTTCCGTGCATTGTGTGGAGCTTAGTGGGCCAGCAGGATAGGCCCATAGTGCCCATTGGTTCACTAGATATGAACGCGATGGGGGTGTAGGTCGCATTCTAAACGCGACGGCAGTAGGGGTCGCGTTCTGGTTGCCGCCGCTGGGGTCGACGTCTGCATATGCGCCACGTGTCGTGCATGGAGTGGAGTTTGCTGACGTCAGGATTGGGAAGGCGACGTCCTAGTCCGTCGCGACAAGGTCGCGACGGGGAGGTACGTCGCGATCCTAACCGCTATGTGGTTTGTAAGCAGGCTAGCCGAACAGAGCTTTCACAAGCTCTGCTCGACCAGGGAAGGAGCTGCTGTAGCTCTATTGGATGATTTGGCATTTCGGCGGAGTTTTCGACGTGCTCTCTGTTGGGTTGAGTGTGTTTTGGAACTTCATAAAGTTGTATTTTAATGATATCCAATGAACATCACTCATACCTTGATTTTGATGATGACATACTGTGATCTTAATGATGACATACTGTGATATTGATGATGACATATTGTGATTTTAATGATGAGATATTATGATTTTAATGATGACATGTTGTGATTCTAATGATGACATGTTGTGATTCTAATGATGACATGTTGTGATTTTAATGATGACATGTTGTGATTTTAATGATGACATATTGTGATTTTGATGATGATATGTTGAACATGCTATACATTTTATACATATCACAATAATGCTTAAACAACATGTTTTTGATGTTTAATATCTCATATTTTAATGATAATATCTTGTACTAATGGTTTATGTGTTAAATTTTCAGGTTCACACATTTTTGTCTTGGTAGTGTCGACACTAGATCAAGTGAGGTCGACACTAGACCCAGTTTCCAGCAGACCAGTTTGCCTAACTGGGAGAGCAGGTCGACACTAGATCAAGTCAGGTCGACACTAGTCCCAGGCAGTGTCGACACTAGTCCCAGGCAGTGTCGACACAGTCCCAGGCAGTGTTGACACTAGATAAGGGCAGGTCGACACTAGACCTAGTTTCCAGCAGACCAGTTTGCCTAACTGGGAGAGCAGGTCGACACTAGATCAGGGCAGGTCGACACACTCCGGCTGAAACTGAAAAACGTGAATTTCTTTGTACACGTGGCTGCTTGGGATTTAGGGGATTTGACCTAGGGTTCCATGCCCATGCACCCCAAGGCACTTTATGGACATATGGGGCTATAAATACCCATGCTCCTTGAACCCCAAGGTAAGAGAGCCATACACTTCCAGAAGAAGCCTTTTGGCGGCAAAAGGGGGTTTTCCAGATCTGTCTCCATCTCCAGAAGCTGCAAGCCATCCTTTCAAGAGGAAGGACAAGGGAATCAAGGGGAATCCTTGGAGAGAAGGTTGTTGTGCAAGGCAAGGGAGCAAATCCAATTGAAGAGGCTCAGGAGAAGAAGGATTTCTGGCATTTCAGATGCCATCAAAACATAGCATCACCAATTGAGGAGAATCTCCATCGATTCCCATCAAGCCTCCTCAATTGAAGTCTCTGCAAGGCCTCTTCATCGAAGAACACTCTTTCTACATCCATTTCTCTCATCTCAGAGTTTGTTCTTCCTTATTTCGTCTGTGAGATTTGTTCATGAAGTTCTGCACAAATATCTGTGTACGAATCTATTTTGAATCAGATCATTGCTAGAGGATCTGATCTCTTTTGTGTTTGATCTAGCTTTTGTTTGTAAGCCGTTGAGCTCAGTAGTTTGTGAGTCGTCGTACTCACTGTGTAGTTTGAGCCGTCGTGCTCAATTTGGAGTCGTCGTACTCCGGTTGTTGTTTGAGCCGTCGTGCTCAGTTTGGAGTCGTCGTGCTCCAGCTGTTTCTTGAGTCGTCGTGCTTAAGGGTGTTTGGAGTCGTCATGCTCCGGTGTGAGTTGTACTCAAGGTTTTGAGTAGTGTGGCCTCACTGTGTGAGGGGTGGACGTAGGAGTCACTGGAGGTGATTTCCGAACCACCTAAAAATCCTCTGTGCAATGGTTTGAATTGTGGTTTGACTTTGTATTTCGCTAGATGCATGCATAGGGATTTCGTTCACACTACTAATCGATTTGCTCACACACACTAATCACTCTTCAGATCAGTAAATTGTTTGGGTGAATTGATCTCTGATTCGAAGTAATTTTTAATTGCTTAAGCTTCCGCATTAATTGGTGTTAGATCTATTCAACCCCCCCTTCTAGATCTGATCCATCCACCCATCCGATCCCCAACAATTGGTATCAGAGCAAGGTTAATATCTATTTCTGATCTGAATTTGATTGCTTCTGTTTGATCTCTGTGTTAATTGCTTGAATTGTGTGTTTAATCACTCTGATTCCTCCTTTTGGCATTAGAGCATGTTAACCACTCTAATTGTTAGATCTAATTCCTTGTTACATTGATTCACTGTGATTAGATCTAATAGTCTTTTGTGAGTCTTGGTATAATGGCAAATCTATTTAATCTGCATGAATTTCCTGTTATAATTTCAGAGAAATCACCAGTCTCACCTTCATCAAGTTTTTCAAAGGAAGCACAAAGAAAAGGAGCAAAAGAAATTCACAAGTACTTTATGGCAAAGAGGAGCCTCAATGAATCCAAAAAATCAACAATTCATAAGGTTTTGGCTCTAACAGCACATTCTAAGAGCTCAGAGGATTCTTCATCCTCTTCAGAACACAAGAGTTCAAATGGGTCTAAAAGGTCAGGTAAATCAACTCCAGATCCATTTGTGTATTCTAATTCTCATTCTGATGAAGATGAAAGTATGTTTTATGCTGAATTGATTAAATTCTGTGAAAAGATGCAAAGTCTTAATGTACAATTGAACACTAAAAATAAAGACTTGAAGAAGACTTTAAAACATTGCCATAAAGAAAGTGAAAACTTGACAAATACACTTGAATTGCTCCAAAAAAATGATAAAGATCCTTCAGAAGAAATTGAGAATTTGAAAAATGAAGTTCAGAAACTGAATTTTGAAAATGAAAGTTTGAAGGATAAAATCAAAATTTGTGAAAACAAGTTGTCCAAGTTGAAAGAAAATCATGACCAGTTGGAATATGAAAATCTTGATTTGAAAGAGGAAAATGGAAAATTAATTGATCTCAATGAAAACTTCAAATTTGACAATGATCAATTAAACAAACAAATTTCTAACATGGCTCATGATCATCAAATAAATGAAAGATGCAAACAACTTGTTGAAGAAAATTATCATTTAAAAAGAAAGATTGAAGGCTTGGTGAATGACAAACCATTGGACAATGAATGTAGCAATTTGAGTAATAAAATTGCCGATTTGGAAAAATAAATTGCTCAACTTAAAAATGAAAAGAACAAGATGAAAAATGGTTTGGATGTCATGCTAAACAAGCTTCAAACTTCAGAAAAAGAAGTTGTTGCATTAAAAGCTGAAAAACAGAAGATTCAAAATGAATTGAAGAACACAAGTCTTGCTTCTGTTAAAAATAAGAAAAATGAAAAGAAAAACACAATAACTTCTGTTAAAACTGCTGTGAACAAGAACTCTGCTAATTCTAATGAAAATCTAGTGAAAGTTCTTATTCAGAAATAGAAAGAGAAAAAGGAGAATGCTACTGTCAAGAAGATTCATCTACCTTCTCCATCAGTTCAAAAAGCTCCAAGGCAAGTTCCAAATTCACATCATGCCAAGATCCACCAAAAGGTACCTCCTTCTCCTCATGGTAAGCCTCCTCACATGAAAAGAAGATTCCAGCAAATGCATACATGCCAAGGTAAGTACCAAGTAAGAAATCCTCTCATTTGCTTTAATTGTAATAAACCTGGTCATCTTGCCAAACATTGTTGGAATAAAGATCAACATTTCAATAAACATGCCAAATCAGTCCAATGCTTTTATTGTCATAAATTTGGGCATACTTCTAGGGAATGTTGGCATAGAATTGATAATCTTGTGCATGCTCCCATGTTTCATGTTAATGTACATAAGAATAAAGATCATGTTCATGCTGAAAACACTCAGAAATTCTATGTACATGAAAAGGGAACTATTGCATAAAAGATCTCTTCTAAATTCCATGTTAAAAATCTCAATGATAAAAATCTGAAGAATAGAAAACAAAATGTTCAGTATGTCAGTGGTGCATTCTATACCAATAACTCTAAGATTAGAAACCAAGATTCCAGTGTTTCTAGTCTTCAGCAAAATGCACCCAAAATAAAATCTTTTTGGATTCAAAAATCATTGTTGCAAATTCATGGAAGATCCTTAGGACCCAAACAAGTTTGGGTTTTAAAATGTGCTGCTTGAATGCTGGATGCAGAGATCCTTGTAGTCAATTTCACAGATGAAGGCTTCATGACAAAGGCTACAAGGAAAGTAAGTGAAGAGAATGAAAGAAAATGAAAATCTCACCAGGACCTAAGCAAGTGTGGGTCCCAGAACCAGCTTGATCAGCAAGCTGAGGAGTCTTGCAGCCATACATTGTAAATAGATTCAAGATATTAACTGTGCAAGGCTAGAAATGATTGGAGAAACAAGTAAAATCTTTGAAAAAGAAATGAAGACTGTTCAGGTAAAATTTCTTTATCATTTCAAACTTGAATTGCTTGAATTGAGATGAATGTTTAATTTTTATCTGAACAATGAGAATGTGTATCAATGCTACTCCCAACAATGAACTTTATGTCATAACAATTGGAATCATGTTTGTGTGCATGTCAACTAATTTGACTTTTTGGTATATCAAATAATGACATGTGGAAGAACAAGTTATGCTTGTTTGGAAGTTATCATTATGCGTGAGTAAAATACTCCGCCAAGTACCAAAAGTCATGTTATGCTTAGAGCTAATTGTGCTCATAATCATGTGTGAATTGTTTGCTAGCTTTTTCATTCCATGCACATATTAAGGGGGAGTAAATTTGAAAAAGTGCAAAAATGTTTTCAATAAATGCAATGAATTTCATGCTAAAAATAAAGTGTAATTGACCCTTTTTGCAGTGACTATGGGGTATATCAAATGGTGAAATGTGAAAGGACAAGTTAAGCTTGTCTGGAAACTATCATCATGCGTGAGAAAAATTCTCCGCCAAGTATCAATAGTCTTTTCTGCATAAAGGTCATCAAGAAAAATGAAAAATCTCAAAAACTTTATTTTCAATCTTTGAAAAACTTTTCTCCTTCAATAAATTGTCATGTTGATATATGCTTGATCATGTTCATACTCTTTCTGTGCAAATTGCTTGAAATGAACATATCTGAATTGCTTAAATGATCATTTCATATCATGCATATCTTATGGGGGAGTGAATTGAAAGAATCTTTGAGTGAAATGCTGGAGAAATTTGCTGGAAAAATATTCTGTCATATCTGATTCATCATCAACTCCCATTCAATTGTTGACAAATGTTCTTGCAACTAAATCCTTACTCTCACATTGCATTGGCATTCTTGGTATATCAAATGGTGATTTGAAGAAAGACAAGTCAGACTTGTCTGGACACTTTCACTATGTGTGAGTATATGTCTCCACAATATCAAGTGCCTTGTATGCAATTGTTGAGGGGGAGTCATTGTCTTTCAATAAAAACATTCATGTTCATTCTGCCTTCATGTCATTCCATTTCTATTCCTCCTATAATCCTCATGTTCACCTTGTGAGGAGGAGTTACATGAAAGGGGAAGTCATTGTTACATTTCTTGACCTTACTTGTCTATTTTGAACCCCAAAATCATCAGAATTTTTGAGTCCTTGTGCTATTTTCTTATGAGAGAATTAAAACAATGAAACTAAACTCATTGTGCATTTAGTTTAATTTCAAAGATTCAGTATCATTTCAAGGTTAAGCAATCATAATACTGAATGTTTTTAAAATGATTTGCAAAACACTATTATCGGCACATGAGTGGCTTTGATATTTCACATGTGTATGTTTAAGCCTTATCTTTACCACATGTTAAGAATAATCTTTCTAAATTCATAGTCTTGACTTCTCTGGTCAAAGCAAACATATTCCTGAAAAATATCAAAAGAAAAATGATCAATCTGGAAAGATACAAATAGAGCAATGCAAATGCTTGAACCACTGAGTAACCGGGCCATTTCACCTAACAAGTGATTTGTTTCGCGTCAAAAAGTGGAAATCAAAATTTTCAACTCTGTATAAGATAATGAAAGTTAAACCACTAAGTAATCAGGAGGTCTTGCATCTGATCAATGTGATCTCTTGCACTGAAAAGTGAGATTTAACTAATTTATTCTTGTATTCTTTCCCAGTTAAAATTGAAAGAAAATCAAAAAGACAGGATAGAAAAGCTTAAGACCTTAATTAAGTTCATGTCTACTGAGTTTAGATCTATTATTTTACATTGTGTTAAACTTAAAGCTCCTAACATCCTTGTTAAATATTTTTGCTCATTCATATAGGTCACTTTTCTTCACATTTGCATCATTATTTTAACTACATTCAGCTCATTATAATTTGCTATTCTTGTGTTGAGTGTGTCTTTGTGATTAAACTTTATTGCACAATAACAAAAACAATCTTTTCTCTCATTTGACAATATCACTTTGCCTCACTTATCTTGATCATTTCTGAACCTTCATTTCCCACTTTTTATCTTTTGGTCTCCAACCATCATTGTGTCTCTCTCGTGTCTATCTTTTTGATGCTGTCAAAAAGGGGGAGAAAGTTCCTTGAAAGGGGGAGAAAGTAAAAGTTTCTAAGGGGAGAATGTTATTTATGGGGAGAAAGTTCAAAGGATGCATATGGTCAAGGGGAGTTATTGCAGTCAAGGGAGATATATTTTGTCATCATCAAAAAGGGGGAGATTGTTGGGTTGAGTGTGTTTTGGAACTTCATAAAGTTGTATTTTAATGATATCCAATGAACATCACTCATACCTTGATTTTGATGATGACATACTGTGATCTTAATGATGACATACTGTGATATTGATGATGACATATTGTGATTTTAATGATGAGATATTATGATTTTAATGATGACATGTTGTGATTCTAATGATGACATGTTGTGATTCTAATGATGACATGTTGTGATTTTATGATGACATATTGTGATTTTAATGATGACATATTGTGATTTTGATGATGATATGTTGAACATGCTATACATTTTATACATATCACAATAATGCTTAAACAACATGTTTTTGATGTTTAATATCTCATATTTTAATGATAATATCTTGTACTAATGGTTATGTGTTAAATTTTCAGGTTCACACATTTTTGTCTTGGTAGTGTCGACACTAGATCAAGTGAGGTCGACACTAGACCCAATTTCTAGCAGACCAGTTTGCCTAACTGGGAGAGCAGGTCGACACTAGATCAAGTCAGGTCGACACTAGTCCCAGGCAGTGTCGACACAGTCCCAGGCAGTGTTGACACTATATCAGGGCAGGTCGACACTAGACCCAGTTTCCAGCAGACCAGTTTGCCTAACTGGGAGAGCAGGTCGACACTAGATCAGGGCAGGTCGACACTAGATCAGGGCAGGTCGACACACTCCGGCTGAAACTGAAAAACGTGAATTTCTTTGTACACGTGGCTGCTTGGAATTTAGGGGATTTGACCTAGGGTTCTGTGCCCATGCACCCCAAGGCACTTTATGGACATATGGGGCTATAAATACCCATGCTCCTTGAACCCCAAAGGTAAGAGAGCCCATACACTTCCAGAAGAAGCCTTTTGGCGGCTAAAGGGGGTTTTCCAGATCTGTCTCCATCTCCAGAAGCTGCAAGCCATCCTTTCAAGAGGAAGGACAAGGGAATCAAGGGGAATCCTTGGAGAGAAGGTTGCTGTGCAAGGCAAGGGAGCAGATCCAATTGAAGAGGCTCAGGAGAAGAAGGATTTCTGGCATTTCAGATGCCATCAAAACATAGCATCACCAATTGAGGAGAATCTCCATCGATTCCCATCAAGCCTCCTCAATTGAAGTCTCTGCAAGGCCTCTTCATCGAAGAACACTATTTCTACATCCATTTCCCTCATCTCAGAGTTTGTTCTTCCTTATTTCGTCTGTGAGATTTGTTCATGAAGTTCTGCACAAATTTCTGTGTACGAATCTATTTTGAATCAAATCATTGCTAGAGGATCTGATCTCTTTTGTGTTTGATCTAGCTTTTGTTTGTGAGCCGTTGAGCTCAGTAGTTTGTGAGTCGTCGTACTCACTGTGTAGTTTGAGCCGTCGTGCTCAATTTGGAGTCGTCGTACTCCGGTTGTTGTTTGAGCCGTCGTGCTCAGTTTGGAGTCGTCGTGCTCCAGCTGTTTCTTGAGTCGTCGTACTTAAGGGTGTTTGGAGTCGTCGTGCTCCGGTGTGAGTTGTACTCAAGGTTTTGAGTAGTGTGGCCTCACTGTGTGAGGGGTGGACGTAGGAGTCACTGGAGGTGATTTCCAAACCACCTAAAAATCCTCTGTGCAATGGTTTGAATTGTGGTTTGACTTTGTATTTCGCTAGATGCATGCATAGGGATTTCGTTCACACTACTAATCGATTTGTTCACACACACTAATCACTCTTCAGATCAGTAAATTGTTTGGGTGAATTGATCTCTGATTCGAAGTAATTTTTAATTGCTTAAGCTTCTGCATTAATTGGTGTTAGATCTATTCAACCCCCCCCCCCTTCTAGATCTGATCCATCCACCCATCCGATCCCCAACACTCTCGACGTGAGGACGTCGCGAGGAGTGGGGGAAATGCCACGCCATGCATGGATTGCGCGTTCTTCGTGAAGGTAGGGAGTTCTACCTTGATTTGTTACGTAGATTGCATGATAGTGTATTTACCACTTTAAAAACAGTAGATACCACGCCTAGGAGGTGAAATAAGCATGAAAACTGGGTTGAAATATTATGTTGGGTGGTTTACATCAAAAATCCGGTGATGGTTCCCGGATTAGGGTTTTCGCCTGAGAAGGCGACGGACCCTGCTGTCGCGACCAGGTCATGACAGGCCGACCCGTCGCGACAAGGTTTCCTATCGCGACATGTCGGGGTGGCACGATCTCATGGCGCCCTTGGGCCCTGACGCGTTAGTGTTTCTGATCGCGGTCTATCGGGGTGTCACGACCTGATTGCGACCGAACCCCATGTCGCGATCATAGCCGAGGGTTCTGCTTTGTATGCTTTTGGTATTTTGGTTATCCGATTATCGATGATTAACATGCATGGCTTTGGTAAGAGGTGCAATGGCACCTACAGAGCTCTGTGAGCATGTTGCCCACGTGATTAGTGGGTGGTTTACTTATGGTTTACGTAGTTGGTGTGGTGTTTTCGTAGTATGAATATGTGCATGGCACATAGTGTTGTGTTGACTGGGCAATGATGGTTCCAGTGTGAACTTAGCCTCAGTCTTGTGGCGTCTTTTATGGGTTAATAGGGATGGTTAAGTAGTATAATGTAAGTAAGGTTAAGAGTAAGTATATAAATTGTGTATATTGTATGTATGTGGCAAGGAGGTCACGTGATGACCAATGATAGGCCAGTTTATGATTGGTTATCGTGGTATACATGCGTGGTTGTGTGGGATAGCTTGTAGGTCACAGGGTGATCGGAGTCAAGCTATTCCTAACATTTGTACCGAGGTTTGTAATAAAGAATGTACAAGTATATATCGTGGTTTGTGCATTTCCGAGTGTGGTGGTCCGGGGCCTATTCCAGAATACCTCTTCAGTTGGGTGCCCCAGGTTTTGTGTGAGCCAGGCACCTATGTGTGCTCGGGGCTTGTCCCGGTACAGTGGTACCATCGAGGTATTGTCATCTTCCTGGACACCCTCACTCTCGGGGAGAGTTGTTGTCCGGCTGAGGGAAAGACGGTAGTGGGACAGTGACTTGTGAGAGTTTGTGTTTAGTCACTTGTAGCGCTCGTAGCTGGGGGTTACGGACACCAGTAGACGTACTGGGCCCTAGCTAGTCCTGTACCAGTGCCTCACTTTAGAGAGCTCGGACCAGAGTCTCTAAAGGTGCCAGGCATGGGCCTGCAGGGTGTGTGACCTGTAGGTTGTGGTGGTTTGGTTGGTCTCCACAGTTCTTTGGCTTTACTTGTGTTGTGGAGCTGCAGTTGGACCTTACATCCGTGACTGCGAGACTGAGAGGTAGTTCTTGTGTTGTGTTGTCCGGGTTGGATACTGGCATCATGAACCAGTAGTCTGTCCCGTGTGATGGCGTCGTGCTTTCCGGCTCATGCTTTGCTATTGGTTGTAGCGTGTGTTGATTGTGGTTTTACCCGATGAGGTGTGCCATGGTGTTGGCACGGTTGTCGCTGTGGTTGGTGAGCGGAAACTCACTAGTTGTGGTTTGACTAGTTGTGGTGTGCCCCGGGTGGTGGCACAGTTGTGTTTGTGTTTCAGTGGTCGTACCTTGTGGTGGTAGGTACCTGTACCTCTTGTGGGTACTGGTTTCTCGTGGTATGCTGAGTACTAGCCTTTTCAGGTGGTTAAGTGGAAGTCGTGTGGTGAGACCTTCCACTTGTTGTGTTTTACCCTTCTTGGGTAAGTTTCCGAATATGATTTAGTGCGTGATGGATTGGCCTCATGGTAGCCAGTCCTATTACTTAAGTATGACGTTCGATACATCGTGGTTTAAGGGTATAAAAGATTAGCTCTTGGTTAGTAGTCTTGTTGCCCATGTAATTGAAGGCTTGCCAATGAAGCTAGTAGCTTAGGCAATGCTTTGCCTGTGTGGCTTACAGCTTAGGCGACCAACTGTTGAGGTGGTGTGCCTGTGAAGCTTGTGGCCTAGGTTTTACTGTTTTGGGCAGACTAGTAGCATGGTGCTAGTTCTGCTGTCTCTTCTTTCCTCTAGAATTTGTATTAATGGATAAGATTATGCTTTGCTGTGAGCATGATATGATTTGGCTACCGGTGTTGCCAGTGAGACCCGTTGGGGTTGAGGTCCTTCCATGTTGTGTGTGGTTTTGGTTGGTCCCCTACTAAGCTAGTGACTTGTTGAGGCTCACTCCCTTACAGTTCTTTTCAGGGTTTACCGTTGGTGTGGCTAGCAGAGGTGTCGTGACAGACTTATACCACCAGCAGTAGTGTTAGTAGAGTTGTGTGAGCTTGCATGCTCCCTCGGGGTATGCCCCAGGTAGTTGTACTCTTTTTAATTTGGACATGTATTATTGTAATGGGACAGTTGTAAATTGTTATATGCAGATATGAGCACATGTTCTTTCTTGTGTCTCTTACTGTTGTGGTTTGTCTTTTGTATTCTTCCTGCACACGTGTGTGAGATATCCCTTGCGAGACATCGGTCCGTTCGCGGAAGACAGATCTAGATATGGACCCTTATTGGGTATAAATATCCAGGGCTGTTACAGGATGTGGTAGTAAAGTTGAGTTTAGTACCCAGTGCACTTTGCAGTCCTTTTCAAAAATGAGATGTGAATCTCAATCTCTATCCGAGACTATGGATGATGGAACTCCATGTAGTCTTACAATCTCTTTGACATATAAGGCAGCTAGTACTTCCACCGACCACTTACTCTTTATAGGCAGAAAGTGGGCGGACTTGGTTAGTCGATCGACTATGACCCATATGGTGTCGAGTCCACCACGAGTCTTGGGTAAACCCATGATGAAGTCCATGCCAATGCTTTCCCATTTCCATTCCGGAATATCTAGCGGTCTGAGTACACCAGCAGAGCGCAAGTGTTCCGCTTTTACTTGTTGGCATGTAAGGCAGTGTGCGACACGTTCAACTACCTCTCTTTTCATGTTTAGCCACCAAAACATTCTCTTCATGTCTTGATACATTTTGGTACCTCCAAGATGAATAGTGTACTTCGTCTTGTGAGCTTCATCCATTAGCTTCCTCTTCAGTTCTTCATTATCGGGGACGCATGTCCTCCCTTGGAACACCATTCTTCCATCCTCTGTCATAGCGAAGTCCCGCCTTTCGGCTAAAGTTTCCTTGACGCGAACTAAGAATGGATCATCGTCTTGCTGAGCTTTGATCTCTTCCAGCAGATCAGATTGAATCATGATATTGGCAATCAAGACTCGATCATCTCTGTGTTCAATAGTTAAGTCTAACCTGGCGAATTGTTCTAGTAGTTGCATCTCGCCAAGGACTAGACTTGAAACAGATGCCATCGGCTTTCTACTAAGAGCATCAGCCATGGTGTTTCCCTTGTCTGGATGGTATTGGATGTTGAAGTCGAAATCTTTTAGGTATTCTAACCATCTTCTCTGTCTCATGTTGAGTTCCTTCTAGGAGAATAAGTACTTCAGGCTTTTATGGTCTGAGTAGATAGTGAACTTTTCTCCGTAGAGGTAATGTCTCCAGATTTTCAAGGCGAAGACCACGACAGCCAACTCCAGATCATGCACGGGGTAGTTGACTTCATGAGTCTTCAGTTGTCGATAAGAGTAAGCAATAACCTTCTCTTTTTACATCAGTACACAACCTAGCCCAATTCCTGAGGCATCGGTGTAGACAGAGAAACCTTCTCCCTCTATTGGCAGAGTGAGAACAGGTGCTGAGGTCAGACAATCTTTAAGAGTTTGAAAACTTTTCTCACACTCTTTACTTCAGAAGTATGGATTCTCCTTTCGTGTTAGACGTGTGAGAGGAACGGCAATCTTGGAGAAGTCCTTGATGAACCGCCTGTAGTAGCCAGCCAGTCCTAGGAAACTTCTGATCTCGGTGACGTTGGTTGGTCTCTCCCAATTGAGTACAACTTCGACTTTGGAGGGATCAAATGAGATGCCATCCTTTGAGATGACATGGCCCAAGAAGGACACTTCTTCGAGCCAAAATTCACACTTGCTAAGCTTCGCGTACAGTTTGTTGTCTCGCAAGACTTGCAGTGAAATTTTCAGGTGTTCTTCATGCTCTTCTTTGGTCTTTGAATATATGAGGATATCGTCGATGAAGACGACCACGAACTTGTCAAGGTATGGTCGATATATGCTGTTCATGAGTTGCATAAAGGCTGCAGGAGCATTGGTTAGACCAAAAGGCAAAACAACAAATTCATAGTGTCCATACCTGCTCCTAAAAGTCATTTTGAAAATATTGTCATCTTTGATCCTCATTTGATGATAGCCAGATCGAAGATCGATCTTGGAGAAATGTTGAGCTCCGGATATTTGGTCGAAAAGTTCATCGACCCTAGGCAATGGGTATTTGTTTTATATGGTGAGCTGATTGAGTTGACGATAGTCGATGCATAGCCTCATCGATCCATCTTTCTTCTTGACGAATAGCACAGGTGCTCCCCATGGGGAAGTACTTGGTCTGATGAATCCTTTCTCTAGTAGCTCCATCAGTTGCACCTTCAACTCCTTTAGCTTGGCAGGTGACATCCAGTACGGTTGACGCGATACCGGGGCAGCTCCAGGGATCAACTCTATGGCGAAGTTGACATCACGTTCCGGGGGAATCCCTAGCAGATTTTCAGGAAACATATCGGGGTAATCCTGGACTATGTGAATGTCTTCTATCTTAGAACCCTTCTTTTCAACAACTACGGCTGCTAGGAAAGCATTGCAACCTTTCCTTATCATATTGTGGGCTTTTATGGCGGAGATTAGAGACATCCGTCTCTTATGTCTAATCCCAGATAATGCCAATTTAGGAAAGTCACTAAAGGTAACCTTCCCTTTCTTACAGTCGACACTTGCCCCATAAGTGGACAACCAGTCGGCTCCCAAGATAACATCATAGCCTTTCATGGGTATACACACTAGGTCAGCTTTTAGGTTATGGTCTCCGATCATTACATCGGCAGATGGAAAGTATTTGTTCAGTTTCTCCTTCTCTCCTAGTGGTGTTGTGACAAAAAACTCACAACCCATGGATATAGGTTTTGTAGTTAAGGTATCAACAAAGTGTTGAGATATAAATGAATGAGTTGCTCCAGTATCAAATAAGACAAATGCTGATAAGGAGAAAACTTGTAGAGTACCTTCTACCACGCTACCATCTGTAGCGGGTTCCTCATCATGCAGAACTTGCAGTCTTCCCTGTTTCTTAGGCGCATTAGGGTGCCTCTCATGTTCTTTCAGCAGCAGGCACTCGGGGATACGGTGCTCGCGACTTCCGCAGCGCAGACATGCGCCGACTTTCCTCCAGCACTCGTCAGCGATGTGACTTGGATTTTAATAGTGCTTGCAATTACTTTTTTTTTTAGTGTTGGGGACAATAACTTTAGGTTTCCTTTCTTGGCTGGGTCCCTCTGTGATGTTGAAGGGACGCTTCTTGCCATTGTTCGGCTTAGTAGATGACTGTCCTGAGGTCATTTCCTTTTTCACGAACTTCCCTTTGATACGATTGGTGAAGTCCGTAGCATCTTCCAGTAGCTGAGCCTTCTTCACCATCTCGGTGTAGGTCTGGATGTCGAGAGGTGCCAGTTGGGTAATATATTGAGGCTTAAGGCCATTGAGGAAGCGCTTAGCCTTCGTTCTCTCAGTGTTCACTAGGTGTTCAGCATATCTTGCTAGTCTAGAGAATTGGGCCTCATACTCGGCCACTGTCAGTCTCCTCTGCTTAAGAGCGGCAAATTCTATAGCCTTCCTTTCTTGCACCCGCTCAGAGAAGTATTTGGAATTGAAGGCTTCTTTGAACTCAGTCCAGGTGAACTGACCATTAGCTCTAGTCGCTTCAACAGACTCCCACCAAGCACGAGCGTCCTTTTCAAGTTGAAAGGTTGCTAGCAGCAGCTTATCCCCCACTGCACATTGCATAACACAAAAAATTCTTTCCGTTTCTTTGAGCCAATGTTCTGCTTCATCCGGATGCGTGGATCCACGGAACCTAGGTGGGTTCAGACTCCGGAAGTTACGATGTAGGTCGCCTGCACCATGATTACCACCTCCTTGGGTAGCTTGCACGATTGCACGTGTCAGCTCTTAGATGGTCTGTTGCATGCCCCTCATTTGAGCACGTTCAGCAGTCATCTTGATTGCTTAGTTCCTACAAAAATAACTTATTGTTATGATATTGATGTGAAATTTAATTCGTGCGTGTGTGAGTTTATTTTAGCTAGTTACCCTTGGCTCTAACCACAACTCACATAGGTAGGATAATTGACTCTAGTCGAGGCTGGTCAACCTAGATCATCCTATACTTAAGAATAACCTAGGCATACCACAAAATTGTCATGCCCCGTCGCGGAATATCGGAACGCGAGGCAGTTGCAAGTAAACAGGTTCAGAGTAAGTACTAGACATCAAACCATTGCATAATGAATAATACTAAAGAAAACTCTTCTCATTAATAATTTCCAATGTCTAGTTACAACCACTAATATCAGAGCCAATCTATAGGGCCCAATTACATTGAATAAAAACAAAAGACTAAACTGACACTCTATTATAATGCTAAGACACTAGGGTGCTCATAACGTCACTCTTGGTCGTTCCCGTCCTCTTGAGTGTATAGGTCATCCTCGGTCTCACCTGGGAACACAACGACAAATAATGCAGGGTGAGCAATAACGCCCAGTAGGACTTAAATCTCAATAGTTAAGTAGGCTTTAAATAATTAATGTATTAAAGGCAGAGTAACTAATGATAGAGCGAGAGAGAGAGTCAAGTAATGTGAGAGATAGCATGATAGCACGTGATTGAAATAGCACAAGTTTCTAAATATAGCACAAGTGTCGAGTATAGCACAAAATAGCAAGATGACCGTAGCACAAATAGCACGAGTATAACAATAGCACAACGAGTATAGTATATCACTTTGTTGTCAATGGACAATGAGAGAATATAGCACTTTTGATTGTCATTTAGATAGTCGAGATAGATAGCACTCGAGTGCAATGCCAAACACTCTAATCATTTAACTCCCATGGGCACTAGCACTTTCGGGCACACATCCCAGGACCAGATCGGGCCCTTTATATATTGCTAGGCATTGGTTATATTTTTTATCTTTAGACAATCATTCAATGGCCAATATAGAGTACCAAGAAATAGATGAGAGCACTAGATGAATAGACGAGGTAGTAGAGTGAACGTGAATAGATGAGCGAGTAGAGTATAGATGAGAGCTAGTGGACATTGCACGTAACACGTCGAGTATACAGGCGATAGTAATAGTTGCAAAACACACGCACGTGGTGTTGGCAGTCAGGTGGAACTCACAACTCTTCCACTGGCCATGTTAAGCACAGGTCCAGAGGTCCGGCGTGATTCAAGATAAGAGCGAACTTCTAATAGCCGTTTGGATCATGTTGATCCCTAAAGGGTGTAATAGGTGTTAGGGTACAACCGGCTCGTCAACCATGTGGGAATCCATGGACAGAGGAGACTTACGGAGGCCTTGAACAAAGACTCACTAGTCCGACAGAAGGAGTATCCGACGGAGAGTTCGTCCAAGTCAAGAGAGAGGGTGTATATAGAAATAAGTGCTCGACGTTCTAGAGGAATTTTAGAACAGTGGAGCGTCGATAACGGTCTTCCCAAAACAACGCGAGAAACGATAGACAAGTATATTTAAAATATGGCAATTTAATTACATAATTTACCAGATACATTATGAAATTATTTCATGTCAAATTAAGCCATAATTGGATAGTTCAAAGTGTGTGTAAGTGTCATGAAATTGTAGATAGAAAAGATCATGTGCTTGTGTTTTAATCACACATAAATATTTAATTTATAACAAGTGTAATTTTCTGTGTGTATGACTGTTAAAGAAGAGTAGAAGCACTGTGTAGAGTTAGAGCATCAAAATTTAGGGGTTTTTATGCAAATCGCCAGAACGCGACGCACCCTTACAAGGGTCGCGACAGGGTTCAGGCAGAACGCGACAGGCTCTTGTACAGGTCGCAACGGACTAGTCTGTTCAAGTAGGCAGGTCGCAACGAGGTCGCATGAGGGTCGCGACGGCCTAGTCAAGTAGGGCAGCAGATCGCGACGACAGGCCCTGTCGTGATCAAATCGTGATAGAGGGCATTGTCACGACGGCCCTTGTGAACGCAGCCTATCGGGTCATCGCGTTCACAGGGTCTGCACCCCAGTCCGACAGGGAAAGGACATTACATTGGATTGCGGGCCAGAACTTACCCTCTTTGACACAGGGTGATTCATAAAATCACAACTAATTATATAGTCAATGAAAAATCATGAAACTAGTTGCAAAATGACCTAGACACGCATGGGTACTTACAGTAAATAGGAATTGGAAAACAATCAGGGTTTTGACATGTTTTAAACACGGGTATTCATGATGAACATGAAACAGTGCATAGTTGAGATCAATGATTAAATTCGCAAGCTAGGATGAATTAAATTTAGGGCTTTTAGGGGCAAAAGATGCCTAACATGCATTAATTCCTACAGTAAAAATCTCGTGGCATGGGGTTGAGTTTACAAGGAGATCAAGAATTAAGAAGATGGTTCGGGGTCATGATGAGTACAGAACATGAAAAATCAAGAAGAAAATATTGTCTCGATGAAAAATTATGAAACCAAAGGGTTTTTGTTCCTGAGGTTTAGATCAACCTACAAACGAAATTGATTTAGTTTTGCTCGTGAGAATGCCTACCTTTCGATGATTTCCTCTTCTAGGGCTAGAACTTGAAGAACGAGAGAGAGAGAGCTTGAGAAGTGCTTCTTCCCGCGAAATCCCCTCCTCCTTGGCCTCTCCTCCTGGTCCAACAAGTCTTGGGTATGAGCTAGGGCCGGCCATGGGGGTTTAAAGAGAGTATTTATGTCTCTTGTATTTCTAATTCTTAATAGGACTCTAATTCCTATTAAATTTCAGGATTTCCTATTTCCTCTCCCCTTCTAAGCATGACAACTTCTAATTTGGGTTAGGTTGGGACCCAAATTCATGGCCAACCTATTAGGGTAGGTTTAGGAATCCAAATCTAACTCAAACTAGCTATTTAATGCATTAAATACCCCTTTTCTAATTAAGTAATAATTTAGTTATGAATTTAGGGTATTTTCCTATTATTCCCCTTTTAAAAATCTCTATTTCGGCCCACTAATTTCTAATGGGTCTATTTAACAAAGTCCATTACTTCTTTTCATTTAATGGGTTTTATTTATTCTCTTTTACTTGATTTTCTAATTGCTTTTATTTTTTTATTATTAAATTTTTATTTTCTGAAAAATCTAGGTTGCTACAAGAGAGGTGCGATAACGGTATCCAAATCAAGCGAATATGTAACGTCCCACTTTATACTGGTACGATTATACCAATCCCCATCGGTACAAAGGGCGCCATTACAGTGAGATAATAACCTAACACTAAACGATAGGTTGATATGTACATGAATAACAAATGAGTACAGCGGGAATAAAAGAAATAACTCATTCTCATTCCATCATCATCACATCATTCCATGGTCTATATAGCAAAAGTAAATGACAAAGTCCAAATTATTACAATTCCAAAAGAAATACATTGTCTATTACATTGTCCATAAGAATAACATCATTCATACTATGAAAGAAAAAGTACAACTACTAAGGACTCTACAAGATGACTACTCCGCGCGCTCGATGTCGCTCCTTGCTATGCCCTCCTCCAATATGGGAACACCTGTCTCACCTGTACGCCGAAGCAAGTATGAGTCTAAAAGACCCATCAAGCAATCTAAAGACACAACCTTACACATATCACACACCTACTAAACTATTAAACAATAGGGAAACACATTATATCTTTTAAATCATAAGCAATTTACATGGCACATGCTTTATACATTTAACTTACATGCATAAACCACCTAAACATGTTTTAAACTAACACTTGCTCACTTTAAATCATGGATAATAAACATACACTTGCACATGTTTTCTACTCATAACATATCACATGATTCATGATTCACGCATTAATCATATCATTGCACAATTTTACCAATTTAGAACATGAAGTTATGTACAAGATAATGAACAGTCCTAGCATGATATCTAACCACTTTCATATGCAATTATATCACTTTTTCACACATTTACTTTGCTGTTTTGACATGAATTAAACACAATTACATGGATTTGCATTTATTCACATGATATCTTATTCATTTAACAATTTCCACATGCTTATCCTTCACATTGCACAATTCACATGTTTACATACACATATTCACATACACTACTACATGGATGTTATTAGCCTATATAACATGATACTAAACATGATATTACATTTAACATATTAACACATGATTGATATGAATATATGTATTTTTACTTTGGTTTTCACATGCATTTATACTCTCATTTACACATCATCTCACATATTTTTCACATAGTTTTCACTTGTACTTTCACTTATCACATGTCACATCACTTGCACTTACCACGTGCCACATTCACATGTCACTTTACTCTTTATTCACATTTTTATACTTTAAGTTGTCGTGACACATAGTCCTAACTACCATCTAGAGGACGCACACACCCATATCACATAGCACATAGCACATAACATTTCCTTTGACACACAACTGCCACCTAGGCAGACTAGTGATGGATCTTGGTTACTGTGTAGACCGAGAGAAGTCCTCTCCACCCTATCCAGTGGTACTTGTCTACCTCCAGGATTTCATCCTAATGCCCTTAGGATATCACACAACGTTGAGCCTCCCATAGGGACTTTTCTATGGTACAACTCTCAGACCTCTATGGTAGCAGTGTCAATATCGGCCAATTAAACACATTATCACTTTATCACATTATTTACATTATTCACATGTACTTAAACACACACACATATGCACTTTTAACTTATATACATGGATCAGTTTACAGAGCATGCTATTACTGTTTCATAATGATAATCAACTCCTAATACAGTCCTAATTATGTTGTTATTAACTGGATCACATACAATTTAACTTAACATGCTTAACATGGTCATTTTCTCATTTAAATCCATAATAGTACCTACTATTATTAAAACAACATGAAATTTTTATAACATGTTTCAAACAGTAGACATATCACATGTTCAATTTTCCATATTTTTCAGATCTATAAAATAATTTTAGCAATTAAAACATGATTCAGTCATAATTATCACTAAATTCCTTTAAACAGGTTTCATAGTAACACAGTTATACACCACAGTGCTAATACCTGAACACAGTCATCATATAGTCGTAGGAAATTTCTGAAACCCTAATTTAACATGAATCTAATTAATCAGGAATTAATAAGGCTAAATCATACTTAATATCCTATTATAGAAATTCTAATAATTAATACAGTTTACAAAAATTCGACCCATCCACATGGCATGATCTAATGAATATACTTGACCCAAAATAATTCTCACAACATGTACTTATACTCAGAAATCCAGAAAATATACTACAGAGATCAGAACATCATATCTGTCAAACTGATGAAATTAGCGGCATAGGTGTTGCCGCAACCTAGGTTAATAGCACAAGATGTTGTCGTTGACCCTAGATCTTAACGACACAATATGTTGTCGTTCAGTTCCTGTCTGCAAAATACAGACAGAACGCACAGAATCATGGTGAATGGGGGTTCTAGGACACAAGATAAATTCTATAAAATTCCTATGACCTAACTGACATGAGCATGGTTGATGTCCATAGGTTACTTGCCTCAAAATAAATCCAAGAAGATCAAACTTTGTTGGTGAAGCCCTCCTAGGCCAGGCCAAGAGGGTGTTCAAACTGCTTCAGATCCAGTCCTTCCTGTCGATGTAGGTCGATCCTCGGAGTTGGAGAAGCTTCCTTGATGATTGGACTATCCTCTAGTCAGTGTAGATCTCTAGAAAACCCTTCCAGTCACTGGATTCAGCTCACCAAAGGTGAGCTTTTCTCCACAGAAGTTCTAGGGTTTCACAAAGGCCAAAAGACATAATCCGGCCAAACCAAGGTGATTTTATAGAGCTAGGTGGGTTGGGTACAGATTAGGGTAGGTCTCCTACCATTAGGGCTAGGTTTCCTAAACTGGAACCGGAGGAAACGCAGCCGTTTCCAGATCTAAAATCGCATAAAAACTGGGAAATAGGCGTCAACATCTGCCGCCGCCAACAAGGAGTCAGCGTCCATCGATCTGGACGTCGACTCATCCTTGCCATGCAGTCAACGACATTCATGTTGTCGTCAACATGCAATCAACGTCAATTTGTGTTGATGTTAACTGGCATTTCGGCTAAAACCCAGAAATAATTACACATGCATACACTATATAGATACATACACCATGCACAGTATTATTCAAGTGCAATATACACTATATAAACAATTTAATATGTACAGGATAGATAGCTATCATATGCACAAGATAAACACATACATATGTACACAACATAGTTACATACAATATGCAATGGAATAAATAATATAATATGCACATCAATAATTAGATACTATATACACAACTTATTGAAATACAATGCATAGGATTTAAATAAGTACAATATGTACAAAATTAGCTAATTACTTATATTCGTAGAAATATATATATATATATATATTATATATATATATATATATATATATATTATATATATATATATATATATATATATATATATATGCCCACGCACATGAGTAACTAAATAACTATAATATGAACAATTAATACATACACTATATGCATATCAAGTAAATACCATTTGCACAATATAAAATGAACAAAATTTTGGGGATCTCACAAAATAAAACGAAGACAAGTCCAATAAAATAATATGGAAATTAACATGGAATATTTACACTTAATTACCATATATATTATTGAGGTAGTTTCTGTAAGATCTCATGGCAAAAATTCATGTTTGGTGTGTGCAGGTGAGAGAGAATCAAAGATAGCATATGAGAGTCGTGAACACATCTTTTAGATAAGAAAATTAGATGAATATTATTAAAAGTTGATTAACATGATGTTACTTTTTGTCATATAGCATTACAAGGGTTTAACCATGATTATAGAGTATGGAATAGCAAGATTTAATTGAACATTAGGGTTCTGGAAATACACAGTGAATCAAAACAAACAATCAATTGATGAACTAAAAGGCGACAGGGTGACCGGTCGCGTTTATGGCAATCGGTCCATAGTTGCAACGGTTAGGGCCAACGCGTTCAAGGCAATCGGTAGGGGGTACTGATTGGTGACCACATAGTCGCGACGTCAGGGTCGGTCACGTTAATGGCAATCGGAACAGAATCAGGAAGACGTGACATAATGGACCGTCGCGTTAATAACGTGACATGATTCTGTGTCGTGATCTGATTAAAAACGCGACTGATCAGGTCGTTGTGTTCTCAGGGATACTACCTGAGCCCAAAAAATGAAATGGAGCACCTTGGATTGCGGTCTAGTCCTCTAAGGGCTTGACACAGAGGCTTTTAAAAATGAATATCAAATCGGATACTTGATGTAAAATCACGAAATTAGTTTTAAATGAAACTAGACTTACAGGAGTACAAACTGTAAGAGTAATTGAATTATTAACATGGTATCAACATGCTATGAACATGTTACTTTACAATGAACCAAAATCTGACATGGTGGACATGGATTAACAAATTCATACCATATACAATATATAAATTGGGAAAATGGTATCGATGGATTCAGGACATCAAGTACAATCTATAGTAAAAATCTCATATCACGAGATGAAGTGTAAACATAGATTGAAAGGAAACATGAAGGGTCGACTACATGTTCCTAACAGAACTTTAAACATGAAATCGACAAGATAGACTCGGTAGAAATTGGGGAAAAGATGGGGCTTTTGTTACTGGGATCATGAACTGGCTAGGGTGGAGTTTAATTAACTTTTGCTTGAGAGATTGCCTACTGTGGTGGCTGTTTTCTGCCACCTAAGCCCAACGCGTCAAGGCCCATCAGTGCCTCCTTCTTGTGACGCGACCTCCCCGTACGGTCCCACGCCTCCGTGCGGATCGGAGGCAAGGGGGCCAACGCGCCATTCACTCTTAGCGAAGCGTTGTCGAGCTCGTTAGCGGACAGCTTCCGAACAGGAGTGTCAATCTTGTTGCACGGCACAACCCTGGATAACACCGAACAGCACGTTCGAGCCCCATGTGGGTCACCTGCTCGGAAGGTGTGTCCAGAGGGTGCCGAGCAGGCTCTCTGGCTTACGCCGCGGTTATAACCGCCCCAGGCCACGCACTCCATCATCAAGAGCCCGAACTGCCTGGCATCCCAACGGGCATCTGAGCGCATAACTCCTCCCGTTATGCGCGCCAATCAAGGCACCTTTTCAGGCACGATCTACCAACTCTACGCACGTTGGCCTTGACACCAACGCCTATAAAACACAAGTACATTACCATGCAACGGTACGTTCTCTTCCCCACGAAAACACCTCTCATACTCCGAACCCCCTGCCTTGCAAGCTCTCCACTGACTTAGCATCGGAGGGTTTCCCCGGTCTTCATCGGGCCCCCCTGATCCTCTTCTGGTCTTGCAGGTTCTTGTCCTCACCAGCGATCGTCTTCCCTCTCTCTAGTGGAGCCCGTTTGGTTCCAGCCCAAACAGGATTACACCACCACATTTGGCGCCGTCTGTGGGACCCGACGCAGCCATGGCTCGAGGACGATCCTCATACCAGAACGTAGGAAGCAGGGCGACAAGGTCCCGGTAGTCGCGAGGGGGCTCTCGCCACCGTTCCCCCCCTGGTGACGTCGCCATCGCCCCCACCGATGCTAATCACGACGCCCCAGCACCAACGACTGCCGCACCCGCAACTGCCCTCGAAGTAGCAGAGCTTCGGGAGCAGATGCAGCAGTTGACGGGCGTCTGCCTCGCCCTGCAGGCTCAGTTGGCAGGAGCGGCGGCCCCGGCGGTTTCCCTGCAGTGCGAGCGGCAGGCGGAATCGTTGCATCAACGTTCTCGCACCCCTCCGGCGCCTCAAGAACAGCAGGCTGATTCGCCGCACCGTTCCCACCGAGCTCCGTCGGAAGAACGGGTACCGGAGCGCCGCGGGCGTTCGCCCCGTCGTTCTGTCGCCTCCCCCCGTCCGCCTCGATCGGTCGTGGGGGGCAACTCCCGCGCGTCCGGGCGAGGGGGCCCCGCCAACTCCGAGCAGGAGCTCGCCGAGCGCTTAAGGCGCGTGGTCGACCTCGAGCACCGCATGGACGCGATGGTCCAGCGGGCGGAGGGGAAAGCTCCAGCGGAGGATGACTTGGACTTCCGCTCCCCATTCAGCAGGGAGATCCTGGAGGCTCTGGTCTCCTCCAAGCTCCCTCTACCCACCATCGCGCCCTACGACGGCACCACTGACCCGGCCGACCACATCCACGGCTTCGAGTCGCACATGGTGTTCCACGGAGCATTAGATGCGGCCAAGTGTAGGGCCTTCCCTGCAACTCTCAAGAAAACCGCCAGGGCTTGGTTTGAAACCCTCCCTGCGGGCTCCATCATCTCCTTCCGCCAACTGAAGAAGTCCTTCAGGGACAACTTCCTTGGTGGGAGGTCGCAGCCGCGAACAGCGGCTTCTCTCCTGGTTGTGCGCCAGAAGAAAGGCGAGGCAATCTGGGACTTCGTCAAGAGGTTCCGAACAGAGGCGCTTCGCATCTCGCGCCTGGACGTCCCTCTGGCAACCAGTGCCCTCATCCAGGGCACTCGCGACGGCTTCTTGCAGAGGACCCTCGGCGTCCAGCAGCCCACCACCCTCGCCGAATTACTCTCCATCGCACAGCGCCACGCGGCTTGCGAGGAGAGCCTGGCGGCGAGCAGGGCCGAACAGGGGGAACTGTCGGATAAGAAGCGGCCTTCCGACAACGGTCCCGACCGAGATCGGAAGAAGGGACGACGCAATGGCAATTCTCCGCGCCGTCCGCGCCCCTTCACCAACTACACCCCCCTTACCGTGGCACCCGAACAGATCCTGGCGGAGATCAGGAATGAAGCATTTGTTCGGTGGCCACAGAGAATGCGCTCCGACCCCCGGAAGCGCGATCAGAATAAATATTGTCGCTTTCATCGCGACCACGGCCACGACACCTCCGAGTGCCGCCAGCTTAAGGACGAAATCGAAGACCTTATCAAGCGCGGCTATCTTGGACGGTTCGTGCGCCGGAACGAAGAGCGCCCTAGACGCCGTGACCGCACTCCCGAGCAGCCGATCAACAACGAGCCCATGGGCAGGAGATCAACGTGATCGCGGAGGCTTCGGCGCGGGCGGAGAAAGCACTCGAGCCGACGCGACTACGCAAGGCGAGTGCATGTCGTAGACAGACCTTCGGCACCTCAGCCGGCTCCATATCCTGCCAGTCCCACAGCGCACAGCCCGAGGAGGCTATAACCTTCTCGGATGAAGATCTTGTAGGGGTTACGACCCCACACACTGATGCGTTGGTCATTTCGGCCACCATCAACCACTGTAATGTGCGCGGATTCTGGTAGATAATGGAAGCCCCCGATGTCTTGGCTTACGACTGTTTTGTCCTCATGGGCCTGGGAACCGACCAACTCACCCCTGTAAACTTGCCTTTGTTCGGCTTTTCGGGAGTTTCGGTCCAGCCCATGGGAAGGGTTCGCCTTCCGATCACCTTGGGGACGGCTCCAAGGATTGTGACCAAGGTTGTTGACTTCTTGGTCATCAACAACATGCCGGGATACAATGCTATCCTCGGCAGAGGTCTGATCAGGCGCATCAAAGCAGTACCTTCATCCCTCCATCAGAAGATGAAGTTTCCTACTCCGAGCGGAGTGGGTGAAGTGCTCGGATGTCAGCGCGAGTCTCATCGTTGCTATGTCCTCTCCTTAAGGGACAAGCAACCGCTCGCTGATGCAGCCCCTTCAACCTCCGACCAGCCTTCCACCAGCCGAGGGACGCCTGCGGAAGACTTAATCCCCATCCAGGTGGACGATGACCCCGAACACGTCTTGTACATTGGCGCCTTGTTGACAGAGGCCGAGCAGCAGCGATACACAGCCTTCCTGTTGGCCAATTTGGACGTGTTCGCCTGGTCTGATGATGAGCTTCCAGGCATTCCCCCGGAGGTCATGGTGCATCGCCTCCGGCTGGATCCCCGGATCCCACCCGTTCAGCAAAGGAGGCGACCTGTGAACCGAGAACGGCAAACTGTGATTCAGGATCACGTGGTCAAAAGCCGAACTGTTGGGCTCCTCCGAGAAGCCCAATATTCAAGATGGATCTCCAACGTGGTCCTCGTACGCAAGGCCAACGGCAAATGGCGTGTGTGCGTGGATTACAAAGATCTCAATAAGGCAACGCCCAAGGACAACTTCCCCCTGCCGCGCATTGATCAGCTGGTGGACGCTACTTTCGAACACGAGCTCCTCAGCTTTTTGGATGCCTACTCTGGTTACCACCAGATCAGCATGCATCCTCCGGATCAAGATGCCATGACGTTCGTTACAGACCTAGGCTTATACTATTTCACCAGAATGCCTTTTGGTCTGAAGAATGCAGGCGCGACTTACCAGCGGCTGGTCAACAAGATGTTCGAGCAGCAGATCGGCCGCAACATGGAGGTCTATGTTGATGACATGCTGGTCAAGACACTTCCTAGTACTGACCACATTTCTGACCTCCAGGAAACTTTTGCAACTCTGCAAAAGTTTAATATGAAGCTCAATCCCACCAAGTGCGCGTTTGGTGTTCAGTCGGGTAAGTTCCTCGGGTTCCTCATATCAAACAGGGGAATAGAGGCAAACCCGGAAAAAATCCAAGCCGTACTTGAGATGAGCAGTCCAAAGACAGTGCGCGACGTCCAACGCCTGACGGGGCGTCTTGCGGCACTGAACCGGTTCATGTCCCGAGCAGCAGAAAGAAGTCTTAACTTCTTCAAGTTGCTCTGAGGCCCTAAAAGCGCCTCGAAGCAAGGGGGGCAAGTACGATGGACTGACGAATGCGAAGCCGCCTTCACCGAGCTGAAGGCATATTTGGCAGCCCCTCCTGTTCTCTCAAAGTCTGTGCTCGGAGAACCTTTGTTCGTGTACCTTTCGGTCACCGAGCACTCCATCAGTGCGGTCTTGATCAGAGAAGTAGGAGCGGCGCAGCATCCTGTATACTACATCAGCAGAGTCCTCCAAGAAGCTGAAAGGAGGTACCCCAGAGCAGAAAAACTCGCCCTTGCTCTCGTCACAGCTGCTCGGAAGCTTAGGCCCTATTTTCAGGCCCATTCCGTTACAGTCCTAACTGATCAGCCGCTGAAATCCATCCTTCAGCAGCCGGAGGCTTCCGGCAGGTTGGTTAAGTGGGCGATAGAGCTTGGTGAGTTCGACATCAGCTTTTGACCGAGGACGGCGATCAAAGCGCAGGCGCTGCGGACTTCGTGGCGGAATGTACCTTTCCGGCCGAGCAGGATCCACCGTTGGCAGACGAGCCCCCATGGGAGCTTTATGTCGATGGATCCTCTTGTGTCACCGGAAGTGGGGCAGGTTTGGTCCTCACCTCCCCAGAGGGGTTAGAGTTCCAATACGCCCTCCGTTTCCACTTTCCGGCCTCCAACAACGTGGCCGAATACGAAGCTTTGCTGTCCGGGATCCGCATGGCTAGGCACCTTAGAGCCATTCGGCTTAGAGTCTTTAGCGACTCCCAGTTGGTTGCCAGCCAGGTGAGCGGATAGTTTGGAGCAAGGGAACCCCGCATGGCTCAATACCTCCAACAGGTCAAGAGCCAGACAGAGGGCCTCGTATACTTCGAAGTTATACATGTTCCACGAGAGCAGAACGCGCGAGCTGATGCACTGGCCAAATTGGCATCTTCAGGTAACATCACCCCTTCCCGCTCTGTGTTTATTGAAGAGCTCGCTTTGCCGAGCACGGATGTTAATGTAGCAGCCATAGAAACGGGCCCACCAACCCCGAGTTGGGTAGACCCTCTCTTGGCATACCTTCTCCGAGGAGAGCTTCCGCCCGAACAGGGCAAAGCTCGGAAGGTCAGGATGCGCTCTCAGCACTTCACCCTCGTAGAAGGAAAGCTGTACCGACGGTCCCTCGCAAGACCTCTTCTGCGTTGCCTCCCCTGAAGAGGCCCTTGCGGCCACAGAAGAAGTTCACGAGGGGCTGTGCGGAAGCCACCTGGGGGGCAGAACGCTAGCGCGCACCATCATCCGAGCCGGTTCTGGTGGCCTTCTCTTCAGAAGGATTGCATGTCCTTTGTCAGGAAATGTCCAGAATGCCAAAAGTTCGGAGTACTCATCAAGCAGCCTGCCGAACAGCTTCACAGCCTGTTCGAGCCGCGCCCTTTCGCCAGATGGGGCATTGATATCCTGGGTCCCTTCCCAGAGGCCCAGGGGCGAAAGAAGTTTCTATTCGTATCCATCGATTACTTCACCAAATGGATCGAGGCCGAACCCGTTGCCACAATCACCAAACAAGCCGCATGGAAGTTCGTATGGAAGAACCTTCTCTGCAGGTTTGGTGTCCCAAGGGTGATTACGTCTGACAACGGGAAGCAGTTTGACAGTACCTTCTTCAAGCAGAAGTGCGCCGAGCTCGGGATCTACAACCACTTCACCTCCGTGGCTCATCCTCAGGCAAACGGTTTGGTCGAAAATGCCAACCGAACACTGCTGCACGGGATTCGCACGAGAGTGGAGGCTGCAGGTGGATCCTGATTCGACAAGCTCCCAAATGTCCTTTGGTGTCACCGAACGACTGCTCGGGTAGCCACAGGGGAAACGCCTTTCCACTTAGCCTACGGCTCGGAAGCAGTTGTACCTCTGGAAGTAGCCCTTCCAACCATCTGAACAACCCACTTCGATGAAGCCGCCAATAATCGTGCTCTTCGAGAAAACTTGGACATGCTGGGCGAACGACAAAGCGACGCCAGCATTTGCCTCGTTTCCTATCAACAACGACTCGCACAGTACTATAATGCGAGAGTTCGGCAAAGGCGGTTCAACATGGGAGATTTGGTTTTACGCCGTTGTTTGGCTTCGGATCCCCGAAGAGCAGTCGACAAACTTGCCATTAAATGGGAAGGACCTTATCAGGTCACCCATGTCCTCGGAAAAGGCTCATTTAAGCTAACTACTCCTAGTGGCGAAGCCATACCGAGGACTTGGCATGTCTCTAATCTTAAGGCTTATTATTTAGAAAAGCCTTATTTCAGCATCCTACCTCTCTCCTCCCTATTCCTGTTATTTCATAAGCATTTGGCATACACGCCTGATCGGAATCCTCTTTACGGTTCCCAACGATCTGCGTCTTACATGCAACGCTTATGAAACTAACGGATTTTGATCCGAGCAGCAACAGCCAACAAAAGGGGGGAAGATGGAGAAAGTAAAGCTACAAGACAATCTTATGAGCAGAAGATTTCATTCACAAAGTTTTTTTTACATACGGGCTCTTCTTGGCCGCAGTTACAAGAAGAGAGTATAGGAAGGACATGAAATAGGAGAAAGTTAAGGAGCCTGTTCGGAGGGGCCGACGCCTTCATCTGAAGAAGGCATTCGCCCAGATTGGAATTGTGCGAAGCGCACAGCATCCAAGCGGGCATCATTGGTCCGGCGCTTGCACTCCCGAACAGCGGCCTCGAAAGCTTCTCGGGCACGCTCAACCCATGACAAGCCCTCTCCAAACTCCCTCCCAGCATTAAGACCTACTCTGTAGCAGCGGGCCCCGTACTGCTCCAATTCCTCCTTATAATCAGACCCGGTTTTGTAGTCCGCCACGGCACGGACCCCGGCATCTGAGACCACCTTGGCCAGAGCTTCCTTCTCGGCCCGGGCCACGGCGACATTCAGCTCTGAGGCTTGAAGGGCAGTCTTGAGGTTCTTCACCTCCTCCTCCAAAACCGCCTCGCGAGCCTTGTGCCTCGCCGTGAGGTCCTTGCAGAAAGCCGACCGAGCAGCCATAGCCTTCAGAATGCCTAGCGACGTGGATATCCCCTCCACAAGAGCCTCCAGATCGACGTCGCTTGCCACGTCATCGTCCGGGATCTCGGGATGGTACTCTTCCGTTTGCACCTCCGGAGTCCTCTCGGTGGGAAGGTCCTGGCACCTTGCCAGGCGATCAAGGTAAGAGGCAGTCGGGCTAGGAGGCAGCTTCCTTGGCGACATTTCGACGCGACGAAGCGTTGCCTCCAGCGCTGCCACCGAGGGCACCTCGAGGAGTCTTCGGTGTAGGACCTCAGTCAGAGGCCTGGTGTCGTCCCCGGAGCTCTCGTCCCCAGCCACAGCAGCGGCAGATGAGATCGGAACGTCATCAATCACAAGGCCTTCTGGCCGGCCCAACCCGGAGGTCGTGGCAACAACGTCTGTCGAAGCCGAAGCTCGACTCGCCCCAGCGGCCTCCTCCCTTGGCCCCGGCCGCACCTCCCCACCGTCCTCGGTGGCGGAGGCTGCAAGGGCTTCTACACGGCCCTCCTCGTCATTTCCAGGAGCTTGAGCGATCTTTTCCCCGAGGACGGCTGCACTCTCGCCGACTACAAAATCCTCAGCAATCACCTCGGCTGCATCCTCGCCGACTACACGGCCTTCGGTGATCACCGAGGTGGGGGGCATGGGGGGCAGGATGTCTCCACTTCCTTGCGGAATATTCCCCCTCGGAAGAACTGCCTCGCCAGAACCACAAACAGCCGCTGGCGACGGAGTGAAGTCCGGGGCGACCGCCCCGTCCTCGGCACCAAGCTGCGCGCTCTCGTCTGGCACGCCATCCTGCTCGGCGCTCCCTTCACCGGGCAGGATCTCTTGGGTCTTGAGCACCGGCGACTTCGCCCGCCCTCCGGAGCGGTCCGATTCATCGCTGACCATTATCAGGCCCAGCTCGGCGGACATCTTCATGACCGCCTCCGAACGGTCCACGGCTGGAGTTGCGGGCGCCCTCTCCTCGGACGTCCCCGTACGCTGGCGAGATCTTCGAGCCAACAGAGGCTCAAGATCCTCCTCTGCTTCTTCCTCCACTGCCGCGGCACCTTCTGCAACGTGCGACATCGGCTTCGTCATCTTCCTCTTCCTGCGAGCCCGGGGCTCGTCGGATACCCCTTCTTCGGGAGAGCGGCCCCCGGCCTGCAACTCCACCACGGCCGCCTTGCGCTTCTTCTTCCTCTTCACCTGAGGGAGAGAAGTCGCCCCTGCGGTCGTCGCCATCTCAGGTGCCTTCTTCACGGCACCTCCTCGCGCTACGGCCTTTGCTCCCTGCGCGGGCCCCTTCGCGGAGCCTCCCTCATCCAGCCTCATTGAACAAAGGCTAACGGGGATCATCTCGGCATAGCTAGCCATCTCCTTCTGGTCCCGACCAGCAGCTATTTCTTCTTCGTCTAGAAAAGGCAAAAGAAGGATTAGAACCCATGTATGTGAGAGAAGAAAACGAGCAGATCAGCAAAAGACTCACCCCAGGCGCGGCTAAGCTTGTATTTCACAAGCTTGTACTCGGTCAGGTACCCCTCGGCGTGGTTCACCCCGACCGTGTTCAGCAACTGGGAGGCCGCAGCTGCCTCCCTAATCAAGAAAGGGGGGATGTCCGCCCTCCTCAGAGGCTCCATCACCCTCACGGGGAAGTCCCACTCGGGGATGTCCGCTCCCTTTCTTCGCCCCACGGAGAAGAGGTGCCCTGTCCACCCTTTGTTGTTGGACAGTTGGGGTGAGAAGTTGATCCGCATCCGGTTCGTGCAGTGTTTCACGTACACGATTCCCATCCCGGACTGCAGAGAGCACGCCAAACTGAAGTGATTACGGAAGATCTCCGCAGTTGCTTCGATCTTCTTCTTCCTACATATGATGCAGAAAACGAAGATGGTCCTCCACGAGTTGGGCGTCAGCTGAATGGGCGCCACCTTCCAGCTCCGGAGCAGCTCCTTTGCAATCTCCGGCATCGGCAGCCGGAGACCAGCCTCTAGCAGGTTCAAAGAGAGCACGAAGCACCCCGGCTTCAGGGTCAGGTGCGACTCGTCCTCGCGCATCAGGACGATCTCGTACTCCTCACCTATCCGAAAGCGCTCTCGGAGACCCTCGAAGCTCCGATATTTCGCCGCCTTCGCTGCCACCGGCGGCATCCCGCTGGCTTCAATGACCTCCTTTCCCTTATGGGCCATCCCTGGAAGGTGGAGAGCACAGCACACGAAGAAGAAGAAGAACAGGAACAGAGGAAAAGTTCGAAGGAGAAGATGGCGATCGGCTTGGGAAGCAATGGACTCTGGGAAACCTTTCAAAGACGAAGACCCCGCTCTTATCCCCTCCCCTTCCTTATAAGGAAGGTGAGGCGCGAAATTCGAAGCGGGGCCGAAAACGGCGTTTCCCTCCACTCCAAGTCTCCTCTCGAATGACCCGCGGGTGACCGTTCGGGCCTGGCGTGTGACGTTCCGGGTTTGACACGACCCACGTGGTCATCATGAAAGCCTCGTCTTCGAGGCGAATCTTTCTGCAACAACATCACTACGGGTCTGTTCGGATCTCCGTGGACGATACCGCATTTATGGCGGAAATGACACCCGAGCAGGGCGCCGCCCTCAAGCGCCCCCGGCTTCTGAGCCACTTGAGGGCGTGGGGGGCAAATGTAGTGGCTGTTTTCTGCCACCTAAGCCCAACACGTCAAGGCCCATCAGTGCCTCCTTCTTGTGACGCGACCTCCCCGTACGGTCCCACGCCTCCGTGCGGATCGGAGGCAAGGGGACCCACGCGCCATTCACTCTTAGCGAAGCGTTGCCGAGCTCGTTAGCGGACAGCTTCCGAACAGGAGTGTCAATCTTGTTGCACGGCACAACCCTGGATAACACCGAACAGCACGTTCGAGCCCCATGTGGGTCACCTGCTCGGAAGGTGTGTCCAGAGGGTGCCGAGCAGGCTCTCTGGCTTACGCCGCGGTTATAACCGCCCCAGGCCACGCACTCCATCATCAAGAGCCACGAACTGCCTGGCATCCCAACGGGCATCTGAGCGCATAACTCCTCCCGTTATGCGCGCCCATCAAGGCACCTTTTCAGGCACGATCTACCAACTCTACGCACGTTGGCCTTGACACCAACGCCTATAAAAACACAGGTACATTACCATGCAACGGTACGTTCTCTTCCCCACGAAAACACACTCTCATACTCCGAAACCCCCTGCCTTGCAAGCTCTCCACTGACTTAGGCATCGGAGGGTTTCCCCGGTCTTCACCGGGCCCCCCTGATCCTCTTCTGGTCTTGCAGGTTCTTGTCCTCACCAGCGATCGTCTTCCCTCTCTCTAGTGGAGGCCCGTTTGGTTCCAGCCCAAACAGGATTACACCACCACACCTACCTTTGAGCACTTTAGGATCCTAGGGTAAGAACGTGAAGAATAAGACTTCCAAGCTTCTTTCTCCATGATCTCCTCGTCCAAGCCTCCCTTCCTCATCCTCCAAGCTCCAGAAGATCAATAGGGTTCGGCCAAGGACAGCATGAGGTGTATTTGTATGTTTAGGGTTAAAAAGTTACTCTAAACTTCTAACTTTTCCTCCAACTTCGAATTTCCATAATTATCTAGCCTTTTTCCTTGCATTTATCTTTCTATTGGCTTGGGGTGGACTCTAATTCCATGGCCAACAAGTTAGGATAGTGTTAGGACTCTATTTAAGATATTTATGAGTCATATTGGTGATTATCTTGCCTCTTTTTAATTTATTAAGATTCCAATTACGAATTTTGGCCTAATTATCTCTAACCCATCAATTGGACTCTTGTTTTTGGCCAAATAACTCATATATGAACTATTAATGAAAGCCCATCACTTGTTTTTGCTTCATGGGTTTCAATTTATTCATAATTCTTTTTAATTTAAATTTATTTATTGCACTTAAAATTTGAGCGTTGCTACACGCATCCTCAATCATCTTCCAGTCTTGATGCAACATCTGCCTCTTCCTACGTAAAGCATATGCCACCACATTAGCTTTGTCGGGATGGTAAGTAAGCTCAAAGTCATAGTCCTTCAAGAATTCGATCCACCTTCGTTGCCTCAAGTTCAGCTCCTTCTGGGAAAATAGATACTTCAGACTTGATGGTCTGAGAATAACTCAAATCGCACACTATAAAGATAGTGTGTGCCTCCAAATCTTCAAAGCAAAGACCACTGCTGCAAGTTCTAAATCATGAGTCAGATAGTTACGTTTATCCTCTTTGAGTTGCTGAGAAGCATATGCTACTACCTTCCCACGCTGCATCAGAACACACCCAGGCCCAATCTTTGAAGCATCAGTGTAGATAGAGAAAGAATCCACACCATTGGGTAACACTAAAATTGGAGTTGTAGTCAACTGAGTCTTCAATTCCTGGAAACTTCTTTCACAAACTTCAGTCCACTCGAACTTAACTCCTTTCCTCGTCAGTCTCATCAATGTAGCCGTAATAGAAGAAAACCCCTCAATCAAACCATGAAATCTCCTAATCCTAGCAGATGATCTAGGTGATTCCCATCAAGGACTGCTTTCACCTTCGCAGGATCCACAGAAACTCTATCTCTCAATATAACATGCCCTAAGAAAATGAACCTCCTTCATCCAGAAGTTGCACTTACTGAATTTGGCATACAATTTGTGCTCCCTCAATACTCCAAGTACAATCCTCAGATGCTCTCGATGAGACTCCTCGTCAGGAGAATAGATCAACACATCATCAATGAAAACCACAACAAATGAATCAAGATACTGCCAGAAAACTTTGTTTATCAGGTCCATAAAAATAGTTGGAGCATTCATCAAACCGAAGGGTAAGACCATAAATTCATAATGGCCATATCTCGTCCTAAAAGCCATTTTTAGAAGAATCGTCAGGCATGATCCGGAGTTGATGATAGCCAGAATGAAGATCAATCTTAGAAAACACAGAAGCTCTCTACAATTGATCAAAGAAATCATCAATACGTGGTAATGAATACTTATTCTTAATAGTCACCTAATTCAGCTTGGGGTAGTCAATGCATAGTCTCATCGACCCATCCTTCTTCTTCACAAAAAGAATAGGTGCTCCCCAAGGTGAGACGCTCATCCGAATAAAACCCTTGTCCAGTAATTCCTGAAGTTGCATCCGTAATTCAGCCAATTCTGCGGATGCCATACAGTAAGACGCAATCGATATAGGTGAGTACCAAGTACCAACTCAATGTTGAACACAATCTCCCTATCAGGTGGCAAAGTAGACAAGTCCTCAGGAAATACATCACTAAAGTTCCAAACAATCTCAATATCCTCCACAGTCGGTGCCTTCTTTGAGTCAGCAGAAATCACAATACTGGCAAGAAAACCACTACAACCCTTGTTCAACATCCGAGTTGCCTTCAAAGCCAAGACCACAAACTTACCGCCATATTTTTGGTAACCGATGGGAAAATTCATCCTCTCCAGGAATGCAAAAGATGATTCTCTTCTTTCTACGATCCATAAGGGCATAATGCTCCTCAAGCCAATCTAAACCCAAAATGGCGTCGTAGTCTCTCATCTTCAGCAGATAGAAACTACCAGGCGAGCCTCGCTCCTCGATACACACATGGATAGAAGAAAAACACTGCTTAGTCAATATGACTCCCGCTGGGGTGTGTACTGACAAAGGAATGTCTAAGTCTTCAGGAACCACATTAGACTCCTTCATCAGGACCCTTAGGAATTTCTCAGAGACAAAACTATGCGTAGCACCAGTATCAAACAAAACATGAGCATGCATACCCATAATCAAAATTGTATCTTCCGTGACGTGTTCTGTCTGCTTAGCCTCATCTCTCGCTAAAGCAAAAACTCGTGTCTGGCCTCTCAGTCTCCCTACTGCTCTCTATGCTGGTCTAGCTACTACTGGTGCCACTGCTGCCATAGTCTGCCACACCATCATCAGACAGTCACAGATCTTGTGGTTCTTGTCACCACACCTCAAACATCGACCAGAGGTCACCCAACAAACGTCTCCTCCATGACGCTTTCCGCACTGAGAACACAATGTCTTCTCTGTAACTGTACAATTGTCCGTAGTCAGTGTAGCCACTCTTTTTGGTATCGCTGCTCTGGGCTAGAACACTGCAATCTTCGTCCGCCTATACTAGCATTGGAATGCTAATCCAAGCCTCTTCAAAGAAGCCCTCTTCTCTTCCAGATATACCTCCATCTCTGCCTCTTGCATGCATGCAGTTGACAATGCCTCATCCATCGAACGATGTCCTAGAGCCACAAGGCTGGTCCTCATAGACAATATGAGGTGCATACTTCGACAGCTCTGCAAATCTAGCCTCATACTCCAGCACACTCATTGACCCTTGGGTCAAAGTTAAAAACTCCTGCTCCATGCGGTCTTAAACATGTTGTAACATCCCGGAAAATTGATTTGATTAAAAATGGTAGGAAAATAACAAATAAAAAATGTCAAATGAAAATAAAATAAAAGTCATAGTTAAACTTCCAAGAAGTGGAATCAACCATTTAAATTATATTGGGCCAAAACAACTCTTATTGGACCAAAGAGCAAAATCCAATGACATTAAATCCTAAAATTTGTAACCCTAATTGAGTAGAAATAGAAAGGGGCAAATTAGGGCAAAAAAGCAAAGGTAATTAGCCATACTTAGCAACCAAATTCGTACCCAGCCATGTTAGGATGTTTCCTAATAGTATTACTACTCCAATTGGGAGAAGAATCCCCAAATCATGGAAGGTACCATGCTAGAACCGCAACCCAACTTTCCTAGTCTCATTAGGACTTGAAATTAACCCTAAATCTATAAATAATCATCATGAGACTCTTGAGGGAGGGTTACCATCGTGCTGGGGTCGTGAGGAGGCCAGCTAGGGCACCAGAGGAGGAGGAATTCATCCCCAACCCAAGGATTCTTCCTCAACTCGTGCTCTGTGCAACCTGTGCAGAAGACTTGTCTTAGAACCATCCAAAGGTAGGTGTTCTTGGGCTTAAACTAAACGTATCACATACTAATGGAAAGAGCATCGAGTCTAGTTTCATATGCATCCATTTTCCCCAATTTCCATGAAGCATATGAAACTATATTTCACACACCGAGGTCAAATTGGGTCAAACCAAAGCCATAGTTCTCTTCTACTCGTTGTCTTTGACACTTTTTATGTTCATAGTTTTGTCTAAAGATCCTTATATTTCGAGTTATAAGTCAATCATGAAGGATTGTAGTGTTTTTTCTGGTTTTCGAGCAAGATCCAAGAATGAACCACTCCAGACGTCGCATTTCTCATTGAATGAATGCGACGTACATCTATGTCGCATTTCATGTAAAGGCGACCGAACACCCAGTCGCATTTTAGTGTTTGACCAGTCAACCTTGACACATGTAACTATGTGCTGCATGGGTGTAGTACCCGCTTTAAATGCGACAGCACCTGCCGTCGTGATATAGTCATGTTCCCGCCCCTAGTTTCCGTGCATAGTTTTATATTTAGATTTTGGAACCATCTCTTGAATGCGACGTATCGAGCCATCATGATTCGGAGTCATAGCGACCCGTTGACTGTCGCATTATGAACACGATAAACAGGGTCATCACATTTTAAAGGTCATAGCAACATATCGGCCAGTCGCGTTATGAAGGCAACAGACCTAACCATCGCATTTCTGATTTAGTAATCGTTCTGACAATCGATTTCTGTTGGAAAAGGCGACGATCTGTCCTATAGTGATTTAAAAGCGACAGGCAGATCCGTCGTGATTCAGTAATTTTGCACATAGTCGTGTTTTGACTGTGTACGGTTTTTTGAAGTGCGACATCTGAACTCCTGAGATTGTTTTTCTTATTTGTATAGTCAACCATGTGCATGTCTTACTGTCATATCATGTTATTTAGTTATTCAATAGCTGAAAAGTTATCAACCCATGTGAAAACTATAATAACATGAATCTCTATTGTAAATGATCTTAATGTTTGCTTGATTCCATCTACCATGAGAATGCTATGTGCTATGTTCTTACTCTATCATGATGATAATTGAAAGTGCTATATGTTAAAAGCGCATAAATCATGTGATAGACTGAATTGTATACCATGTCATGGCTTCTTGTTAAAAGCTTTTCGTCTTTTTTAAACCGATGGATTGTGACATTGAGGCACGTTCTACACGACACATGCACATATAGACAGCCCTCCCTTGGGGAATTAGAAACTCTCGGTCGGACATTCCATATCGGCAAACTAGTGACCTTTTGTAACGACCCCGAGAACCTGACCCTCGGCCCAAGCTGAGGACCCGATTTTCACGGTCGCCGCCCACGGATCCGGGGACCCAGAAGGGCTATAACACAAGTCTAACAGAATATGTAAGGGAAATAAATGTCAACCACAGAACTAGAAGCACACACGCGAAAGCAGAAAGGAGAGCGAGACAGCAGCATGTCGCTCTAGGTACAGTCCCAATACACGCACAACTAGTACAAGTAAAAGGGGAAGGATAGATCCCATAGGGGCATATCCCGAGGGTGACATACAACTGAAAGGGGGAAACCACTACTAGCTGCGGGGACAAAACCTACCGCCCCGCCTACTCCGCCCAACGCCCGCCCTACCGCTGCTGAGAAGTCTCACCTGGGAAAGAGAAGGGATGATCTTCACAATAGAAGCTCAGTAGGGACTACCAATCTTCTACTAGCTCGAATAGGCAGAAGATATATATATATATATTATATATATATATTATATAATTAAATACAATAGTTATATCTTCTACTCCACAAAGGAAAGTGTGGAAGCGAAACTACCAACTAGCATCGGAATGGAAGGATACCACAATCGGAAACTCCATAAAACTTGTATGTCGTGACCACCACACGGGGCAACGCAGACAGAGAGAACCCCACCTGGACAAGAGACACTAGCTACGGAAAACACTACCACTAGTCAACCGGTCAGGTGCGTCCACTAACGTCTTATCCTCGACCCAGGTCCAAACCTCCACTCTCATCAGAACAGTAACCGCCGTAGTATGGCCTGACTAGGGTCCCACGCCTGGCCTCTCCAAGTGGTTCCGAGGCCACAAGGAGTGAGGCAGTGAGAAAAGGATTGGTTGGCCTGCACCGGGTAGAACTCCGGCTGTCCTCGGTGTCCCAGACCAACCAAGAGAGCTCTGCAAACTACTCGACGCCACTGCCCTAACCACCATTTTCCCCTCTACTCTAGAGTCCGTGACTCGAGTACGCTCATCATCCCGAACACTCCCTCTAAGGCGCACGAGGATGGGGGTCCCAGGCAAACGGTAACAACCTCTCTCATGGGACAAGCCCTCAGGTGACGAGCATGGGGTGAACGACTAGTGTAGGATCGTACTAAGAACTAGCACCGGTGCCACGGGTACAAAAAGAACTGGAAATGGCGAAGACTCCACGGAAAATGGAACTCCACAAGTACTTACCTGTCTCTGGTGCTGACGCGACCCCTAGGGCCGTCGCAACAGTGTTGAGACAGCCTGAGTCGTCGCGACAGTTGAGGGGCGTCCCAGTATAGTCCTCCTAAGGACCGCCCCAAAACTGATACAGACACATCCACACGGGGGAGGGGAGCATGGGAAACACAGGAGAAAGCTTATAAACAACCAAACCACCCTCAAAACCCCATAAAACATGGATTACAAGGAATCTACGCTCGATGGAAACCTCACTCACCATGAGCTTGATTCTCACACCCCACGACCCCAAACCACGGAGAAACCACAATTTCAAGGGTGAAGAGAGCATGCTAGAATGAGAGGAGTCAAGGGTTCCTACCTCCAAGAGTAGATCGGACCCGTTGGGGCCTTCACGTCAGAATGGCCACCTCCTCCTCGCCCCAAGCACCACGAGCACATCCCCTACATGAAGGAGACATCACCTCCTCACCACGAGCACCACGAGCGCCAAGAATCGCCGGAGAACATGAGAGAGTTCGGGAGAGGAAGAAGGAAGAAGAAGAAGAAGGAAAGGGAGAGAGAGGGAAATGGGGCGCCGGACTCGGTTTTAAATCGATGGGCCCCGAGATGTGACAGGTCGGCCTGGCACGACAACAAGCATGTCACAATGCCCCTGAGCGTCATGACCATGTCGCGATAGCCATCCCCGGCGCGACATCGAAAGGCGGTCAAACCTCGAAGATCGAGAAACCAGAATGCGACAGTTTGCCAGGTCGCGTCAACGCTGTACGCACCTGACACCCGACAAGGCCATTCTGACAGAAAGGACAGCGGTCAAGTCAGTCAGTCAGAAAAGTAGTCACAACGCCTTCAGACGCCGCGACAAGAACGCATGGCCCTCCCCTGTCACGACCAAGAGAACACATCTAAGGGCCCTAATAGGGCCGGGTCATACATCCTACCCCCCTAAGGAATTTCGTCCTCAAAATTAAAGAGAAACTCAGTTTCAACAGGAAGCAACGTAAAAGGGAAAGCAACATACCGATCAATCAAACAAATATGAAAACTGCTCTCTCATCTCATCTTCGTGCACCCAAGTGGCCTCACCACCAACAGAGTTCTCCCAAACGACCTTGACCAGCGGAATCTGCTTCTTGCGCAACTGCTGTACTCTGTGGTCCACAACTCTGATCGGGTACTCTGGCACTAACAAGTCTGACGCTACCACAAACTGCGAGTAGTCCAACACATGTGACGGGTATGCAACGTACCTCCTGAGCTGCAAAATGTGAAAAACCTCGTGCACACCTGCTAACTCTGCTTGAAGACGCAATCTATACACGACCTCGCCGATCCTCTCTGTGATAGGGAAAGGCCCAATATACCTGGGACTAAACTTTCCCTTCCTGCCAAGTCTCATAACACCCTTGGTCGGCGAGACCCGCAAAAACACAAGGTCGCCTATGCTGAACTGCAACAGCCTCCTGCGGACATCTGCATAGCTCTTCTATCTGCTCTGCGCTGCCTGAAGCCTCCGCCTGACTAAACTGACTGTGTCTGCACACTGCTGCACCATCTCTAGTCCCAAAAGTTGCCTCTCACCCACCTCGAACCAGTGAAGTGATGTCCTGCACGACCAACCATACAAAGCCTCATATGGCACCATTCCAATGCTCGAGTGATAACTGTTGTTGTATGCAAACTCTACCATCGGAAGGTGGGACTCCCAGGTGCCACGCCAGTCTAAGCAACAAGCTCTCAACATATCCTCCAAAGTCTAAATAGTCCTCTCTAACTGTCCATCTAACTGCGGGTGATACGCTGAACTCAGCCTCAACTCTGTACCAAGAGCTCTCTGCAAACTACGCCAAAACCCTAAAGTGAACCTCGGATCTCTGTCGAAAACAATCGAAACTAGAGTTTTGTGCAACGGAACAACTCGGTCCACATACAGTCTGGCAATCTATCCACTGACCAAGACATCTTGACTGGAAGGAAGTGCGCTGACTTGGTCAACCGATCTACAATCACCTAAATACCATCATGTCCCTGTGAAGTACGGGGCAAACCAATCACAAAGTCCATGGTGATCAAGTGACATTTCAGTCACCCACCTTGAACCAGTGAAGTGGTGTCCTGCACGACCAACCATACAAAGCCTCACATGGCACCATTCCAATGCTCGAGTGATAATTGTTGTTGTTTGAAAACTCTACCATCGGAAGGTGGGACTCCCAGGTGCCACGCCAGTCTAAGCAACAAGCTCTCAACATATCCTCCAAAGTCTAAATAGTCCTCTCTAACTTCCCATCTGACTGCGGGTGATACGCTGAACTCAGCATCAACTCTGTACCAAGAGCTCTCTGTAAACTACGCCAAAACCCTAAAGTGAACCTCGGATCTCTGTCGAAAACAATCGAAACTAGAGTTCCGTGCAACGAACAACTCGGTCCACATACAGTCTGGCAATCTATCCACTGACCAAGACATCTTGACTGGAAGGAAGTGCGCTGACTTGGTCAACCGATCTACAATCATTTAAATACCATCATGTCCCTGTGAAGTACGGGGCAAACCAATCACAAAGTCCATGGTGATCAAGTGACATTTCAGTGACCTAAACATGCGTAGATAGGGATCAACGAATTAATTAGAGATGAATACATGATGAAAATTAGGCAAACTAGAGGCGTTTGAAAGCTAACATGATGTAGTATTTATGAGAATTTTTTCCTGGCATGGAATCAAGTATGCCCGAGGTTTAAAAGCGGACATGAAGGGTCGGGGTACATGGAACTGATAGGGATTCAAAGAATTAATTCTCCCTCATGGGAGATCAAAATAGAGCGAAACTTGAGGGCTTTTACTCGAGAACATGAAGTCCTCCTAGGGTAATTTTTACACGGATTTGGCTTGAGAGATTGCCTACCTTTTTCGCGGAGTAAGAAAAATCCTTAGTTTGAAAACGAAAAGTGATGAAGAACACTAAACTCCAGCCCTTCTCCTCCAAGATCCTCGTCCTCCAGCCTTTTCCTTAGTCTCCCAAAACTCCAGAAGCAAACTAGGGTTGCTAGGGTCGAAGTTTGAGGTGTTTTGTATGGTTTAAGAGTCCCTTCTTGCTAAAACTCCTTTCTTTCCTAATAAATCCGAGTTTTCCTTATTTATCTCCCTAATTTCCTTAATTATCCACCTAATAGGATTGGGAAGAGAGCCAATTTCATGGCCAAGGGTTTAGGTTGGGGTAAGGACTCTTATTTTGGATATTTATGGGTTATTTAGTATTTATCTTAACTCTTTACTATTTATTAATTAATTTCATACGAATTTAAATTAATTATTCCTCATCCCATGATGGGCTCCACTTTATTAGGCCCATTATTTTATAATTGAGCCATTTACACAACCCATTAGGGTTTTAACTTATTGGGCTTGATTAAATGCCCTTTTATTTCACTTATTCTTCATTTATTCTAATTAAATCTATTTACCTCATTTATTAAAAATAAAAAAAAAATTATTTTATTTGGGTTTTAAAATCAAGGGTACTACAATCTATCTCCTCAAGAGGATCTCAAGAAGCTTCTCTATTGACCACAAACTTCCCGAGGTAGCCGTGTCGAACGAGGGACTCAATCTTGTCCTTCAATTGTTGGCAATCCTCATTGTGATGTTCATGATCCAAATGAAACTTACAACATTTCATTTGGTTACATCAGTTGGGGCCAGTCTTCATGGGTGCAGAAAGGTGCAAGTACTACTTACCTTAGATCTTCTGTAGTATCTCATAAACCAAGTAATCAGTGGAGTATATTGGCTAAACTAGCGTGTCAGTTCCCTCCTCTTATTGCAACATACCTTCTTCTCTGATCAAGATGATTGGTCGTAGGGTCTCTTTCGGTCGCCCTCACCCTCCCACTAAGGAGCCTCACGACAGGTGGACATCACCTCCTCGCACTCGACATAACGGAGGGCCAGCATCATTAATTCGGCAAGGCTGGCTAGGGGATGCAAGACCAACTCCTTTTGGAGTCTGTCATCTTGGGTTCTTTAGGTCATGGTGGCGACAGTAGAGGCCACTTCCAAGCATGGCACTCATATAGCCTCTGCATGAAACTGGGTCGTGAAGTCCTAGAGCTTCTCTCCCTTGGGCCTGCTAGAGTGCTAGTAGGCCCATAATGGTCTACTGCACCATGCTTCCAATAAAGCTCTCTTTGAAGAGTCATCCAAACTGTCGGAAATTGACAATATGTCCTAGTGGAAGGGACTGTAAATATGCCTTGACCCCTTGAACAAGAGTTGTTGCGAATGCCCAACACTTTATCGCACTGGATGCCCCTTGGAGAGTCATGAGGGTGTTGTAGTTGTCGAAGTGGTCTACGGGGTCCCCTAGACCATTGTAGGGCTTCACCACCAGGTGTTGCAATCATCCCGACAGAGGATCTTCCAAAATTTATCAGGAAAAGGGAGATTTTAGTTCATAATCGCTGACAATTTGCCCCCTGCCCTGTCAAAGGGCATGGATTTTCCATTCTTGTTGTTCTACCCATCGTTCGAAGGCTTAGAGTTGGTTGGCCAACTCTAAATCTTGCACCTCGCGAGGAGGGGCGCGATAAACATCTTGTGGGGCTTGGTAGATGCATTCCACTAGGGGGAGGCAGTCCTCTTGTGGTCGTATGGAGGCTTCTTCCTCAAGGGGTTGGTGTCGTGAGGGATCTCCTCCCATCGTTTTCTGCCTTAGAAGGGCTTACCTAAACATGAAAGGTTCTTGGGCCTTTATAGGCTTCTCTCCCTATGATCCAATGTAACTATTAGCCGTTACAGATGTAGTTATGAGGAGTTATAAGGAGGTATCCATTTTAGGAAGTTATTCTCTCAATCGTGAGAGGAATCTTAGAACCACCCACGTCTCCTGCTATAATGATTCTTCACATTAACAGAGAGTTATGAGCCATAAATCAGGTGGAAAATGACGTCCTTCATTCTTTTGGTTTCTCGAGATAGGGATAGTCAGGATAAGGGGTTGCTAAATAGGCTTTCTCGGGATAGAATAGGAAGGTATCCGAACTTAAATTCTCACCTCAGTGCATTTTGAGATACTATTCCGAGAGCGTCACTTTATAAGCCAACTTTCTCTGAGGAATTAATCCGGAGATAAAATAAGGGGGCTTCCTGAGTGGGCTATTAGGCCCATGTTGAAGCTCCTAGAAGCGACTCTTTAAACCTTACTTGTGCTCTTTGTCACGCAATATAAGACATCGAGGAACTTCTTTGGTAAATAAAACAAAAAGAAAAGAAAAACAAGTGTTATTAGTACATTTTTCTATCGATACTATTCACACTCATTGATCGAGAATGTCACATCCCGAGAATTACGCAGCGGACATTAATTCAGATAATTCGAGACGATATTCTGAGACGTGAACAGTCGACAATAAGCCTCTAGCTAGCACGCACTAATGTATATCAACGCAACATCATAATAGGGCCCAAATGTTGAACTCAATTGAAATTGTATTCAAATCTCATCTCATTGTATCAAGTGAACTAATACAACTCTTAAACATTGTATAACAGGACTATGACTCAATATAAAGGGAAAAGTACATAGTTCCTTACTTCCTACTACATGAATCTAACACTCAAAACAAACTAACTATTGGTAGACTCCAATGTTGAGACGCTCATCATTCGAACGCATTCCCATCCTCGACTTACTCATCTTCTTGAATTTCATAGTCACCTAGAATGGTTAAAAGTAGGGAATGAGCAAATGAGCCCAGTAGGATTTATATCTCAATCTGCGGGCAATGATATAAGTGATTAGCAATTTAGAACTAGGTAAGCACGTTTGTCATGATATGCATGTACGAATAAAACCCATTAAAACATGATACATGAACAAGCTAGATAGAATGATCATGATAGAGCAAGATCTAGAACTATATAACGAGCAAGAGATTATCAATAGAGAGGCATGTAACAAGCACACAAGACATCACTTTAAATTGTAATAATTGCAGGATGGCCATATACACTACAAGAAAAGGCGGAAATAGAGACCGAAATTTTCAGTCCCTAAACGTCTTAGAGACCGAATAGTGACCGAACAGTGACCGAATTTGTCGGTAAAGAATTTCTGGTCACAAATCTGTGACCGAAACAATTTGGTCACTATTAGTGACCGAATAGTGACTGATATATTTCAGTCGCTAAAAGTCATTTTCAGAGACCGAACTAGACGGTCACTAATTCGGTCACTAAATAGAGACCGATTAGTGACCGAATTCTTCAGTCACTATTCGGTCCCTAAATCAGAGACTGATCTATGACTGAAAAAAATCAGTCATTGTTAGTGACCTAAATACTTCAGTCTCAAATCGGTCCCTGTTTTAGGGACTTATTAGTGACTGAAGAATTCGGTCACTAACAGTTTAGTCTCAAATCAGTCCCTGTTTTAGGGACTGATTAGTGACTGAAGAATTTGGTCACTAATAGTGACCGATTTTTTCAGTCACAGATCAGTCTCTGATTTAGGGACCGAATAGTAACTGAAGAATTCGGTCACTAATCGGTCTCTATATTTTTAATTTTTTTTTAAATTTATTACATTTTTAGTAAAATAACCTGTCTAAATACAACAATGACCACAACAATAATAAATGTCTTCAAGACAACAATAAAAAAATATCCACAAACACAACAATAATAAAATGTCCACAAGATAATAATAATAAAATATCCACTCTAATAATAAAATGTCCACAACACACAATAATAAAAAGTCTACAACAATAATAAAATATCCACAACACCACAATAATAAACTGTCCACAACAACAATAAAAATGTCAACAACAATAATAATAAAAAATGACAATCATGAATCCTCGTGCTCGTCTCCTCCCACGCCACCCGATGAAGGAACCTACAATACATATATAACAATAATAAGTTAAAATTGAATACTATTATAAACAATAAATTATTTAAATTTATAGATTTTCATTCACTCACTTTCGGTCAATATTATGGTCACACTATTTTAGTCACACTTAAGTTCAATTTGAGCGTCGAGCACAAATCGAGAGTCGGAATTGAACTCCGTCAATTTTCACAAGTCACAATCATCGCCCTGGCCATGCTGGAAAAAACCAGAGGCCAATCGAATGAGTATTTCTAGTTTTGGACCCCCAAACCTAAGTTTTTCAATTTTAAACTAAACTAACTTGCTTATTGTGAATTTGAGCGTCGAGCTCAAACCGGGAGTCCGAATTGAACCCCGTCAGTTTCCACAAATCACACTCATCACCCCGACCGTGCTGGAACAAATCGGAGGCCAATTAGATTCGTATTTATACTTTTACATCCCCAAACCTAGCTAAGTTCTTCATTTCTAAACTAAACTAACTTGCTTAATGTGAATTTGAGCGTCGAGCTCAAACCAGTAGTCCGAATTGAACCCCGTCAATTTCCACAAGTCACACTCATCTCCCCGACCGTGGCGAAACAAACTGGAGGTCGATCGGATTAGTATTTTGAATTTTGGACCCCCAAACCTAGGTTCTTCATTTTTAAACTAAACTAATTTGCTTAATGTAAATTTGAGTGTCGAGCTCAAACCAGGAGTCAGAATTGAACTCCGTCAATTTCCACAAGTCACAATCATTGCCCTGGCCGTGCTGGAAAAAAATCGGAGGCCAATCGGATGAGTATTTCTAATTTTGAACTCTCAAACCTAAGTTCTTTATTTTAAAACTAAACTAACTTACTTATTGTGAATTTGAGCATCGAGCTCAAACCGGGAGTCTGAATTGAACCCCGTCAGTTTCCACAAGTCACACTCATCACCCCGACCATGTTGGAACAAATCGGAGGCCGATTGGATTAGTATTTCTACTTTTAGATCCCCAAACCTAGCTAAGTTCTTCATTTCTAAACTAAACTAACTTGCTTAATTTGAATTTGAGTGTCGAGCTCAAACCGGGAGTCCGAATTGAACCCCGTCAATTTTCACAAGTCACACTCATCGCCCCGACCGTGGCAGAACAAACCGGAGGTCGATCGGATTAGTATTTCGAATTTTGGACCCCCAAACCTAAGTTCTTCATTTTTAAACTAAACTAATTTGCTTAATGTAAATTTGAGTGCCGAGCTCAAACCGGGAGCCCGAATTGAACTCCGTCAATTTCCACAAGTCACAATCATCGCCCTGGTCGTGCTGGAAAAAATCGGAGGCCAATCGGATGAGTATTTCGAATTTTGAACTCTCAAACCTAAGTTCTTCATTTTTAAACTAAACTAACTTGCTTAATGTGAATTTGAGCGTCGAGCTCAAACCAGGAGTCAGAATTGAACTCCGTTAGTTTCCACAAGTCACACTCATCGCCCCGACCGTGCTGGAACAAATCGGAGGCCAATCGGATGAGTATTTCTAATTTTTGACCTCCAAACTTAGAAAAGTTCTTCTTTTTTAAACTAAACTAATTTGCTTAATGTGAATTTGAGCGTCAAACTCAATCTGAGAGTCGGAATTGAACTCTGTTAGTTTCCACAAGTGACACTCATCGCCTTGGCCATGCTGGAACAAGCCAGAGGCCGATCGGATTAGTATTTCAAATTTTGGACCCCCCAAACCAAGCTAAGTTCTTCCTTTTTAAACTAAACTAACTTGCTTAAAATGAAATTAAGTGTCGAGCTCAAACTAGGAGTCCAAATTGAACTCCGTCAGTTTTCATAAGTCACAATCATTGCCTTGACCGTGCTGGAAAAAACCGGAGGCCAATCGGATAAGTATTTATAATTTTGGACCCCAAAACCTAAGTTCTTCATTTCTAAATTAAACGAACTTGCTTAAGATTAAAAATACTCATTTCCTTTTTCCAGGTTGAGGCACTGTTACTTTTGTCTCAACAGGATGAAAGACATCTACTGGTAAGAGATGTGAACCAGAAGAAGATGGAGGATCTCCAAAGAAATTTGGTTCAGGTAACTAAGCTTCTGATATTTTCAAAAGATTTACTTCTAGTTAAAAAGAAGCTGAACAATAGAAACATGTTCATAGGATAAATTTGCTAAGTCAATGAAATTATGATTCTGAAATAGCCAAAAAATAATGCTTATTTTTTATCTCTTATTTTATGCTCTATTGATCTGCTTGTTTATTTATATATACTAGCTAGTAGCTGCTGTCATGGCTTTTGAGGTAGATTTCACTACTGCAACTTTGCTGGACCAGTCGCGCTGAGTATGGCATGGACTGTGGCATAACAACTAGGAGTTAGATGTCAGCTTGAACCTTTATCTTCATTTAACTATGTCCGAACCTTGAATTTCATTTCCATATGTTTATGTAGATCATAATGTAACAGCATGCCTTTAGATTTCATCCTAAGGAAAGGTTTGCAATAAAAATTGGTACTGCAGTCTACCTTCTTTTAAAAAAAATTCTTGAGCAAAGGTTTGATTGTATCACAAATACCGTTTCTTATTATACACTTCAGTTGGCTGTAAAAAGTAATATGTATATTTCATATTTCATTTTCCACTGTCATTCAGGTTACTACTGAAAAAGTAAAGGCTCTTGTCGAGTTAGCTCAACTAAAGAAAGATTACCACTGCTTCAGGAGTATGGTTCCTTTTCTTAATCAAATTGGAAGTAGATAGCACAGCCATAATGCTTTGATTTGTCATGTGTTGAATTATCTTCTTTTCATTTTTAGTACTTATGGCAGTCACTTCTTCAGTTTTCAAATATCTGGACATCATTTTATTAGTATTGTTCCAATATGGGAGTAGATATTGAGATTTCATGCCTATCATGTAGATTGTATAGTTGTTCAGTTGACACTTGGATGATGTTGTTGTAGGTGGCCAGCTGGCCTGAAGAAAGTTTTAACTGTGTGATATTGGGGTTTTTAAGTAGAGGGAAGAAAGGACTTTTGAGTATCTTTATCCTTACTCGAACATGATCTAGACACCTATATTTTCTAGAGATTGTAGGACTGAATCTTTCATTTTGAACAGATTTTGTTGTTGCAACTTATTGTCCCCAAAATAGCAGAATGCTTAAAAAAAATCTTGAGATGATTGCAAAATAAGTGAAAACCAAAGCTTTAGAGGTAATTTAAAAGTCAGCCAAGAGTCTGTTTTCCCCCCTTTTCTCATTTGGCTTATGAAATTTTTGGTGCCTCAATGCTGCAGGAATCTAGGAAAAGTTCCAGATGTGGCCTACCAGTTGTATGCAAGAGCATTACATGCATGTCCAATCTTCTCACTCAAAGCATTTGTAGCACGATATATCCTTCACTCAAAACCTCTCTAGCATAAGGCATTTAACTGCATCCTTTTAAGGTACTCCCACATTTTCATTCAGTACTCACTGAAAACATAAAAAAGAAAAAAAATTATCCAAACCTCATGGAAGTGCAGGCTTCCTTTTGGCATAACAGCTAGCTAATGATGTTTCCAAACTTGCAGAAATTATGCCTTTCTAATAGCTTCCCTATGTTGCATACTCAGGGCTCAGAAATTTAGAGAAGAGACAAAACATATAGATAACTGGGATCGAGAGGGGATGTAATTGTAATCCTCACAGAAACAAAGAGGAAACAGCCTTAATCTTCTAAGCATACATGACACCCACCATCAATGTAAATGTTCCCTGTAGTTTTTGGCACACAGTTGCTTAGACTGACATGTGAAACCAACTGTCTCTTTGAACAGTTGACATAATTAGCAAGCCTGATGTCTAATAATATAGTTGGCAATGATTAAATGCATATATAATGTTACCCAGAGAATAAGCATATATAGTAAGTCTTTTACTTCAAATAGTTATCTCTCTGTGAATTTACCTGCAACTTAAAACCTTAAGGAACTAATTAAATTGCAAAGTTCATTTAAACTCAACCTGCTCCTTAAAACCTTAATAACTTGCTACTTAAAAATTTATAAACTTGCTACTAAATTATATACTTTAGATTACAAATTACCTTATAAACATGCTATCTTAAGAACCTAAAAACTAAATTAATGATCACATTACTAATAATACTTTAGCCCATGTAAAACAGAGTCCACACAATATGATTATGATCATATTACTATTAATACAGAAAACAAACCTTTCTAAAGAGCTGCCAGAGTATCTATTCTATATATGAAATTCATAAAATCTTAACACATTAACATCAATTCTATATATGCTCATAACTGCTTATCATATTCAAAAAAATCAACAATGGTGAAAAGAGAGATACCAGTCGATTAAACACAGATGGTCAAGGAAAGAGCAGTGGATAGAGAGATACCTTCGCCTTGGCAGATGTGGCGCTGGCGAACAGAAGTGAGCTTCTCGAGCTAGAGAATCTTGTGCTCCGCTGAGCTCGGCTAAATAGGAACAGTTGCTTGATTTCGTCTATGTTTTTGGCTTTGAGGTGTTTCTTGGCTCTGAGCTCAGCTAAACATGGTGGAAGATGCACGTCACTATCTACATGAACAGAGAGCAAATCTCTGAGCTCATGCTAGATGTGTAAATATGTACAGGGGTCATCCTCTCTTCTACAGAGGAGGGTAATTTTGTATTTTAGTCTATCCTAATCACTAAATAGCTTAAATTCATAATCTCCAAAGATCTGAATAGAGTACTCTAAGAAAAAAATCAAAATCTAAAAGTTCATGTAGGCAATCGCATTATAAAATATTGTATATGCCTACTTACAGTTTTTTGGCTGAAGAATGGATGAGAACCTAAGAGGGTATGTATGCAGACTAACAGGGTGGGTCTCTTAGCAACAGGGATAGCAAAATTCATGAAGGAAAAAATCTAAAAGAATCCACTGATTATGCCATATCTAACTTGCCATGTTATTGAGGATGTTTGCAATGCCTTCTTGGTCATGTTATTGTCCTTTATTCAAACATTTAGAAAGCACAAACATCTTATCTTTGATATTTGACAAAAATGCATTAGTTTCAAAAGTTTCTTGATCAGAAAGCAGCCACTGTGAATGGGCCTGCATATACTTGATGGTGCTTCCTTCTTTGTTCCCTGCCCTCCCCCTTCTCTGTATCTATGTCAAACTGGTCCTCATTTAAGTAAGCTGATTGATGAGGTTTCTCCTATAATCATCACTTTTATATGGAATGCCTTGACTAATGCACTCCCCACTCACGTCAAACTGGCCCTCATTTAAGTAAGCTATGTCCAATGTGCCCGGAGATTTGTTTATTCTATAACTGGCCTTGTAAAGAATGAAATTAAGGTCAAATGGGAAGTCCCCACCTTGTAGATTTGTTTATTCTTTTGCTCTTTTTTTAATTTTGTCTAGTCCCCACCTACCTGGTAATGACATTTGTCAATATCTGGCACCTCAAATGGGAAGTTGGCATCAAGTTAGCAACTAGCTAGCAACAGTGCTCAATGGTTTAGGATTCTCAAGTGGAACTAAGAAGCTGAAATTGGATGGACAAAACTACAGGATGAGGAGAAGGATTAATAGCAGAGTTGCTTGTAAAAAAGATAGACTTTTTGTGATTCTCTCCCTCCCACCCAAAAAAATAAATAAATATTACTTAAGCTAGAACATGAAATAAACCAACATCATTTATACATTGATATAAAATAGAAAAACGCAGTTAGAACTACAAGAGAAAATAGTTCATAAAGAAAAAAAATTTCACTACCTTTATCGTGGGATCCTTCTTGCCAAGTCTCTTTAAGTGTTGTGCCATTTCACCATTCACATCCTATGGCACAAGACAAAGGTATCAACTGACTAAGTTAGAAGAACTAACTGAACACTATCATCGAAAAATCTAATTATTTCATACTTTGCATTGGACAGTCTAAAATAGAACACCAAGTCCACAATGACAAGTTCTCAATAATGAAATAGACATTTCAAAAGATGAGAAATGGCAAGACTAAGCAGAATACTGGCTCCTTTGCCAAAAAAAAAAAAAAAAAGGAAGGTTAGACATAAGTATGCTAAAACTTTTAGCCTGCACACTTTGTTTTGGAACATTCAAAAGCAAGGACAAATATTTATGAAGCCAATAAAGACAAAAAAAAATATGGAATAGGATGAGACAGGAATTGAAATTAGGTTGAGATAGTTTCACTCAGAAATGAATCAAATATAATGTCAACAAAGGTAAATTTTAGTCTGAATCAGCTGATTCAGTTGAAATTTGGCTCAAGACGATTTATCTTTTCTCCTTTTACGAATCTTAACATGACAAGGAAGGTTGTTTCATAGATGTGCAGGTAGTGAGGTTCAATGAGCTTATGGATTGTGGGCACTCAATTTCAAGTGGCCATATAATGCACTTTAGGATCCTACTAAAGTGTGTATATATTTATATGATGTCATAATTAGCATTCTTTGAATGAGGCAGAAATTACCAATCCAAGCCCTCAAAAAGCCCCTCCCCTTTTATAGCTGAAGTTTTGAAAATGGCCCATTGGCGATTCTTAATCTTGTGTAATTCTAAGGCTTCTGTCACTGCAACATCATCAAGGGCACCATGAAGATCCTGCAGAGAACCATGGGCATAACTGATTAGTGATATAGAAAGGACATACAAGGCACAATATCACCTCTGCAACCAAAGGTCAGACAGCAACAAACAAGTAAATTTTAAGCAATTTACCTCTATCCACACAAATTTTAATCAGTTTACAAAGAGGCATTTGAGATAAAGATTTGCAGAACCAATCGGTCCACACTGGGATCAGGAGAACCGGATTGGAAATGGCCGTCCCCAATTCGGCTAAACAGGTTCCAGGGCCTCACCAACAGGTTCTTTAAAACAAACAATATGCAATATTTTCAAACAAAAGGGACAATTTTGAATAAATTACAAAATTAAGTCATAAACTTAGTGATTAACATATTTGAGACTCCAATCAAATGAAATTAAGGATTAACAACTTTATTCAGGTTGAAAATTACAAATTAAATAAAGATTAGGGTTTTAAACTTTGAGATTATATTTAAACTTTTTGGATCATTTTTTAACAAACATAATATAAAACTAACCTAGGGGACCGGCCCCACGTTGAACAAGAACCAGAACCAGAACTGGCCCCTACCAGTTCCAGTTCTGTAAACCTTTTTGAGATCTCAACATAGCCTCTAAGCAACTGACCTGCATAATGATTAGCCATGGAGGAGGGGCACCATCAGGCATACCAAGGGCTTCCTTCAGTTCTTGGGACAACATTCCTGGCTTCATCTCCCTTAATTAACCTATCGTGCATGATTTATAGGAATAGTGAATTAAGAATAGCATTAACGGAGACAGTCGCTGCAACAAAAATAATTTTTGCAATTCCTGGCAGTTTCTTAGTTTAGTGAGAAGGATAGGAATGCTTGTCATAAAACAAAAGAGTAAAGGAAAACCGGCAAGGCACTAATGTCTTCTAAATTTTTCACAGAAGATAACCAAACAAACATAACGTGCTTCGCATAAAGTACCTCAAATTCTTTCCCTTCATGGTAAAGGTCACCATGGGTGGTCAATTTCGGCTTTGTTTGATATTTGAAAAATGCATCATGACGAACATGTACAAAATTTTTAGTGAATCTCAGTCAAAAGAGGCAGTAGAAGTGACAAAACTGTAAAACAAAGAAGGCTACTAGACACCCATAACTATAATTGCAGAATGTGAAATTAAAAGAAAAAAACACACACAAGGGCAGACCTGATAATCGATATCCATTTTCCCCATTTTTGGTTGCATGTGTTCCCGTTGCTTCTGTTTCAACTTCTTGCTATCTTCTTTCTTAATATAGGCCTGAAAGTACAAGAGTAACAAAAACATCACAATATAATACAAATAAATAACAAAAAATTAATAATAGCATTATCATAAACAAAGTCCCATCAATCTGAGGTCTCAACAATGCAGGAATTTGATCAAATCTTCCAACAGATTGCCTATTCGATGTCAACCTTCAACAAGGTGAAGGAAAGCTCTAGGCCAATAGTACAATAATGGCTGGGAACCTGAGAAAGGGTATGTAATTAGAAAAAAACCATTAAATGAGTTGAAAAGGGGAAATGCATGCAATCAACTACCTAAAAACTGTTAACTTGCTGAGTACATCTTAGTTAGTATTCGGGAAATTCGTACCGCGATTGGAACAGTCTGCAGAAGAAAAACAAACGATCAAACCATTCAAAACAAGAGGAAAGAACAGGGGGTGGAAGGAAATGGGAGGCCGAGGAGTGCAACGGGAACAATACCAGCGGCGGCAGCGTTGCTAGGAAGGACATGGAGAGCGTCGTCATAGACCCCGGGTTCGGTGACCTTCACGAGCACCCACGTGAGTAGCTCCCTGCTCTGCCCATTCATCCGCACCCCGACCACCAACGTCCTCCCACTCTCGACGCTCTCTCCTGCATCCCCGACGACGCAGCAGGCGTCTCCGCCCCCCGCCGACCTACCCCACTCAGCTACCTTCTCCTCGCTCTTCCCGGCATCTCTACCTCCGCCTGCTTCCCTTCTGATCGGCGAGGTGTTGGAGACGCCCAAGAAGGGCGTTGAGAAGGTAGCCATAGCAGGGGGCGAAGAGGCTCAGACCGACCACCCGACGATCTGCTTTCTTGCTGCTGCTGGTGTTGGTGGAGAGGGTGGTGCGCAGGGAGGGAGGGGTCCGGGGTGGGGGGTGTTGGCGGGTGGAGGGGGTGGTGGCGTGGTGCGCAGGGAGGGAGGGGTGTCCGGGATGGGGGTGGGCGCAGAGAGGGAGTCGAGGTGGGGGTCTTGGCGTGGCGGAGGGGGGTGCATAGGAAGGGAGGGGGCCGGGGTGGGGATGTTGGCGGGGGAGGGGGGAAATTTTTGGGGATTTGGCGCCTGGTGGAAGGGGACTATTTTGGAAATTTAGGGGTTTTGGATTTAGTATTTAAAATATAGTAAATATATTTTTATTATTATTTATAATATTAAGATATATTATTAGTTAAATATTAAATTTATATTATTAACATTTAAAATATTAACATCTTAACAATTACATTTAAAAGATAAATTAAAATGAAATATATATTATAAAATTATAGATGTATATATATATAGATAGATATATAGATTACAGACAAATATATATATTACTCTATACATATATAGAGAGATATAGATTATAGATACATCTAAATCCGTAGCGAAATTCCGTAACTAAACTGTATTATTCTTGTAGTGAGAGGGAAAGAAAGAGAGAGAGAGAGAGAGCCCAGTTGTTCGTATGAAACGGAGAAAGGGGGACAGGATAAGCGGCAACGGGCAGTGAATCGGCACGCTCACCTCCCGATAGGCCGACTGGAAGAACGTCCTACTAAGATCATCACCGCCGCCATCCCCGGCGACGGCGCGGTCGAGGCCGACGAAGCTGTCCTTGCCCCCGAGCATTGACACGATGGGGGGAAGGAGGAGGGGGTGGAGGCAGGGGGGCGGCGACGGGGGGGAAGGAGAAGGAGGCGTGGGCTTCACGGGGGGTGGACAACTGGGGGAAGGAGGAGGGGGCGGAGGCGGGGGCTTCGCAAGGGTGGGGGTGACAGGGGGAAGGAAGAGGAACCGAGGATTTGGCGCCGGGGGAAGGGGGAAATATTTTGGGGATTCGGCGCCGGGTGGAGATTTGGTGCTGCGGGGAGGGGGGATTATTTTAGGAATTTAGAGGTTTTAATTTTATTATTTAAAATATATCTTAAATAAATATATTTTTATTATTATATTATTTATAATAGAAAGATATATTATAAGTTAAATATTAATTTTTATTATTTGCATTTAAAATAGTAAGATCTTACGAATTGCATTTAAAATATTAATTTACAAATCAAATTTATTAATATTTAATTATCTATCACATACATGTATTATATATACACATAGATAAATATAATATATATATATGTTATATACATATATAAATTTATATAGATAGAGATATTATATATAGATATACATATATAGATATACATAGATAGATTGATAGATATACATAGATACATAGATTATATATAAATAAATAAAGTCAAAAGTTACGCAATTTCTGAAAGACTAAACCCCCGAATCACAACTCCCGAGCTATCTTGATCGTCGGAGTGTCTATCCATCGTTTCACCATTGGATGTAAGTTTGACTATGATCTAACGGTTGAATTCGCATCCAATCTATATTTGATCAAAATCTCATCGTTGAATCTAGTATCAAATACATGTGGACGTAGTCTGAAAACTATAGTCTGAAATGGAGCTAGGCCGCTTCGTCGGTTCTTATCGCCAAAAAATGGAGCGTCAAATACATGTGGATGTAGTCTGAAATAGATCAAAAAAAAGATGGCATGTTAAAATCTCCATTATATATGATAGTCAGTGTCCCTCTTCGATCCTCAGTGATCGAACAAGGACGTATACATAGGTTGGTGACATAGCAGCATCAGACGGCGAGTTAGCGGGTTGCCACGGCAGTAGGGGCGAAACACCTTGTGCATCTAAAAGTCATCTACATTGCCACTGATCTACAGGAGGGTGTTGTCAGGGAAGAACTGACTAGGGTAGGAGAGAGCGGGCAGAGAGATGAGAAATTAAATATATGTCAGCGGCTCAAAAAGTTGTCGACAAATTAAGTATGTTAATTTGTCAGGGGCTTAATCCGCTGACAAAACCTAAACATATGTCGATCGCTAACGCCAGCCACTGACATATAGTTGTTACATCAACGGCTAAACGCAGTCGTTAACAAAAGTCTAACTTATCTCAGCGGACAACAAGAGCCGCTGACAAGTACTAAAACATATGTACTCAACTGCTAAAATTAGCCGCTGACATATAGCTGTTACATCAACGGATACTCGTAGCTGTTGACAAATGTGTGTCTTATGTCAGCGGCCAATCTTAGCCGTTTATATAATGAACATTTGGCAACGGCTTTTTCAACGGCTAATTTATCCGTTGACAAAAGCTTCATATGTCAACAGTTGTTTTTTAGCCGTTGACAAAACGGCATTATGGCAGAGGATGTATGTAGCCGCTGACAGATGACAAATGCTATTTTTAAGAGAAAACCTGAGATGTTAGGGCATTAGCAACCGATTAGCGACCACTATATATCGGGTCTCTAATCGGTCGCTACCGATTAGCAATGGAATAAATTCGGTCGCTGAATAAATGTGACCGATATAATGGTCGTCGCTATTCAGTCGCTAGTTGCGACAGATTACCGAATGATAATATCGGTCACAAAATAGACTGATTTATTTCAGTCACTGTTTGGTCACTATATATAGTGATTGAAATAAATCGGTCACAAAATTTTCTCCCATCTTTGAGAATTTGTGACTGAAATAAAATCAGTCACCATTCGGTCCTAAATAGTGACCGAATAGTGATTGAACTTAATCGGTCCAAAAGATAGAGACGAAAATATTAGTCTCTATTCGATCTCTAAAATAGAGACTGATTTATTTCAGTCACTATTGTGTGACCGAATTTAATCGGTCCCAAAATATAGAGATCGAAAATTTCGGTCACTATTCGATCACTATTTTTGGGACCGAATAGTGACTGAATTTAATCGGTCCCAAAATATAGAGACTGGTAATTTCAGTCACAATTCGGTCACTATTTTGTGACCGAATGGTGACCGAATTTAATCGGTCCCAAAATATAGAGACCGAAAATTTCAGTCACTATTCGGTCCCAAAAATAGTGACCGAATTTAATCGGTCCCAAAATATAGAGACCGAAAATTTCGGTCACTATTCAGTCACTATTTTAGGGACCGAATAGTGACTGAAATTAATCGGTCCCAAAATATAGATACTGATAATTTCAGTCACAATTCTGTCACTATTTTGTGACCGAATTTAATCGGTCCCAAAATATAGAGACCGGAAATTTCAGTCACTATTCGGTCCCAAAAATAGTGACCGAATAGTGTTGGATCGAAATGGCACTAAGAATGTCCTAGAGGGGGGTGAATAGGACTTCTTCCCTTTTTAAAAATTTGCTTCTGAAATTGCACAACACTAAATAGATTGTTAGAGCTTAGTGTGGTGTGTGTGATTCAAGTGTAGACAAGGCGGAAACAATCACATAATGAATGCACAGGGATTTATCCTGGTTCGGCCCTTCCCATATGGAAGTCCTACATCCAGTCCTCAAGTCAACCACTTGAGATTTCCACTATCTGCCAATAAATTGGCCTTCTCTCACCCGTGAGAGAAATTACAAACCCACTTGCTCCCAAGCAAATCTTCCCTAAACAGGGGTACAATAACTACCTTTCACAAGGTCTTCCCTTCACAGGAGGGGCAATGCAGAACCAGACTTCTGCATAAATTACACAGGAATAATAAAGAAACATGTGTGTTTGCCTCAAATCTGAGTACAAACACCTACAGACTTTAGAAGGATTAATAGATCAGAAATGAGACTAAATCCTATTTGAAATGCAAGGGTGGACTAGAAGAAAAATAGGCAATTACAGTTGCCACCCAACACAGAACTTCAGAAGAACTTCAGAGAATATTTTCTGAAGTAAAGCTCTCAGACTTGTGGCTTGCAGAAAAGCTTGAGAAGACTTGAAGGATTCGAATGATGCTTTCAAGAAGAGTAAAGGCTTGTATGCGCTTGTTGTGTTTTCTGTGTGTATATCCCTTCTTCAAACTTGAGCTCCTTTTATAAACTTCAGAAAAGTAGTCGTTTAGAAAATAGTTGTTGGAGCTTGTGGCCGTTTGCAATATGTCCGTTTGAAGAGATCTCTAGGATCCTTTGGGTCTTGAAGTGTTTGTTATCCAGAAGTCTTTCAGTTTTGCTTCTTTCCAAGATCTTCAGAAGGATTGCAGTTTTCACAGCTAGAAGATAAGCTCTTTCTTTTCAGAGTGAACTGTGAAAGAGACATGCTAAAAACGAGCTCCAATAAATGTCTGCACAAAGACAAGACAAAAGAGAAGAGTATCTCCATACCTTTGAGGTAGGTGAGTCAGAAAAGTACATAAAGAAGGTATGGAAACCTCGTATCACAGGCTTTCAAATAAAAGGAGTAGACAGACAGTTAGGCTAAAAAGGTAAAGCACGGGTCTGTCAGTGGTAGGTGAGTCTTGTCATATGTCATGCGCCTGAGAATTCATAAACGCATAGTGTGTAATGAATCCATGAAGATCCGGAGCAAAGATGTGAAGACCATGAAGCTCAGATCAAAAATATTTCAGAAATAGTTTGCACAGGATTTAGATGAATATTTTAAGTTTAATATGACTTGTCTTGTCAGAGAAAATAATAAAATAATAATATTTTTGATGAACTAATAAGAAATTAAAAGTTAATTGGAAATGTTGTAAGAAAGATTAGGAGATAATCTTACATTAAGTGTTTAAGCTTTAAAAGATCAGAAAAGTATTAAACACAGAACTGACAGAGAAGTTGAATTCATAATAACCTGCAATTCAATTGTAGAAGTTGAAGAATGATTCGATTGAAGAAATAGGAGTGATTCGACTTCAGTAAAGGAATGATAAGGTAATTCAATTTCTAAGAAAATAAGGCAATTCGACTTTAACAAGAAAATAGCAATGTAATTCGACTTCTGAGAAAACAAGGCAATTCGACTCCAGCAGTCGAATTACTGAGATTAATTTCTGAAGCATTTGACTGTGGAAGTCGGAGATGACAGTCAAATCAAGAGTTGGATTTTGTAAGGCATTCGACTGTACCAGTCAGAGTCATCAGTCGAATTACATATAAAGATGTGGACTTAGAAAATTCTCAAGTTTTTTTGACTTCGATTCTGAAGGAGTCGGATTTGACAATCGAAGTTAACAGTCGAATTCAGTAGGACAAAGAGAGAGCTGTGGACTTAGAAAAATTTCAAGATGTTTTTGACTTTCGATTCTTAAGTTGTTCAGTTGGAGACTGAAGTCGGATACAGTGTGATGTACTGAGAGTCTGTGGACTTAGACAATTTTGACGATGAAGTTTATCACACAGTTGTATGCATATATATTTTGATATTCATTTATTAGTCTATTTAAAGATTTTGTTATACCAAAAACATGATATATATTATATCTTCAATATTTTAGATTTTCTTAGGGGTAGTTGCTCAACAATTCTCCCCCTTTTTGTTAATGATAAAAACTTTAAATATAGATAGTAAAGAACAGTAAAAAATTTAAGATTTCCTCTTTCTCCCCCTTTGTGGCATTAACAGAAAGGGTAACAAACCACAAGGAAATCATAAAATGAGCAGGGAAGAAAGATCATAGATGTATTCAGAAAAAAAAATAAATACAGAGCATAGTGTTTAAGACCTAGATAAGGAGCTAGGCAAGTACAAAGATCTGGGAATTTGAGCAAAATATGGTTTGAGAAGGTCCCAGAGCTTTGACTCATTTTCACAAAAGAAATTTTCAAACAAGGAGAGGTCAATGTTGTAGTAGGGATCAGTAGTAGGCAGTTTCCTATGAGATTTGATGTGGCGCCTATGGAACCAGCCTATCTTGGAGTGGAATTTGTCCCTGCTCAGATGATACTTAAGGGAGACAAACTCTTAGAGGCTGCAAGAAGAAGAAACTCATGGACAGTGATGTTCTAGTGCAGGCCTCGGTCCACAGGTGCATCTTTGGCTTGATAATACACTAAGTACCTTTGAGCCCATTTATGACCAATGTTCTTCCTCAGATCCTTAAAACTCTTGGACTGGAATTCATAAAGAGAGAGCTTCATCTTTTCACAGTCAGAGTGGTAAGAGGGATAGGCAGTTGCCTATTGATCTTCATTGAGTCTCTTAGATTAAGCAAAACATAACTGGAAATCCAACAGATGATGGGGGTTCTTGGAAATTTAGAGGAACACAAATCTTTGGAAAGACAATTTGAGCTTGTATTTAATTTTGAACCTAGTAGCAATGCGGATGAATCTGTTGAATACTACTTCAGCAAAATCCCTTCTGAAGGAAACTGCTCCTATAAAGGATGGATGCAGTCCAGAGGGTAAGGACACAGTCATGGAGGGAACGATTTCTCTTTGACCTCTTAGCAGATTGTCCCATTGGCCTTTAGAAACATCAGGCAATCCCAATTTGAATCTGTCGAAATTGAAAGTCTTCATTTTGGTGTACTTGGCCTGAGAGTCCTGAATAAAATGTCCAAACATATCATGAAATCTTAAGGATAGGTGATGTTGGACAGTTAAAAATTGGTTTCTAGATTGGGTTTGCTGATATTTGGCTGCTTCTCCTGAATAGAGATCAAGGAACTCCTTAGGAGTCAAGCTATGACTTTTCTGAGAGATGAATTGAAGTTCCTCAACTGAAATATGTGAAGTTCTGAGAAGAATAGGAAGCCAATGTTCGAAGGTGAACCCTGGCATCTCATCAACTTCAAGGAAAGCACGAATAGATAGATATTCTTTGAATAGATTCATGTGATGTTCAGAGTGGTAGATGAAGGCATACCAAAAGGGTGGAAGGAGTTTAGAAGGATTGTCTCCAAGTTTGGGTCCACTAGATGAGGAAAGCTGAATACTGGGAAGTATTTCAGCTAGATGGAGAAGTGTTTTCTTGGAATCTGTTCTTGAGGCAGTGGGAAGACAAGAAAAATACTGAGGAGGTTGAGTGGAAAGAGTGAGAGTGAGAGGTTTGGGAGGTTTAAACCGGTATTTCATTGGGTAGATTTTGAATTTGATGTCCTGGTGGAATGGATCCCTGGATTGGATGAAAGGGGAGGAGGATCAGAAAAAGTGGATTGTGAGGGAATTTTAGTGGTGAAAGGAGTAGGTGCAGAGGGTGCAGTGGGTTGAGGCTCAGCTAGAGTTGGCTTTTTAGCTTCTGGAGGAGGCTTAACAGATGGATCTGGAGTAGGATGAATTGGTCTAGAAGGAGGAGAAGGGAAAACGGGGTCACCATTTTTGACCAGTCTGAGCTTCACTTTCCTCTTGAAGGTTTGCAAATTAGAAGTGGACTCCAGGGGTCTCTTAGCCATAGATTCCATCTGGGAATCCTGCCTTGGCTTGGAAGCCTCTGCTGCTGCCACTGCCACTGACTGCTTCTCTAACACAGACTGTTGATGTTGCTCCACTTGAGGTTGAAACACTACTATAGCTAATTAAGCCTCATGCTCTAAAACTTTCTGCTGCTCAGGAGGCTATTCCTCCACACTTTGCTGCTTATCCTGTGGCTCAGGCTCCTTGTGCTGATCAGAAACTGGTTCAACATGTTCTTGTACTTGGGATTCTGGCTCCTGGTCCTGCTGCTGCTCAGGTTGCTGCTCAACCTGCTGTGATTGGTCTTGTGTTGACTGTTGTTCCTGAGCAGGTACTTTAGGTTATGGTGCTTGAGATTCTTGGACTTGAACAGGTTCTTCTTGCTGCTGATGGAAAGCAGGCCCTGATGGCCAAGAAGTGCCCTGCTGGCACACTAGCTGAAGCAGCAAATCTTTCATTTGCTTAACCTCATCAGACAGACTATCAAACTTGACATCAATAAATTCTATTTGCATTTGAAGGACTGACAGGTTTTCTTGTTGCCTACCCAATAAGTCGAAAATGGTATGAAGGTTGTTGCTACTCTCCCCCTGAGACCTTGGTCGGGTCTCAAAATGAGAAGGGGGGAAGTGATGCTCTCTTTCTTCAAAAACTGTTTCTGCAAGAATGTCATCAGATGCAATACCTTTGCCTTTAATATCTCTTAATACTTCATTAATAGTTTCCTCAGGCGCCTCAAGTTCAGGAAATGAGGAGGAGACAAGAACTTGATCTACTTGCTCTTGGGTCTGAACTGGGACTTCAGATCTAACTTGTTCTTGAGGCTCTATCTCTTGTTGAATCATTTGAGGAACAGAAGGAACAAGAGGTTCATCAGAAAAAACTTCATGATCACATTCAGGCACTGAGTCTTTTAGTCAAAGATTTTGCTTCTTGTTGACCAAGGAATAATGGCTTCTTCTCAAGGTAGAGATCTCAATCTTTTCTTTAATTCCAATAGATATTTCTCCTGACAGATCTACTGAGTATCTCTTAAAGATCAGAGAGAGCAAAGGTCCATAGGGAAAAGATTCTTGAAGCTTCTTAGTAGCTATCATTCTATCCAAAATGATTCCAGCCAAATTCACTTTGTGCCTTTGAATAGCCCAAAACAACAAGTTCCCATCTCTAGAGGTGATAGATGAGTGGGTTCCTGCTCTAGGGGTCACAATGTTTGTAATTACTGAATGAATCAGTCTCTTTTCGGCTGACAGCTCATTTACAGATAGACCTTTCTTGCTAATAGAGGCCAAACTCCCAATAATACCCAATTTCTGCTTTTCCAAAGGTATAACTTCATTAAGCTTATGCCCGGAGTTTGGACACTCCAACATCTCAACCAGCAGTTCCTCAGAAATAGAGATCTTGGTCCCTTTGACATAACCAAACATTGTATTTCCAGATGAGATTTCCATGGTGACATAAAAAGTTCTAACGACATTCTCAATAGTGGGTTCTGAAATCTGGCACAACTTGGTCCAACCCATGGCATTGAGGGTGTCCTCTACCCACACTAGACTTCCAGTAAGATGGGAGAAATCTACAACCTTCCCTGGGCAGATGGGAATCTTAGCAAGTCTCACGAGTTGATCAAGGTCATCTGGGTGGATTCCGGAGCCCTAGATGAGTCCATCTAAAGAAAGAGAATGGAGATGGCTCAGGAGACCAGTTAAGGAGTGATAGAAATGCTGAACAGAGTTCCAAGATCCTACCTTTCTCTGAGGAGGATGGAGATTTCAGGGTTCTTCGGAAGTCCTTCGCCGGAGAACAGTGAGGGCGCGAAAGAGCAGAAGAAGACAAGGAAGTCGAAAATGGATTTCGAAAGGGTGTCTTCTAGAGGAGATGGGGTTTTCTTTTATAAGGAAAGAGAAGATAACTGCCCCTAGATTTCAAGATGAATGGTCGGGATTAAATGATTTGACAGTTAAGACATGAAGGGATGCGTCTTAAAAGAGTGTCAGTTATATAATTTTAAATTTCTAGCGCCTTTTCACGATTTCATAATAAATCGAATTATGTATTCGACTGCATCAGTCGAATGCAAGATTTTGACATGATTCGAATGCATAAGTCGAATGTTTGGGACTTCGAATTTTTCAGGATGGTTTTCACAGACAATTCATACAACACTATCTTAGCATACAATTCAAGTATCATTTTACTTTGATAATTTAATCAGGATTACACATACCTATTTCTCTTCTAATAGATGTGAATCTATCCTCAGGAAGAGGTTTTGTAAAAATATCAGCAAGTTGATTTTCTGTAGAAACAAATTCAAGTGAAATATTGACATTACTTACATGATCCCTGATGAAGTGATATCTAACCTCAATATGCTTAGTTCTTGAGTGCTGGATAGGATTCTTGGTCAAATTTATTGCACTTGTATTGTCACACAGCATAGGAATTTCTTGGAGCTGATGACCATAATCTTCCAATTGGTGTTTGATCCACAAGAGTTGAGTACAGCAACTCCCAGCTGCAATGTATTCAGCTTCTGTGGTTGACAAGGCTACTGAGTTATGCTTTCTGGAAGACCAAGATATCAAGCACCCTGCAAGAATTTGACAAGTGCCACTGGTGCTTTTCCTATCTATTTTGCATCCAGCATAGTCAGCATCACTATATCCAATTAACTTGAATTCAGTACATCTGGGATACCAAAGTCCTAATTTACTAGTATTTATAAGATATCTAAAAATTCTTTTAATAGCATGAACATGAGTTTCTTTTGGATCAGCTTGGAATCTTGCACATATACAAACACTAAACATTATATCCGATCTACTAGCAGTAAGATAGAGCAGTGATCCTATCATTCCTCTATAGATCTTTTGATCTACCTTTTTACTAAGAGGATCACCATCTAACTTGATTCCTGAGCTCATAGGTGTTTCTAATGGCTTACACTTGTCAAAACCATGACAAATGTGAGTCCCTTCTGTTGGGTTGAATGCAAATTCATATCATTTCCCTCCTATTTTGATGATGACAAGAAGTGTTCTTAAAGCAATTTAATTGAAGCATGTCAAAAACATCATACCTGAAATTCATGTTCAAAAAGTATTTTGCAAATCACATTTATAATTTATAGTCATGATAAATCATTTAACTAATGATATATGTGTTTATTTTTCAGGTACAAACATTTTTATGCAAAAGATGTGTCGACACACCCATCAATGGTGTCGACACATCAACACAGATTCAAAGAGAAATTGTGTAAAAATGTCAAGAGTGTGTCGACACATGTCAAGAGTGTGTCGACACGAGTGGCAGTTTTCCAGAGATCAAGGGTACCCAGGTCAACACACTCCCAGGGCAGGTCGACACTAGACCCAGTTCCCAGAACAGCCAGTTTGAGGAATTGGGACAGCAGGTCTACACACTCAAAAGCAGGGACACGGGACCTTCTCCCAACAGATTTTTCTATCTTTGGGACAGTGTGTCGACACAACCACCAGGGCAGGTCGACACACTACGGAAACTTTTCATCCTAAGAGCTGATGGCTGCCACGTGTCCTTCTAGGGCGATCAGAATCTTTCTTGGAAAGCGTGCCCTTGTACCCCAAAAGGGTATCTTTGGAATCCTAAGGGTATAAAAGGTCCTTTTTGGCCTGCCTTCGAAAGAAACAACTGACCCAACTCTCTCAGTGCCTCCAAGAAGCTCCTGGCGGCCAGAAGAGCTCGTGTCTCCTTCCTCTGCTCTCCAATTGCTTCTAGAAGACCAATTCCCACCAATTCAAGGTGTGGGAATTGGAATTGAGCCCTGAAGAGTTCCTCTGAAGCATTCAAGGAGGCAGTTCCTGTAGAAGACTTGTTGGTGAAGAATTCGAGGAAGATCCAACTTCTCAAATTGCAGAGCATCGTTTTGGACTTCAAGCTTCACATGCTTCTTCCCAATTCAAGCTCTACAAGGGAGTACACTGAAGAACGAAGACTTTCAATTCAACTTAATTTCTCTTCTGTTCTTCTGAGATATCTTTTGGGATTATGCAAGTACTTCTGCATAACTCTCTTTAGAGTTCTCAAACTTGACTAGATCTATTGCTAGAGGATCTCAGTCTTAAGTTGGTGTCTAGCAGTCTTAGTGTGAGCCTTGTGCTCAGGTTGTTGTGAGCCGTTGTGCTCAGTGTTGAGTTGTCAAACTCAAGTGTGGTTGAGCAGTCTTGCTCAGTTGTTCTAGAGTAGTCTTGCTCTAGAAGTGGTGTGAGTTGTAAGCTCTTCAGTGTTGGAGTTGTCAGGCTCCAGTGGGTGTGTTACCCAGTTGTGTTAGTGAATCCTCACGGGTTGTGAGGGGTGGATGTAGGAATCACATGGGTGATTTCCGAACCACCTAAAAATCCTTGTGCATGTTTTCTGTGGTTTGACTGATTCATCCGCTAGATGCTTGCATAGGATTCGTTTTTAATTCACTTAATCAACTTGATTCACATCTAAGTTTTTCAACCCACTCCAATCTAATCAGATCAGTAGCTTTTCACTGATAACATTGCCTCTGATTCTAAATAGTTTTAAAATTATTTAAGCTTCCGCAAAAGTGGCTAAGATCTATTCATCCCCCCCTTCTAGATCTTTTCCACACATTTATTTCGATCCTTCAATTGGTATCAGAGCGGGTTTACATCGATCTGATTTGAACTGAGCAGCTTTTGTTTCTGAGTATTGAGTGTTTGTTTGTTGTTTGTCTGTTTGTTGTTTGCTTGCTTGCTTAACTACTTCTCTGTGCATTTACTTAAGTGTCATGGACTCAAAGGGTTTCATAGCTGAGGGCCATTCCATAAATAGGCCACCATTCTTTAATGGTTTGGACTATTCTTATTGGAAGAACAGAATGCAAGTATTCTTAAGGGCCCAGAACTATGAGATCTGGAAAGTAGTTGAGGCTGGTCCCTATGAAAACCAGGGTGAGGAAGAAACCTGGACGAGGGAACAAATAAGGAGAGCTACATTGAATTACAGTGCCATGAACATGATTCAATGTGCTGTCCATCCCAAGGAGTATTCGAGAATCTCTATGTGTAAATCTGCCAAAGAGATGTGGGATAAACTCGAACTACTCTATGAGGGAACATCTCAGGTCAAGGAGACCAAGGCAAATATTTTAGTTTCAGAATATGAACTTTTCATGATGAAATCTAATGAATCTATTTCTGAAATGTTTGCCAGATTCATGGTGATTGTCAATGGACTCAAGGCTTTGGGTAAGGAGTATACTGATGCAGACTTGGTAAGAAAAATTTTGCGTTCACTTTCTTCAATTTGGCATACCAAGGCCACTGTTATTGAAGATTCAAAAGATTTATCCAAAATGTCTTTGGATGAATTGATTGGATCTTTAATGACATATGAAATAAACTTAAGAAGAAATGAAGAACTTATCACTAAGACCAAGCCTATGGCACTCAAAGCCTCTTCAAGCAACAAAGATAAAAATCAGGAAAACAAGTTCTGAAGAATCTGAGTCAAATGAGGATGAGATTGCCCTCATGACCAGACAATTCAGGAAATTCTTGAAATATAGAAAGGGAAAATGACTGGGAAAAAGAAATTTTCCCCAGGTAAGAAGAATATTTCCTCTTCCAATTTCAATAAGAATCATAAACCTGATGAGAATGTTATCTGTTACAGGTGCAACAAGCCAGGACACATGAAGGGAGAGTGTCCTGAGAACAAAAAGGAAAAGCACAAAAGATTCCAGAAATACAAGAAGCCCAAGGCCATGGTAGCCACTTGGTCTGATGAAGACACAAGTGAGGAAGAAGAAGAGAAGAAGTCCTCAAGCTCAGAGAGTGAGGAAGTTTGCTTCATGGCCAACAGCACAGATGGAAAGGTAAATACTTCCTTTGAAGATTATAGTGTTGAAGATTGGCAGGATGTGTATGCTGAATTGGTAGAAAGATACTCTGAAATGAGAAAAGAAAACAAACACATCAAAAAGAAAATTGAAAATCTTTACCATAACCAATCCTCAAACAATAGAACCTGTGAACTGGAATCTGAAGTAACAGAATTGCTTGAAGAAAAAGAAAATTTACTGAACCTAATTGATGATTTAAAACTTGCCTCTCAGAAGGCCTCCCAAGACTTCAGAAATTTAAATGAAAAGCTGGAAATTGAAAAACAAGAAAAACAACAGAAAATTGAAGAAATTGAAATTCTTAAAAACCAGCTAAAGGAAAAGGAGGAGGTTATCCAAACCTTCACAAAAGGCCAAGATAACCTAGAGGCATTGCTAGGATCCAACATGACAACCACATCTCATGGATTGGGATTCAACAAAAAGAAATCAACAAAAGATAAATCTGGTGAGAAAAAGGAAAAGCACCATTAATCAAATTGTTAAAGGTCCCAATCTGGAAAACACTGAAATCCAACAAACAGCAAACAAAACCCCAAACAAAACCCAAACAAAACTCAAAACAAATCAAAATTCCAAAACAAAAGAAGACTGTCAGGTCGACACAGTCCCCTGACAGGTCGACCTGTTCAACACCAAAAACCATAATCAACTCAACTAAAAATTCAAATAAAAATCTGAGAAATAAGAAAAAGGAAAAGAAATAATCCATGAAAAACCTTGGACCTCCAAGACAGCTCCTCAAGAAAATTGGACTAATCCTTGGAACCAATGGTATGAAAATCCCTGTTGGTATTATCCTCAATACCCTTATCCAAATTTCTGGATGTACCAACACAATCCATGGATTCCACCTCCTTCTATGAACTCAAATTTTCAAATGAAAAACTCCCCTCCTACCAAAAACAAAGATCTTGGTGCTTTCATTCCTAAAAGAAAGAACAAACAGAAAAATGCTGAAAACACCAAAGTAACAAAACAAAAATCTAAAACAAATCAAATTTGGGTGAGAAAGGATTTGATGTCTTTGCTAAATCATTCTGATGGTCCCAACTCTGTTTGGGTACCAAAATCTTCTCTCCACTGATCTTGTTGCAGGGAAGTCGTGCACCCAACACAAATGTATGGTTTCTTGACAGTGGGTGTTCACGACATATGACTGGAGATAGAGCCAAATTCTCATTCCTGCTTGAAAAGGAGGGAGGGTCAGTCACCTTTGGAGGTAAAAATAAAGGAAAGATCATTGGATCTGGTAAGGTTGGTCAAACTTCTTTAAACTCAGTAGATAATGTTTTGTTAGTTGATGGACTTGACTATAATTTGCTCAGTATTAGCCAACTATGTGACAAAGGTCACAAAGTTGTGTTTGAATCTGATTTTTGCAAAATAATTGATTCATCAACTGACAAGATTAAATTCTGTGGAAAAAGAGAAAACAATGTTTACATGATCAACCTTAATAAAAACTTTTCTGAAAATCTTTGTTTTGTTGCAAATAAAGATGAAATTGCATGGACTTGGCACAAAAGACTTGGCCATGCAAGCTTCAGAACAATGGATAAGTTGTTAAGATTGAATCTGGTTAAAGGTCTTCCTGAATCACTTCTAAGTTGAAATCAAATTTGTGGGATCTGTGCTAAAGGAAAACAAACTAGGAAATCCTTTAAAGTCTTCAATGAAGTACTCACATCTAAGCCACTAGAACTTCTTCACATGGACCTCTTTGGGCCAACAAGAGTTCTAAGCTTGAGTGGCAAAAGATATGGATTTGTAATCATTGATGACTTTACTAGATTTACCTGGGTTATTTTTCTATCTCACAAAAGTGATGCATGCCTTGAATTCAGGAACTTTTGTACCACTGTCTTAACCACTTATCCATATAAAATCAAAAATATCTTAACTGATCATGGGGGTGAATTTGAGAACACATCCTTTTCTGATTTTTGTGCTGAATTTCAGATATTCCACAAGTTTTCTTCACCAAGAACTCCAGAACAAAATGGAGTTGTGGAAAGAAAGAACAGAACTCTTGTGGAAATGGCTAGAACCATGCTTCTTGAGAGTAACTTGCCCAAATCCTTCTGGGCTGAAGCTGTGAACACAGCAAACCACATACTCAATAGAGCATTGGTCAGACCAAAAATCAAGAAAACCCCCTATGAATTATTGAAAAACAAAAAGCCAACTGTTTCCTATTTTAAAGTCTTTGGGTGCAAATGCTATGTACACAATAATACAAAGAAAACCTTGACAAGTTTGATGCTAAGAGTCAGGAAGCTATCTTCCTTGGCTATTCTGAAGTGTCAAGGCCTTCAAAGTGTACATAATGAAAACCAAATCTGTTGAAGAATCTCCACATGATTTTTGATGAAAATTCCTTTTCCACTAATGATTCTAAATCTTGCAGGGAAAAACAAGACAATGAAGACAATGAAGAGGATGACCTCATTGTGGATTCTTCACCAACCGTTGAGGAGATTAAACATTGAAGAAAACCTGAACAACAACTCACCATCTCCAAATGGTTCAGGTAATCTTGTTCAGAAGTGGGCACTTCTCAACAGGTAATTTCTGAACCTCGTTTTCTAAGAGACCACCCATTAGACAGTGTGGTTGGCAATCTAAATGATAGAGTTAGGACCAGCATCCTTTTTGCAAAACATTGAAGAAGACTCACTAGCTCTAATTTCCCAAATTGAACCCAAGTCAATTGATGAAGCCTTATCCAGTTCTGATTGGATTGATGCTATGCATGATGAACTTCATCAATTTGAAAGAAATCAAGTGGGAATTAGTGCCTAGACCTAGTGACCAAACAGTGATTGGCACTAGATGGGTTTTCAGAAATAAATTGAATGAAGCTGGTCAAGTTATAAGAAACAAAGCTAGGCTAGTTGCAAAGGGGTATAACCAAGAATTTGGAATTGACTTTGAAGAATCTTATGCCCCTGTAGCTAGACTAGAAGCTGTGAGAATTTTCCTTGCTTTTGCATCCTCCATGAAATTCAAAGTCTTTCAAATGGATGTTAAAAGTGCATTTCTAAATGGATATATAAAGGAAAATGTGTTTGTTGAACAACCTCCTGGATTTGATAATGAAAAATATCCTAACCATGTTTTCAAGCTTAATAAGGCACTCTATGGTCTTAAACAAGCTCCAAGAGCTTGGTATGATCGTTTGAGTTCCTTTTTACTTGAAAAAGGATATTCTAGAGGTAATGTTGATCAAACATTGTTCACAAAAACAGTAAAAAATCAAATAATTGTGGTCCAAATTTATGTTGATGACATAATTTTTGGCTCCACCAATAAAGGCCTTTGCACTGAATTTTCAAATCAAATGCAGAATGAATTTGAAATGAGCTTAATGGGAGATTTAACATTCTTTTTGGGATTGCAGGTTAACCAAACGAATGAAGGAATCTTCATCAGTCAAACCAAATATGTCAAGGAGCTACTGAAAAGGTTTGACTATCAGAACCTTAACATTCAAGCACACCCATTGCAATAAATGCTAAGCTAGAAGAAGACCCATCTGGTAAGTCAGTAGATCCAAAAACCTACAGAGGTATGATTGGCTCTCTGCTCTACCTTACTACTTCTAGACCTGACATTCAGTTTTGTGTGTGCTTATGTGCTAGATTCCAATCAAATCCTAAAGAAAGTCATATGCTTGCTGTGTGAAAGAATTTTTAAATATCTTGTTGGAACATGTGACTTAGGAATTTGGTATCCTGCTGGTTGCAAGTTAGAATTGTTTGCCTATTGTGATGCTGATTATGCTGGGTGTAAGTTAGATAGAAAAAGCACAAGTGGCTTGTGTGTATTTCTAGGTGGGTGCCTTATTTCTTGGGCTTCTAAGAAGCAACATTCAGTTGCTCTGTCAACAGCAGAGGCTGAGTATGTTGCTGCAGGTAGATGTGGAACTCAGATTCTCTGGGTGAAACATCAACTTCTTGATTACAACCAAGATTTAGGGTGTGTACCCATCCTATGTGATAACACAAGTGCAATCAACCTTTCTAAAAACCCCATTCAGCACTCCAGAACAAAACACATTGAAATTAGGCATCATTTCTTGAGAGATGAGGTTGCAAAGAAATCTTTTGAACTCCATTTTATTGAAACTGAAAAACAAATTGCAGACATATTCACAAAACCCCTTCCTGAAAATAGATTCTCATCTTTAAGGAGAGAACTTGGTCTTTGTAAATGTCCACCTTCTTGATCTCTCTTAAGGTTTGGGTTGAGTGCTATGCATTACCTAAGGGGGAGTTCTTTGCATTTCATATTTCCTTGCTTCCTCAAGATACATTGTTCATATCTCTCTCATTTTCAATTCTATTTTCCTTTTTTACAATAAATTCTCCACTTCTGATTGTGTTGAAACTTCTTGGTATATCAAATAGTGATTTGGAGAAGGACAAGTTATGCTTGTCTGGATACTTTCACTATGCGTGAGAACATATCTCCGCCAAGTACTAAGAAGTTAATATGCAATAATTGAGGGGGAGCTTTTATTGTTCAAAAAGAAATTCTTTTCTGATTTCAAAACTTGCACAGTTTTAACTTCCACTTCTTTTTGCTAATGAATTCTTCAACTCTTATTGTATTGAAATCTCTTGGTATATCAAATGGTGACTTGGAGAAGGACAAGTTATGCTTGTCTGGACACTTTCACTATGCGAGAGTATGTGTCTCCGCCAAGTACCAAGAAATGGATATACAGTTGTTGAGGGGGAGTCTTTGTTGTCCAAGAAGAAAATTCCTTCTGATTTCAAAATGCATATCTTTATTATGATGACAAATGGTTGAAATCATCATCTCAGGGGGAGCTAGAAAATTCACAAGTCACTTTTTGCAAATTTCAAAACCCTTCTTGCATTTCATCAATTCCTTGCATGATGTCCTCATTCTAAAAGTCTAGAGTCTCAAAATGAACCTTGAGTGATCTATTATATTTTTACTAATCAACTTTCCACTATGTCTCTCAATCCACAGAAATTCAGATCTCTTCCTAAACTAAATAACAATTTGTGTATTGAACTTAAAACATTTCCTTGTTTGCAACTGATGACTGGATGTATTTGAATTCTATCTCACAAACTCTCCAAAATCTTATAAAATCCAACAGAGCAATGGCATTTGTGCTGAGAAACTGCACACCTTCACAATGAATGAAGTGCTATGTATGTCATGAGGCATTATTGCTAACTCTGTTCAAAGGGGATCCAAATTGAAAATAACCTCAAAATTCAAGCAATTATGTGCTATGCTTTTTGATGATGACTGAGTAACTGGAAATATTGGCGTCTAAAAAACGTATATTTTCATGTCAAAAGGTCATCATTTACCCCTTTGAGACTTGACAATGACTAAATCTTGAGTATCCAGGGACTATGGTGTGTAAAAAGCACTAGTACTTGAGTGAAAGAGATTTACATCATTTGATAGTTTGTTAAAAGAACAAAAATATGAAAATTATTGGAGATTTGTTTAGAAAGAATCATCTTCCTCCTTCATCAAGTTGTTCTTTAAGTTTGTGTTTTACTTTCAACACAACTGTGTTTAGTCTAGATGATATCTTTAATTCTTGAAAATTGAGAAACATGGTAGATTTTGGTTGATTGTTAGATACATTATATCCCTCAATTTATCATTTTGTTGATTCAAGTCTTGGAATGCTAATATCCTGTTGGAAATTGTGTGAAATACTTGAACTGTAATGAATTTTTGCAAAATACAACAAATGAATTTTTAGGCCTCTTAAAAATCCTTGAAATGATAATTCCTCTCATTATTTATCATTATAAAGATGTCCCCAAATTTCTCAAAAATTTCCTCTCAAAAATTCAAATTTCTCTCAAAGGCTGTGTCGACACAATCCTCTCTCGTGTCGACACACAACCCCAGTCAGGTCGACACACCCTTCCTCATGTGTCGACACTGCCTTCTTGCCAGAACCTTTTCAAACCTTTCGGGTTCACCTTAAACCCTTGTTGTTCCTGCGGGGCAGTGTACCACTGCATCCCTTTTTGGGCATCAGGTCGACCCGACGGCCAAACTCTCACCTTTCCGGCAAGAATTTTTCACCATCTCTCTCTAATCTTCAATCACCTCTCCAATCTTCCATCTCCTCTCTGAAATTCCACTCCTTCCTTGCACCATGGTCCGCAAGTTGGGTCCCCGCCGTGGCGCAAGGTCTCAGGCTTCTTCAAGGCAGGTTCCGCACAGGTTCCAGTTGAACAGATGGAAAGAAGAACCAAGCGAAGAAATGATCCTGCAGAGCTTCCAGGATCCTCTTCTGCACCTCTCAGAGCTTCAAAGAGAGGTAGGACCTCCAATACTGGCAGAGGTAGACAAGTTTCAAACCCTAGATCAGATATTTCGGGCGATTCCTCTGACCATCCTGAGGAATCATCTTCATCTTCTCTACTGAGTCTCAAGAGGATATACCCTCAGAATCCGTCAGTGCTGCCAAACTGATTTTGAAGCCTAGAATTCTTATCTTTCTGACACCCAATTAGCAGACTCTCTCCCTGAAATTCAAACCTATTTCTCTTTCAATCTTGGATACCTTTTATTTCTGAATTTCAAGTCTGCTATCCAAGGTTAGTTAGAGAGTTCTACAAAAACCTCACCTGCACAGAAGAAGGTTTTAAATCCAAAGTCAAGGGGATAGAGATAGACATGCCAACTGAAGTAGCAGCCTCCATTTTCAAAGTGCCAGATGAGGGGGCTGACTACCATGAATTTGAATTTGACTTACATGAAGCCTACTCAATCTTGACAGGCCATCCTGCAGATCCATCAGATCCCAAACAAACCTATGTGACAAGGTTAATGCCAACTCATTTCCACCTGTATTAAGGGTAATTCACCACATCTTGACAACCATAGTTACCCCTCAAGGTGGTGGGAGGGATAGATTGACAGATATCCAGAGATTCATACTCTATTGCATGGTCAAAGATATCAAGGTCAACCTTCATGTGATTCTTTATCAAATCATTTCTGAAACTACAAGAGCAGACCTCAAGAGATCTCTACCTTATGGAGCACATCTGACCTCAGTGTTCAAGCACTTTGGTGTGCCATTGGAAAATGAAAAATCCCAATCCATTCCCAAGTCAAACATCTACACTTTCAAGAATATCCAAAAGTTTATGGGATTTAGATTGGAGGAAATCAAATTAGACGAGGACCAGCTGTGGTTGAGGCTCCTCCAGTTCAGAGGAACAGCCTCAGGCTCAAGGGGATCAGCCCCAAGTTCAAGAGGACAGCCTCAGGCTCAAGGGGATCAGCCCCAAGTTCAAGAGGAACAGCCTCAGGCTCAAGGGGATCAGCCCCAAGTACAAGAGGAACAGCCTCCAGCTGAAGGGGACCAGCCCCTAAGTCAAGAGGATCAGCCTCTTATGCATGAGGATCAGCCTCAAGTTCCTAATGAAGATGCCAGTCCCTCTCATGCTCCTCTCTCACCTCAGCTTCCTCATCCTTCTCCACAACCCTCATTCCAACCATCCACATCTTCTGGTGGGCCTCCTGTTCCACCAGAATTGATATCATTCCTCAATGACAAATTTGAATCCTTCAACTCCTCACTTCAATCCATGTCCACATCTTTTGAGCTACGGATTCAAAGACTGGAAAACACAGTTTCTGCCAAATTTATTGAACAGAAGGCAGCTTCAGATTATGCAGCTCAAAGGTTCAATAGGTTGATTGGCACATTGGCAGATGCCTCTCTACAGCTAAAAGAGCATCAAGACAAGTTGGAGATAGTTATGAAGGGAATATTGGCAAATTCCCAAGCAGATGTCTTCAACACCAACCAAACATTGCATGAGATTTCCAGCACCAGATTGTCATTTGCTCATTTTGTGGATGATTTGGAAAGTATGAGGAATTTCAATGAGCACATAGACAAGCAGCTTACAGCATTGACCAAGGAATTCAAGATAATGCAAAGACCTGGTTGGTCAGCTGGCTCATCAAGTTCTCAACCTGTTTCAGATGAACTGAAAAGAACTCAGAGCACCTTGATAGAGCATTCTGATAAAATGGAGCATTATCTTCACACTCGGCTGACAACTATCCATGAACAGATAAAGTCAAGCATGAAGTCAATGGAAAAGATTGTCAGATATTGAGATGCTTCTAGCTCCAATTCCTCCTCCTCCTCCATCTTCTACCTAATGTACATTTTTTTGATAATGTCAAAGGGGGAGAAGAATGAATGAAATGTAATGATCTTTTGAATGAAATGAAATGGTTGTTTGGCTTCAATACAAATTTTTGTCTTTGTGTGTGAATACTTGTTCAATTGTTGACTTGTGTGCACAAAACTTCTAATTTCAAGTAACATTGTATCTCACAAAAATATCATCAATTGTTACTGAACAATATCAAAAGGACATTGACAAGTATGAACAAAAAGGAAAACAAAAACTCAAACAATTAAAATTGCTTAAAAAATCACACTTCATCAAAACCACATTCAAATATGGATTTAATGTTGCCATCATCAAAAAGGGGGAGATTGTTGGGTTGAATGCAAATTCATATCATTTCCCTCCTATTTTGATGATGACAAGAAGTGTTCTTAAAGCAATTTAATTGAAGCATGTCAAAAACATCATACCTGAAATTCATGTTCAAAAAGTATTTTGCAAATCACATTATAATTTATAGTCATGATAAATCATTTAACTAATGATATATGTGTTTATTTTTCAGGTACAAACATTTTTATGCAAAAGATGTGTCGACACACCCATCAATGGTGTCGACACATCAACACAGATTCAAAGAGAAATTGTGTAAAAATGTCAAGAGTGTGTCGACACATGTCAAGAGTGTGTCGACACGAGTGGCAGTTTTCCAGAGATCAAGGGTACCCAGGTCGACACACTCCCAGGGCAGGTCGACACTAGACCCAGTTCCCAGAACAGCCAGTTTGAGGAATTGGGACAGCAGGTCGACACACTCAAGAGCAGGTCGACACGGGACCTTCTCCCAGAACAGATTTTTCTATCTTTGGGACAGTGTGTCGACACAACCACCAGGGCAGGTCGACACACTACGGAAACTTTTCATCCTAAGAGCTGATGGCTGCCACGTGTCCTTCTAGGGCGATCAGAATCTTTCTTGGAAAGCGTGCCCTTGTACCCCAAAAGGGTATCTTTGGAATCCTAAGGGTATAAAAGGTCCTTTTTGGCCTGCCTTCGAAGAAAACAACTGACCAACTCTCTCAGTGCCTCCAAGAAGCTCCTGGCGGCCAGAAGAGCTCGTGTCTCCTTCCTCTGCTCTCCAATTGCTTCTAGAAGACCAATTCCCACCAATTCAAGGTGTGGGAATTGGAATTGAGCCCTGAAGATTCCTCTGAAGCATTCCAAGGAGGCAGTCCTGTAGAAGACTTTGTTGGTGAAGAATTCGAGGAAGATCCAACTTCTCAAATTGCAGAGCATCGTTTTGGACTTCAAGCTTCACATGCTTCTTCCCAATTCAAGCCTCTACAAGGGAGTACACTGAAGAACGAAGACTTTCAATTCAACTTAATTTCTCTTCTGTTCTTCTGAGATATCTTTGGGATTATGCAAGTACTTCTGCATAACTCTCTTAGAGTTCTCAAACTTTGACTAGATCTATTGCTAGAGGATCTCAGTCTTAAGTTGGTGTCTAGCAGTCTTAGTGTGAGCCTTGTGCTCAGGTGTTGTGAGCCGTTGTGCTCAGTGTTGAGTTGTCAAACTCAAGTGTGGTTGAGCAGTCTTGCTCAGTTGTTCTAGAGTAGTCTTGCTCTAGAAGTGGTGTGAGTTGTAAGCTCTTCAGTGTTGGAGTTGTCAGGCTCCAGTGGGTGTGTTACCCAGTTGTGTTAGTGAATCCTCACGGGTTGTGAGGGGTGGATGTAGGAATCACATGGGTGATTTCCGAACCACCTAAAAATCCTTGTGCATTTGTTTTCTGTGGTTTGACTGATTCATCCGCTAGATGCTTGCATAGGATTCGTTTTTAATTCACTTAATCAACTTGATTCACATCTAAGTTTTTCAACCCACTCCAATCTAATCAGATCAGTAGCTTTTCACTGATAACATTGCCTCTGATTCTAAATAGTTTTAAAATTATTTAAGCTTCCGCAAAAGTGGTTAAGATCTATTCATCCCCCCCTTCTAGATCTTTTCCACACATTTATTTCGATCCTTCACCTTCCTTGGTCTGCTTGATTTGCAACCAAGAAAATAATTTAGCTCACCCATATGCGCATTTCAAATTCACTTGCATCAAATTTTCAAGAACTTGCAAAGTGATTATTAGTAGAACCAAAGATAATGTCGCAACATAAATCTCACAATTAAGATTCCATCTGAAAATTTCTTATAAATAATGTGTATCTACTTACATCTTATAAAATCATGTGAATAAGATAAGCATAATCTTTCATAACAAGCTCTTGGAGCTTGTTTCAGACCATACATTGCTTTCTTAAACGGAAAACATGATAATAAGTAGTATCTTCAAAACCAGGTGGTGCTCACATATATTCTTCTTTAATAAAACCATCAGAAATGCACTTTTAACATCTATCTGAATAAATGATATTAAGAGAACAAGCATATGCTAATAAAATTTTGATGCCTCTAATCTAGCTACTGAGCATAGGTTTCATCAAAATCTATGCCTTCCTCTTGGGAATATCCTGAGCTACAAGTCTGGCTTTGTCCTAGTGATTACCCCTGATTCATCCATTGTTTCTGAAAAAACCATCTGGTTCTAATAACTGGATGGTCAGTAGGTCTAAGTACAAGAGTCCAAACCTCACTGCGTTGGAATGATTAAGTTCCTCTTGCATAGCAAGGATCCAAGATTCATCACCCAGTGCATCATTGATTGTCTTAGGCTCAATTTGAGAAACTAAGCAGAAAAATCACAAGGAATTGCATACCTCTTGTTCTTACTCTATCTTGAGGATTACTTATGATGTTTCTCTAGGATGGTCCCGGTGGTACCTCAATTCCCTAGGTAGATCTCTTGTGGTTCTTCTTGTTGTTGAAGATCTTCTAATGGAGGATCTTCCATTTCTCCATCTTTTTGTTCAAGGGAAGTCTTTTCTAAATCCCTACAAAGATCATCAACACATTCTTCTTCTTCTTCTATCCTTTTGATAGAAGGGTTAGTTTCATTAAATAATATATGCACAGATTGTTATATGGTTAATGTTTTTCTATTGAATACCTTATAACCTCTAGGTTTTGAAATGTATCCTAACAGGAAACCTTCATCACTCTTAGCATCTAATTTTCCTAGATTATCCTTACCATTATTTAAGATAAAGCACTTACAGCCAAAAGGTCGAAGATGACTGATGTTGGGCTTCTTTCCCTTGTAGAGTTCATATGGAGTCTTCTTTAGAATGGGTCTGATCATGCACCTGTTGATGATGTAGCATGTTGTATTGACTGCCTCTGCCCAGAAATATTTTGGTAAATTATACTCATTCAGCATTGTTCTGGTCATATCAAGCAGTGTTCTGTTCTTTCTCTCTGCTACTCCATTTTGTTGAGGTGTTCTTGGTGCTGAGAAGTTATGCTCAACCCCATTTTCTTCACAGAACTTCATGAATTCTTCATTCTTGAATTCACCTCCATGATCAGATCTAATGCTTGTAATCTGAAATTTCTGATTTTTCTGAACTATTTTGCTGAACTTCAGAAAAGCTTGAAAGGCTTCAGATTTGGCTTCCAGAAAAGACACCCAAGTATATCTTGAGTAGTCATCAACTAATACATAGCCATAGACTTTTCCTCCAAGACTGACTGTCCTCATAGGTCCAAACAAATCCATGTGAATTAATTCCAAAGACTTGGAAGTTGGAATAATTGTTTTGGACTGAAATGAGGTCTTGGTCTGTTTTCCTTTTGCACAAGCTAAACAAATTCCAGATTTCTTAAGTTTCATCTTTGGAAGACCTTCAACCAGATCATGCTTTATTACTTCTTGATCACTGAGGTGCTTGCATGACCAAGTCTTCTATGCCACAATCAGACTCTTCACTTTTGGTGATTGCAAGGCACAAGTTTACTTCTCTTAATTCTGCCAACTGCAAAGTGTATAGGTCTTTTACCCTTTGAGCTTCAAAAACTATCTTGTTATCTTTCTGGATGATACACTTATCATTCTGAAAATTTACTGTATGCCCTTTATCGCATAGATGACTGATACTTATCAGATTATGCTTCAATCTTTCTACATACATGACATCTTCAATTAGGTTCTTTTCTTTAGTACCAACTGTTCCACATCCTAGCACTTTTCCTTTCCATTATCACCATATGTGACTTGACCACTTTCTTCTCTAAAACTTGTGAATAGATTCCTATCCCCTGTCATATGCCTTGAGCATCCACTATCCAAATACCATTTGGATGCCCTCAGCCGACCCTGCAAACAAAATCAGGTTGTAACTTTTGGTACCCAAATTTTCTTGGGTCCTTGATGGTTAGTTTTAGGAATCCATCTCAAGTGTCTAGTAGTGCATGTGCTAACTGTGTGTCCTAATTGATTACAGTGACTACAACATAAATCAAAAGCATTCTTCATATATGCAAAATTGTTAGATTTCTGTTTTTGTTTGTACATATGCTGATTTACCTTCTTAGTATTTTTGATTTCTTTTTCTGCTACAAATTTAGGGGTTGGATACACTTGAGGATGAATAATGTTTTCTTCATTTTGTAGAGGAGTGTATCCTAATCCATATTTCTTCTTTCCTATTCTAGAACCTTTTATGTTGACGAATAAAGAAGTTTTGCAGTTAGAGATCTTTTCTATGGTGGCTTTTAAATAATTGTTTTCCTCCAACAATTTTTCTTCATTTTTGAGTTCCTTAAGATTTGATTCAATTTCCAAAATTTTGCTATTTTTATTTTTCAAATCTTCGCATAGTAGTTCATTAGTTCTTTTAGTTTCACTTAAACTTTTGTTTAACCTTTCTGTTTCATTTTTAAGAAAGGTGTTAGCCTTTTCTTGGTTCAGTAATTTAGTTTAACTATTTTCATTTGTTTTACTACTGTTTTATATTTTCATAAAGTTCATTGAAAGCATCTTCAAGGCTATCAGAATCGGATTCAGAACAGGAAGTGAATGAGGTTTCTGAGTTTACCTGTTCTAGTCCTGCCATGAGGGCTAGATTTGCCTTCTCTTCCTCTTCAGATTCTGAACTTGATGACTCTGAACTTGTTGCTTCTTCATTGTCCCATGTTGCTGCCATTGCCTTCTTCTTGAATTTTCTAAACTTTTTTCTCTTTGCCTTTCTTCCTGTCAGATTTCTTTGCTTGATCCTTTTTCTTGAGCTTGGGACATTCAGATTTGTAATGTCCTGGTTGATTACATTCATAGCAAGTTGGCTCCTTTTTCTTATCCTTCTTGAAAAATCTTTTGGAACCAAATTTCTTTTTCTTTGCTAGAATTCTCTGCAACTTTCTTGAGAGCATAGCCTCATCATCACTGTCATCTGACTTTTCCTTTGAGTCTTCAGATGAAGAGGAATCTGCAATCTTCAAAGCATTTAAAATTTTCTTTTTCGAGAAATTTTTAGAAAACCTTTCCATGCTAATTTCATGAGCCATAAGGGATCCTATTAATTATCAATAGACAATTGTGTTAAGTCATGAGCTTCCTCTATGGCTGTAACTTTAGGAGTCCAGACATTAGTTAGAGATCTTAATATTTTTCTAACTGTTTCTTCATTAGTTAGGACTTTTCCTAAAGAACTTAGTCCGACAATTATGTTTGAAAATCTGTTATACATTTGAGATATATTTTCATTAGGAAGCATTTTTAAACTGTTCATATTGGGATACAAGTATATCTATCCTAGTTTGTTTAACCCTATCTGTACCTTCATAGGTTACTTGAAGTTTATCCCACATTTCCTTAGTTGTTTTACATGCTGAAAGTCTGTTAAATTCTCTTTTAGACAAAGCACAGCAAAGATAATTTTTTTCTTTGTAATTTAAAGACATGTTTCCCTTATCTACTATGGAAAGACCAGCGGAAGAAGATTCTCCAAGGATTTGATAGTCACCTTGTTCTATTACCTGCCATAAGTCGAAGTACCTCTGATGAAGCATTCCATTCGCATCTTCCAGTATTGGTAATCTTCACCATCAAAGAATGGTGGCCTTGTAGCTGATTGGCCTTCATAGTTGTGAGCTTCGAATGCCATTTCTTCTCAAATCTCTTGGATTCTTCTGAGAAGACCTCGCTCTGATACCACTTTTGGATCGAAATGGCACTAAGAATGTCCTAGAGGGGGGTGAATAGGACTTCTTCCCTTTTTAAAAATTTGCTTCTGAAATTGCACAACACTAAATAGATTGTTAGAGCTTAGTGTGGTGTGTGTGATTCAAGTGTAGACAAGGCGGAAACAATCACACAATGAATGCACAGGGATTTATCCTGGTTCGGCCCTTCCCACATGGAAGTCCTACATCCAGTCCTCAAGTCAACCACTTGAGATTTCCACTATCTGCAAATAAATTGGCCTTCTCTCACCCTTGAGAGGAATTACAAATCCACTTGCTCCCAAGCAAGTCTTCCCTAAACAGGGGTACAACAACTACCTTTCACAAGGTCTTCCCTTCACAGGAGGGGCAATGCAGAACCAGACTTCTGCAGAAATTACACAGGAATAATAAAGAAACACTTGTGTGTTTGCCTCAGATCTGAGCACAAACACCTACAGACTTCAGAAGGATTAATAGATCAGAAATGAGACTGAATCCTATCTGAAATGCAAAGGTGGACTAGAAGAAAAATAGGCAATTACAGTTGCCACCCAACACAGAACTTCAGAGAATATTTTCTAAAGTAAAGCTCTCAGACTTGTGGCTTGCAGAAAAGCTTGAGAAGACTTGAAGGATTCGAATGATGCTTTCAAGAAGAGTAAAGGCTTGTATGCGCTTGTTGTGTTTTCTGTGTGTATATCCCTTCTTCAAACTTGAGCTCCTTTTATAAACTTCAGAAAAGTAGCCGTTTAGAAAATAGTCGTTGGAGCTTGTGGCCATTTGCAATATGTCCATTTGAAGAGATCTCTAGGATCCTTTGGGTCTTGAAGTGTTTGTTATCCAGAAGTCTTTCAGTTTTGCTTCTTTCCAAGATCTTCAGAAGGAGTGCAGTTTTCACAGCTAGAAGATAAGCTCTTTCTCTTCAGAGTGAACTGTGAAAGAGACATGGTAAAAACGAGCTCCAATAAATGCCTGCACAAAGACAAGACAAAAGAGAAGAGTATCTCCTTACCTTTGAGGTAGGTGAGTCAGAAAAGTACAGAAAGAAGGTATGGAAACCTCGTATCACAGGCTTTCAGATAAAAGGAGTAGACAGACAGTTAGGCTAAAAAGGTAAAGCATGGGTCTGTCAGTGGTAGGTGAGTCTTGTCAGATGCCATGCGCCTGAAAAATCATAAATGCATAGTGTGTAATGAATCCATGAAGATCCGGAGCAAAGATGTGAAGACCATGAGGCTCAGATCAAAATATTTCAGAAATAGTTTGCACAGGATTAGATGAATATTTTAAGTTTAATATGACTTGTCTTGTCAGAGAAAATAATAAAATAATAATATTTTTGATAAACTAATAAGAAATTAAAAGTTAATTGGAAATGTTGTGAGAAAGATTAGGAGATAATCTTACATTAAGTGTTAAGCTTTAAAAGATCAGAAAAGTATTAAGCACAGAACTGACAGAGAAGTTAAATTCATAATAACCTGCAATTCAATTGTAGAAGTTGAAGAATGATTCGACTGAAGAAATAGAAGTGATTCGACTTCAGTAAAGGAATGATAAGGTAATTTGATTTCTAAGAAAATAAGGCAATTCGACTCTAACAAGAAAATAGCAATGTAATTCGACTTCTGAGAAGGCAAGGCAATTCAACTCCAGCAGTCGAATTACTGAGATTAATTTCTGAAGCATTTAACTATGGAAGTCGGAGATGACAGTCGAATCAAGAGTTGTATTTTGTAAGGCATTCGACTGTACCAGTCGGAGTCATCAGTCGAATTACATATAAAGATGTGGACTTAGAAAATTCTCAAGTTTTTTTGACTTCGATTCTGAAGGAGTCAGATTTGACAATCGAAGTTAACAGTCGAATTCAGTAGGACAAAGAGAGAGCTGTGGACTTAGAAAAATTTCAGGATGTTTTTGACTTCGATTCTTAAGTTGTTTAGTTGGAGACTGAAGTCGGATACAGTGTGATGTACTGAGAGTCTGTGGACTTAGAAAATTTTGACGATGAAGTTTATCACACATTTGTATGCATTTATATTTTGATATTCATTTATTAGGCTATTTAAAGATTTTGTTATAGCAAAAACATGATATATACTATATCTTCAATATTTTAGATTTTCTTAGGGGTAGTTGCTCAACACAGTCATAGTGACCGAATAGTGACTGATTTTGAATCGGTCTCTAAAACTTTATTTAGCGATTGATTAATTTTAGTCACAATTCGGTCACTATTTTGTGACCAAATAGTGATCGAAAATTTCGGTCTCTATATCGGTCTCTAAAAGCGCTTTTTCTTGTAGTGATATCACGCAAGCAAGCAAGCAAGCACGAGCACGATCACATAACACTAATCAAGCACGAAGACACTAATGTACACCAAGGAAAGATCCACCTTGAAATGCACACTAGGACACGTGTATATGGTTTTTGTATCTAGCATTCAACACGACACTATTCCTAGCACAGATGCAATGCCAGTAATCATTATACTTCATGGTTAACAATATATTTATGATTCTCTGTCATTGGGGCTAGACTGGAGCCCTTGGACACTCTCCGTGCCCGGTCAGCATCTCACTTAATTTTCAAATGTAGATACCCACAGTCATTAATGGCCAATAGAGTTTCAATATGTAAGCAATGGTAATGTCATGTTCAAGATGATGATGAGAACAAGGAGCAAGTAATGTGAATATGTTTGCATGATAACAATAGTCAAGAGACAATTTCGGCAGCATAACGACGTAATTTATACTTTAGTTCACTCTTTACATTAATGGCTTAAGTCGTGTTTTGGGTTCTTGCCCGAAAACGAAGAAAACAGGTACTCGATTCATGCAACGCTTATAACTTCTAATCTAGGGCTTTTGGGACAAAAGTGTCAACATGAAACTTGTTGGGAACATGGAATAGAATAGAACTATAGTTTTGGAATCATTAAAAATGGCCTCGAGATGCATGAGAAATCGACATGAACATAAAAAGTCTTTAACATGCGCGACTTTGGTAAAACGGTTAAAACTTGAGATGTACTCAATGAAATATGATGACACCACTTGGACATGAAAGTAGACTCGATGCTCTACACATTGATATAAGATTTATTTAGATTTGGCCCGAGATTTATTTAGAAGTCTCGTTCTCCAGACAATCCTCGTTCAAACCACTTGTTGGAGAACGCTTAATACTCTCGATCCTATGGAGGAAAATTGGGAAAACCAGTGGGATTAGGAACTAGACTTGACCCTCTTTCTAGGGGTATAAGTCTTGCAAGGTTTGGTTAGGGTTTGGCCTACCTTTGGTCGACTCCAAGAAGGGCACTCTGCACAGGTCGATGCAGAACGCAACATGGAAGAAGCTCCGAGTTGGGGCGGTTTCCTCCTCCTTTGGGTGCTCAAGAATAGCCTCCCACAACCCCAACAATGTGTAAACTCGTCCCCTAGGGTTTCATGGTCTAGGGTGTTTTAGAAGTCCCATTAGGTGAAGGAAAGGAAGAGTGCGGTTTTAGCCTCCCACCTTCCATAATTTGATGATTTCTCATCCCAATTGAGTGTGTGAGGTTTTAGGAAGTCTCCCACCCTGGTTAAGCACGAATTTGGGTTGCCAAGAGAGCCTAATTGCCTTAGACTTTGCCTTAATTACCCCTTTCTATTTTCAGCTCAATTAGGGTTGCGAATTTCTGGTTATTTTCTTGCTCCATTTTATTCTTGGGCCACAAGTGATCCATTGGCCTAATTACAATAATGAGTCATCAATATATGATGTTGGAAGTCTCTCCAACATGTTTATTTAATTTATGATCGTATTATATTTCTGGGTTAACGATTTTCCGACTTTGTTTCCTAATTTGGATAATCAGTCACAATGTGACGTACACTTGGCCAATTGGATTTTTTATTGCACGAATTTCTTCGTGGAACATTTAAGGATAATGTTTGAAGTTGATTTATAATTTTTACGGAATTTTTCGATATGTTCTTGCACATACGATAATAATACGTATGTTTTAAACATTCAGATATTATGAAATTTATTTATTTCTATTTATTCAAAAAATTTAATTTACTGAATTTTCCGGGGTGCTACAGAGAAGATATTATTTTTACATTTATGATTATATATAAAATTGTTACATGATTCAGTTATTGTGGTACCAACAAATCGAGATGTATGGGTGTCAACTGCGCCAGGGCGGCCTGAAGCCTGAAGGCCTAGTGGCATGGCTTGGTTTTACACGAGGTTAGGTTGGATATTTTAACTTCTTTTGAATTTTGAGTCTTGTTTGGCCCGACCCAGAGTAAGATTGGGCCGGGTCCAAGCTCAGCTCGGCCCGGCCTGGGCGGCCCGGTAATTTTTTTAAAAAAGTAAGCGATACGACAATAATTCTAATATTCTCAAATTTTAAATTGAAAATTATATCGTGAAAGTATGTTTAATGATTTAATATTTATTTCATATTTGTAACAATTAGAAATGAATTTATCTAAATTAGTATAATGTTTATTTTATGTTATTTGATTCAATAAACACTAATTTTATTGTAAAAAATAAAAATAATAAGAATTCCTTTAAAAGCTAAAATCGGACTGGATCTTATCTAATCATCTCAGATCGAATTGAATTTCTAAAGACGTCCCAAACTGAACTGGGCCCGGGTTGAGACTGAACTGAACTCGGTCCAGACCCGATCCCCAGTCAAGATGTTTGGAACCTCCTTTTCAATATCTTCTTTCGCTCCAGTGTCCTCCCACGGCCAGCCGCCGCCCAAGTCCGCCGGGGGAGGATGGCACGCGACTGGTATCGTCATCCTGTGCGGCGTTCTACACCCTGAAGCGCTCGGCCAGCTGCCAGACCCTGCTCGCTCTCCCCGCGGAAATTTGTCTCGCTTCGCTGGATCCTTCCTACTCCTGCAAACTTCTTCTTCTATTGCTGATCCAGGAGACGCTTCCATGGCTCACCACGTTCCCGCCAGCCCCAACAAGATCCTCAAGGAACAGTACGCGTCTCATCCCTCTTTTCCGCCTTCCAAAACGTGGAAGAAAGGAAGAGAGCGTTACCCAATTCATTTATCTCTATCTTTCTTGGTGACAGCTGTTATTGTTTGCTCAGGTTCGTGAGTAACCTGACGGGATCGTCCATGCTGGAGATCGCCGCCCTGTCCACGATCGTCCCGGTTCGACCTTTTGGCTTGCCCATTTCCTTCTTTCAGTGAAAACGCAGACTTCCTGTTACCTAATTATTTACTTTGTTCTGGGACTTGGTCGTCGGCGGGGCTGGGGTGGATCTTTATCCAGGCTTTGGTAGTTCTCCGGCAATGGAGTGGCTTCTGCTTTGTGGCCGGTGAGAAAACAACTATTTGCTTTGACATCCGTCTCCCGTGCTTCAAGTATTAGATGCGTCCAATGCAAGAGTCGATTTTCCTCTTGCCACATTCTAAGCATTGGTGGTCTGTTCTGTTTCCCCAGATGAGAATAGAGCGAAGAAGGACGACAATGTGACCAAGGACACCCTTATTTGGAATTGGAGAACATATATGATTTCACTGGTCGCAGACTATGCCTTCACCATCCTCCCGATCCTTTTAATCTTCACCGTAAGCTCATATCTTTCAACCGTAGCTAGAAAAGGAAACTCCTATTCTTTTCGCACGTGAACTCATCTTTACTTCTTCACTCAGGTCTTCGCTGACTGGGCCTACTCGAGTACCATGACTCTACTATTCTTGCTTCTTGTCTTCTTTTTAGCAAAGTCTAGGTGAGTCCCTTGCGTTAGTATAATTGTTTCGGTAATTAGGGGTACTTGTTAATTTTTATGTTTCCTTTGGTGACTGCTTTTCCTTTTAAATTTGGTCGGAGAGCATCTAAACTTGGTACGGACACGACTTCTACTAAAATTGGTGTGGTGTCCCAATCTTTTATTCCAGAATATGGGCCTATTTCATGGCATGCCACAGTTTTATTTCAAGGTTCAGGCCCACTTCCATGCCACCAGAGCAGACATTTACCATACCATACTTCTTGTCATTCTGCATCTTGAAAGTATGTGTGTTGTCTGTCAGCAAAGTTGCAACTTCTGTGAATATTTTCACCATCTTTTTCCAATCATTGGGCCTCTGTGTTGTCTTTCACTGCTCTTGATCAGGGTCCTTTCTTTTCTTTTCCCAGTTTGTCTTAAGTTCTAAATGAGGAAGATCATACTAAGCACTTCTCGTGCACTCTTTGATGATGCTTTATATCCGCTTATATAATTGTAGTTCCTTTCCATCTCATTTCCTCCAGCCTGTTTTGTTTTGATAAGTACTTGTCACTATATATATGTATGTTGAAAAAGGTAGATTGTATTACCTATTATAAAGATCATAGTAATACAATCGAGAGAGAAGAGGAGATGTTCCTCAACCTCTAAAAGACTGTAAAGCTAATATCAAAGCAAAGGAAGAGTACTGCCTATGGGTGCATCAGTGCATGTAGGATAAATTTATCCGGCTACAAAGACAAACAATAGCCCTTCTACAAATACTTTCAGTACATTCCGCTTTCACTGAAGACTGTGTCATATATTTCCTTCCAAATACCCAGTAGACAGCTGCAGGAATCATTTTCGTGTTATGAATATGTTATCTCAATGATTGTGTTTCTCTGTGTTACCTGAAAAAGTTCCACATTTGGATTACATAGTTTAATTGCATTTGTAGCCCCCAGGAAAAATTACCAATGATGTGCCATATCTCTGACTAATTTGACTATTGGTCATAAGGTGATCCATGGATCCATCTTGTAACCCACAAAAAGTGCCAAAAGTTTCACCATCATCTTTCCATGACTTGCGGCATAGTTTTGTAACTATGGACGACTGTAAAACTAGGCCACAAGTAAGATCTGACCTTCAAAGGTGATTCAGTTTCCAAATTGCAGGTCAAGCTTGATTATATGTGGATACATGTTCCATAGATTGATAAAAAGCTTTAACAGCGAATGGAGTCTTATTTCTTTTCCGGTAAAATGTTCTCTCAGCTACATGGATGTCCACTGAATGTAAGTGGTACCTCCTCATCCTCATCTTTGAGCCCCCACGCAAAGAATGATATGTCAGGTTGTTACCCACCCCCCCAAAAAAAGGAAAAAAAGGAAAAAAAAAAGGGGAAAAAGCCCTTTTATTAACTTCCAAGAGACATATCATCCTGGGAGAGCTCTCCTTTGTAGGAACCTGCCTAGACCATTTGTCTCCGCAGAAGGTTGTTTTCCTTCTATTACCAACCTGCATAGGCATATCCTTCTCCAGAAAGGTGCAGCTTGGAGAAATGATGCTGCATTTACGTTATTCATATCCAAATAGAATCTTTGATTATTGTTATGATGCTTCCATGTGATAAACCTTTTCCACAAAGAGCCATCACCTGATAAAGATTTGCATAACCACTTTCTAACAGTGCCATATTGAATTGTTGAAGTTAATCCACTCCCAAGCTTCCCCTGCTTTCTTGTAAGCACATACCTTCCTGTTTGATTAAAGGTATGTATTTAGAATTGTCCCCTGTCCAGAGAATCTTTTTCCTTATTTTATTATTCTAGTTACATACAGCTTGTGGCATAATAAAGACTGCCATCTAATTCAGAAGTATGGAAGACAACACAGAATCCAAGAATGTCAATTTTACCACCAAGTGACAAATGAATAGCTTTCCAAGTGGCTAATTTCTTATGCATCCTATGAAGCAAAGGGTCTCATTCACCTAGAATTTTACCATGGAACACTTGTAGAAAGAAAATTCATTTCATAACTCAATAAAAGCATTTATTACATTGCTGGCGAAGTCATTACATGTCTCTCTCATCTCGTTACAAACTTTTGCTTCTCACGGCCCATGCCCAAAACAACTTTTTGCTTCTCTTAGTGCATGTGAGATTGGAAGAACTCTGGGGAAGGAAGGGCCTGCAGTTGGAACTCTCTCATTGAACCACTGACTCCACTCGGATGGAAACTGGCTCAGCTGCTGAGATCACCAGCTGCGGAGCCCGACCCGCTAGATTCACAGAGAAAAGAACTTCTCGCCTAACCTGAACAGGGGATGCAATAGGGGTAGAAGATCAAGGCCACAACCTCGTTGTACTACTAGCGATGACTGATGTAGGGTTGAGCGTGGGAAGGAAATGAGGAGAGAAACGGAAGAGATTAAGCAAAATGAATCCTCACTCTGAGTCCCCCATTGGGCTGTTTATGTGACCGCTTGGTGGAGGGAGTGGGGCGATCGAACTACGGAACTAGATACGGGGGAGTCTGAGGAGCAGTTGGGTTCTTCAAGGGACTTCGCATAACAGAAGGCCAGGAGGGGGAGACTCTGTAGGAAGAATCCACCCACCTCACTCTACCTTGCACTAGGCCAAGCCCATTTCACTCTTCCTTACACTATGCTAGTGGCAAAGCTGAAGACCCAAGAGGTTGTGAAGAAAGAACTGTTGTTGGGGTTTCCAATATTCATCCATCATGAATATAAAAAGGGATTTATATCTGCAGCAGGACTGGCCCCCTTGATAACTGAAGCTGAAAGACTTTACACTACTGCTTGGACCACTATGTACTCATTAGTTTGAAGATTTGACTACTTAACTGGTAGGTGCGTAGCATGTCATGCTTGCGCGCATACATTTGCTCCATTTCCACATGTCAAAGGCTGTCTTTTGATGAAGGATGACCCGTTTGATGCCAGGACTAATAGAGTTAAGTATCCAAGTTATTAACTGGATATTATCATGCCTCCAAGCATGAAAACTAGGGGTTTTCTCATCTGGATTCAGTTTGGTACCATGGAGAACATCAAGTTTATCATGTCCTTCAACATAAAGTTCAACAGCCACTGCCCAAGAGGCATAATTTGTTTCAGTCAACTTGTCCGAGGTGATCTGAAGATTAGATCCTCCCTGTATAGTGAACGAAGGTTGAATCTGTCCAGAAGAAGCAGGGGGGTCTTCGTAAACCCCAGAAGTTGCTCCAAAGTTGTCCGCCATAATGAACCCTAGTGACCTGAAGCTGAAGCAGCACGAGAGGGGTAGAACACCTTGCTGCAGCCTCCAAGAGATTCAAACAGGGGGTCGGTGCCCCTAAACAAGTCCAAACAGGGACGCCACCCTTTAAGAGAAAGATAGGGTCTGGTGTCCTTCACCACGCAAGGTGCAGCAGAGAGGAAGAAACCGGACACCCTAAATAAGGGTGTGGCTGTCCATATAAGTGGAGAAACAAGGGGTGCCCTAAAAAAGGATGAGCAGCATGCTCGATCTCTCTAGGCACTGCTGGGAGAGATGTCAATCCACTGAGAGAGAGAAGGGGATTGGGCGCACCCTTCCCTTGAGAAGGAAGAACATCTGCTGCCGGAGAAGACTGGCTTGGGAGGCTTTTAGAAGCCCTAGGATGCACTGTCCCTGCTCTGATACTAAGTTGGAACCACAGAGAAGAGAGAGGGAGAGAGACGGCCGGTGATAGAAAGCAGTTAGGACTAACGCATCCCTGTGCACAGCCCTAATGACTCTTTTATATTAATGATGAGGATTACAAATATGCCCTTAAGTGAGGGCAGAAATAAAAGAGAACAAAAGACAACTATAATAAACCACTAATGAATCACAACACATTAACACAAGGAGAAGACTTATCTGCCCCTGCTCCTTACAACAGAAGCGGATGTGAACCCCTGGTTACCTTTATCTAAGGACTTCACAGTTTAACTCTTCCATGATTTGTTTCAGCTTCTTCACCAGTCAACACATGCAAAAAAGCAAGTGGGTGCTTCAGCCACCATTTCCCTCACAGGTCCTTGAAATCCTTATTTCTGAATTGTGTCAATCCATATCTAAACAGCCTTCTCTATTTTCTCTTAGGTGCTGTAGATAACAAATTGCAATATAATCAGACAAATGCCAGGGAAGGTCTTTCATTGTTGTTTTGAAGTTCCCCTCTGTTCATTAAGAAAATACCTTCAAAGCTTTTGCAGTGACTGCCTTTCACCTGTTCCTGTCCACGTATAATACAATGATGACACCCAAGTTAATCATTTAGCTGTTTGTAACCTACCATTCCCAAAATATAGCCATTCCTGCTGTCAGCATGGTGTTTTGATCTTCCTCCATGTATCTTGCAGTACTGAGAGCCACTGACACCTTCATGTATCTTACCGTACTGAGAGTCACAGACACATACTTTACTGTTGCAGCTTGGGATTTTTGTAAGTCTCTAAAAGAATCTTCTTTTCTTTTTCTCTGCTTCAACTGGGTCATGAGCTTCTGTGAAGATTTAGCAGAATGTGTTATTTTCACCTGAATTTAGCTGAAAGATTGAATTACTTAGGTGATGACTAAATTTGGCATTTGACTGTCCAATATCACTGGGATGTCTCTGTTTTATCTTCTACTGGCTTGAAAGCCCATCCTCGTACCTTTGGGCCTTCTTAATCTTTGTTATTCAATCAGCAGTGATGTCCTCCATCATTTAGTGGATGTTAATTCTCACCTATTATCTTTTAGTTGAAATTCATTATGGCTATGTTTCAGTGTTGCCTAAGTATGTTGATTTATATGACAGGAACGGTACATTTGTTTGAAGACCATAGCTTTTATAATTTACAATGCTCATTTGAGCTTTACTGTTGTGGTGCATAGGACTGTGCCTTTTAGCATCAATGACGTTGAAGGCTTTCATGCATCTCCTTTGAAGAATAGTCTTTTGTCTTACCGTGTCTGTATGGTATGCCATCTCATTTTGTTTCACATATGCGCATAATAAACTGCAATCAGTAAAGAGTGTTTTATTCATGTTAGATGGTTGTAACCTGCTTGTGTATACTGGCTGTTGACTTCAAAATTTTTCCTAGACGATATGCAAAGACTGAGACCCATGGCACTGGACTGGTGAGTCATTTCAGGCTCTGCTCTGTCTACTTCTATAGTTTATATTGCATGATATATCTACAGAATATGTTTAGCACAACTCTGTGTGTGTCATTTTATCTACTTTTTCGTACTATTAAAGATGGATGCTACCACAACATCAATGAAAAAGGTTCCTATTTAAGGTGTAACAACAAGAGACTGTACATCGGTTAAGGGGAATCTCCCCCTAACCGATGGAACTTCCCATCAGTTAAGGAGGAGATTCCTTAACCGATGGGGCTGTCCATCGGTTAAGGGGATGAATCCCCCCTCATCCCTCTCATGTAAAGGGGCTAAACCCCTATAAATGTGCATGTTGCCCCATAGGGGCAAAGGATCTTCCCCCATCCTTTTTCTTGTTTTTCCGGAAAGATTGGAAGAAAAATCTGAAAAAAGCAAAAAGCTCTTCCCTAAAGTCCTAGCTTGCTCTCAAAAGGTTCTTCCACTCGGTGTGAAGGTATCCGCCCTCCCCCCGCTCGGTGTGAAGGTATCCGCCCTCGACAAGCGCAAAAGAAAGGGAGGTCGTCTCCATCTGGCTACGAAATCTCCTCATCTCTCCCTCCATGTCGAGCTAGTCTCCTTGGAGGGTTTCAAAAGAAATCCTAATACAACTCATACCTCCACATTGAGCAAGTCTCTGTGGAGGTAAAAATTAAATCGTATGCTTTGGTGTTTAAATATCTTCCATATTGAGCAAGTCTCTATGGGCATAGGTATTTAAACATCTTCGTTCTTGTGCTCTAAATGCTTCCATGTCGAGCACGTCTCTATGGGTATAAGCATTTAGGTGCATATGTTCTTCCCGCCCGTCGAGCAAGTCTCCGGGAAGGGTGAGTGTTTGTGCTTATATGTATATGTTTTCTATGGAAACTCTACCCAAGCGGAGGTTCTGCTCGAAAATATATCCATATGTTCACAAATATTGTGCTCATATGTATATGTTTTCTAAAGGAAATTCTGCCCAAGCGGAGGTTCTGCCCGAAAATATACCCATATGTTCACAAATATTGTGCTCATATGTATATGTTTTCTAAAAGAAACTCTGCCCAAGCGGAGGTTCTGTCCTCTTATACAACTTCTGTGCTCTTATGAAGCCACTCACAAATAATGAAGCCGCATATGAAGCTCTGATTATTGGGCTCCGGCTGGCTCTCGAATGGGAATCAAAGGCATACAAGTTTATGGTGACTCGCAGCTGGTCATCCGACAAATATTGGGCCAGTATGAAGTCCGTAAACCACAATTGCTTCCATACTATACCACTGTCATGAAGCTTAAAGAAATTCAACTTCTTTGACATATCCCATGTGCCGAGAAGTGAAAATTCTCAGGCTGATGCTTTAGCCAAATTGGCCTCTGCCATAAAATTACCTCCTGAAGGGGAGTTGGACATAAGTGTCCGTCACAGAAGGCTCATGCCAAGTATCCTTGACACTGAGTCTAGTACCACAGTTGAGGAAGTATATAATACAGAGCTAGATACAACAAATGAATCTGAAGATTGGCGTGAGCCGATTATCAGAATCAAGAAAGGTTGGCTACCTCCTGATCGAGCACAAAGAATTCAGCTCTTACGTAGGGCTACATCATATCAAATAATAGCAGATCAGCTGTATAAGTTGGTCCATGAAAAGAAAGGACCAGTCCTCCTCAGATGCTTATCCCTCAAAGAAGCCAAAATCATCATGAAAGAAGTTCACTCTGGGCTGTGTGGTGCACACCAGGCAGGAGAGAAGATGAAAATCACTATCAAGTTAAAAGGCTTCTACTGGCCTACCATGTACGCGGATTGCGTTCGATATGCCCGTACATGTCATCAGTGTCAAGCATTTGGCCCTATACCAAGGAAATCACCAAATGTATTACATCCCACTGCGCCAATATGGCCGTTTGCCGAATGGGGTATGGATATTGTGGGGCCATTCCCACCTTCATCCAAGGCCACAAGTTCATACTGGCTGCCACACATTATTTCTCTCGGTGGGCTGAAGCTATCCCATTGAGGGAGGTAACCGGAGAGTCAGTCGCCAAATTTGTCAAGCAAAACATAATATACAGATTTGGGACTCCTCACAGAATCATATCCGATAATGGGTCGCAATTCAGAAACAAAACAATATATGCCTTGGCGGCAAAATTTCATATTGATTGGAGAACATCTTCAGTGTATAATCCACAGGCTAATGGATTGCAGAAGCTTTCAACAAAACCCTCTGCAAATTGCTTGCCAAGATAGTCAGCAACAGAAAGCGGGAATGGGGAGAAAAGGTTCATGAAGCCTTGTGGGCTTATCGAACTGTATAAAACCCCTACCGGATGTTCGCCCTTCTCCTTGGTATATGGAGCTGAGGCCATGATCCCTATAGAATTGAAATGGCATCCTATCGGGTGGCAATCCAAGCTGAATTACAAAATCAAGATCAGACCAAATAAAAGGAGACTTGAGGAGCTCTCCAATCTAGAAGGAAGGCGCCTTGAAGCATACAAGTCTCTCCAAATATATCAGGCTAGAATGGTTCGAGCATTCGACAAATTAGCAAGACCCAGAGCTTTTAAGCAAGGGGATCTCGTCATGGTCAAATGCAGGGAAGCAATGGCCGGAAAGTCATATGGCAAACTTCAACCCACCTGGCTCGGTCCATATATCGTCACTCTGGCATATGAAGGAGGCGCATACCGGCTAGTTGACCATAAAGGTAATGTGCCCTTTCCCCTGCTTAACGGGAAACACCTGAAATTGTATCACGCGCTAGAGCATGAATTCCCTGGCCAGCCGCCAAAACAAAAACCGATTACCCAAAAAGGACATGAAGCCCAAAGAAAATAAAAAATGATGATGAAAGTTTCGCCATAGATGGGGGCAAAGGAATCAAATTTCCACCTGCCCGTCATATATCCCAAATCTTTCAGTCCCTACTGAGCATGAAGCCAAGGGCAGTCCATGTATAAACCAAAAAAAAAAAGGGAAATTCAATAAAAGATGGAGGCTTATTTTGCATATCCCGCCAAATGAGGTTCCAAGCTACAATGATGATAACGTCAAATACAAAACCATAGCCACAAACCAAAAAGGTAGGCTATGTCAATCCAAATATCAAAGCCATAGCCAGCAAACCAAAAAGGTAGCTATGCCAAATCCAAAATACCCAAACCATAGCCAGTAAACCACAAAGTAGGCTATGTCAAATCCAAATCAAAACCATAGCCAACAACCAAAAAGTAGGCTATGTCAATCCAAATACCAAAGCCATAGCCAGCAAACCAAAAGGTAGGCTATGCCAAATCCAAATACCAAAACCATAGCCAGCAAACCAAAAAGGTAGGCTATGCCAATCCAAATACCCAAACCATAGCCAGTAAACCACAAAGTAGGCTATGTCAAATCCAAATACCAAAACCATAGCCAACAAACCAAAAAGGTAGGCTATGTCATCCAAATACCAAAACCATAGCCAGCAAACCAAAAAGTAGGCTATGTCAATCCAAATACAAAACCATAGCCACAAACCAAAAAGTAGGCTATATCAAACCATGCCAAACCATAGCCACAAACCACAAAGGTAGGCTATGTCAAACCCAAATCAAATCATCACCATAGCCGCAACCAAAAGGTAGGCTATTAAGTCCAGAATACTATGACTATAGCCAACAAACCATAAAGGTAGGCTATGTCAAATCCAAACCCAAACCCAAACTACAATACCTAAACCCCACATGTCGATATCCAAATCCAGGATAAACCCCATCCTATTCCAATATGAATCCGAATGCAAACCCTTTATCTTGGCCCTACGCCATCAAGGATAGCCCGAATTCAAATCCAAACCCCAAACTCCATACCAAAGCCCATAACAATACCCAAAAAAAAAAAATCCTCACGCTCAGAAGCCATCACCATCCATCCCATCCTAGCTCACCACCCATCCCATCCCAGTTCACCACCTGTCTCAGAATCGGACTCTCACCCTTTTGATTATCTGAGCCAGTCAAATCTTCAAAAAAAAAAAGAGAGAAAAGGGGGTTAAAAATAGAGATCCCCGATGGACTTAAGTATACGATTCCTTGTGTGCTTAAGGTAAAAAGATCAAAAATCCAGCTGAGGCGAAACCCGAGAGGGCGCTTCAGGCAAAAATGGATAACCCCTCAACGTGAAAACCCGAAGGGCGCGTTGGAAAAAGCTAAAGGGGGCCAGTCTTGGTGAAAACCCGAAAGGGCGCTAAGGCTGGTAAGGTGACAAAAAAAAAATAAAAAATGAAATGATGAAAAGAGGATTTCTCAGTCCTCCATTCATACAAGTCGCCACATTACAAACTTGCAGGGGGTGACAGATACCCCATAGAAAAGAGATCAAGGCAACAAGCCCAATATACAAATTGTGCTGTGAAGTAAAGGCAGGGAACTTCCTCCTCTCCAGCCACTCAAATCCAAATACGAACCCCTTATCCCGGCGCCAAGCCATCAAGAGGGGTGAAATTCAAATCCCAAAGTCAAACAATAACACATTCCAGACCCATTCAGAACCAAGTCCAGACCCAAATCAGACCCAATCCATATCCATATCCAAACCCAATCCAAATACACAAAGGTGACTCAAATCACCCAACATACTCATATCCAAACCCAAATCCAAAATACCACAAAGGTGACTCAAATCACCCAACATACTCATATCCAAACCCAAATCCAAAATACCACAAAGGTGACCCAAGTCACCCAGCTTACTCATATTCAAACCCAAATCCACGTCCAAATCCAAATTCCAAATCCGAATTTCCAATCATTGGCCATATTCAAATCTTAAACCACATCTGAAACCATCACTCACTCCACAACCAAACCTTTAGCCATTCACACATCCAAGTCAGCCGAGTCCTCGACGGCCTTGGTAAAGAAAAAAGAAAGAAACAAAAAGGGGGTTAAAAATAGAGATACCCCGATGGACTCAAGTATACGGCTCACTGTATGCTTGAGGGTAAAAAGATAAAAAAAAAAAAATCCAGCTGAGATGAAAACCCGAGAGGGCGCTTCAGGCAAAAATGGATACCCCTCAACGTGAAAACCCGAAAGGCGCGTTGGAAAAAGCTAAAGGGGGCCAGTCTTGGTGAAAACCTGAAAGGGCGCTAAGGCTAATTGTAAAAAAAAAAAAGAGAGACAGAGAATGAAAGAAGGAATTTCCTTGTCCTTCATATTTATATTCATAAAGTCATAAGTCACTCTATTACATATTCATAAGGGGTGACAGATAGTCACACACATTTACAAAAAAAAAACAAATTAGGACAACGAGCCTAATACACAAAGGTTATGTTGAAAGCAAAGCAAGAGGGTGCCTTCTTCTGCAGCCGCTCTGCCTTCCTAGCTTTGGAAGATCCGGGCCGGCGAGAGCCGTTTCTATCTCTAGCACGGAGGCCTCCCTCTTCGGGACCTTCAACTTCATCTCTGGCATCTTGAGCCTGACAAGATATTGCCATTGCCTCGCCAGCTCGCGTTCCAGCCGAGCAATACTCTTTTCTCTTGCGGCCATCCGCATTTCTCGCGTCTTCTGACGCTTGCTCACTTCAGCAACCTGGAGATCATCGGCTTCAGTATCGCTCTCCAGAGCTTCAAATCGCTGGGCCCAGGTCGTCTCAACCTGACGGGTGTACACCCTGTTCCAAACATCGGTGATAAAATTCATCCACGCTCCTGCTGGACTCCCATGCTAAAGGCAGATCCCGTATGTTCTCCACCAGCGCCTCTCGAATAACTTCAATGGGCGCCGGTCTGTGGAGTCTGCCAATGCCGTTATTCGGCCAACAAGGAATTCCCAGCAGCCATCATCAGCAAAATGCGGGGCTGGTTGCGTCCCTTCAGGCCATCCTTACCATGCTCAGGGGAGCACCAACCTCCAAGAGCGGAGAGCTCTCCTCGTCAAGGTTCGGCACAACGTCTGCCCCAGAAGAGAAATCAGCAACAAGAAAAAAGCTGTTAGCAAGACAAAGCTAGTAAAACACCAACTCAATGATGCAAGCCATAAAACTCGGCTCCTTCTCACCTGGGGCGGGGATTTCGCCTTCCTCCTCAGCCTCAGATTCTGAAGGTTGAGCGAGATTAGATGGTCCAGAACACGGATCTTGAAAGGAGCTGGGAAAATATGGCGAATTTGTATAAAACCGCTCCCCATCAGGTGGGAAGATTGGAGGTGCATAGGCAGGATCTGCCTGGTGAAGGCCTCCGCCTCCACCTGTGGTATCGCCCACTTGAAAGGCGGATTGAGCTGGGAAGTCCAAAAACGGGCTCATTGAAATTCCCCAACTCGGGATGGAGAAGTTCGCCCCTGAGACAGAATATGAATATGTCGTTCCCCAGCCAATTGATCACAAAATTCTGTCCCCTTTAAAAGCAAATACAGCAAGGGAGGGATTCGTCATGAAAGAATGTGTCATGAAAGACTATATACGGGCTTGAGAAAATCGGCTCACCAAAAGAAGTTGTCCCTACAGAGGCTCCTCCACAGGTCTCGGGATATAGACCTCAACGGGACAGATAATACTCTCCTTCTGAAGCTCCCATTCAGCATATGTGAATCCTGGGCAGTCAACATCGGCTTCTACCACCCCAGAAAATGCAAAATGAGAGGGAGCACCATCAGTCCCCTCTTCAGGCAAAGGATCTGCCATACCCTGTAGAGTGCTCCCGTTTCCCTCGCCATGAAAAATAGAGGGACTTTCGGGCGGAGAGCCACACTCATCTGGAAGGGGTGAACCGGCGCCCGCCTCATCAGTTTCATCATCTAGTGCAGAAAAGTATGGAAGAAATCAATATGAGAACTGATGATAAAAGAAAAAAGAGAGGCGGGGGAATGTTAAAAGAGTATACCGCTTGAGGAGGGCCTTCTCAGCTCTTCTATTGGTAGAGGAAGAAGGAGCGCCAGGGCGAGTCCCATTGCCCCTATCCCCGTTAATCCTCAAAGCGGGAGTAGCTGGAAGACAAGGTCACCATAAAAAAAAGAGGGGAAAGAAAAAAAAAGAAGAAGAGGAAAAGGGTGGCTTACGTGCTGATTCTGATAAGGCTTTGGTACCAGCTGAAGGAAGTGGTGCTACAAGCTTTCCCCACTCTCTTCATAATATCCTGAACATCTTGAAATGTCTTGGCATTTTCAGAGGGATATATTCCAGAGGCCCAATATGCCAATTACATTAATAAGATGTCTTTCCCATCGTGTCCATCCAGGATGACCGATGCTCTCTGGAGGTAACTTTGTCAACAAAGTTACTGTAGGAGAGTGACCGCAGTCAGATATAAATGATTCCACCAGCAATATGATGAAGATCGTCGCTGGCAACCGGGCTTTTGTCCAAAACATTCTATGGGTGCCAGAAGCGATATTTCCCCCTGATAGTAATACCTGTCACTTTCGGCCTTGGTATTATGTGACATACTGGCATCATAACGCTTCTTATATGAGGTTGCTATGCTGGAAAAGTGCCGGTTAAGATATGCCTCGTCAATGAAGACCGGGGACAAGCTGTACTGCACAAGCCGAGAATCCTCCCTCTCCCTTATTTTGCCAGGGGAAAGTCGGAAAATACCGCTCCGGTCAAACCACCATCTGGCATAAAATATATCCATATGTCCCGTCATTCCTGGCGCAGGAAGGGCACATGCTGAACCTATCTCAGGACGACGGAAATAATTCCACCAACTTGCTGCCGTCATGTGAACATCATGACCGCGTTGGAGTCGAAGCGACAATGGAAATTCCGCAGGTGGCGGGATAGATTGATCGTACCCAAAATTTCTGGCAAATCGCGAAGGATAATAAGGCTCAGTGATAAGAGTCGATCCCACGCGATACACCAATACCCCGGGCCGAATACAGCATAACCAGTCCTGATATACAGACTGGCTGGAGCTATTGCTACTTGCTGAATGATATTGTGTCCCGTCGGAAGTCTGGGTGCAGGAAGGCCTGGTTCCCTGGGATGCATTGTCAAATTGAAGTAGCCCCTGCTCGTTGTTCGGCAGAAAAGATAAACTGGATCTAGTACTTATCAGCTCTGTCAGTGGATCTCCAGCAGGACGATTCCGGAACATTAAAATTAATGGAGCTGAAGAGCGAGGCAAATCAATTGTCTGACACAAACTAGGCAGCAAGAGGCCGGCCCAAGCACTCAAGTAATGGGTAGGTAGCTGCACCTTCCGATCTCGGGGACTGGGATGTGAACTCAACGATCCCAGCCCGTGAAATATATTTGCTAGTGCTGCAGGAGCCAAAGTAAGTTGACGGCCCTCTGCTAGAAGGCAAGCAGGATAAATTAGGCCTGGCCGAATATATTCTTCCTCTCCATGGGGAACCACAAAGCTGGACAGCCAGTAAACTAAGTAGGCGGCCAAATAAGTGCGGTCAGGTAGCCGCCGAGGGTTCCAACCCATATCCTTCGGGGCGATGAATCGTCCCCGGGAAGGCTTCTTCACTTCTAGCTGTTGATATTCTTCTAAACAGCGACCCTCAACTGAAAAGCCCTCGAAGAAGCAAAATGGCCCATTATAAAAATATCGAAGCCAGGCATTTTGACTGACTCTTATAGTTGAGGAAGACGAGGATGCTCTGTCTGTTTTCCCGACACGGCTAGGTCCCGCCATACTTTTGTCAGGAAACGAGGCTATATGGATAGAAATACTGGCCAAAGCCATTACTGCGGTGGCTGTGCAAGTCATCCAATACAATTTCTTCATAAAGAAGCCCAGATATCGGCAGACCTGAAATTTGGTGAAAACCCCATAAGTCAATGGAAGTTTCACCCTCAGCCGTCCCGAAGGTATTCCATGGGGCTAAATCTCTCCACCAACCTCGGAGAACACCTGTGTAACAGGGATAGTCATACAATGCTGCCTCAACAGCTCCATAGATACCAGATTTCTTCAAGATTTCACCATAGTGATGCAGAACACCCGTCAACCATTCTGTGGCCCCATAACGAAAAATATGAGAAGATACAACTGACCAGTGGCCATACCAGCTGGGAGAAGTGAAATCAATAATCCGATCCAAAAGACATCGGATATCATGACTTCCAGCGGCATATCGGGAATCACCAGGCATCAGATAAGTGCCATTGATCTCCATCGCAGTTGTATGGCGATTCTGCAAGTTCCAGATAACAGGGGACAGCTTTCATGACCGAGTATAACAATCAAGGTCACCGTTATAGGGGCCAAGGTTATCAGCCGTTGGCATCCTCTTCAAAGGCATATATCCCAGAGGAAAACTGGGGTAGGAAAAGGCACAGGTACCCAGGAGGCTATCCCGGAACCTTAAAATGGCAAATTCCAGATATCTCCTCTCGGCTGAAATACAGGGATCATTCTCGGGCATATTGGGTGGGATGAACTGCTGGATAAAGGAAAATAATTCCCTGTCAGATGGGAAATGGCTTGGATAGCCTCCTTTCCGCATATAATGATAAGTCCCCTTTTGAAGACAAATGCGAGAGTAATCCACTAGGCCGTTTGGGGCAAGACCTTCAGGGTTAAGGGTTGCTACTACATGGTAACCACTGTCCAGGGAGGGTAAATTGGCTTCAGTAATACGGGGCCTCGCCAGGGCAGGCATCATAATTCCTTTCGGAACAACCCCGTCACGGGTCTTCTGGCTGTGGTTGTCACGAGCCAAGTAATTTTTCTTGAAAGGCATGATGAAAGCCTGGGAAACCACAGGTAAAACAAAAAGGAAATCAGAAGAAGAAAAAGATACTAAATCCAGCTGAGCAGAAATTCGGGATCAAAAGCACTACAAAAATGCTCCGGAATGCAAAGCAAGGATTTACACGGGTCGCGTGTCGTCACTTTCAGTTCAGACACGTGTCCCGTGGGGGGCATTTGTTGAAAGGTAAAAGTGTGACCCGTTTACTTCAGCGGAATTATAGAATTCATCAGATGATGGTCCGGCGACTTGGCTAGTACAGCCTATTCTTGGCGGACAATCGTTCAAGTTATGGACATGATGAAAGGGGTCGTTGAGCCGTGAAGATTAAATGCTGGTTATCAACGGCCTTCTTACAATATGTTATCAAACAGCCTGCTCAGAGGCCAAATAAGTTGTGATTTAAAATGACCCACGAGGTTATTTAAGTTACAAACTTATTCAGTGGGATCCTTCCCCAAAATTCAGCAGGGGAGTTCTGGCCCTTAAAATGGCGCCCGGATTCCCGGTTAAAGTGAAAGTACAAGGAGAACATGTCTCCGTCCAAAGTACGAAGCACGGAAAAATCCGGCAGCACAAGGTCTATAGACCGAGTACGAAGGACAAGTACAAAGAACAAGCTCGAGGAAGAACTCCGAGGCTTGCAAAGGCACCCTCCGATCGGGCAGAACTCCGAGAAGTCAGGGTGAAACACAAGGAAACGGAGCAGGACTCCAGCAGCACCTCCGCATCAACACTTCACAAATGAGGGTGTGGGGGGGTATTTATAGAAAATTTCCCCCCCCCCCCCCTCCCATCCGGTTAGGACCCTCCTAACCGATGGTGACCTCACAATGAGGTCACCATCGGTTAAGGGGGGGTCTCTCCCTACCGATGGTGACCTCATCGTAGGTCACCATCGGTTAAGGGGAATCTCATGAGGTCACCATCGGTTAGGCCCCCTCTCTCTCCTCTCCCACGCATTGTAAAGGGGCCGAAACCCCTATAAATACCCCCCTTATTCCAAAGGAAAGGGGAGTCTTCTACTTGCTCTGGCGAAGCCCTGTTGGGTTTTCCATTTGCCCCGGCGAAGCCCTGTTGGAAAAATCCCAGAAAAATAGAAAGGAGCATTTGCTCATTCCCTCTCTCATTCTCCAATCTCCCTTGCTTGGTGTGCGAAGGTATAAACCCCCCTTCTTTAGCCCGATAGGCCAGGCGCGGAGAGGAGAGTTGCCGGCGTAATCGTCATCGACGTTCCTTCTTAATCCTCATCCCCCACATCGAGCAAGTCTCTGTGGGGTGATATTCCCGGGGTTTAAATGCCGTCTATATCGAGCAAGTCTCTATGGACACATGGTATTTAAATACCCATGTTCTCCCCGCCCATCGAGCAAGTCTCTGGATGGTGGATTTTGTGCTTATATGTATATGTTTTCTTGAGGAGACTCTGCCCAAGCGAGGTTCTGCCCAAGACATATTCGTATATTCACAAATTTGTGTTCTTATATATATTTTCTTAAGACGAAACTCTGCCCAAGTGGAGGTTCCGTCCAGGAACACATATATAAATTTACAAATTTGTAATTATACAAATATGTTCCTCAAGGAGAATCTCGCCCAGGCAAAAATATTTCTCAGGGGACATATCCATATAAATACAAACTCGTGTTATATGTATATGTTTCTTAGAGGAAACTCTGCCCAAGCGGAGGTTCTGTCCAAGAACATATTCGTATATTCACAAATTTATGTTCTTATGTATATGTTCCTTAGGGGAAACTCTGCCCAAATGGAGACTCCCCTAAGAACATATCCATAAAATCACGAATTTGTGCCTATACGCATATGTCTCTTAGGGGGAATCATGCCCGGACAAAGGTTCCCTCCGAGTTCATATTCGTATAATCACGAACTTTATGTTTATGTAAATGTGTTTCTTAGTGGAACCTCTGCCCAAATAGAGACTCCGCCCGAGAACATATCTATATAATCACAAATATGCCCCATTTGTATATGTTTCTCAAAAAGGACTCCGTTCATACGGGGGCACCTTCCTATCGGATACTCTGCTCAAATGGAGATACCGTTTGAGAATATATTCACAAAGTGCAAATTTGTGTTTATACACATATATCTCTTCGAGGTAAAATCTCTCCGGGCAAAGCTTCTCCCAAGAACATATGGACATAAGCATACGCCCATATAAATACGCCATTACAAGGATACTCTGCCTAAACAAGGACCTGCCAAGATATACTCATATATTCAAAAAAAAAAGGGGGATTGTGATAATATACGCACATCCAAAGAAAAAGGAAGATAAGACAAGAACTGTGCTCAGATACTCCAAACAGGAACACATATGCACCTCCACGAGAACTATACCCGTGGAAATGGACTTTGGACAAAAATCACAATATGACAAGGACTTCCATGGAGATACATCCATATGCTCTCCGGAAATTGTACCCGCACATGAGCGAGAATGAGGAGAAAAGAGACTCTGCCTCGAACTCGGACCTTGCTCAAAAAGGGCACTGTAAAAGAACCCATATGAAAATTGCACAATCACCCTTCTAATACGGAAGTGTTGCTCTGGGTTATAATACCCCCAAGTTCAGAATCAAATCCATAGGCATATGCCCGTTCATAATGATAATCTCCATGTTTTCCCAAATAAAAATCCATAATCAACCTTTTGCAAAAAGGAGAAAAAACCTCAAATCGGTCCACGGTATATACCCGCTCCCCTTTTCAAAAGAAATCTAACTTTGGACTCCCAAAAAGGCAGTCATTTCAAAAAAATGAAATATCCGAAGCAAAAGCATTTCAAAACAATCAAAAGAAACAAAAACATGTCATGATCAGGATTTTCAAAGAACATACGTATTTTTCTCGTCCTTTACTATGAAATGGTATTCGGGTTTAGACCGGTATCAAATAATACCAAGTGTCCTAACTCGATGTAAATGTAACATCGATTCCGGTCGATGAAGACAGAGGTCCAGCACATGCTACCCTAATCACTTGATGAGAATAGACATGGGACTCAAGAGGTTCAGATTAAAAAACGGCGCACCCGTCCGTTCGCGGACACAATCCGTCCGTTTCGCGGACACAAGCCGTCCGTTCCACGGACACCATACCCGTCCGTTTCACGGACACCATACCCGTCTGTTCCCCGGACACCAAAATTCTTCTTCCGCATTGTGCGGACTCTTTTTCTATCTGTTAGACAGGCTGACACGCCCCACAAATATCAAAATATAAAATATTGGAAATAAATGAATACATGCACCAAATAAAACGAATGAACAAAACCGAGTGTGAAAGAAATGGAACTGAAATTTCTCCCCCGTGTCAACAACCACCTACATCAGAAAGAGTTAAGATGTCAGCAACAAGCATAATTTTTTGTGGCATTCTTGAGGAGAGTATTGTCAATCTGTTTTGCTGTTGCAGTAGTAGTTGTATGGCTGGTGCAGATCTGCAAAGCTATTCTCCAAGACATCAGTGGGCTCTTTCACTGGTGGAATTTGATTAAGTCTCCAGGTGCCAGCGTGAGGGATGGGTTGCCATCTTGGCTTCTATGCTTTGGGCAATCTAGATGCCAAGGAATGGTAGAAGGTTCAAGGGTGATTTATGCAGCTTATGATATCTTGAGAAGAGCTGTGAAGTGGGCAGAGGATCGCTTGAAGCAGGTGAGCTCCTTCAGTCCGAGAGGGACTGACTTATTAAACTTAAGAACTGGAGGAGTCTCATCACTTGATTTCTTTGCTTACCCTACTGCCTCAGTAGGGTATTTTGTATTTGTTTTCTTTGCTTTATTTTCTCTCTCCTTTTCTTTTTTCCATTGTTTGCAACCTCTTTCTTTCTAGTGATGTTGTAATGAGGAGTGAAGATTTTTTTCTTGGCTTTATTTGTTTTATTTTCATTCAATAATAAACCTCTTTCTTTTCTCTGTTGGGGTTTCTTGCCTCTTGATTATCCTGTTCTGGCTTTATTATTGAATGAAATGTGTCCTTTTCTCGCCCTAAAGAAAAGAAAAATACTTGAGCTGGTATTCCTTTATTTATGTTGTTTTTGAGAGAATTGTGGTGGTCTATGTTAAGGAGGTCCATGCCCATTGTATTGCTGTTAACTTTTTTTTTTTATAACAAAATTGTAACTTGAGTGACACAGGTATGTATAAGACAAGACAACTAAGAGATATAGAGTGCATTTGTTTTTAGTTATGCAAACTCAGCACTTTGCATCACAATGTGTTAAACAGTAATAGATTCATGGGTTGATGACAAAAGAAAGAGAATTTGTTATATATGTTTCTTATTTTTTGGCTCCCAGCATCTTTTGTTTTTACTTCAATCTATTAACATAAATGCATCTTTTCTACCATTCTGTGGTCAATATAGGGATTTAAATAAATTCTTGACTGCTACAAGTGTGTTTCAGATGGATCTGGGAGTAGGATCGTTTGTTTTGGCAAATGCACTAGTTTCAAGACAAGCACGGTATTCCACATCAGAGTGAGTTGAAATTTCCCAAACTCCATCACAGATGGAATATAATGATTAAGAGGAATTCTTGTCTCTTTGATTGAATCAATAGCTAAAGGTTGGCCTCATACTTTGTCTTTTGCACATGGTTTTTGATTCACATATTCAATAATTAAGGGGTAATTTCTAATGTACCATTGTTATTTTAAATTTTCAAAAGAACCATTTTTACCTATCTATAGTTATGTATACCATCTCTATTTACTATCTAGTAATACTTTGATTACTTTTGAAAGTGTCATTACAATCACTTATGATTGTGTTCAGCTAATTAAAGTGGGTCAAAAATTAACCAACATACAAATGGTCCAATTTGCACATTTTAGGGTTTTGTTCTGGTGAGAGAAGGTGGTTGCAGGCTTGCAGTCAGGAGAGCAGGTGCAGGGGGCTCCATGGTAGTGGGGTTCTCCAAGTGTGGAGGAGGGGATTGATGTGGAAAGCCGGAAAGGGCATCGGGGAAGGGGGGGGAGGGTGGTTTCCAGGTGGAAGATGCTTAGCAAAGGGAGGGAGGATGGGGTTACAGGTTACGGCGGGGGGGGGGGGGGGGTGGCGGGGGTGGGCGGGGAATTGCTGGAGCTGGTGGTCAAGGAGGAGGATGGAGGGAGGGTTCCCAGGTGGCAGGGCCTCGGGGGTCAGTGAGGGGAAAGTTAGAACTAAGAAGAGGGTTGCCAGGGTGGCCATGGAAGGCAGAATCGCTGGGATCGAGCAAGAATCGCTCGATCCTGGATCGGATCGACAGGTAAGGATCCGATTCTGCCTGGAAGCCCCCCAAAATCCCTGTTTTCAGGGTGGATCGACCCAACTCGGCAGGATCTGAGTTGGATCGCTCGAGTCGAACAGGGATCGATCGATCCCAACGCGATTCCGTCGATCCGGCGGGTTTAAGTTCGAATTTGGACTTTGCCCGCCGGATCGACCCCTTATCGGGCAAAGTCGATCGATCCCTGTTCGATCCGACCCGATAAGGGTCGATCCGTCGCGATCCGGCGCGATCCCCCTTTAGTTCTGCGATCCCACCCGAGGACACCATATTTTGCAGGTTTTGGGCATCCAGGGAAGCACGCAAGGGTGCTCCCCCTTCCCCCAGCTCCGGCAGCCTCCTCCTCCACCGCCTCCGGCCTCCTCCACCGCCGCCAGCCTCCTCCCCAGCCGGCCTCCTCCTCCTCCTCTTCTTCTTCTTCTTCTTCTTCCTCCTCCTCTTCTCCTTCTTTTTCTTCTAAACCCTTTGTTCTCTTTGAAACTTCAAAGAGGTTAGAAGGAGCACATCCAAAGGCAAAGCCCAAGGGAGATCTTCTTGAGTAGATCTCAGGAGATCTTACTCAAGCAAGGGAGAAGTTTTTCTTCTTAAGGTATATATATTTTTTTAATTTCGTAATTTAGTTATAAATTTTGAAAAAAATGAAAAAACATGCATACATGTTTAATCTTGTTATATCTTCTTCCCCTAGATTTTGTCAATTAGATAAAATCTCCAAATTTCATCCTAATTAGGGTTTGAAAATTGGGGCTTTTGTTCTATTAGCACAATTAGAGATCAATTAAGTGTTTCAATCACTTAATTGACTTAATCATGCCTTTGTTTGATAATGTAACTGTTTAATTTCGGGAAATTAGATAAAATCCCCAAATTTCACCCTAATTAGGGTTTGAAAATTGGGGCTTTTATTCTATTAGCACAATTAGAGATCAATTAAGTTATTCAATCACTTAATTGACCTAATTATGCCTTCGTAGGATCATATTAGTGATTAATTTCGGGAAATTAGTTATAAATTCGTTATTATTACATGTAATTATGTTTATAATTTTATACTTACACGTGAATGTGTTTGTATTGTTAATTTGTTATAGGATTAGCAATTATGGCTGATGAGGGCCACGAGGAAGAGCAGTCACCAGGCCCACAAGTAGACATTGGATGGAAACACGGTGTTTCATGTACTATGAATGCATGTATAATTGATTTTTGATGCAAATATTAGTTCTTTCAATTTATCAGATTTTTTCTCATTTTTTCTGTTTTTTCCTGAATTTTTCTGCATTTTTTTCCAAAAAAAATATTTTATAGTCTGGTCGATCCTGCGATCCGATCCGATCCAGGATCGGATCGACCAGGCTCGATCTCGATCCCGATCCCGATCTTGCCTTCCATGAGGGTGGGGGGCCTTTGGTGGAGGTTGCAGAGGGTTGGGGGGGATGGTTTGACGAGTAGGGTGGTGCTGGATGGGGGATGGGTTGGAGGGGAAGGGGTTTAGTGAGGGAAGGGAAAGAGAGGATTCACCAGTGGATGGGGGTTATTGATTGTAGGGAAGGTGGTTGACAAGGAGGGGAGGGGGGGCCAAGGGTGGGAGAGGGGAGCCATGATGGCACCGGCAGTAGTTGCCTGATGAAGGTGGCATATTGGAGGTTTAGAACAATGGTAGGCTTTGATGGCAAAGTGGGGGAATTTTTATCATATCAAACTATTTTTATCATATCAAACTATTTGATGAAACACTGGTTATGTTTGACCATGGCCATGGGCCATTGCATTATACATGAATGTTGACATGTTTTGTGAGGAAGTGATTTTCTTCTCGTGCATACTTGGTTTGTTTTAAGAAAAATAGAGAATCACTTGGAGTATTTGCCTACAGTTGTGGCTGTGAGAATGGGTTAACTGTGAAAGCTGTGATTCATGTCAGCCGGTTGAGCATTCTTTTATGTGTCTTTTGTATGGAAGAGAGAGGAATATCAGCTATGCATTTTTGGATGTGATTTTGGCTCTCTGTTTTACAAAGCTCTTCACCTCACTTCATATGTGGGAGAGGGAGGAGCATGGCCATGTGTCATCTGATGGCATTTTTGTTTTTGTGAGGCTCCTCGTTTACCTCTTCTTAGATTTATCACCTCATTTATTTTAATGAAGCTGTTGGTATGTCTCAGCCATAATGTCTGTGATGACAACTAACCTAGCAGGGGAGTTTTGTCCCACTGCAATTTTCTTACTTTCTCTCTTGTTATTGCAGCAGGTTTGATTAGGGTGTTTTGGCTATTAACCTTATTACTTGTGGGTATTTCTGTCTGGTTAAGTTTTTGTACGATTGTGCTAGTTGTTTAAATAAAAGAAAGGCTTGCGACACAATTCCCAAGGCTGCAAGCCATATTTCCTGCACAATACTTTCCTCTCCCTCTCTTCCATCTTTCTTCCCCCTTCCTCTTATGTCACAATCTTATAGAAAATATCTGAATAATGAGATTCAACTAACAACAGAAAAGGCATCGGCAGATCTACCCATCCCTTTTTGTTAGTAGGGAAGTGCCATGATTGAAAGCCATGTTCAGATCAGGCATGGAGTTGTATTTTATGATTCCAACTAAGGATAAAGAAGAATATGGTAATTCCACTGGGCTATACTATCTTCAGAATGCCCTGAGGAATTTTACACAATATTTTATTAAATGTGCTGTAACTATATTGATGAACAACAACCCTGTAGCATTCTGGACAGACCTGAAGTTGACTCTAGTATCATTGATCTTCTGGTGCAAATCATCATTGCTCTTTAGTGTGTGCTTGCTAAAAGATCATGTACAATGCAATACTACTAAAACTCTTATTTCTGAAAACCATGAGGCATTAACTTCCATATTGTGGATATAAAGTTCTGATGCTAAATAGGTAGAGATTCTATCTATCTCCACCCAAGTTGTGATGAGTTTGAATGTCAAGGAATGAATGTGAGGCTGCTAGAAGATGACTCTGATCATTAGGGCTACACAGTTAGTTTGTTAGTTAACTGCTATAATAGAGGTAGGCCATTTGATGGAAAAAGTTTAACTTCTCATTTTTGCTTAATATTCTTATCTCCATTCTCTTAAAGTTTGGGGCTTGCTTTTGTTGCCTCTACATGAAACACTAATCTTGGTTTGTGTACCACTGTTTAACAGGTACATTTGTTTTGGATTTATCGGTGCTTTACTTGGACCTTTTGGCCCAGTTTGGATATACTTTTTATCAACAAAAATAGGCAAGTTAATTGTATTATTATATTATATCCAATCTAGACTAATTCTTTGTGTTTTATTGCTTAGCGGGTTCGCTAGTTCAGTTTGGGTCAAGGCCACTGACCTGTCAGTTACCTGTTGCCTGTCGGATTGTGTATTGGGAGGGCCGGACCTGTTAAAGGTCTTCTTTGTTGGCCACTTGATATGGCAGCAAGACTAACCGTTGGGGGGGGGGGAGGGTGATAGGTAATCTGAAAACTGAAACAAAAATCACCACTTGAAAATGTTTGGTTAATATAAATAAGCATGTGCATTGTAAATTAAAGGCACCGAAGCAAACACACACAAGACAGAGATTTATCCTGGTTTGACATTTCCAAATAGAAGTCTTACATCCAGTCTCCAAGCAAACTCTTGAGATTTCACTAACCAAGGGTACAGTCCCCCTTAAGGACATACAACACCCAGTTCCTACTGGTCTTCTTCTCTTTTCGGGCAAGAAGGTAGTCCACTGTTTTACCTCAGCCATGTGCTTCTTTTACGAGCTCAGAAGCAACTCTCTGGTACAGACTTCCTGCTGGTTAAACCACCAGACACAAGCTGGCCGTCTTCTCTTTCCAGATAAGAAGACAACCCACTTCTCTTACAGGTCAAGAAGCCAACCTCTTGATACAAACCCCAGTGCGGTTCTTCCCTTAACACAAGGAGAACGCTTACACTGTAAGCCTTCTCTTCCAAAGAAGAGGAACACTTTTGAACACAAAAGCTTGGACCCGTAGCCTCTAGATCAAGCTCAAGATAAACAATGAAATGCTTGATCTGAGATGATACCCAAGAAAGAAAGAGTTTACAAGAAAAAACTCTTTTTAGGCTAACCCCCAACTCTCTCACAAATACACAAAGATGCACAAAGAGAGAGTGAGAAAGAGAGAAAGACTTGAATGCTTCTGCTTGAATGGGCTCGAGCTCTTCCTCTCTTGCTTTGAGTGTGTGTTGAGTTGGATACTTACTGGATGTACACTCTTTGAACGATCTTCAGGTTCGCTCTTCTTTTCTTCAGCCTTTGCTTCATACTTTTATGGAGCAGCTTGAAGAGATCCATTGGCAGATGGCCGTTGGAGTTTCTTGGCTCTCTTCTTCCTCTGCTTTCCTTCTGTTGAGTCTAACGGATGTCTTCTTGAATCTACTGGCTACTTTGAATGGAGGAAGATTTTCTAGCTGGTGTATGCTTCAAAGAGTGCCAGCAGTAGGTCCAAGATGTTGACTAAGAGTAGAATAGACCTGTAGACATTTAATGTAAAGAAGAAGATGTTAGACTAGAGATGTCTTTTGTCAGATGGCCCATACCTCTTTTTGCCTTATGTCTATATTTCCTGCTGATAGCTAGAAATAATAGGTAGCTACTTTTCTTTCGTTGCAGGAAGGAGGAATCCTATGAAACAATAAAAGTAACTTTCGTCAGAGAAATGATAAGTTAAGCATGTGAAGGGCATTTGAAATTTCATTAGGCGCCAAAGACATTTTGAAACATTTGAAAGCCAATCAATGTGAGTTCTAACAATAATCGATATGAAAATGGTAAGTAGTCACCAATCGAAAGGAGTAAACGTCAATCGATATATAAGGCAATCGATATGTAACTTAACAGTAATCGATGTGCAAATAGTCAACATATGAGATTGATGAGACGATGGAAATGATCAGCAATCGATATGAAACAACAACATTGATATGATGATGACAATCGATGCAAGACTTAAAGACAATTGATATGCATAACAACAATCGATGTGCTAAAAGGCAATTGATGTGAGTGAAGACATTCAATGTGAGTGAAGGCATTCAATGTGCAATTATAACAGTAATCGATGTGTAAGGCAATCGATGTTTAAACATAACAACAATCGATGTTTAAACATAACGACAATCGATGTTCAAATATAACAACATCGATGTAGAGCTTCGACTGGTCAAGAAACAACGTTGTCGGTCGACGTGGAACTTCGGATATAACGAAGTGGAATTTCGGATATGACAAAGTAAGTTTCGTATATGACGAAGTAAACTTCGAATATGACGAAGTGGATTTCAGATAAAACAGAAATTAACGCTTAAGTGAAACAACACAGTCGGTCGAAGTGAACTTCGTATAAGACTTCAGATATGATGAAGTTAGCTTTGTATATAACGAAGTTAGACTTCGGATATGACGAAGTTAGCTTCGCTTGATCTCGACAAAAGCATGTATGATGAAGTGAAAGCTTCGGATATGACGAAGCTAGCTTCGTATATGACCATGTAAGCTTCGACTGATTACGATAAAAACATACATGACGAAGTTGAGGCTTTGAATATGATGAAGTTATAGGCGATGGAAAATACAATAATCATGTTAGAAAATGATATTAAATATATCAATGATATTTAAATTAAGCATGAATTTTGTTATCACCAAACTAAAAGGATAAAATATAAGAGTGGTTCAACATTCTTTCCTGCCAACAACCATTCACTTGTTGGGGGCCTGCTTGTAGCTTCCTTCGGCGATGCTCAGCTCCCTCTCAGTTCCCGTTCGGCCTTAGTTGTCCGCCGAGGGCCACCAAGCTCTGGCGGGTGCTTCTCCGGTATCCTTGGAGGTCGACGACGCCTCTTGTATAGATGGGAAGGGCCAGACACTAGGGCAGTTGCAGCTCTTTGAGGCGCAGACTGGACGGGAAGAGGATGACTGGGCTGATCTTTAAGGGGTTGTGTCTTCTTAGCGAGATATTGCAGTGGTGATCCGCTGGTCCTCTTCTCACCTTCTGTTGTCTCCCCTGGTCATTCTCTGAATGAGGCTCCCATGGAGGGGGGAGTCACTCCGCTTGTGCTGCAGCATGAGCAGGACCGACTGGTTTTGGTATTGGTGCCATGTCCTGAGAAGGGGGAGGACCTTGCTGGGGATGCTTCTGGTCAAGTTTTGAGGACAGTAGAACCGGCCCATAGTGGTAAGGCTGAGGCACAGCAGGAGGAGGAGGCACATCGAGACACTAACAGACAGGGAGCAGAGGCTATGAAGGCACTCCTGAAGGAAGTTGAGACTCTTTGTATAGATCAGGCGAGGAAGGTGGCAGACACAGTCACTATCTCCTTCTTAGTGGCTGAGAAGGACTTGAGGGGAAATCAAAAAGTGATGGAGCGCTAGCCTTCAGGCAGGGGAGAGGTCTTTGATGAGGGAAGGTAGGGTTAGTGTGAAGGGTGGGGAGGAGAAGGAGATATCTTCTTTTCAATGAGGATGGTCTCGTGGAGTGTGAGATGGTTGGGCGGTGTAGAGGATAGTGAAGGTGTAAGGTGGACGTTCTGTGTATTCAGGAGACGAAGTGGGAGGGTGCTGGGAGTGAGCTTTTGAGGGAGATCGGGGGGGGGGGGGGACGGGCTTCCCTTGGCGGTAGTCTCTCCAGCAATTGGGCCTCGTTGAGTGGTGGAAGTGGAGGTTGATAGGGTGGTGAGCAGGTGGGCTATTAGTAGCCATTTTAGAAATGTGAAGGATGGTTATTCCTCGGATTTTAGTGGAGTGTATGGTCCTTAGTTGAGAGAGGAGAAGTATCACTTGTGGGATGACTTGTTCTGTCTCCATTTCTCCTCCGGCCAGCCTTGGTGTGTGGGTGGTGATTTCAATGCAGTGATTGACCCGTGGGTGAGATCAGGGACTACAGGTTATGATGGAGACATGGACGACTTCTCGGACTTCATTTAGGAGGCTGATCTGGTGGACATTGGTATGTCAGATGGCTGTTTTACTTGGTTCAAATCTGAGAGCAGAAGCTACTTGCTCTAGGTTGGATAGATTTCTGGTTTTGATTGATTGGGAGGATCACTTTCCTCATGTGTAGGCGGCCCCACTGGCAAGATTGGTTTCTGATAATAAACCAATTCTCTTGAAGACTTTCCGAGTGCAGGATAGGAATCATAGGTTTAGCTTGAACAGTTCTGGTTTAGAGAGGTTGGTCTATTGGGTACTGTATCAGATGCTTGGGTTGCTCAGCCTTCCTGTTCCTTTGCTATGACCTCTTTGGTGAAAAAAATTGAGACATACAAGACATGTTCTTAAGGTGCGGGGAGCAGGTAAAACTTTGCCAGGGAGGGCAGCGAAGGATAGTGTTCTCCAGCACATACATAAGGATAGGTATCTTAGGGATTACTTGAAGGAGAAGTTTGAGGAAATTCTTTTTAAAGAGGAGATCTATTGGGGCAAAAGTCTAGAGACAGATGGATTAAAGTGGGGGACAGAAATACTGCCTACTTCTAGCATATTGCTTCTTGGAGAAGGAGGGTTAACTCCATCTCCAATATCAAGGTGAGGGATCTCTTCTTCTTTGTTGATGAGGAGATAAGGGAGCAGTTGAAGGAGTTCTACTCGAGACTATTCTCAGAGGAGGAGATCTGTAGACCGAGGATAGAATATGATCTTCTTCCTCAGCTCTCTCCTAAGGAGAGGGATGCCATCTCTTGGCCTTTCTCTGAGGATGAGGTTCACTAGGATGTTTTTTTGCTTGCTAGTGATAAGTCCCTCGGGCCAGATTTCTTTCCTATGGATTTCTTTCAGAAGTGTTGGAGCATCATTAAAGATGATTTGGTGTCAGCAGTGAGGGAATTTCAGGAGGGCAAGGCGCACTTGGGGGGTATCAATAAGACTGACATAGTGCTCATTCCTAAGAAGGGTGCTTAAGAGTTTAAGGACTTCATGCCCATCAGTTTACTGAATGGTGCTTACAAGATCATCTCCAAGGTTCTGGCAGGCAGGTTGGTCACTTTTATGGACAGGTTGGTCGACTAGTTTTAGGGAGCTTTTATTAGGGGGTGATGTATTCTTAACAACGTTTTGGTGGCTCATGAGTGTTTTTTTCAGTAGGAGAGTGACTCCTTTGGAGAAGTCACATACACGTTTGACTTTTTTTACCGGACTTTGGATTTTTAGTGTTCTATGTGGTTTATTTGAATTATCAATTTTTTAGATTGGCTAAATTATGAGAGATTAGAAAGTTAGCATTTCGCTAAAATCACTGAAATCACGATTTTCTTCTTTGATGAGAGAGTTGACTTTTTATTGGTAAGAGAGATGATTTTTTTGATATTTTTATTGGATTCTAATGGGGGGTACTTCCTTATTTACATGTAATATCTTAAGTAAATGAAACTATAAATGATATTCAGTATGAAGAAGAAAGGGGAAGAAATGGTATGTTTGTATGTACCCATGCGAATCGGATCAGATCAGCCGAATCATTGATCGGATCTCCCCTGATCCGATCCAATTCGGCCGAATCGGGCCGATCCGATTCGCCGTGCAAAACCATGCTTTCAAAAAAAAAAAAAAAAGATTCATAAAAATCATAGGCCATTACACCTTGTAATTTTTTCTGTACCTCTTATAGGCCTATATAATGGAGAATGATGGGACTTCAATCAGTTAGTATGTCTGATCAGTCATCCTATTACCTATTTAGATAGGCTTTCTTTCCTACATAAGCTTTGAGGTTGCAGGTGTGTGTTTATCAATGAGACTTTCATTATATCTATTAATCTGTTGCATCTTTAAGTTCTCTTATGGTTAGACTAACTAAAAGCTTGGCAAACACCTGATGGTCAATCTTTTGCTTACCAACCCCCCAACCTCCATTATCAAGTAATGTTTATAAAAGCACCATCTGATATCATGAGTTTTGTTGGCAAAGCTAGGAAATATTAGTGTCATTGAGAATCCTTCATTGTAACGGGGGCAAGGCTGGGGTTTAAGGGTTTTGGGTAGATGATGGTTCTACCACTTTGGTGGACTCCTTTTGCCTTTCTTCTTTTCCTATGATCTCTTTATGGGATGGGTTAAACTGTGTTTTTGTGTTCCATTTTTTTCCTTCTCATTAATGAACCCTATGATCCTTCCAAAAAAAAAAAAAAGAAGATAAGTTGGCCATCCTTGGAAAATCCACATGGTCTTGTATAACCATCAATGGTCTAAGAATCAGAATATGGTTGGGACAGGTTTCAGCACGAGTCACCCTTGTACTGGCTTGTACAAGAATTGGCTTGCAGTAACCTAAACATTTGTAGGCTTCATGTCATGTTGTCTCTTGACATGACAATATGGCTTGCAACTCTGACTGGTTCATGGCAGCATATTTTCTGTACTTTCTATTTTCAGTCTTGTTCTTTCTTTCATTTCCTATCATTGTGTCCCTTTTGGCACAACATTTATACTTCATGTTATGTTTCCCAAGAAGAATTACCTCTGTTGCTGGTCACCAATCTTAATCAGTATTTAAACGTTCTTAATTGGTTTTGTGGTCTGAAAATTGAACCTTGTCGTCCTGGCTGCTTGGCATGATAGTGACTTCTGAACTTCCCTTCATAGGAAGTGGAAGGCTGCACTTCAATCAACAAGTCCACTGGTTTTCCTGGGTTTTGGCCGATTAGTCTTCACCAAAAGTGTGGATTATCAGGTGATGTACTTCCTGAAGGCATTTGCCATTGCATTTTAATAGTAAGTTAATTGGCACTTTAAGGTGTTGGCTCTTTTAACTTTTAGATGTTCTCTGTATCTGTCGTTGGTATTGCATTTAGTGTGCTTGCCCCATCTTCATCAAGGAAGATATGCTGTATTAGGCTAATGTAGTGCTAGTTTATCTAATTATCTCCAATTTGTATCTTGACTCCTTCATTATAGATATAGATTCACTTGGATTATTTCTGAGGGATTTACATGCTGATTTTCTCCAACTGGGTAGATCTGTTATTTTATAAGTTGAAAGCATTTAGAGTGTGATTTTTAGGCAATTAGCCTTTACTGCTATGTACTCTGTTAATAATTGCCATGCCACTTACAAGACCTTCCAAGAGTTCCATTCATATGGCATTTTTCTCTGTCATCTGCAGGTCCATGTAGGTGAATATGGTGTCCATTGGAATTTCTTTTTCACCCTTGCAGCTGTATCTGTCCTAACATCCTTGATTAAAGTCCACCCTAGATATTGTGGAGTATTTGGTTTATTCATTCTTGCAGGTATTACTAACTGCTCCATGGTGCATACCCTTCAGATTATTTTATGAATTTTATGTTCACCACTAAAAGGAACATTCAAATTCTTGCTTATCTTGCAGTTTATCAAATTTTCTTGCTATGTGGGTTAAATGATTATCTGCTTTCTAATGAGAGGGCATTCGACATCATAAGCCTGAACAAGGAGGGCATTTTTAGTATATTTGGTAAGTTAACTGGCACCCTTCTGTTGAGCAATTTTGATTTCTTTTCTGATCTCAGCAGAGTCATTGCCCAAAATGTATCTTTTATTTGGAGATTGTGTATCAAGTTGACGGCTGGAAATTGGTTATCACCTTCCACTTCATTCTATCAAGTTCCCCAATCATAGTCAACGTAGAGAAACCACATTCTTTCTTGTTATCCCAAAACCATCTCATTTTGGGTTTTCCCTGGGTCTTTTAATCATCCTTACATTTTGTGTTTGATGTCAAACTTGGATCCAAACAATCTATGACTGTCCTCTTGTGTATGTCCATTCGGAATCTTATGCCTTTTCATGCATCCATTCAACACTCTTGTCTTTGTCATGCACCTTTTATGCACAATGATTACATCCAATTGGTAAACCCAGATTCCTTGAATTCTACATATTTCATCGTTTCTATTTTATTAGGTCTTGTCAATAACTTGCTATTATACAAGTTTACCGTACTTGGCTTTTATAGTCATAACATGGCCGTGCATCATTCATGACAGTCATGTAACTAGCTGCTTATGCACATTTAACTATGTTGCAATGTCAAAGAAATTGACAAAACACTACTCTGATGAATCTCGATTATGACACTAAACGACCTTCAGATTTATTGTAAGGAAAGAAAAAAAACATTGTGTGGGAATTTACCTGTAACATACATTAGAACTTTAAGTTGTGCAACAATGTATCCATACTCTGATGTTTTTAACTGTTCCTGATTCTTCACTACAGCATGAGATACCTTTTTTTACCAAAGTCAAGGAGACCATATGTATCCTGGATATAGATATAGACACATATATGTGTGTGTGTATATATATATATATATATAAACACCCACTGCATCACCAAGACAAAGCAGATGTTTGAAAATCATGCTAGGCATGGATATGATCTCTCCACAGTGGCTCCAATGGCTTGGAACCTATTCTAAGAATAAGTTTTAGCACTTAAAATCTCCAAGACATATACCCATATGTTTACATATACGTACAACTTGTCATAAAAATGTCCCTCAATATGAGACAGCTATGACTGACTGATTCATGATTCAGCCATAAAAGAATAAAGAAATGACATAAAAGTATAAAAAGAGAAAAATACCCCTACTTTTATTTCAGACTACAACCCCCTCAAGTGGAGCATTTGTCAGGGATGGGTATGGACTGAAATTGCTTCCATGTTGTTAAAGGCTCGAACTCTAACTTAAAACCTAGACGGAGTTGAGGGAATCCTCTACATATGTATAGGCGAAAACTTCCATGGATTTCCAATATGGGACTAAACGACAACACTCCCCTTGTGCCGAACCAACCGGTTTGGGGTGCAACACGGGTAATGACACGTCCATATATGGAGAGACGATCGAATGGGTAAATTGGCTCTAATACCATGTCAAAAGCCTGTACTCTAACCCAAAACGTAGGCATTGAGTTGAGGGAATCCTCTACATATAGAGGCGAAAATTCCCATGGATTTTTCAGTATGGGACTAAACAAAAACACATGTCAATCCTTTGGCCAAAACATCAGACAGCTGATCTGTAGACCAAGCATGATGCAAACTCAAACTCCCTAGCATCAAGCTTCTCATGGGTAAAGTGCCAATCAATCAATGTGCTTTGTCTAGTCATGCTGAAGTGGGTTGTTGGCAATTTTAATTGCAGCTTTCTTGTCATAATATAACTTCAGAAGAATATGAACTTGAACACCAAGATCCTGTAAAATGTGTCTGAGCTACAGCATCTCAAAAGGCCTCGGAAACAATATTCATCTTGAACTACAAGATCCTCTAAATTGTATACAATATTCGTCTTAGGGAAAATTACATACTTGGAAGTTGGAATACATCGTATTTGTGATTTCACCCCCGAAATATGCATATCAGATTCCATGTCCCTAGAATCGAAAAAAACCATTGGTTATATCCCTGTGGTTAGTTTGTTATCAGTATGGGAGGAATATTCTGCTATCATCTAACGGAATGGTTAGATAATGCATGAATTTACTAAAATATTCCTAGAGTTAGAAAGACAGAATGAACGGAGAGTTAGATGATGGAGGGGAAGAGAGAGGGTACCCTCTTCGGTTCTCACAGTGAGAGAGAGAGAGAGAGAGAGAGAGGGAAAGAAGGGATGTTGAAGGGGTCTCCCCCTTCGGCCCCAGTAGTGAGAGAGAGAAAGAGAGGCTGGGGGGGAGAGATAAGGAAGTGCCAGAGGGGTCTCCCCCTCCGGCTCTGGGAATGAGGGAGAACTGAAAGAGAGACAGAGAGAGGGTTGGGGGAGAGAGAAGGGGGTGCGGAGGGGTCTCCCCCTCTTGCTTCGATAGTTAGGAGAGAGAGAGAGTTAGAGAGAGAGGGTTGGGCAGGAGGGAGAGAGAAGGGGGTGCCGGAGGGTCTCCCCCTTTGGTTCTGACAGTGAGAGAGAGAGAGAGAGGTGGGTGAGAGATTAAAAAATGATTTTTTTTAAGAGTTATGGAGGGCAAGTTAGTCTTTTTGCTTTCTCTACTTAATTATGGTTGGATTAAATGGATGGAATCAAATGGTAGGGGCATACATGATAATATAGGGGTATGGAATCTAATATGCAGATTTCGAGAGTAAAATCATGAATATAATATATCCAGGAGTATGTATGCAATTTTCCCTTCATCTTATCACAATTCAGAACAAATGATTTTAGCCAAGCACCCTGGTTATGTTTTTTCTACCTTTAGCACAAAATCTGACTGCGTTCTGCAAGTCAAGTAGTTTTATATATTACAAAAATCCAAGTTAAACATTTCCCCCTTCTTTTTAGTGATTCTCTGAGGTCAATCTTTAGAGGATCACCATACCATTTCCTCGTGGTGTTATACATGTGTCGGATGCGGAAAATATAGGTGGAAACAATGATTAGATTACGATTGATTAATTTTTATTTCTTTTACGGGGCGTGCCAGCCTGTCGAACAGATAGGATTTGAAATCCGTGCGATGCAGAGAGAAGTTTTATGTCCAAAGAATGGACAAGTGCGCCAATTTTGTTTTGAACTTATTTGTTCCGCGATTTTATTTTATTAGGCGATTAGGGTTGCGTGTGCTGGACCCCTTCTCCATTGACCAGAATCGATGTTAATTTACATCGGATTAAAAGCATCTGATGTTGATTTACATCAATTTTAACCCGAACACCATTGATAATAATAACACGGTGTTTTAGTTTTTATCGGACGAAATAGATTTTGTTTTGAAAAGAGCATGGACTCAATTTGTGAGTTTAACATACAATTTAAATAAGTGGGTATGAACCCAGGGATTTGTTTGATGTTCGAATATGTTGTGTATTTGAGCAGAGTTTCCGCATAGGCAGAATTTCCACACAAACACACACGAACATATATTTGATGAACATATTGCCGTATTTATTTTAGGGTAGAGTCTCCGTATGGACAGTCTCCCCATAAAATACGCACATATGAACATATATTTTGTGAACATATGAGTATGCTTTAAGGCTGAACCTCTACTTGGGCAGAGTTTCTTCTAAAAGACATACACATATGAGCACAAAGATTTACCCTTACGGAGTCTCGCTCAACGTGGGGGAAATAACATAGATGTGTTTAAATGTTTATATCCATGGAGACTAACTCGACATGGAAACATTTAGAACACAGGAACATTTGATATTTAGATATCTTATGCCCATGGAGACTAACTCTACACGGAAGACATCTAAACATCGAAGCATATGAGCATGTTTAAATATTTTGTATCCATGCAGACTAACTCGACATGGAAAATATTTAAACAATAGAGCACATGAACACGAACAATTTTATCTCTATAGAGACTAACTCGATGTGGATATAAGAACATATATTTGAATTTTAAAATCCCTCCATGGAGACTAACTCAACATGGAGGGGGTTTACAAAGATTTTGTGGTCGGAGGGGGATGACCTTTCGATTTGTCGGGGGCGAGTACCTTCACGTCGAGCATGAGCAGAGTCTTCTCCAACAAGTTTCTTCTTCTCTTTTTTTTTTTTTTTCTAAAGAAAGAATCCCCTCGTTGCCATCGGGCTACATGTCATATTTATAGGGGTTTTGCTCCTTTATGTTGATGGAGGAGAGAGAGGTAACCGATGGGGAGGTCCCATCGGTTAATGATTTCTTCCTTAACTGATGGGGCCCCATCGGTTAAGGCTTTCCCTTAACCGATGGGACTCCCCCATCGGTTAAGGGGTTCTCCCTTAACTGATGGAGAGTCCCATCGTTCCATCGGTTAAGGGGCTTTCCCATAATCGATGGGAAATCCCTTCGGTTAGAGGTCCCCTCGATTTCTATAAATATAGACCCTCGTGTTTTACGAAGGGTGTTGATGCCGTTACGACTCACGTTTGCTCGGAGATCCTTGACAGAGTGTTGTTCAGTCTTTGAACTTTGCAAGTGCTTGGTGCTTCTTCTTGCACGTGTTGTTCTTAGAATTGTAATTTTCTTTGAACTCCAGGTCTTATTGACCTTGTGCTGTCGAAGTTGTTTCGTAACTCCTTTTCTTCGGAGCGTTGTTCTTCCCAAATTTGTACTTCACTGAAGGACTTGATGTTGACTTCATCAATAAGTTGCCTCCTTTAATTTTAAAGGGACTTGGATCCAATATTACCTAAGTAACCATTGGATCAATATAAATGTCAACTGCCTTAATGCGCCCTGGGGTCATATCGTGTAACGAGGGATAATTTGTATTTGCTGGATCGTGGTCACAACACTATCACCAACGGTTCCGTTGAAGAGCCTTCGGAGGATGGCGAAGTCGACACTTCTCTTATCAAGCGGTGGAAGGGGGGTTTATTCATACCAACGGCAGCCGGATTATCCTCAACATTTTCCGCTGGATAAGCATTTATTCCCTTTTGTCCAGAGATTTGTTCTGGCCCGTATGGCTGTCGATGATCCTTGCATATCGGCAGAGCGCTGCTATTTAGAGGCGGCTATCCTGGAATCTCGGGATAGTCTCTTCGGGACTTGTGTTTTTTGTAGCGACCCTGGATATTTATGCTCAACAAGGCTTCATATGCAGACCCGCCTCCCGCGAACAGACCGAAGTCTCGTTAGGGATAACTCGCACAAGTGTCCAATAAGAATATAAAAGACAACCACAAGAATATAAGACACAAGAAAGTACATGTTCTCATATTCATTCACAACACTTTACACTGTCCCAATATATTATTACATGTCCAAGAGAAAAAGTACAACTACTTGGGGCATATCCCGAGGGAGCACAAGCTCACACAATAATTACTACAACTCAACTGCTAGTGGTACAAGTCTGCCACAACGCTACTGCGAGCCAATACACGGCTAACAACTGAAAAGAACTGTAAGGGAGTGAGCCTTAACAAGTCACTGGCTCAGCAGGGACCTACCAAAACAAAACTGGAAACTGAAGTGACCTCAACCACAAAGGGTCTCACCGGTAACACCGTTAACCAAACCACATCATAATCGCATTAAACATAATTAAACTACCATTAAATAAAACCCACTATCTAACACAGCCTGCAAAAACTAAAGAAACCAAGAGGACTGGTACAGAAACACAGACCACAACAACAGCAATGCCTAGGCCACAAGTCTCACAGGTAAACCTCAGACACGAGGGTAACAGGATTGCCACAAGGAGCTAGTCCACTATACCAAAAACCATAACACTCCGGAAGGCTACCCTCAAAAGGGCACAACACCACAAGTGGAAGGTCCTACAACACGACCTTCACGGAACACATCTCCACTTCAACACCAAAAAGGCTGGTACACAGCGTACCACGACAAACGGTTACCTACGAAGGGTACAGGTACCTACCACCACAAAACCGCAACACCACGGTGCCGCCAACATGACACACCACAACGAGTCAAACAGCAACCGGTGAATCACCATTCACTAGCCAAAACCACTGGCAAAGTACGAGTCGGAAAGAGCGACGCCACCACACGGGAACAGACTACTGGTTCATGACGCCAGTATCCTACCTGGAAAACATAGCATAAGAACTACCTCTCAGTCTCGCAGTCCAGGGCGAAAGGTCCAATTGCTAATCCACAACCACACAGTAAAGCCAAAGAACAGCGGAGACCAACCAACACCACACCTGCATATTACACACAACTGCAAGCCCATGTCTGGCACCTTTAGGGACTCCGGCCCGAGCTCCCTAAAGTGAGGCACTGGAAAACAGGACTGGCTGGGGCCCAGTACGTCTACTGGTGTCCGTACCCCCAACCACGAGCGTGCAATAAGCGACCACACACCCACAAACACGAGTCGCTGCCCACTGTCGTCTTTCCCTCCACCGGACGTACAACTCAAACACAGGAGTGAGGGTGTTCAGGAAGACGACAAAGATTTCTATGGTACACACCGTACCAGGACACGCCCCGAGCACAACAAACACAACGTGTCTGGCTCACAAAGAACCTAGGATACCCGAATGAAGAGGCATTCCGGAATAGGCGCCGGACCACCAAACTCGGCAAACACACAAACCATTTAACATAACCATAAAACTTATATCACGCTACATATACCACAATTAGCTTATCACTGGTCACCATGTGACCTCCAAGCAAACCCTATACTTAAACACATATGTACCACATAACATATAAAAACCTTGCCTATCATTGGTCATCTCATGACCTCCATGGCAACACTAAACCATCATACACATTAAGCACATAATTAACATAATAACATAATTAACTCAACTTACTAACTAATCATAAACCCAATTCATTAGCCTAATCATGCTTTACTATCATAAAGACAACTTAAACACCTTAACATCATCTTAGAAAACCATGGTTAGGTCAATGTTGGAACACGGATTTTTTTCTCTCATTTTTATTTTTTCTCCCTCATCTCTTTTCTGAAATGAAGAATTTTGGGCGTGCCAGACTGTTTACGGGAAACAGACAAAGATTTGTTTTACGAGGAGTATCGGGTGCGAACCCTGATACCCTCGAATTTCATTTCATTTATTTTCCGCGTGCGCTCGCGTTCAGGGCGATTGGAGTGGTCGTGTACTGGACCGTTCCCCACCGACCGAAGTCGATGTTTCATTTACATCGAGTATAACACTCGAATACCTTCGAATGCGTAATGTTTATAAAAGACCGTATGCCGAACTTTAAAGAAGAAAAGGCAGATGACAAATAAATTTCCACAATTTTATTCAAGCATGCTCATGTCATTTATATTTATGACATTTACATTTACGCCTTTAATGGGGTTTTGTATCTCCACTGGCGTGTATACAACAAGTCATGTACATGGACGTCGACGACAGGGTGTTTGTGCCTCCGTCGACGTTTACATGGTAAGGAGTACATTTTTTTGTTACTAGTGGGGTGTTTGTGCCTCCACAGGGTAACATGCCTCTACGTATGTCGTTTTGTGACACGGAGAACTTGAATACTCGCCTCGACGAGTGTCATTTTATGACACCGAGGACTTGAATATGCGCCTCAACGTGTGTCGTTTTATGACACCGGAGGACTTAAATATGCGCCTCAACGTGTGTCGTTTTATGACACCGGAGGACTTAAATACGCGCCTCGACGTGTGCCTTTTTATGACACCGAGGACTTTAAACATGGCCAACGGGTCCTGTAACAACCTGTGGCGTCTCTATATGGGCGAGCGCAGAAGGCCCGGCCACGGAGACAAGCACCAACGGGTGTCGAAGACTTCTCCCGACACGTGCGGCCTATATAAGCTCACGCACGGACCAGTTGCAGGCGTTGCTCGGGATCCTTTTTTGGCCGAATCGTCTGGGACTTTCTGGGTGTGTTCGATCCCTCCTCAAATGGGGGTATGCCCCCCTATTATAGGGTTCAGGGGGGCATACCGGCGGGGTACCCTCCCCGGCGGAGGTGTCGCGGGCACGAGCGTCGAGGGAGCGCGAGCGCCGAGGCTGAGCGCGAACCGGCGAGGTGCTGGAGACGGGGCAGACTGGCGGAGGGGGGCCGCCAGTCAGGGGGCCTGACCGGCGGCCCTCCCTGCTGGCGCGGGGGCCGAACCGGCGCCCCCCTTGCGCTGGTGGGGCCGAAGGCGCGGCCCCCTGCACTGGCGGGGCGAACCGGCGGCCCCCCCCCCCCCCCCCCCCCCCCCCTTACTGCGGGCGGGGGGGGGGGGGCGAACCGGCGGCCCCCCTGCTGAGGGGGGCGAACCGGCGGCCCCCCCTGCTGGCGGGGGGCTGACCGGCGGCCCCCCCTACCAGGGGCCGACCCGGCGCCCCTGCGGGGGCGCGAACCGGCGGCCCCCTCACTGGCGGGGGGCTGACCGGCGGCCCCCCTTGGGGCCTCCTTTGGCCCACCACCTATTTAAGGTGGGCCTCGCTTCATTTCATGTCGTTTTCTCCGTGCTTTCCGGAGAAACTTGGGAGAGAGCTCTGTGGGCCTCCCGTGTTGGTTCGTTGGTTGACGGCCGTGCCGCGCACGTGCATCCGTGCACCGCCTGTGCTTCTTCGGCCGTCCCACGTGCGTTTGCTCTCGTTTTTGAGAGACACATGCATCTGACTCCTCGGGACTCTTCGGCTTCGGGCGCTACTTCGAACTCCGCTCCGGGCGTGGGTTTTCTGACACCCAGAGTACGTGCCCTTCGCCGATGAGAACTTTTCGGGTTTCTCGCTTCCGGGTCACCCTGGTTTGGCGCGAGTACTCGGACTTGTCTGTTTCTGACGTCCGGGCGGGGGAGATCGAGGGTTTGTTCCCGGTTCCCCCAGGGCGTATTTATCGCCCGGGGTTCGTTTAAGCCCCGATATTTTTCGGGTGCAACAGCCAACACCAGACCTTCATAGCCCAATCATCACAAACACACCTCGGAAGCCAAATCGCGACGGACACAGACGTCGCCTTTAAGAATGCGACGACCTACCCTGACGCAATTCAAAGCTTAACGCGACAGGGCCCAGTGTCGCAACCATATCGCGATGGCCCGATACGTCGCCTTCAGGCCAAATGGTCAACACCGACAGTCAAAATGCAAATCACGATGGAACGATACGTCGCGATAGAGACCACACTAAACTATACATAGAATCGCGACGGACCACACCGACGCGTTCAACAAGAACGTGACGGGTCGAGTGGTCGCGTCTAGACCAGTCGGTCTAACACAATCGGAACACAAGATTGTGACGGCCCAAGGAGTCGCATTCCAAACCAAAACGTGACGGTTCAGTTCGTCGCCTTCTCAGGCGGGCGACTAAACCCTTCTTCCTCCTCTAGAAATCACTCCACACACACCATACACTCATACATAAGCTCATAAAACGGAAGTCTCCCTATCAACTCGAAGAATTCGTAGAATGCGAAACCACCTCATCGCCGGCGCACCCACGTTCCGAACACCTTCCTCGCGTGGACCTCGCGCCGCGCGAACCACCAATATGCCGAAAAACACCACAGGAGCTCCGCAGTAGCTCCCCCTTACGCCGGACAGAGCTCCTCTGCTCAGTCTGGCCGAAACAGAGCAATTAAACACTCAGTCAAATCACGATAGAGGCATACGCCGCATTTATAACACAATAAACGCGACAGACCAGACCATCGTCAATCGTGTCGTGCCGCGAAAAGGCGGTTAGTGAATCGCGACGTAGGAAGCCGTCGAGTTCAAAATGCGACGACATGTCCCGTCGCCTTCTTCACCAGAAAACTTGCTGGCTAATTGGGCTAAAACTTAAGGCCCACAACGCCCACGCAAGACACAAAGACCACGAACAAGCCTCTATGACCCCACATTGGCCAAGAGCAGCACACCAGAACCACTAAAACACGGATCCAAACGATTGCACTGTTACACTTTTTCTTTTCCCAGTTTTCCGCTGGGCTTTGCCTCTCAGAACTGGCTTCCTTCTGCCGCTGAACTGGGTTTTTTCAACTGAGGGCTTGATCGTTATGTGCGGTCGCGCAACATTACCCCTGTGACCTGGGATTTAAAAGGTCATCACAGGGCTCTGGTGCAGACCAATGACTTATTATTATTGCCTTGCGATCCCCGGTATGCTATTGGAGGATAGGATAAATGTTGCCTTCTTGATAAGATTGTTGATGGCACCACACCGAGCTGGTACGACAAATGGTCTGTGCTACCTTCCCATATCTTTCACACTGGGGCCACTAAGTGGTTGATGGGCATTTTGCACAATTATGGCGAACTCCTAAATTTGTCGGGAATTCGAGATACTGTGTCTGCTGCCTTATGGATTACCCCTGCCATACGGAGCTGCTCCAGGCATTTACAGAGTGATTTAATGTTCGTGGAACACTTTTGGGACAGCCGAAGGTGAAACCTCTATTGATCTATGTAGCTTTCACAAAATTTCCGGCCTGTCAATATCTGGACTTTCTTATGAGGAAGTCACTCTTAATGATTTGCGCTGTCATAGGAAAACTGGCTCGGGACAGTATATTCTTCCTTACAGCCTTCGGTATTTGACGAAGGTGTGGCGGGATTTAGCCCGTAGTAGAGGGAGAGACGACCGCTCATGCTCTTCCAGCAACATGAGGGTGAGTCAGAATGCTTGGCTCCACTTTTTCTATAACGAGCCATTTTGTTTCTTCGGAAGCTTTGCAGTAGAGGGTGTTCCCGGAGCATACCAGTAGCTGAAGTCGAAGAGTCGACGACGCGGGCGCTATTTATATGCTCCAGAAAATAAAGGGTGGAACCCCCGCAATTTACCAGATCGCACGTATCTTGCCGCGTATCTGGTGTATTGGCTTGCTACTTTTGCGGTTCCCCATGGCGAGGAGGGTCAATAAGCCGGAATTAATAATATATCCTGCCTGTCTTTTAACTGAGGGTTACAAACTTGCTATAGCCCCAGCTGCTTTAGCTAACATATTTCATGGTCTGGGAGCCTTTACTTCTCATCCCTCACCTCGAGATCGGAAGATGCAAATGGCTACCCACTATTTGAGTGCTTGGGCAGGTCTTCTGTTGCCTAGCTTGTATCAGAGCATTGATTTCCCCAGTCCGACGGCTCGTCTAATTTTATCATTCAGGAACCGGCCCTCTGGAGATTCACTTGATCAGTCCATTGGTGCTCGCTGAGCCTTGTCTTTTCTTTCGGCTGGGGAGCGTAGACTTTTGCAATTTGATTGTGTCTCTCAGGGTTCCAGGCTGTACAACGTCATGGATCCGATCGGAGTAATATATCATTTACCCCGTTATGGCGGATTTGATCAATCTCTCTATAAAGATTGGCTGTACTGTATTCGACCGAGCATATTGGTATTCCGCAAAGGGAAGAGGTTTATTTTGGAGCCATATTATTCCTCTCGCTTTGCCAGAAATTTTGGCTATGACCAATCAATTCCGCCAAATATAGATTTCCCACTAGAGGCTCGCGTTTATCGCGATCATGGCATCCATCTGGTTGCTGCTAGTTGGTGGAATTATTTCCGTAGGGAGGAAACATGACCTGCTTGCATTCTTCTTGCCCCTGATGCTGTGGGACAAATTGATATTTCCTCTGCTCGATGGTGGTTTAGGCACATCAATATTTTTTGGCAATCTCCTTAGAAGTTAAGAGGGGCCGAAGAATCTCACCTCAAGAAAAGAAATTTGATGCCAATCTTCATCGAGGATTCTTTCCTTCGTTGCCATTTTTCCAGCTTGGCGAGCTCGTATTTAAAATTTTATAATTCCAGGAAGACCACACGCCCCATAACTGACCGGTTCTATTATTATGGGGCAATGTTGCCTCTGGAACCTTTGCAAATTTGTTCAGGGTAGGCTCCAACCATCGACGACGACTCCTCACCTTATTGCTAGTGGAGCCATTTTTTATTTGACTATGGCTATGCTCCTGATGTCCCTTTATCAACAAAGCTGCCTTCAGAAAGTTTCAGCAACAAGGCATGGGAGCATTGGGAGAAGCATTTAATCAATGCCATTGGCTGCGCAGGGCCCTTAGAATGTTTGCCTCTTATTGAAAATGCATCTACACTGCCAGATATTCGAGATGTAGTGGAGCAGGCGAGCAATATTTGCAAAGTTGATTTTAATCAACTAGTGGTGGCACCTTCTTTTCTCCCAGGCCAATAGGTATTGAAGAACCTGGCTTTCTTTCCTTTGCTTTTGTTTTCCTTTTTCTTTTCTTGACTTCTTTTTCACATATCTGTTTTGGATTTTCAGCTATCCCTCTTCCCGAGACTGTTAATGATGGGGGTGACAATTCCCATTTGGATGCCCCATCCTCTTCAAGGCATGGAAGGACCGGTACAGGTGGAAATGCAGACTCCACCTCATCCCTTAGTAATTTCTTTTCTCCCTTTTTCTTTTCTTCTCTCATCATCATTCATCCTTTTTTTTTTATCATTTCACTTTTCATCTTTTTAGGCTCTTCTGCTTTGGATGGCGAGACAGATGAAGTTACCAATGACTCAGCCGCTGTAAGTGAATATAATCTTTTGTTTGGAGATTCTCCTCCCTTTTATGGCAGAGTGTGAAACTTCTTCGCGAGCGATTGAAGTCTTTTTGCCTGAGGCCGAAGATGATCGGGATCCTCAGAGGTTTGGTAGGACTGATGAATTGCCATCTCATAGTTCCTTTTTTGGGACGGCGGCAATAGAGGGTGATAACGCCACCTTTTCTTTTTTTGAGTTGGGACTTCCGGCGGAGCAATATCGTTTTACTTCTGTTGAGGCATATGTCCCAATGGCAGTAAGGGGAATTCCTTGCCGGGGGACCAGTTTTTGAAGGTAATTTCTTCCCTCTTTCTTTTCATTTGTGCATTATATTTGACTTTTTTTTCCTTGCTCAGGTGGCTCAGATTTTATCAATATGTTCTTTTCGGGAGGAGAAACTAGCCCATACTTTATACCTGAGACTGGCTCTTCTTTTTCATTCTTGGAGAATATGAGAATCCCCTTTCTTGAGTTGCAGGCTCATTCTGCTTTTCAAGGGGGCACCATTGGGATAATGAAGATCTCCCACAGAGAGAGTATAATCCTGAGACATCTGCTTTATTAGCAGATGCAGTGGGCTTTAATTCATATCCGACTGATCTTCCATCCTCATCTCAAGGATTTTATGCCGAGCAGTCGTGCTTTGTTCGACCCTTAGATCCTGAGATGGAAGGAAGAAACTCTTCACCGGGTGAGGAGGAATGGATTTGATCTCCCTTCTTCTTCTTTTGAGACTTGAATTTCATTTGCTTCTTTCTTTGCTAATTGTCTTTTTTGTTGTTGCTTGTTGGTGCTTTTAGCAGGTGATTCGCTGCATTCCAACAATAGCGGGTCTCCACCAGTAGAATCGGCCACTTTTTCAGAAAAATTGTGTAGAATGGCTGACAGGAGTTCAGCCCACTTCACTTCCTTTAGGCGAAGGTTTGCTTGGGTAACTTCTTGAGAGGGTGAGAGTTGTAGTAAGGGCGGAAGACCCTCCCTCAATTGGTGCTGTAAAGTATGCATTGGAGTAGAACACTATTGCGGCTTTCTGTATGGGTCTTTCCAGGGATCCCTAGATGATTGCGGTCGAGGAGATTTTAGATGAAGTACATCGTCTCCATGCTGCCGTGACCTGAAACCCTTACGATCAGAGGATCTAGACCTTGGAGAGTGACATATGTTCTTGACTAGTGATGCTGATGAATTAGACTCTGGTGTAAATGAGGCACAAAGGCGTCAGAAGACGTGGGAGTCAGAAGCGGTTGAAGAGCGAGATAGAGTTGCAAGGCTGCAACGTGTGATTGATGATTTGAGGTCTTCTTTAGACAAGAAGGCCAAACAGACTGACGATGCCTCGCAACAGAGGGTTGCCTTTGCCAGACAGGGAGCCAAGCTACGCCTATCCATTTCTTCTAAGGCTAAAGAGGTTGAAAAGTTGAAGAGGAAGAAGCCTCGGTGTCTTTGCTTTCCAGTATAATATTTGTATACTGACTTTTCTGTTTAACTTGTACATTGTAGCCACTATCCTCTGTATGTTTATAATAGAGTACCTTGGAGCTTTGTAAGTATAGAATGGAGGATGATTTTGAAAAAGTCACCCCTTTCGCTTTTTTTTTCTTTTCACATTACCAGCTCTAGTGCCCTTTTGGGTTTTCACTAAAACTGGCTCCCTTTAGTTTTTTCCAACGTGTGCTTTTGGGTTTTCACGTTGAGGGATTATCCATTTTTGCTTGAAGCGCCCTTTAGGATTTTCACCTCAGCTGAATTTTTTGACCTTTTTACCCTTAAGAATACAACGAGTTGTATACCGTAGTTCGTCGGGGTATCTCTATTTTTTACCCCTGTTTTCTCTTTTTTTTTTTCGGAACTTCTTTTTTCCTTTTTTTTTTTGAAACTTGGTATTTGGGTATGGGTCTTTTTGGCATTTGAGTATTTGACCGGTTTACGGTAGTCGATGGGCTGAGAGTTGTAGCCAACCTTGGTGGTTCACTGGCTAGGATTCGGGGTTCGGCTTTGACTTGGATTAGCCTACCTTTGTGGTTTACTGGTTATAATCTGGATTTTAGATTTAGTTTAGCCTACTTTGTGGTTTGCTGGCTATGGTTTTAGGGTTTGGATTTGGTTTAGCCTACCATTGTGGTTTACTGGCTATGGTTTGAGGTTTAGATTTGATATAGCCTATCATTGTTGTTAGCTGGCTAAATTTTGAGATTTTGGGTTTGGTTTAGCCTAACTTGGTGGTTTGTGGCTAAAATTTGCATTTGACTTTGGTGCAGCTTACCTTGATGGTTTACTGGCTATGATTTGGGTTTTGGGTTTTGGATGTGAGTTAGCCTCCCTTTGTGGTTTGTGGCTAAAATTTAGATTTGATTTGGGTTAGCCTACCTTTGTGGTTTTCTAGCTAAAGTTTGGGTATAGCCTGCCTTTGATGGTTTACTGGCTATGATTTGGAATTTGAATTTGGTTTAGCCTACCCTTTGTGGTTTATGGCTAAAGTTTGGGATTTGGATTTAGTTTGCGGTATAGCCTACCTTGATGGTTTGCTGGCTAAGTTTGGGAAATTGGGCTTGGCTTAGTCTACCTTTGTGTTTTCTGGCTAAGATTTGGAATTTGGTTTTGGTTCGGATGAGAATTGGGTGTAGCCTACCTTTGTGGTTTACTAGTTAAGACTTGGGATTTGAATAATGAAAAAGTAAGAGGCTTGAGATGGCTTCTCAATTTTCACTTATTCACTCATTCATGACTTTGTACATGGAGTGTTTTTGGCTTCATGCTCTGACAGGGCTTGAGGGTTTGGGGATTTAGGCTGTATGATGGACATATAGGGATTTGATTTCTTTGTTCGCATCTTTGGTAAACTCCGGTTTTTAGCACCGATCTTTGAAGGAGGCATCTTTCATTGTTCCCTGGCTTCCTGCCTTCGTTGATGGTTGGATTTTTCTCTTCGATGATTGGCCAGAGAAGTCATGTTCTGGCGCATGGTATAATTTTAGATGCTTTCCATTGAGTGGAGCAAAGGGCACAATGCCTTTATGATCCACCAGCCTATATGCTTCTCTTTCATATGCTAAGGTGACAATATATGGGCCAAGCCAAATGGGCTGCAACTTGCCACTTGACTTTCCTGCCATTACTTCTTTGCATTTGACCATGACTAGATCTCCTTGCTTAAATGCTCTGGGTCTTACCAATTTGTCAAATGCACGAGCCATTCTAGCTTGGTATGCTTGGAGGCATTTATATGCTTCAAGTCATTTTCCTTCTAAATTGGAAAGCTCCTCGAGTCTTCTTTCTATTTGGTTTTGTTCTTGACCTTGCAGTCCAACTTGCATTGCCACCCGATAGGATGCCATTGCAATTTCTATGGGTATTATAGCCTCTGCTCCATATACCAAGGAGAAAGGCGAACAACCGGTAGGGGTCTTGTATACTGTTCGGTAAGCCCACAGAGCTTCATGAACTTTTTCTCCCCATTCACGCTTTTGACTGCCGACTATTTTAGCAAGCAACTTGCAGAGGGTTTTGTTGAAGGCTTCTGCTAGTCCATTAACATGTGGATTGTAGACTGATGACGTTCTCCGATCAATATGAAATTTGGCTGCCAAGGCGTATATTGTTTTGTTTCGAAATGGTGTCCCATCATCAGACATGATTCTATGAGGGGTACCAAATCTGTATATTATATTTTGCTTGACAAATCTGGCAACTGCTTCTCCTGTTACTTCCCGTAATGGAATAGCTTTAGCCCATCGAGAAAAGTAATATTTGGCAACCAATATGAACTTATGACCTTGAGATGAGGGTGGGAATGGTCCCACAATATTCATTCCCCACTCAGCGAAAGGCCATGTTGGCATTGTAGGATGTTATGTATTTGGTGACTTTCTAGGCACAGGGCCGAAAGCTTGGCATTGATGACATGTACGGACATATTGGATGCAATCCACATACATGGTAGGCCAATAGAAGCCCTTTAATTTGATATTGATTTTCATCTTTTCACCCGTCTGGTGTGCACCACACAATCCGGAGTGAACTTCTTGCATGATGATTTTGGCTTCTTTAGGAGACAAGCATCTGAGAAGGACTGGTCCCTTCTTTCATGGACCAATATGTATAATTGATCTCCTATTAGCTGATATGATGTAACCTACGCAAGAGCTAGATTTTCTGGGCTCGATCAGAAGGGAGCCAGCCTCTCTTGATTTTGATAATCGGCTCACGCCAATCTTCACATTGATTTGCTGCACCTTCTTCTGTGTTATTTAATTCCATAATTGTGGAATTGGGCTCACTGTCAAGGACACTTGGCATGAGTTTTCTATGTCGGATCATTATGTCCAATTCTTCTTCGGGAGGTAGTTTTATGGCAGAGGCTAACTTAGATAAAGCGTCAGCCTAAGAATTCTCACTTCTTGGCACATGGGCTATGTCGAAGAAGTGAAACTTTCCTTTGAGTTCCATAACTGTAGCATGATATGGAACCAATTGTTGTTTTCAGACTTCATATTGTCCCAAAACTTGTCGGATGACCAGCTGTGAGTCACCATAAATTTGTATGGTTTTGACACTCATTTCGAGAGCCAGCCGGAGCCCAATAATTATAGCCTTGTACTCAGCGTCATTGTTTGTTAATGGCTTCATAAGAGCACAAGAATTATATAAGATTCCTCCTTATGGAGTGACAAGGACGATGCCTGCTTCAGTAGTGCAGCTGACGAAGCCGTCTATGAAATGGAGCGTCTGGGAAGCTCCATCAAAATATAATTCTCAAGAAGGTAGTTCAATTGTGATGACCTTTTGGGGATTTGAGTTTTCTTCAGCTTGATTTTCCCTCTCATTTGTAGGAGAGAGAGTTTCTTCTTCTGGAAGATCAATAGACAAAGGTGAATCCTCTGGCACTGGATGTGCGGCCAAGAATTCAGCTAAGCCTTGTCCTTTAATTGCCCTTCGTGGGACGTAGGTGATGTCGAATTCCATAAGGAGTAAGGCCCATTTCCCGAGTCTTCCTGACAATACGGGTTGCCTTAGTAGATATTTGAGAGGATCATATTTGGAGATGAGTTTCACTTCATGAGACAATAGGTAATGCCTTAATTTCTTGACAGTGAATACCAATGCTAGGCAATTTTTTTCCATTGGGGCATATCGGAGTTCTGGACCAATCAATTTTCTGTTGAGATAGTACAGAGGCTGCTCCTTGCATTCTTCATTCATTTGTGCTAATAGAGCCCCTAAGGAGGCTTCCATAGCTGCAATATAGAGTATGAGAGGTTTTCCACCAACTGGTGCTCGCAATACTGGTGGAGTGAGGAGATATTTCTTTATCTGCTCAAATGCATCTTGACATTCTTGGTCCCAGATGAAAGGAGTATCCTTCTTCATTAGCTTACTGAAGGACGCACACTTTCCTGAGAGGTTGGAGATGAACCGCCTGATATAGGTCAATTTCCCTTGGAATGACCTCGGTCAGATTTTGAGGAGGCGGCAATTGCTGGATCGCCTTAATTCTGTCGGGATCTATTTCTATTCTCCGATATTTGACGACAAAACCAAGAAATTTGCCGCTTGAAACCCCTAAGGCACACTTCATAGGGTTCATTTTCAATTTGTAATGACGTAGTCTTTCAAAAACACTGCGGAGATTAGATAGATGATCTTCTCCTTTTTTGGTTTTGACGACTAAGTCATCTACATAGCATTTGACCACATTATGGAGCATTTCATCAAATATTTTGGTCATTGCTATTTGATATGTGGCTCCTGCATTTTTCAATCCAAAATGCATTCTTTTGTAGTTGAAGATTCCCTTAGGTGATCTGAAGGCAGTATGATCTTTATCTTTGATTGCCATGCGGATCTGGTTATAACCTGAAGACCCATCCATAAAGGATAATGCTTCGTAGCCGGTGGTCATGTTCACTATGGTTTTCGTAATTGGAACTGGGAAATCATCTTTGAGACATGCTTTGTTCAAGTCTCTGTAATCAATACAGATTCAGACTTGACAATTTTTCTTCTTTACTGGAATAATGTTGGCAAGCCAAACTGGATATATGCATGGCTCGATGAAGTCTATTTTAGAGAGTTTGTCGACTTCAGCATTTACTTAAAAGCTCCAGCTCATGTCGCATACACCTTTGAGGCTGTTTAACAGGCTTGGCTGCAAGGAGTATAGATAATTCATGCTCGGCGACTGATGGCTCCAGCCCGGGCATCTCTTTGTAATTCCAAGCGAAGCAATCTTGGAATTCTAGCAGGAGAATTTTGTAAGATTGACTTTCCTGTTCATCAAGAAAGGCGCTGATGAAGATTGGTCGAGGGTTTTCTTGATCCCCGAGGTTGAGTTCAATCAATTCATCAACCGTGGCTTGTCCACCATCCTCAAACTCAAGAGGAGCCGGTGAATCGGCGACGCAGACCTCATAGTAATTTATATCTTCAGGATTTGCCGGTGAAGCTTGCCTATCAGATTCTCCTAACGACTCTTCACCTGATGGCTCTCTTTCGGGAGAGGTAGTATCTTCTTGAGAGTTGGAGCTGGAGGATTCTTGGTTGCTTTCTGAATTGCAGACCTCCGGCAATAGCCCAACAATATTGACTGTGAAGAAGACCTTGGTGTCATAATCTAGCCCTCTTGTATCTTTCTTGGAGAAGGGTGGTTGTCCTCGCACTTGGGGAGGTTCCCATAGTTGATTGAAGAAATCCCGTCGAGACACATTTTGCACCTGAGGGATGTTTTGCTTCTTACACATTTTTTTGATATTTTGAGGCTTATCAACCATCTCTTGTATAGGCTCGAGATGATTTTTGGGCTTATTTTCTCAATCGAAATCATCATCTGGAGATGCCTGAGGCATTGACTCCCCTTTGTAAAAGAAAATTGGCTTCACTGCCTTTCTGGCATTTTTCTTCTTTTCTTTTCTTTGATAAGTGACGACGAACGTTTTCAATTGTCCGGCGATTTGATCTTGCTTCGGGAGAGAGATTTGCATGCAGTTAGGAGGCAGATGAATGCCTTTGTTGATGGCTTGACTTACATGATCGGCCTCATAATTGATGCTTCGCCTTTCTGGGCGGGTTGACTTGCTCCGAGAATTCTTTTTGTGAAGCTTGGCAAGACCTTTATTTATCACGAAAAGCTCGCCAATTTCACTGTCTTCATCATGCAACCAGTTTGTTTTCCCTTCCCTTTTGCTTGGGTAGAGGATTGGAAGACTGGTCCTCCAAGATATAGCAGGGCATCAGTCAGATTGCATTCATCTTCCCGAAACGGAGCTTGATCAACAAACACTGTATGCTGCTTTCTTTCTTTTGCATATTTGATACATTGATGGAGTGTTGAAGGGATGATTTTGTCATCAGCCTCGGCATGTGTTCGGTCCAATAGGGAAGATACCCCAATCAAGGATTTAGTTAGCTCCTTTGGCTTGACGAGCTCCTTTTGGAAAAGCGAACTTGATGGCTTTTCATTTTGAGAGAGAGGAGCGTTGTCCGGCTCATTAGATGAGGTACATGGACTTTGGTCCCCGTCTTTTGGCTGAGAGACTATGTTGGCAGCCCCTCTTTGTAGCACCAAGCTTTTTGGCGGTGGTGGACGTTGCTTTTTGCCATTTGCCACGTCCTCTACTGCGATTGCAATTTGAATTATTTGTAGAGCGGTGCCGATATGTCAGGATCGCTGGCTTGTTGACGGGGACCGTGACTCGTGACGGATGCGGAACAAGACTCGAGACTTCTGACGTCCATAGATACATTGACATCAATTTTATTTTCTTATGTATTTTTGATTTTTTTGTGGAGTCTGATTTAGTTAGGTAGAATTAAATGTCTAATTTTGGTAAGTGGGGCTTATTTGTGAAATTGGGACAAGTTTGCCATTTTGTCATTTGTTCTAAGGGTATTTTGGTCTCATGGATAGATGAACAGTAGGGTTTTATGGGGCTTGTCCTATATATACTCTTGTATGAAGCTTTTTGGGGGATAGAATGGAAAAGAAGAAGAAATCGCAGGAAGTTTGGAGGCGCTGCCTCGTGTGTGGTTCTCAGTTCTCTCTCTCTCTAACCCCCCCTTCTCTCTCCCTGTCGTCCCGTCTCCTCCCCCCCTTCGTCTGCGTTCTCTTCCTCTCCCCTCCCCCTTCATCTGTTCTCTCTTCTCCCCTCTCTGTGATCCTTGTTCTCTCCCTCTCTCCCCAGAACCCAGCACAAACCCCCCATCCCGGCGCTCCCTCTCTCTCATTCCCGCGCCTCTCTCTTCCCCCTACGGCCCTCCCTCTCTGTTCTCCCCCTCTCTCCCGCCGGTTCCCCCCTTCCCCTGCTCTCCCTCCCCGCCAGCGCTCGCAGGCCCCCCCTGCGTCGTACGCGCCAGCCCCCCCCATCGCGCCGCGCCGTATCCCCCCTCCCTGTCTGCCGTACGCCCCCTCCCGCCGGCTCGCCCTCGTTTTCCCCGCCACTGTAACCTCCCGGCGTCACCCCCCCCCCCCCCCAGCAACGACGGCATTCCGGCCCGGCCCCCTTGCCCGCGTGCGGTGCTCCCCCGCCGATTCTCCCCTCCCTCTCTCTGCAGTTTCCTCTCTCCCTGTCCACCGTACCCCCCTTCCCCCCGTCGCGAAGCCCCCGCGCCATCCCTGCGCTCCTTCCCGGCCGCAATCGCAGGCCCCAGCGCCGTATGCGCTGGGACCTCCTTCTCGCTCCGCCACAGCTTCGGGACAGCATCGCCGCCGGCCTTCCCCCCTTCGCACCGGGCGCCAGTAGCCGCAGGGCCACGCCTGCTCAGTCGTCCCGAACACCCAGGCCGCCGGTCCATTCAGCCCTCCTCTGCTCGGACGCCAGTGACCACTCGCGGTGCCGGTTCTCCATCGCGCCGGGCACCCCTTCGGTCCCGCCGCTGTACGCCCCCACCCCTCCTCGCAGACCTCCGCCGTGCTGCAGAGTCTCCCCAGGCCGTCAGAGTCGACCCATCCCGCGCGGACCCTCCCCAGCACATCGCCAGCCTGGTTCCCCTGTCTGGGTGGAGCTCCACGATGCGAGGTCCGGCCGCACCGGCCCTCCCGTTCTCCCACCTTAGCTCGGATTACCCCTGTTCGAGCTGCTTGGTCTGCGACGACTGGAGTCGAACAGGTTCGTCCCGCATCAGTTTGGTATTATAGCCAGGTTGTCGACTTCTTCCATGGAGCCGAGTCCTGGCCAGTTGTCTGCCCCTTTTCCGGTCCGCGCAGAGCCCCCGTCCGCAGCCCGCAGAACCAGGTCAGCGCGCGCCTTCCACCCGCGTCGACCCGGTGAACAGGCAGGACCCGCGCCACCAGCCACGCCCTCGTTGCCCGTCACGGCTCAGGCCCGCGCTGCCTCTGCTATGTCTCTCCCGCATCGCTTCTGTCACACGAACTCTAGCCAGCCACCACCGTCGTCTTCATCATGAGTATCAAATTTGAGGTCGAGTTGCCAGAATATTTACAGACCACAGTGACACTTACGAGAAGCTCTTGGGGTAATTTTGTTTCTCAATCTATTGTTGATTCTCTATCTGATTCAGATTATATCAAATTTTCTGGAGATCAAGTATATATACCATTCTTTCATCGCTTCAAATGCACCAAGACGTCAAAATCCTACCAATATTATGATGATGCTTGGTGTACAATTATACCAATGGGTCAGGAATATCTTTGGGTCGAGTCTGGATGGATGAGCGTCGAGTTGTGGTTGATCACCAAGCAAAATTTTGTCTTATACATCCAGAGGGTTATAACAAGCCTTTTCGAGTATATGATTCATATTCTATGGCACTGCAAAAGCTTATAAAGACATGCTCGATGTTTTCAGCTATAACGGATGCATCATTAGCTCTTAGATGGGATCATAGCTTGCTTGCAGAGGCTGGATTTGATTTATTTGAGGACACATTGTTCGAGGAGGATCCGCTACTCGTAGTTGATGTGTGGGATCAAACATTGTTTGTGCGATCCGGGTTGGGTCGTATATCTTCTGATATATTTGCAGCTCCTCTATCTGTACATACTCCAGTTGATGGACCTACTCTAGTTGATGTGCTACCAATTTATCAGACTATTGATGTGATCGAGTGGAAGCAACCCTTAGTTGACCTGATGTGGCTGACATTCTGTGATTCGTCTATAGTACACAAGTTCGTGATCCTTGATATGAGTGTTTGCGTGGAATACTATATGTGCACTCTGATGTTTATTTTCCTCCTACTTCGACACTTTAAAATTCGAGGCCGAATTTTTTCGAAGTGGGGGAGATTGATGGGGACCGTGACTCGTGACGGATGTGGAACGAGACTCGAGACTTCTGACGTCCATAGATACATTGACATCATTTTTATTTTCTTATGTATTTTTTATTTTTTTGGAGTCTGATTTAGTTAGGTAGAATTAAATGTCTAATTTTGGTAAGTGGGGCTTATTTGTGAATTGGGACAAGTTTGCCATTTTGTCATTTGTTCTAAGGGTATTTTGGTCTCATAGATAGATGAACAGTAGGTTTTTATGGGGCTTGTCCTATATACTCTTGTATGAAGCTTTTTGGGGGATAGAATGGAAGAAAGAAGAAATCGCAGGAAGTTTGGAGGCGCTGCCTCGTGTGTGGTTCTCTCTCTCTCTAACCCCCCTTCTCTCTCCCTGTCGTCCCGTCTCCTCCCCCCCTTCGTCTGCGTTCTCTCCTCTCCCCTCCCCCTTCACCTGTTCTCTCTTCTCCCCCCTCTGTGATCCCTGTTCTCTCCCCCTCTCTCCCCAGAACCCAGCACGAACCCCCCATCCCGGCGCTCCCTCTCTCTCATTCCCGCGCCTCTCTCTTCCCCCTGCGGCCCTCCCTCTTTGTTCTCCCCCTCTCTCCCGCCGGTTCCCCAGCGCGACCCCCCCTTCCCCTACTCTCTCTCCCCGCCAGCGCTCGCAGGCCCCCCCTGCGCCGTATGCGCCAGCCCCCCCCCCCCATCGCGCCCCGCCGTACCCCCCTCCCTGTCCGCCGTACGCCCCCCCCACGCCGGCTCGCCCTCGTCTGCCCCACCACTGCCCTCCCGGCGTCACCCCTCCCCAGCAACGGCGGCATTCCGCCCTGGCCCCCTCGCCCTCGTGCGGTGCTTCCCCCCGATTCTCCCCTTGTTGACACGGGGAAAAAAATAATATGGAGGCGTAATGGTTACGTGTATATGTATATATATGTGTGTGGAGTTACACATGGTTATCGTGACATAGAAGCACATATCATTTCATTTTGTTTATTCATTTCGTTTTATGTGATTCATGTATTCATTTCTCATGCTTTGAATTTTGCGGGCGTGCCAGTTTGTCTAACAGACAGAAGAAAGAGTCCGCACAATGCGGAGAGAGTATTTTGGGTGTCCTTGGAACGGACGAGTATGATGTCCGTGGAACGGACGATTGGATTGTCCATGAAATGGACGGGGATGCCCGTGTGACGGGCGACTAGGGTGCGCCGTTTTTTATCTGAACTCCTTGAGTCCCGTATCCATACTCATCAGGTGATTGGAGTAGCATGTGTTGGACCTCTGTCTCCATCGATCAAAATCGATGTTACATTTACATCGAGTTAAGACTCTTGGTGTTATTTAACGCCAGTTTTAACCCGAATACCATTCATAGCAAAGGGGATGAGAGAATACACATTCTTTTAGAAAATCCTGGTCATGATGTATCAACTTTCTTTTAGTTATTTTTGAAATGCTTTTGCCTTGAGTGTTTCATTCTGAAAAGACTGCCCTTTGTGGAGTCCGAGATACGGCTTTTAAGAAGGGAACAAATATATTTCCATGAACCCATTTGGGGTCTCCCTCCTCTTCTTTTAGGTTGTTTGAAGGTTTTATTTTGGGAAAACCGGAGGATTATTATTGTAGACGGGTGTATACCCGTGGACCTATTTGAGGTTTTTTTTTTTATCTGCAAAAGGTTAATTAGAAATTTTTATTTGGGAAAACATGAGGATTGTTATTGTGAACGGGTATATACCCGTGCATTTTGATTCTGAACTTGGGGGTATTATGACCCGGAGTAACACTTCCGTATTAGAAGGATTATTATATCAATTTTCTCATATGAAGTTTTTTTACAGTGCCCTTTTTAGCAAAGCCTGAATTTGAGGTAGAGTTTCTTTCTCCCTCATTTCTCATTCATGTGGATATGATTTCTGGAGAACATGTGAATATATCTCCATGGAAGTCCTTGTCATATTATAGTTCTTATCTGGAAACTGTCCACATGGACATGATTCTTATGAGTATGCATATGTTACTCTTCGGGGCATCTGAGCACAGTTCGGGTCCCCATGGACGTTCTTGGCAATTTAAAGTTCCTTTCTGGAAACTGTCCATATGAACACAGTTCTTGTGAGTATGCATTCGTGCTGCTCTTTGGAGTATCTGAGCATAGTTTGGTTCTTGTTTCCTTTTTCTTTGGATGTGTGTATATTAATACAATTTTCATAAGTTTATTTTGGCAGAGTTTCTGCCTATACGGAGTGCCCTCACGGAGGTATATTCATGTGAATATGTACTTATATCCATGTGTCCTCGGAGAATCTTTGTCCGGAGGAATTTTGCCCTTAAGGAGGTTTGTGTGTATGATCATAAATTTGCAGTTTATGCATATTTTCTCACCGGTATCCCTATTTGAATGGAGTATCTGGCAAAGAGGTACTATCTGCATATGCAGAATCCCTTTTTGAGAGGCATATGCATGTAATTACGAATTTATGATTATAGACATGTTTACGGGCGAGACTCCATTTGGGCAGAGTTTCCTCTTGGGAAGACATGTATATGAATACAAAGTTCGTGATTATATTGATATGTTTTAGAGGGAGAAACCCGGACATGGGCAGAGCTTCCTTTCAAGAACACATGTGTATAGCACAAATTTGAATTTTATAGATATGTTCTTAGGCGGAATCTCCACTTGGGCAGAGTTTCCTCTAAGAAACATATATATGAAAATAAGAATTTGTGAATATACAAACATGTTCTTGGGCAGAACCTATCCTTGGGCAGAATCTCCTATAAGAAACATATCAATATAAACACAGATTTGAAATTTATAGATATGTTCTTAGGTGGAATCTCTATTTGGGCAGAGTTTCCTCTAAGAAGCATATATATAAAAATACGAATCTGTGAATATATGAATACGTTCTCGAGCAGAATCTCCACTTGGGCAGAGTCTCCTCTAAGAAACATATGCATATAGCACAAACACACCATCCCGGAGAGTTTAAAACTCGATGGGAGGTGGCATAAATTACAAAGGTATCTAAAATACCATATGTCCGGGGTGGACGGTATTTAGAACCTATAACCCGTGAGGGCCGGTGCCGCTATTGCGGACTTTTAGCCGATGGAGTTTGTCGATGCCGCATATGAACGACTTCTCAATGTTCGGGAGAAGATTTGGTACCTTGACTCACAAAGAAATGAGATTGAGAATGAAGAGGAGAGCTTTGGGGATTTGGAAATTTCTATCTCCTTCAACTTTCAAAGAAGGACAATAAGAAAGGAGGGCTATAACACTTTTTCTGACCAAAGGGGAGGGAGAGCTAGAGAGCGAGAGAGCCCAAGCCCAAGAGCCAGCCCCGAACCCCTTTTCATGGGAATGGGGGTGCCTTTTATAGGGGAAGGCACCCCCTTACATGCGTGGGATGGGGGGGTCTAACCGATGGGGGTTCCATCGGTTAGAGGTTAAGGCCCCTCTAACCGATGGGGGTACCATCGGTTAGGGCCCTTTTTTTTATTTTCTGTTTTCTATTTTTTCTGTGTTTGTTTTTTTTTTGTTCTTTCTGTTGTTTTTTTCTGTTTTTTCTGTGTATTGTATTTGTTTTTTTTTTTTTTTTTAAAAGGGGGACCCCTTAACCGATGGAAGTTCCATCGTTTAAGGGGAAATCCCCCCTAACCGATGGAACATCCATCGGTTTAGAGGGGAAGACTCCCCTAACCGATGGAGCACCATCGGTTAGGGGAATCCCCTTAACCGATGGAAGCTCCATCGGTTAGAGGGGAGTTCCCCTCTAACCGATGGAAGTACCATCGGTTGGAGGGGATTCCCCTTCCAACCGATGGAAGCTCCATCGGTTAAGGGGGAAACCCCTTTAACCGATGGAGCTACCATCGGTTAGGGGGAAAAACCCCCTAACCGATGGTATTTCATCGGTTTAGGGAGGGGCTTACAAAGTCTATAAATAGACCGGTCTCCCCTTCATTTGAAGGGGTCTTGCCCTTTGGAGAATCCCGTGCCATTCTGGACATTTTGTCAGAAATTCTGTCGTCCCGGATGGAGAATCAATTGCAAGTCTTTGGAGCCTTCGTGGCGGACTTGTTCTCGTACTCATCTTTCACATGTGGTCTTGTAGACCTTGTAATGCCGGAATTCTTCCGTGCCGTATTTTATTCGGAGATTTATTCTCCTCGGCATCTCCCACTTGCTTGGGATGCTTGTCAATACTTGAGAGCTTGAACGGCTTTCAACCAGAAACTCGGATTAAGTCATGACTTTAAGTAACCTTGGGGTTACCGTAATCATAACCACCTTGTCCCCCTAATCAGGCCGTTAAAACGGTTAGGTGAAGTCAACATTTTACCGGTAGTTACCGACTCCTGGTTAGGTAGCCATCCTCCTTGCCTCAGGCTAACTAACTGGTTAGTTACCCACATGTGACTGCCACCTACTTGGCTTGTTGGACCACTATATAAGGGAGCATTGGTACTCCTCTTAACAAGCATCCAACATATACACATAAATATTTTTTGTCCCAACACCCCTCCCTCTCTCTGCAGCTTCCTCTCTCCCTGTCCGCCCTACCCCCCTTCCCCCGTCGCGAAGCCCTTGCGCCATCTCCGCGCTCCTTCCCGGCCGCAATCGTAGGCCCCAGCGCCGTACGCGCTGGGACCTCCTTCTCGCTCCGCCACAGCTCCGGGCCAGCATTGCCGCCGGCCTTCCCCCCTTCGCACCGGGCTCCAGTAGTCACAGGGCCGCGCCTGCTCAGTCGTCCCGAACACCCAGGCCGCCGGTCCATTCAGTCTGTTCGGACGTCAGTGACCACTCGTGGTGCTGGTTCTCCATCGCGCCGGGCACCCCTTCGGTCCCGCCGCTGCACGCCCTTGCCCCTGCTCGCAGACCTCCGCCGTGCTGCAGAGTCTCCCCAGGCCGTCAGAGTCGACCCATCCCGCGCGGACCCTCCCCAGCACATCGCCGGCCTGGTTCCCCTGTCTGGGTGGAGCTCCACGGCGCGAGGTCCGGCCGCACCGGCCCTCCCGTTCTCCCACCTCAGCTCAGATTACCCCTGTTCGAGCTGCTTGGTCTGCGACGACTGGAGTCGAACAGGTCGCCCCGCATCACTTGTCTTCAGCTTGTATGGTGGTACACCTTGGGGAGATTTATAACTTCTTAGGTGGAGGTACGAATACCATATTGCAGGAGAAATAGTTGAACATCTCCTTCAACTTTTCACTAGTAATTTCTTCATCTTTATAGAAGTCTTCTAATTGTTTTGGGAGGCGAAGCTCCCTTTCTTCTAGTGCTTCTTGCTGTATTTGGCAGAGCCAATTCTTGAGTCGGGTTTTTCGCTCTAACTCCTCCCATGGGATATATTAATCGAGCGTAACCCTTCTGGAAGGTTTGAAAGGTACATATTCTTTCAGCTCATCAATCAATTTTGAAGTTTTTGAAGAGGAGTTAATCCTTCAGAAGCTTCTGAAGCGGCAACGTGCTCCATTGTTTTCTTCATGTTTCTTTTCTCATTTTTCCTTCTATTTTTCTCTTTATTTTTCATTTGCAGTACTTCGACTGGACTCATGGCTTTTTGCTTGGGAAGTGGCTTGGAGACACTCCTTTTGCTAGAGTCGCCTTTTGACATGAATTTCTTGAATATTTTAGAGCTAGTTGATCTTCGAGGGCCTACAGTGACCCAACCATCCTCTGAGGCTTGTGTGTCGAAGGTTGCATTGATTGCCTCTTGAACAACTTCAGGTGAGAGTTGGTAGAACTCATCCACGAACTCCTCTGCTTTTTCGAGATTGGCTTCGCCGCAGCTTTTTTTCTTATTTGATTTATGTATTGCAAAATGCCAGCTTTGCTCTGTTCCATCTTAGCCTTGCCTTTGCTTTGTCTGAGGCCAAGTTGAGATTGACAATATTTGTCTTCATTTTGGTAATTTGATTGGTGAATTGGGCTCACCATGTTTGGATTGTACACTTGTCGTGACGCCTCATCGAAGTGTCTTGGATCCAGAGAATGTCCAAAGTGATCAATTTTCCCTTCTCGAATGAATGTTTCAATCAAGTCTTGGACCTTCGGACTGTCTTTGATGGGGTGTATGGCTTTGGAATGAAATTCACAGTAGCGTACATGCGTCATTTCTCTTTTAGAGATATAGGGTGCTGGTGAATGCACCGTGATTAGCCTTGCTTCATGAGATTATCAAATCTTAATTTGGTATCCTCTTCGGCAAAAGAGCGCTGGTGAATAGGATGCCAGTCTGAATACCATCGGCTAGATAAGTCTGGATTTGATTTTGATTCCTCCATTCCTGATTCTTGAAGATCAGAGGGTAGAGAGGCGTTAATGACATTTACCGAATGAGACATGAAGTTGATTGGCTCATTCGGTGGATGTCGGATATGGGGTTGTGGAGGGCTGACTAGAGAATTACCCAGGTCAATGACCCCTTGCCTGATCATAACTTCCACATCATCTTTGAAGTTGGTGCAGTCTTCAATGACATGACTTGCTGTTTAATGATATGGACAATAGTTGGATAACGTATTTGGCGGAGCAGAGAAATCCAACAATCTGGCTCGTAGGCATAGCCAGAAGAGTGTTAATATTTCATGCCGAGGGAAAGAATATAACTTCATCGCCTCGACAAAACTTGGGGATCCCTCGGATAACCACCCAATTGAATCTGAGTAAGGTGACATCAAAGGCAGCTCCTGTGTTGTTTGTGTATGGATGGGGGTGGTTTGTGAAACATAGGGTCCCTGAGTGGGAGCGTCCTGGTGTTCATCCACATTTTCTATAATTTGCCGCCACTCTTGCTGGCCTTGTTGTAGTTGCCTGAGTTGCTTTTTGACTCCCCGAAGGACTTTCCACATTGTTCGACGCTTAGATCTTGGCGGAGAACGAGCTCCAAAATTGTCCTGAGGTGGGTCACATGAGGGACCAGCCTCAGGATCATTTGAATTTGTAGCAGATCCTGTTGCATGTATTACGTTGATTGATTGCTCTGGTCGATCCCAAGCATGAGGTTGAGGAGGGTCGACCATACCACTTTGCATAGATATGAGGCAATTCTGAATCATCTTTTGAACCTCATTTTTGAAGATATAACAGTCTTCAATTGTGTGCACCAACATACGGTGATATGGGCAATAGTTAGGCTCGTTGATCTTGCTACCATCTACCGGCTTCTTTGGTTCTGGCAACGATATCAATTTGTTGTCCAAGCAAAGATCAAAAAGCTTTCTGGTATGCTCCTTTTTGAAAGAATAAGGAGCTTTCATGCGATCTGCCAATGTTGGCATTGACACTTTTGATTTTGACGTCTTCTTTGGAGTGGTAGACATTACTGCTCCTTTTTCTTCTTTACTAGGTGAGAAGTCAATAACATTGATCTCTTTTCCTGTTGGATTGCGTTCTTTGGGGAGCTTGCCTTTGTGAGATGCATGAGCCATTTGCTCTGCTAAGAATGTCTTAATTTCTGCCACGACGAAATTTAGTTGATCGAAACTCTTGATATTTGCTCGCAAGAGTTTCTCATTAATTACCGCCGCCAGGCCTCTTCGGCAAAGAGTAATTGCATCTTCTTGGGCTGGAGGGTTGTCGCATTTCATGCTAAACTCTCTCCAACTTTTGATGAAGTCGAATGCCAATTTCCCTTTCTTTTGCTTAAGGGAGCATAGCTCAGCAAGATAAATTTTTCTTTTAGCCATCTGGAAACAGTTAATGAACTTCTTTTATAGGTCAGCCCAATCGGCAACCGAATTAGGCTTCAGCTTTGAATACCATTGGAATGCAACACCAGTCAAGGAAGTTGTAAAATATTGGAGAAGATAAGACTCCTCGAAGGCGAGATCACCCATGGCGGTTATATAATATGCAAGGTGTTCCTGAGGGTACCCATGTCCGTCAAACTTTTGTAGTTTTGGAACTCTGGGGCACTCAGGTGGTAGCTTTTTGAGTTGATGGTGTACAGGATATGTGACAGTGTATAAGTTCATAACCTGAATCCCTTCGCTTTGTTGAGCAAATTTGTCTTCAATGATCTTTTCAATCATATGCCTTTGTATGGCAATATCTTGCATTGCTCCCGTTTGAGGGGATATGATGTTGGACGGATCAATGATTTCTTGACCTGTAACTTGAGGGAGAGGGCCACTTATGGTGGCCGTCAGACGATTTGCTGGGGCAGACCCATCCTGACGTTGGCTTTGTTGTTGATTTTGAATAGAGACTGGCTCCACAAATCGCGAAAGGCTAGTGGTAGCCAATTGCTTCATTTCATGCAGAAGAGCGACCATTTCTGAGTGCCACTGTTGCATAACTTGATATTTGTCATCGTCTGACATTGCCTGGAAATTTTCCCTTGTAGGCATGTCGACGACGAGATTGGTAGTGGAAGCAGGGAGTCTGCCTTCCTCAACTTGAATAGTTCCTTCCTCAAAGAAGGGGATTTGAATTTACTCTTGTTAGGGCTCAACATGAAGGGGAGCTTGACCAGACGTCCCAGCTTGCCCTCCAGGTTGGCGGTTTCTTCTAGCAAATTGTCTGGTATTGCGATGAGTAGCCTCAGTAGGAATATTTGGATCAGCCTCCGCAGTTTGTTCCGCAGGTTCGCCGTAGTCGTTCCTAGAGACATAGCACGAGAAGATCTTCAGTCTGGGTTTCTCTCCCGTTGCCCAAGCGACTTGCTGTCTTTTTGACTAGCGTGTATAAGCTTTGGGAGTTGTCCCCCGCCTATCAAAGACTGAGATCCGCGTTATTCGGTCTAGGATCGACACGTAGGATTTGAATTGTTGAAAAGGATTTGCTTTGACTACTCGGATATTCTCCGGATCTTGAGGGGTATAGTTTGATTTTCGGTATACCCCTTTCCTTTTTTGTCCATTGGGGCGCTTGAATTTAGCATGTTGAAGAGAAGTGCATCTGGCGTCACTCTTCCTTCCAACCACCTCGGATGCATTTGCTCGAGTCTTTTTTATTTTTTGGGCCTTCTTTTTGGGGAGCCAAACTTGCTTGACTTTGGCGGGCCGTCGTATCTCCACGATCTCCCTCCTCCTCTACTGTTGCTTCTGCTACTGCCCTTGCCAGGAAAGTGGTAGGGCGAGGTGGATCTTCAAGATCATCTGCCTCCTTATCTAACTCATACTCCCCCCGCTCTGTGGTTGCTCGTGCAACCCATGCAACCTTTGGGTCTTCTTCATCTCTTAGGAACCCAATGTCAACAGGATCATAGTCTATGTCTCCACGCTGCTTTGGATCTTTTGTGAGATGCTTGACCCTCAACCTCATATTTTAGTGCACGTACACCAAGTTGTCCAAGCGCCTATATGACAATCAATTCCACACTTTGGTGTGTATCAATGCAAATGTTCTCCAATTCCTTTCACATCCACTAGATGAGGATGTCTGCGATAAGATCTTTACTGCAACTTTTCTCAATGTTGACGCAGTATGCCCAAAGTTAAACCACCAATCAGCTGCAACCAAGTTAGTGATACTCAATTAGCCTTCAACCATCAAGTTACAATGACAATAAATGAAAGGGAAAGCATATTACCGTCCTCAACACGCTGCCGACCAGCTATGGCAGATAGCTCAGCAAAGCCCCCAATAGCCTCCCGAAAGCTCTTCACCTGAATAAAATGTATTGATCATACATACATTAAATGATCATGCATATCAAATTCAAGTATTTGTTTGGATGAAAGTTGATAACCCTATACTTGCCTATGATCAATGGCGTCCGCTGCTTGTAAAAGCAGCCGTCAAGTCATATAGGACTTGATCTCATTAACTTCTTAAAGTTGTTAATATGGGACTTGATCATATCTCCTAGCCAAGTCCCTAGCTGTAGGAGGCTGCACATGTAGCCTTGCACGTTGAACCTCCTGCATAGCAATTTTGTAATAAGGACTATTCGCTGCATTGAATGGTAGTCTTGCATGGTGCTACCACTTTGTAATGCTCGACCCACCTTGTATTCGACCCCTGCTGGTTGTATGTATCCTCAATCCTAGTCTACTTGCCATGCTCCCTAGGATACACATAAGGGTCCACCTCCTATATTTGCACACCTGTGGGTCTCTTATTTTGCCTTCCTTGTTCTTGTGTGGTAAGGGGCTGAGTGAAGTCATCCCCCACGTTAGAAAATCGACGGGACTGACTTCTGTCGGCACCCCCTACCCCTGAGCCACTGCCACTGCCACTGCCACTGCCAACCTCATGCTGAGCTCCCTGAAAACTGGCTCTGTAGGCTGCCCTTTAGTCATCTTCCCATGCCTCAGCTCTGCTCTGTGCTCTGGCTCGCCTTTCTTGCACATTAGGATCAGGTACATATTCTGCGTACATTTCTACTTCATCCTCAACATCTTTATCTCGTTCCCTTCCTGATGTGATCCTCTCTTGCATCTCCTTATCCGCCATCTTTCTTGCAGTCTCCGCTCGAACATGTTTAAGGTGTTCAATCATAAGTTTTTTAAATTCACTTGGCACCATTTTACAACCCTGTACGTCATGTTTGCCTACTAGTCGGCCACTTGTTAGGTGCTTCTTCAACTGGGAGATGCCACCTCCTAGGGGTGTAAACAAGCCGATACGTTTGGCGAGTAGCTCGACACTCGACTCGATAAAAACTCGACTCAATTCATTTATTAGTTAAACGAGCCGAGTTTGAACAAAAAAAGAAGCTCGGTTCATAAACGAGTCGAGTCTGAACACATGTGAGCTCGACTCGATTATATTCGCGAACAATTCGTTTAAGTAGTCGTTAAGAACTCGATTAAATATTCGTTAAGAACTCGTCTAAATACTCGTTAAGAGTTCGTTTAAATAGAAGCATGTACATAAATATATTTTTAATCAAATAATATAAATAGGGTGTATACATTATACACTGCACAAAATTTAAGGCTTTAAGATTTTTATAAAACTGTTATTAAAATATAGAACATTTATCAAGATTTAAATGTAAAAGACTAAATACTAGAGGTATATATATAAATCACATAAAAAAGGCATATATATATATAACCTGATTTTAATCAAATTACAAAAAGGGTATATATACAAAATGGGCTTTGTCAAGGTCCCTTGGCCAACAAGTCCATCTTCTTCATCAGATCATCGCGATGGCCCCTGCCCCCTGTGTTGCCCGATGGCCCCGGCCGAAGCCAGTCTGGCACGGCCAAGAGGTGCCGCCGTCGGCCACCGGAGCCTCCGGCGACCAAGGCGGACCCTCCGTCGGCGTCGGACGGAGCTTCCGGTGGCGGTGCCTCTTGGCCCCTAGGAGCCTTTCTTTAATCTCTGGCTTCTGGCTTTTTTGGCATAATTTCACCGCACCCTCATGTGCTGGTGGTTGCTCACATTTCATGCTCATATCACGCCACTTTTAACGAATTCTAAAGCAGACTCACTTTTGTTTTGCTTTAGGGATATGAGTTCTGCTAGGGTGACTATTCTTTCTGTCACTCGGAAATGTTCGAAGAATTTTCTTTGCATATCTTCTTAACCAGCTATTGAGTTTGGCTTCAGTCGGGCATACCATTAAAAGGCTGGTCTTGTAAGGGACGTTGAAAAATACCTCAAAAGGTATGCCTCTTCGGTTGCCAGCTCTCCCATGATGCTCTTGTAATGAGCTATGTGTTTATGAGGAGATCTGTCCCCATTGAACTTTGAGAATTTGGGCACCTTTGGGTGTTTTGCTGGGAGCTTCTTGAAGAGATGGTGTACAGGGTATGGTACCCTATATAGGTCATAGGTGGCGGACCCTTCACTATGCTCAGCCATCTTTGCCTCAATTATTTGTTCAATCATAGCCCTCTGAGAGACCATTGTTTCTTCAAATGAAGTATTCACTTGTGGTGCATCATGCCTTTGTTCTGTTACATGCATCTCTTGGGCTTCCTCATGGCTTGAATTTAGATTTTCAATTGGTTTCCTTGCCACAAATTCTGCACGGGGTGTGCTTGGCAGCACATTCGTAAACTGTGGTGCTGTCGTGGGCAATTTTGGCTGACTTGCTTGTTGAGGCTGTAACAGTTGTTGATACAGTGGTTGTGGGGGTAGTGTCATCTCCAACTGTTGCATGAGGCTTTCAAGCATTGCTCTCAACTTTTGATTTTCTTGCATTACCATTTCCAAGGTTTGAGATGAATTTGCCACTTCGGGAACTTGTTTATATTCTGGCAATGTAGTGGGGTTGGAGGTGCCGACGACATCTGTAGCTGTCACATCATCATCAGGAGGTAGGGAATCTACATCAGTATTGATTCTTTCCAAAAAAGCACATGTTTGAGCCCTGGTTGTTTTTCCATGATGGATCCCAATATTTAGATTTTCAGGTATGTCATCCGCTAGAGGCAGATTGTTGATGTTGGAAGCGTAGCAAGTAAACACTCACATACCTTCCTCAGTGATCTGCACTGTCCTTCTTTTCTTTTGCCTAGGACGGATAGCGGCCCCCAAGCGTTGGAAGACCGGCCTTTTAGGGATGCATTCTTGCCTCCCTTGTTCTTCGGGTTTAAGAGCAAAGTTTGCCCAACCTCTGGGCTGGCTAGTCTTCTTTCTTGATCTACACATTTTTTATTACGCCCCCTTTGTGGGGCAGCAGATGAGAAAAGAGTGCATTTAATGGTTCTAGATTCTTGGGAAGGTTCCCTTTGTCTTTCTGGCACCTGGCCTCTTTGGGGGACTTGTCATTCTGTTGGAGCTTGTCTCCTGAAAGCACACGCATTTTCTCTTCCCACCAAAGATTCAATGACCCTGATCCTTTGGAGTTCCTGGCTTCTTCCTTGGTGACCTACACCCGCTTAACACGAGGTGTTGTATATTTCTCACGCCTTTCATGGCTTGTCTTCAGTTTCTTGAAAATGGCTTTATCAGGTTTGCCGTATTTTCTTTCAACTTTTGTCCATTGCTTCTTCACATTTTTTACTTTAAAACTTGGCTTGTCCTATCGTACTTTAGGGAGTATGCCGAATTGATTCTTCACTAGTATAGTTGCCACATGCCGCTCCGGTGGTATCAGGGTCTTACTTTCGTCCAAACAGATGCGAAGGTTGCCCACTAGAACAGTTTTGCCAGAGCTCGATATGCCATGTGTGGTCGTTTTCAACTTCGGCCTATACCTTCTTTTCATTTTTTTGCCGGTAGGGCCAACAACATTGATGGCATAAACATTGAAAGCCTGAGAAAATTTGACTCCATCAACTTGAGCCTCTTGGCATCTTTTGCTTGCTTGGTTCATCTTGGAGGTATTAGCCTCCGCAGCTGGTACCACGCCGAGGAAATATGGGGATCCCACTATTTGAGGGAAATCCCCAAACCTTATTGGAGTAGTCAAATATCCATGCTTCATGTGGTCTTGGACCACGAGTGGGCCAAAGAACACATCAGGAGTGTGGCATGCATTTGCCATTGTAGAACTTCGACCTACACAAAACAATTATATTGTGAGTACATCTTATTGTTAGGGTGTGTTTGATGGAGAGATGAAGGGAAGGGAGGTCCCCAGTGGAGTCGCCATCTCTGTGAGAACCTTTTTTTTTAATCTTTTTAATTTATTTGGTTTTAAAATAACTTTGGATTATGGGTCTTTTATTTGTCTTTATTTATTTACATTGACATGCTTTTATAAATTCGTTTGACCTCTCCTCACTAGCCGAGACCAGTGTTAATTACATCAGTACAACTAGGGCTGTTCAGAATTCGGTTCAAACCGAAAAACCGAACCGAACCGAACCGAACCGACCGGTTCGGTTCGGTTTGGGATCCTACACAATTCAGTTCGGTTTCAGTTTCTGAAACCGAATAAAACCGAATAATATATTAGAAATATAATATATACTCAAATGAACTGTGGACCGGTTGGCTAGCGCATCTGTGCTGCTTGCGCTGGCGCGGGTTCGAAGCTCGCCCCCCGCAGTCGACTTTTTTTTGGTCAAAAAAGTGAAAAAAATCTGTAACAAAAAATGGCAGAAGCAGGATTCGAACCCATAACCGCCCGGAGGAAGCGGAGCGTCTTAGCCACTGAGGTATGCATGAACTTATGTTATAAAAGATATAAACTTCGGTTTAAACCGAACCGAACCGATTCGGTTCGGTTCGGTTTGGTTTGGCCAAAAAATGAGCCAACCCGAACCGAACCGAACCGTGTTCACCCCTAAGTACAACCACTGAATACCCTTGATTAACCATCAAATAACCCCTTTAAAACAAAAGAAAGTAACTTATAATTAAAGAGAATGAATTGCATATGAAGAAAATAAGGTTGCAAACACACAATCTATTTTTTTTTGGGAAATTTCTGATATTTATTTTATTTTTTATTTTTAATTCACTTTCTTATTTTTGTTTATTTTAAAATCATTTATTTCATTTATTTAATTATTTTCGTTATTTATTTATCAAAATTATAATTATATGGATTAAATGAATATTTTTATTTATTTATTTAATTTAAGAGAATGTTAATTTAAGGTGGATAAAAAATGATGTGATTCATGACTTGTTTATTACTTTAAGCCTTAAGGTGATCATAAATTAAATCAAAATGATTATGAAATATTTTGTTAAACTTTGGCACGGAATTGGTGGACTTTGTTAAGAACTTGATTAATGAAGATCATGGAACAAACGTTACAGTGCATATCTAACATGATTAAAGTAATGAAATTAGTCACATGCCCAGTAAGCTTTAAACATGAGAGCATATGTGAAGATACATCAAATCTCGGGCCATTGAGCCCAATAGACCCATTAAGCCTTAAACAATATGAACATGGTCCTTTAGTAAGTCATGCATAAAATTCAGAAGTCCGCCCAATAAGTAAATCTGGCTCAATATGTAACACCCCGAAAATTTAATTGATTAAAAATTTAGGAAAATAGTAAACGTACAAAAATGTTCAAATAAAAATAAAATGAAATCATAGTTAGACTTCCCAAAAGTGGAATCAACTATTTAAATTAATTTGGGCCAAACAACTCTTATTGGACCAAAGAACAAAACCCAATAGCATGAAAACCCCAAAATTTGTATGTATAAATGGACATAGGGCAAAATTCAAGGCAATTAGACTTCTATGGTAACCTAAATTCGTGCCCAACCATGTTAGGACGTTTCCTAATGGCATTACTACTCCAATTGAGAGGAGAATTAGCGAGGACACCCGAGCTCGTGTTCGGTTCGACCCAACGTACGCTTATCGTCGGAGGAGACTCCCAGATTCGACATCGGCATCCATTTGGCTTGAGGATTGATGTTCACTATGTGGATGTATTTTCTATTTATTTGAGCAGTCTTTTTGTGAGTGTTGGCCCGTTAGGAGCCCAACATGGGCTTTGCCATTTTTCTGTTATTTATTGTTGCGATTTTAGCCTAATTTAGGTCCCAGGGTTATTTTGGTCATCATTAAGTCATTTGGAGTCTTTAGGGTTTAATGCTTATAAAAACCCTTGTAACCCCCTTGAGGAGGTATTGATTGAGTAGAATTAAAGAAAACCTTCTTGAGAACCCCGCCGTTTCTCCTCTCTCCTTCTTCTCCCTCTTGACTCCTGCGTACTCCAAACTCTCTTCCTCTTCTCTCTCTCATTCTCTTTCCCCCCATTTCGCATCAGTTTGATATCAGAGCCAAAAAATCCCACGCTCCTCTCCTTCGCACGAAGTCGTCGTCTGTCCCTCTGCAACCGATGCCCCTGTGCACAGGAGAGCCACCCAGGCCACCTGCGATCCCGCGTCCACGGTCGACTGCGGTCGCCACGTCCCTGCGAACCCGCGTCCTTATGCGGCAGCCCGCGCGCGTGCGAGGGCCTGGTTGCGCGTGACCGCCAACACAGGTCGCCTCCCCCACGCGCCCTCGTCCGCGCCATCCGCCGGGACACAAGCTACCCCGCCGCGCCACTTTGGCCTCCTCCCTGTCTGCACCCGAGCGCAAACTCGCGTGCGAGGTCCGTACCGCCCCTCCGCCTCCCTCGCGACTCGCCGCGCTGTCGCTTCCCCGCGTCGCTTGAGCGGATCAGGCTTCCACGATTTCCCGCAGGGCCGCGCTTCAGGCCGCTTTGGCCCCTTCCCCGCCGTAGTTTTTCTCCTTTCCCTTCAAGCGTGCCTCTCACTCGACCATGTGGGAAGGGTGAACCGGCTCGCCACACTGCACAGCAGCCGTGCGAACAGTCGCCCTGCCTTCGAAGACGCGACTGCCTTGGGGTGCCCAGCGCGTCTGGGTGACACGGCCGGAGGGTGTCGATGATCCAGCACGGTGCACCGAACATCAACGAGGAACCTCCAGTGCTCGTCTACTTCCCGGTTTTGCCACTCGAGATTTTTAGCCCCTTCGTCCGCGTACACCTCCACGCCAGCATCCCAAAAGGCCTGTCGCCTCTCCTTCGACGGGACAAGACGTGGAGTCTGTGCAACGTTTGCTTGTTGCGTTGAAGATTGAACCGGATCGGGACAGCGAGCCACTGCCCCACAGCAGCAGGCGTTTGACTTCGGCTTCGTGAGCGCAACGTGCGTGTGTACACGTTTCTCGGTGGACCTCGCTCTTCAGTGAGTTGGTTAGCACTTAGTCGCACGTCTCCCTCTCACTTGGTTTTCTAGTATTTGGTTAAATTTGCCGTCGTGTGTGAGATACGTTTCCTAGCTAGCTAAATAATTTATCACTGTTGATTTGTGAGTAGTGAGTTCCCATCTCGGAGCACTAGTAGAGACATTACATGTGGAATTAATTTCATATACATCATGGAAGCTCGCACTAGTGTTTGACTTGACATTTTGTAGTGCTCAACGGACGATTTTCCGATAGTGTAGCTTGCCTGCATTAGTCGTACGCATTTTCCTGAAGTTCATCTTGTGATGTATTAGTCGTACCTCTCCTATGTCAGGTTCATATCCAGCCATGTCGGGATCACATCCACCAGTTCCAGGTTCGCGTACTGAAAATCCTGAGGTCTTGGCCTTGACCGAGTTAGTGTACCAACTCAGGGAGGACATTCGTAGGATGGACCATCGTTTAGGAGAGGGTCTGGCAGGCTTAGAGGAGAGGGTCACCGAGTCAGGTCGCACGGTTCAAGGAATAGTTGGTCGTATTGCGGTGCTTGAAGGGGTCGCCCGTGAGCCGAGGCGTGAACAATTTGTGGAACGGCCACAACCGCAGCGCCCCCACTCCCCCGGGGCCCCCCTTCCCAGAGCCGCCCGTGCTGGGGATCGTCGGGGCCACTTAGGGGACTATGACCGTGAGTTGTTTGATGAGGAGGTGGGCGAGACCCCTCAAGTTCCTGTAGCCCCGAGACACAGGAGAAATGGTCTTAGACCTGACCCAGAGTTTGAGGATAAGCGGTGGGCATTTCGTGAACGAGATCAAGATATCTGAAACGCCCGCATTGAGGCTCCCAGTTTTGATGGGTCTTTGGAACCGCAAAATTATCTTGATTGGGAAGCACAGATGAACCACTACTTTGAGTGAATGGGTATGTCTGATCCTCGGCGAACCTTCTTCGCCAAGACCATGTTGAGGGGTCGGGCCCTAACTTTTTGGACCAATCTGGAGGATCGCCTTGCTCAAAGATATGAGGAGCCCATTGACACTTGGAATGAAATAAAAGCTAGGCTCCGAGAGAAGTACGTCCCTACGACGTATAGACATCGGTTGCTTGATAGGTGGCAGAATGTCTCCCAAGGATCTCGGGCAGTGTCAGAATATATAGATGATTTTGATGATCTCTTGTTGAGGTGTGGAGTCCGCGAGGAGGGTGCACTAACCCTTTCTCGATTTCGGAAGGGACTTCGCCGAGTCTATCAGTAGGAATTATTCCGCCAACATGTGACCGACCTTGATCATGCCTATCAGGTGGTGCGAGAGATGGAGCAGTTTGAGATTGAGAGGGATTCCCCTCCTCGAGTCAGACCCACTTTCCAGCGTCATACTGATCAGCGTGTTGCCCCAACTTCTTCTCAGAGAGTACCTCCCTTCCGGGCTCCTGAGGGGCAATGCCAGAGGGAGGTTGCGCTTGCTCTGCCACCTCCGCCCGTTCGTTCCCTTCTTGGGCCTCCACCTATCCCTCGAGAGGACAAAGGGAAGGCGCCGATAAAGGAAGCTGCCTCTCAGGAAGGTAGCTCATGCATCCGATGTTTTCGTTGTCAGGGGATAGGGCACATTTCTAGCTCTTGTCCACACAGAGCCCTAGCTATGGAGGGCAATGATCCTGTGGACTCTTCACCTCCGTTCGTGGAAGTAGGTTATGAGGCTGGGGCTGACTTGGCGGATGAGTATTTTCTGGAAGAAAAAGCGATTGGCACCAGCCAGGCCGTAAATTTTGCAGAAGCACCTGAAGGAGAATGGCTTGGTGTGGTTCGGTGCATTTTTGCCTGACCAAAGGAGAGTGATGATTGGCGCCACACGGCCATTTTTCAGACCTACTGCCGTCTAGGTGGCAAGGTTTGCCGAGTCATCATTGATAGCGGGAGCTGTATCAATGCAATCTCCACTAGCACAGTCACCCGTCTGGGCCTTGCGACCGTAGACCATCCTCGCCCCTAGGTGTCTTTGGTGGACAATACTTCTATCCCCATTCATTTGAGATGCCTCATCCCGATCCAGCTCCATTCTTATGAGGCTCAAATCTGGTGCGATGTTTTACCCATAGAGGTTGGGAGCGTCATTCTGGGCCGACCATAGATTTATGATGTTGATGCTACTCTCTATGGTCGCTCCAACACATGTGTTTTCGAGCATGGCAGACAACGTATCACCATTCATTCAACTCAGCCGCAAGGTTCGCCATCTCGAGTTTCCCCATCTCCCAACAATCAGGCCAACCCCACTACCCCTCCCTCTAGCACACCCACTCATCTTTCCGCACCTCAACCTAGGCGCCTGTGTCGCATACTCAGAAAGTGCGAACCCCTACTGTCCCCACCTTACATCTCATCATTGCTAGGGAATTTGAGGAAGAGGTTCAGGAGACCGACGATGTATTCGCCCTGCTGTTGCGTATTAACATCATTCAGTCGGATGACGAGGCAACTGATAAGCAATCCGTGGAAGTAACCATTCTACTCCAAGAATTTGCGGATGTGTTTCCCGAGGACTTACCGTATGGTTTACCTCCAATGCGTGGCATTCAACACGCCATTGATTTCATTCCGGGTTCCTCTCTCCCCAACCTGCCTCATTATCGCCGAAATCCAGCGGAGCTTGCTGAACTTTAGAGGCAGGTCGAAGCCCTTTTAAGGCGCGGTTACATTCGGGTCAGCACTAGCCCATGTGTAGTACCCGCGCTTCTTGCTCCAAAAAGGATGGCACCTGGCGGATGTGTGTAGACAACCGCGTCATCAACCGCATTACCGTTAAGTATTGTTTCCCTATTCCCCGTTTGGATGACATGTTAGACATGATGGCGGGGGCCACAGTATTTGTAACACCCCTAAAAATTTTTATTTGTAGCAAACAAAAAATGAGTAAAAGGTTATTGGACTTACCATTATTTTTAGAATGAAATAATTGATACTGGTAATGTTTAGCATTAGTGAACATTACTCCAGTGTTGTACTCGGACGTACGTGCTCCCACAGGGTGACACTGAAAAACTGTAACGAAAACGAAATCCGAGAACACCATAATTTCCAGAAAAATGTGGAGATATCAGAAATGTAAATATCCGGATTTTTGGGCAAGCGAATTTCGAGATTAAGCCGACGCAACTATTTTTCGGGTGATTTTCACCTAGTGTAAAATAAATTTCAAAAATTAAACTAAAATCACCATAATTTGTAAAACCATCACATTAGTCTATAGTTGAAATTTTAACGCAAACGGACTTTGTTTGGAGATGTTTACTTCAAGATTAAGGGGCCAGTTGAATTAAGGGTCATTTACCGTGACCAATTTCTGGGTTTTTCCTGGGAGTTTACGTGTGAGGCCTTGAGGAGGCCAGCACACATTAGGATAAGGCTAAAATCATGGGTAACTACGTGTAAACCATAGGAAACCTGTATCAGCTATGTGTTGGGGTGAAAACCAAAGGGTTTTTACCATGACACCTCATGGTCGACGTGCCATCTACATGAGGGAGTTATGGGGTCGATAAAAACTGCTTCCCTCCGTTCGCACACACCTTTCTACACCCTTTGTACTTGCCCCTGTTCTTGTCTTCCCTACTTCTTGCTGCTAGAAGTGCTGCTGGGCGAGCTACTGGAGTTCCTGGCTTCTGCAACTACTTCGGTCTCTGCTCTTGTTGCAACTATAACTACTTTTACCTTGAAGTCAACTTGCTGTTGAAGCTACTGCCGTTGCTAGCAAGTTATCTATTTTGGGAAAGAGTTTTCTTTTAATGGGTTAGGCTCTTTCATCAAGATCACGTGGAAGTTCACCTGCTTAGCAAGGTAGGATTCATCTCCCACTGATTCAGTTCTGTCCTCCACACATGATAAGGAATTCTTGATGAATGGATAAGTTGCTATACCTGTGGTTCTTTTGTTTTCCTTCCAGTCATGATAGAATTATTCTTGGTGGGAGAGAAACAACCTTGTTCTATTTTAGAAATTGATTCCTATCTTCTTCTTCCACCCTTGATCTTTACACATGTTATAGAGTCTTGCTAGAAGTCATCATGTCTTCAGAACAATGTGATTACTTTCCATTAAGATGTTGTACCTCAAATCTTGATTTGGAACCTTAAATACCTGAGTTGTAGTGTTCATCTTGTAGGAATATTTCCAACAAACCATGGTTATCATGGCAATACTTCCAGCACTACGTCAAGCTTAGTTCCTAGCTAGACAAGTATATTGTAACATCAAGTTTAATCTTGCTTGTTTAGCAATTAGAGCAACTGTGGAGATTACAATTAGATTCTTATTTGATATAAATCATGCCTTGGATCATAAGTTCTATAATTAGAGTGTTTAAGATGGACTAAAGTCATTTCTAGAAGGACTGCTGCTATCTGTCGACAGCTAGCCCATAGCTGTCGACAGGCCCAAGTCTCCCAAAACTCCAATTAACTGGGACTGTTACTAGCTGTCGACAGCCAGCCTATAGCTGTCAACAGATACCCTCAGAACCAGCAAAAATCGAGCTCTGGCTGTTGCTATCTGTCGACAGCCACTTCCTGGCTGTTGACACCTTCTGTCCTGACTGGTATTTCAGCAACTTTTCATGATAGAACTCTTGCTTAGACTTCATCCTAAAAGCCTAGCAAGTTACCCCCTCATTTACATTGGTATTTACTGTCATACTACTGCAAAGTTTACCCACTTGATGTACTTTACACTCCCTTGAATTATTCTTAAAGTTGTCAACTACGAATAGTGCTCCGATTGAGTCTATTCTCTAGTATTCGATAATTGAGTTTATAAAACCTGATGTCCTGAGAGTTCAAATGCTTGAACAACTTGTGAGATATGATTAACTGATGATGATGACATTTATTGGGTCCTTGGACCCCACTTGACTGATATGCTTGTGCAAATAGGGCTGGTCCAGTCCTAGGAGGAGCACCTGAATTCATTACGGGCCGTACGGGAACGATATCGGACAACGAGATGTTTGGCATTGCATCATTTACTGCTGATTATGGTCATCATAATTCCTGTACTGTGTAACTGATATATGAACCAATTCTTGAGCTATATACCTGAGCATGACCTGAGTTTGACTGTCACTGTATCATGAGTGCTGAGTGGACCGACTGTAACAAGAAGCTCCAAGCCTTTATTATTTTCTTAGTAGTATGAGACAAGATGTAGAAGATAAAGTTTGTTTTTGATCTACTCCTCTCTTAGTTGTTATGAGGAGTACTTGTGTAATAAGACTTCCGCATATTGTGATATGAATGATTACTATTAATCATACCTTTCATGCCTGTTTTCTATCACTTCCGATAAATAGCCTTTTATTAGGACGTAACAGATAATTTGGTATCAGAGCCTTAGTTCGATAAACCTAGGGATGACCGGTGAGTTGGGGTAGAAACATGAGATTAGTTAGCATGATTTTTATAACCATGTAAATGCTTAACTTGTTAACTGTTTCAGAATGGATATGAATGCCCAAGAGAGGTTGGTAGCAGCCATGGAAATGCGACGATAGGATATAGAGTTATATGCCCAAGTCCAACGAGAAGCCCATGTACAAATCAAGGAAGAAGTGCTTAACCTGACCGCGGGTGCATTCTTTGTCGGCAATCCTCGTGCTTCCCTGGACATGATGGCCCAAGTGATGAATCATTTGGACAACTTGAAGCTGGGGCATGATATGTTGCTCCATCAGTTTGAAGGTTATTGGGAGGCATTGACGGATGCTACGAGAGAGCTGTACCACGGAGTTGGAAGGGAGAACAACAACCATCTGTAGAGTCGTTATAGATCTGACCCAAGGCTAGATAGGGACCTAGGCAACTTGTCTTTTGTAAACCTCTCTTTTTGTTGGAAAGTTGATTGTATATATATAACTCTCATGTGTATGTGGAGTGAGAGGCTAGTGGAGGTTGGAGTTTGTAGTTATGGCAAACTTGGAAGGAGAAGGCTGTGATATTTTAGTTGTGGATACATGGAAATGTACTACCATGTAAATATTTAACTCGTTAATAGAGATGGTGTGTTCTGTGAATTTGAATGGTGTATGTGATGAATGTAAGATTGAGATGCTTGTGAAATTAATGTATGTATTATTAGAAGTTTCAGATTCTTTTCGATTTAGTCATGGATGGTAGTGATGCCAACTGGAAGAAAATGGAAAGTTCAATGCATGACTTGACTCGGGTGATGAAGACAGTAGCCAGAAATAGTAACCACAATGGGACAAGCTTATTCAAGGATTTCCGAAGCCTGGATCCTTCGAGATTCGCAGGCAGTACGGATCCTGACGAAGCTGAGAATTGGCTAAAAGATATTGAAGGGATATTCAGAATGATTAAGTGTACGGAAGAAGAAAAGGTTCGTCTAACTACATTTCAGTTAGATCGGGATGCCCGTGCTTGGTGGGAAACTGTAGAAGCTACCCTGGAGGATTCAAATCAAGTTAGTTGGGAAGAGTTTGTGGAACTATTCAATGATCAATATTTCTCCGAGGTAGTTCAGGAGAAGAAAGCAAATGAATTTGCCGGTTTAAAACAACTAAGGATGATGGTATCGAAGTATGAGGCTCAATTTGCCCGGTTGTCAAAATATGCCCCACATCTATAGCCACAGAGAAATTGAAGGCTAAGAGGTTTATGAATGGACTACGTCCCAATTTTATCATGCAGTTAACTCCTCATCTAATCACTACTTATTCAGAAATGGTTAAGAAAGCCTTGGCACTGGAAGCTGCGAATGATGCGGTGGACAAGATTAGAGGGAAATCTGGAGAAGGATCTTCAGACTAAAAGAGGAAGTATGAGTCGGGAAATGCCCCGAAGGTTCAACAGACCATTAAGAAGGCAGGAAAAGCTCCGGGTGGAGGTAATAATGTTTGTAAACATTGTCATCTCAGCGGGCATCCTGCTGAGAACTGCTGGCGCCGGTTGGGTGCATGTCTCCGTTGTGGAAGCACTCAACACCGAATTCCGGATTGCCCGATGCCCAGGACAGCACCAACAAATCAGAACCCTCGAGTAAAGGAAGGTAGACTGCAAGCCATTCAAGATGTGGAACCTGAATCCCCGCAGGAAGGCAGATTAATTGAAGGTACATTGCTAGTACTCTCAAAACCTGCGTATGTGTTGTTTGATTCCGGAGCTACGCCCTCTTTTGTTAGCTATGAGTTTGCTAAATCCTTGGAAGTAAAATCAGTTCCATTACCCACACAACTTGAAGTTGCAACTCCTTTGAGTGAGGGTAAAAAGCTTAAAGAATATTACCCTGCTAGCCCAATCATAATTCAAGGACATGATTTACCTGGTGATTTGATATGTTTAGAAACGTGAGATTATGATGTAATCCTTGGGGTTGATTGACTATCTAAATACCATGCAAACTTAGATTGCCAATTGAGACGAGTGACTTTCTTAGGAGAGGAAATTTATTCCATGACCTTTGATAAACCCCACACCAGGAGAATACCGATAATTTCAGCAGTTAAGGCTTGTAAGCTAGTACAGAAGGGTTGTCAAGTGTATTTGGCTTCTGTGACCCTATTAAATCAGAACACTACTGGATTGGAAGATATTCCGGTAGTAAGAGAATTTCTTGATGTTTTCTCCGAAGAGCTACCTAGTGTACCACCAAATAGAGAAGTGAATTTTTTAATTGAATTAGTACCAGGAGCTACGCCAATTTCTAGAACACCCTACAGAATGTCGATAGAAGAATTGAAAGAGTTAAAAAGACAATTGCTAGAATTGATAGAGAAGGGATTTATTAGACCTAGTACCTCACCTTGGGGTGCTCCGGTACTGTTTGTTAAAAAGAAGAATGGATCTATGCGATTATGCATAGATTATCGACAGTTAAATCAATTGACTATAAAGAATAGGTACCCACTTCCAAGAATCGATGATTTATTTGATCAATTGTCTGGAGCTCAGTGTTTCTCCAAGATCGATTTAAGGTCCGGATATCATCAGCTTAGAATGCAAGAATCAGATATTCATAAAACGGCTTTTCAAACAAGATATGGACATTATGAATTTGTGGTGATGCCGTTTGGATTGACAAATGCACCAGCTGCATTTATGCGTCTGATGAATGATGTGTTCAGGTCTTATTTAGATCAGTTTGTAGTTGTATTCATTGATGATATACTGATCTACTCCAAAAGTATGGAGGAGCATGAAACTCATCTACGGATCACTTTGCAAATTACGGGACAATAAGTTATATTCAAAGTTTAGCAAGTGTGAATTTTGGTTGAAGGAAGTGATGTTCTTAGGACACATTATTTCTAAAGAAGGTCTATCAGTAGATTCTTCAAAGATCGAAACTATACAGAAATGGGAGCAACCTAAGAATCTCACTGAAGTAAGAAGTTTTTGGGCATGGCCAGTTACTACCGGCGATTTGTCAAGGATTTTTCTAGAATTGCCTCACCTCTTACACAGTTGACTAGAAAAGGAACTGCATTTATATGGAATGAGAATTGTGAGGAAGCATTCGAATTATTTAAAGAATGTATGTCATCTACACCAATTTTAGCTTTACCAGTAGAAGGAAAAATATTTGAGGTTTATACTGATGCTTCCAATATTGGACTGGGATGTGTATTGATGCAAGATAGAAGAGTTATTGCCTATGCATCGAGACAGTTCAAGACTCACGAGAAGAACTACCCAGTACATGATTTAGAATTGGCCGCTGTGGTCTTTGCTCTTAAGCTTTGGAGACACTACCTATACGATAATCAATTTATAATGTACTCCGATCACAAGAGTCTCAAGTGTTTATTTTCACAGAAAGAACTGAACATGAGACAAAGAAGATGGATGGAATATATCAAAGACTATGATTTCAAGATTGAATACCATCGGGAAAAGGAAACACTGTGGCTGACGCACTCAGCTAGAAATCCTATAGCGAGGATATTTCAGTTGCAAGTTAAAGAATGGAAATTGTTAGAGGAATTTTCCACATTGAGTTTGAAAACTGAACCACAAGAAGAAAGAGTTGTAGTTAACAACTTAACATTGCAGTCAGATTTGTTGAAGCAAATTAAAGAGTAACAAGACAATGACCCTATGTTGGCAGAAATCAGAGAAAAATTGGTTTCTAAACTTGATTTTAATGAAGATGTTCATGGGAATCTTTGATTCCGGGACAGATTGTGTATACCGGACGATCCCGAAATCAAGAAGCAGATTTTGGAAGAAGCTCATCGATCATATTATACTATTCATCCGAAGCTGTTAAGATGTATCAAGACGTAAAGAAGTATTTCTGGTGGTGCAACATGAAGAAAGACATCGTTGACTTTATAGCTAAATGTTTGACATGTCAGAAAGTTAAGGCAGAACACTAGAAACCTGCAGGAAAACTAAAACCACTTGAGATACCAGAATGGAAATGGGACAGTATCGGTATGGATTTTATTGTGGGATTACCCAAAACCCGAAGTGGATTTGATGCTATATGGGTAATCATTGACAGACTTACCAAATCGGCTCATTTCTTAGCAATAAAGACAAGATGGTCTGTTATTATTTTGGCAGCACTATATATGAAAGAAATTGTGCGTTTGCATGGAATCCTAAAGAACATAGTTTCTGACAGAGATGCTTCGCATTTCTGGAGAGAGTTGCAGGATGCATTGGGAACTAAATTAAAATTTAGTACCACATTTCACCCTCAAACTGATGGACAGACTGAACGGGTGAATCAAATTATTGAGGATATGTGCCGTGCTTGCGTATTAGAGTTCGGAAATGACTGGAACACTCACTTTGCAATTATGGAATTTGCATATAACAATAGCTACTAATCTACTATTCAAATGGCACCATTCGAAGCTTTGTATGGTCGGCAATGTAGATCACCATTATGTTGGGTAGAACTAAAAAAAACACATATTCTTGGACCTGAAATGATCCAAGAGACAACAAAAGTCATCGAGTTAGTACAAGATTAGATGAAAGTTGCTCAAGACCGACAGAAAAGTTATGCTGATCGACGTAGAAGAGAGTTAGAATTTCAACAAGGGAAACATGTATTTCTTAAAGTGTCACCCCGAAGAGGAATCAAAAGATTCAGTATCAAGGGAAAATTAAGTCCAAGATACATTGGACTTTTTGAAATACTGAAGAGAGTTGGTGAAATGACATACCAATTGGGACTTCCACCACAATTGTCCAATGTACATGATATCTTTCATGTGTCAATGTTAAGAAAGTATGTATATGATCCGGAACACATTATTGGATACCAAGATCTGGATGTACAAGGAAATTTGGCATATGAAGAAAGACCAGTACAGATCCTCGACCGAAAAATCAAGCAACTTCGGAACAAAGAAGTTCATTTACTAAAAATTCAGTGGAATAAGCGAGGACAGGAAGAAGCAACATGAGAATTGGAAGATGCCATCAAGGTCAAGGACCCAGAATTATTTCCAGGTAAGTAATCGTACACTTATGTATTAAAATTTGGAGGACCAAATTTCTTTTAGGGGGGAGAGTTGTAACACCCCTAAAAATTTTTATTTGTAGCAAAACATGAGTAATAAGGTTATTGGACTTAACTATTATTGTTAGAATGAAATAATTGATATTTGGGAATGTTTAGCATTAGTGAACATTACTCCAGTGTTGTACTCGGACATGCGCGCTCCCACAGGGGGACACTGAAAAACTGTAACGAAAATGAAATCTGAGAATACCATAATTTCCATAAAAATGTGGAGATATCAGAAATGTAAATATTCGGATTGTGGGCAAGCGGATTTCGAGATTAAGCCGACGCAATTATTTTCCAGGTGATTTTTCACCAAGTGTAAAATAAATTTCAAAAATTAAACTAAAATCACCATAATTTGTAAAACCATCACATTAGTCTATGGTTAAAATTTTAATGCAAACGGACTTTGTTTGGACATGTTTACATCAAGATTAAGGGGTCAGTTGAATTAAGGGTCATTTAGGGTGACTAATTTCTGGGTTTTTTCCTGGGAGCTTACGTGTGAGGCCTTGAGGAGGCCAGCACACATTAGGATAAGGCTAAAACCATGGGTAACTACGATAGGAAACCTGCATGAGCTACGTGTTGGGGTGAAAACCAAAGGGTTTTTACCATGACACCTCATAGTCGACATGCCCTCTGCATGAGGGAGTTATGGGGTCTATAAAAAACGCTTCCCTCCCTTCGCACACACCTTTCTACACCCTTTGTACTTGCCCCTGTTCTTGTCTTCCCTACTTCTTGCTGCTAGAAGTGCTACTGGGGGAGTTACTAGAGTTCCTGGCTTCTGCAACTACTTCGGTCTCTGTTCTTGTTGCAACTATAACTACTTTTACCTTGAAGTCAACTTGCTGTTGAAGCTACTGCCGTTGCTAGCAAGTTATCTATTTTGGGAAGGAGTTTTCTTTTAATGGGTTAGGCTCTTTCATCAAGATCACGTGGAAGTTCACCTGCTTAGCAAGGTAGGATTCAACTCCCACTGATTCGGTTCTGTCCTCCACACATGATAAGGAATTCTTGATGAACAGATAAGTTGCTATACCTGTGGTTCTTTTGTTTTCCTTCCAGTCATGATAGAATTATTCTTGTTGGGAGAGAAACAACCTTGTTCTATTTTAGAAATTGATTCCTATCTTCTTCTTCCACCCTTGATCTTTACACATGTTATAGAGTCTTGCTAGAAGTCATCAGGTCTTCAGAACAATGTGATTACTTTCCATTAAGATGTTGTACCTTAAATCTTGATTTGGAACCTTAAATACCTTGAGTTGTAGTGTTCATCTTGTAGGAATATTTCCAACAAACCATGGTTATCATGGCAATACTTCCAGTACTACGTCAAGCTTAGTTCCTAGCTAGACAAGTATGGATTGTAACATCAAGTTTAATCTTGCTTGTTTAGCAATTAGAGCAACTGTGGAGATTACAATTAGATTCTTCTATTTGATATAAATCATGCCTTGGATCATAAGTTCTATAATTAGAGTGTTTAAGATGGACTTAAAGTCATTTCTAGAAGGACAGCTGCTATATGTCGACAGCCAGCCCATAGCTATCGACATGCCCAAGTCTCCCAGAACTCCAATTAACTGGGACTGTTGCTAGCTGTCGACAGCCAGCCTATAGCTGTCAACAGATACCCTTAGAACCAGTAAAAATCGAGCTCTGGCTGTTGCTATCTGTCGACAGCCACTTCCTGGCTGTTGACACCTTCTGTCCTGATTGGTATTTATAGAGTGACAACACCAAAAGATAGGGGAGCTTCCCTACTTTGATGGACATCCATCCGAGTAGGGAGTTCCTACTTAGAGGATTCTCTCCTTGGTTCTTTTATAAATACAATCTTTGGCATTTTGCCGAGGGTTGTTGATCTTTGCACTCCTTGTGATGAGAGGACTTAGGCTTCATTGCTTGACGTCCTTCCAACGAAGATGGAGAGTTGTATTGTATTGTCTTTGTAATTGCTCGGTGCTTCCTCTTGCAAGCGACGTAGGGGTTGTATTCTTCCTCGAAGTATCGATCTTGTTGACCTCGCACTGTCGAAGAATTTGACGTTGGCCTTCGTAATAAGTCTTTCTCTTGACTTAATGAGAGTCCGAGATCCAATGTTTTACATAAGTAAACATCGGATCAATATGAGTACTTTATGGCATTCCTATAAAATACCCATTGTAAAAATTCGGGGTCCAACATTGTTAAATGATGACTTCTGAAATAGTTCATATTAGTAAATCAGATTTTTTGTTCTTCATTGACACTGCCATTTCAGCTATAGGTAAGTCTTCTAAATCAGCCTTTTTAATTCAATGAGTTTTTTTTTTTTGTGTGATGCTTATATCTTTGAATATGACAGGCATACGCCCTCCACACTAACAATCAACAAGAATCGTGCATAAAAAATGGAAAAATAGCCTGAAAAGATAACCGACTTGAACTTGAGACGGCCGACTTGCCGACTAATCAGTCTGACTAGTCAATGTGGGGGCGGGGGGGTCATCTGACTCAGACCAATTAATCATTTTTAAAACATTGCCCTAGGGTCATGAAAACTGGGTAAAAAATACATGCAGAAAAGGAAAATCTGGATCTTATATTACTAATGTGGAACCAGACAATTGCACTAATCTCCTCGAACCCTTAGATGTCTGGTCTTGAAATAGTAGAAAACTCCTTTACACTTTTCATTAAGTTTGTTCAATTTTTTTTTCTTCCGAGAAAATACTTTTGAAAATTCAAATGCTACCATGTTAGGTAAGTGTTTTGAGGATCTGTTAACAGAATGACCATTTGATATAGTGAAAAAGCAAAAAACAACAAAGAGGATTTTGTCAGGCAGAGCCTGCACTATGAGCTAGTGATTTCAGCCACTTGGTAGCCCATTGCAGTCTGGACTTGCTGTTCCATGATTGTAGAATCAGTGAGCTCATAAGATGATTGCTGTGTGCATCTGACAGTACAGGATACAACCCATTCTGTTGTGGAGACTTTTTGGACAGATTAAATCCTGTTTAAGTTAGATATGAGTGCTACTTTATCAGTACCTATCGATTGCCTCTGTACATATTCTTTCGCTGAATTTGACATCAGAAAAGCATGAATTTGGCATAAAAGGGAAAGTTTCTGTCTTTTCTATTCTCATACTCAAAGTTTCAACAATTTTCATCAATCCTTTTGTTTTCAGGATATTGGGGTATGTACCTTGTTGGTGTTTATTTAGGACACAGTTTATTTTTCAAGAATGTGGCAACTGGAATGCTGAAAACTTTCCAGCAGGCACGGACTAATGTCTGGTTTTTTGCTATTATATTTTGGTACGTTCACGAGGACTTGATTTTGAGTTATCTCTGTTTTGAAAAATGTTAATTGAGGAACAAAATACCTAATATGGTTTCTTCTGTAATGCCTTTTTTTAGGCTTCTAACTATCATTCTGGACAAGTATGTGGAAAGAGTTTCCCGCAGAATGGTAAAAACCTTTCATTATGTTCTTGTTTCTCCTTAATGATTTGCTTTTGGAAATCTGAAAGATTTATCTCTATTAAAACATTGATTCCTCCAACAAATATAGGAATTTAAGAAGGTAGAATATTTTCTCCTATATCTGGAACATAAAATTTTCACTGCTATTGATTCAGATTTTGGTTGTCAACTCAAGTGCAGCCTGAATCTCTGCAAAAATCCTAGCAATCAAACTTGTCAAGTATTACACCTCAGAAAGAAATGTCAGTATTCTTGTGAAAACAACTCAGGTGGCAATAATTTTAACCGAATGAAGAGGAAAGATGTCCACAATCTACATGAGCAAAAGCCATATGGCAATTGATGGTTTATGAGAAACAGCTATAGGTGATTAGGTGTTCAAGGAATTCCAAATTGGAGTGGTATGCTAGATGGCTATGGAATCCCAAATGGGGTTGGCCAATCCAATTGAAATCACTTAATCTAGTTAGAAAATAGTGTATATCCAAACTTTCACAAGACTTTTGCAAATTATGTGCCAAATTGAGTGATGGCTGGCCTCAACAATGCACCATCGGTAAAGTCCCTCATCTTCCTCAACACATAATGGTGATTGTAGATACAACATATTATCCTTTGCCGAGTCTCAAAAGAAAATTTCAGAATCTTCTCAGCCAATTTGCTCCAACATTAAGTCCAGAATGTGGACTATAGGAGTCCAGAGTGGGTGGGGTTTGATTTTTATTAGCTCCTCTCCAGCTGTTATTTGCGGAGCCATTATCTGTATTGACCTGCACAATGTTCTTGATCTCATGCACTACATCTTTCATCAATTGAAGGATGTATTCATGATTCTATATTGGATGAATGGAATACAGAATCAGATCGGCCTGGGCTGATCCTGATTTGACTGATCCTCAAGAAGTCTAGCCGATCCAGGGTCTGCTAGATTAAAAAATGGTTTTGTATGAAAAAAATAAGGAAAATAAGAAAAAATAGGAAAAAATGTCTTCAATATTTACACACATATATTTATGACATATGTAATCATACTTATAAATTTACCCATTAGTTTATATACATATACAGTATATATGTAATCATACTCTATATACACATCATATTAATGTTAAACATAATCAGTATGTATATCCTTATAAATGTATACATTATACATATATCACAATCTAATGATTTGAATAGTGTTGGAATATGGTGCACTGTATACATATTTATCATATTGATGAAGACTTATACACACACATATATATATATATATGTAAAGGCCTACGCTCGAACCCGGGGCTCTAATGCGTATATATATGACAATGAAGCACACAATCAATATAGACATTAGTATTTGAGTATAGCATAGTATATATTATATATATAATGATATAATAATCTTAATTAATGTGTATAATAAAAAAATTGCATAGCTGAATCGGCCTGGGATTGATCGATCCAGGCCAATCCGGACCGATCCGGTCCAATTTGGTCTGGTTCTGGCCATTCGGCCAGAATTTAAACGATCCGAGGGTGTTGAACCCAAAATAATAGCACACACACCCGAGGATCAGAACCAAAACCTCACACCAAATGGCAGGCCAGCAGGGTATACGCCTTAGGCCAAAGTGATGACCACTGTGGGGGGGTTCATGGATTTGAAAAAAAAATAAATATAAGAAAATACCATGGCACCCTGTTTCGGGAAATTAAAGAAAAATGAGAGATGGCAGGAGACTCCCATCCTCTGCATTCTCCACATCCGGAAGGGGATAAGAAGAAGAAGAAGAGCAGTAAAGGGGAGGGGGTACCTTCCGGGGGCCCTTCTGGGACTCCCCTGTTGCTCCTGTCGCCGCTGCAAGTGGGGGTCACCCCCGTTCGAGTCGCCCCTGCAAGGGGCTGTTTCCCCCCAGGCACGCCGTGACAGGGAGCCCCCTCGGCTTCCCCATGCACTGCCGGCGCCCACCTCCACTGCCGCCGGTCGCCTGCCTCCGCAGCCGCCGCCGCGAAGCCTCCAGCAAGACTCGCCGGCGCGCCCCCCCGGCTTCCCCAGCCATCGCGCCGCACTCTCCAGCAGGGCCGCCGGCGTCCGCCCGCCAGCCGCCGCTGCCACTGCCGGCGAGACTGGCCGGCGCTGCCCCCCTGCCCTGCTTCTCCTGCCGGCGCCGCTGCAGTCCCCAGCAGAGATCGCCGCCGCCGCCTCCCTGTTCCCCTCTCAGCGCGAAGGCCAAGCAGGGGAAAGGACCAAAAAATGGCAAGTCCCGCTGTGGCTTTCCCATGGCCCAGGTGTGGCGGATCGCCTCGGTCAAGCCCGTTAAACCGATAACGTACTTGATCCGAGTCCGCCTCCCGCGAACGGGCCGAAGCCTCGTAAGGGATACCAAACCACAGTCCGTGTAAACATAAAGGAACACACCACACTTTTATATATATTTCACAAGTTTACATAGCCAAATTTTCACAAAAACTGAAAAGAAGTACAAGAGCCTGGGGCATACCCCGAGGTACAACTGAAGAAAGTAAACAACTACAAAACTACACTGCTGAAGCTACTCTGCTGGAGGTGCTGACCCTGCACCGCTACGACGCGGCCCGGAACTGGACGTCGGACGAGAGACGTCCTCCTCGCTCTCACCTGTGGGGGTAGGGGTGAGCCTCTCTAGTCACTGGCTCAGTAGGGAACTCCCCCAAAACCGAGCGAAACAAACACCACGAGTACGAATAGTAAATAACACCAACAATTAATATAACAACTAAGCAGGTAAGTAAAGCTGTAAAAGTACTCACCGTCTGCCGGCTACAAGAAACAACAGTAATAATTAAACGGCAAACCAGTACAGGTGTACAAGCTAAAGTAGAGACAGCCAACACGAGCCACGTAAACTGGTTCGCGACACCAGAAACTGACTCGGACAACTAACACAGGTCTACCTCTCAGTCTCGCAGCCACGGACGAAAGGTCCAGCTGCCGCTCCACGTAAAAAGGTCAAGCAACTGTGGAGACCAACTAAACACCACAACCTGCAGACCACACGGTCACAGGCCCATGCCTGGCACCTCCAGAGACCCTGGCCTGGGCTCGCTAGAGTGAGGCACTGGAAAGGACTAGCTGGGGACCAGTGTCGACTATTGGTGTCCGTACCCCCAACTACGAGCGCGCTACAAGTGACTAAAAACAAACATAAGTGTTACTGTCCCACTGTCGTCTTTCCCTCAGTCGGACGTACAACTCTAGCACAAGAGTGAGGGTGTCCAGGTCAGACGACACAGACCTCGACGGTACAGCACAAGTACCGGGAAAAAGCCCCGAGCTAACAGCCTGGCTCACAAAGAACCTGGGGCACCCAACTGGAGAGGTAACCACGGTAGGCGTCGTACTACTTTCCACGTACACAGAACCACGTGCACGTCACACACAAACCACGTGAAACCTCACGTAAACCACAAGTAACCACTGGTCCACTATACGTGAACCCAACTGACTCGCGTACACAACGTGCAGTCACCGAAGTAAACAACTAACAGCATACCTTGTATGCTAAACACGTAAACCAAGTGCGCTCAGTGCACCTCATGCGTCAACACACATGCATTATCGATAATTATTGTACTTAGTCATTTCTGCTCATATAGAAGTAGGCGGCCACATCGATTGCCGCTTACTGGGAGTCAACGGCAAGGGTCCTGGCCGTTAACCTCCTGGCTGAGGATCTTGGCGGCAAGCGATGTTGACGCCAAGTTCTCCGGCCATAAACCCTGCAGAAACCCTAATCCGGCCCTGCGGGTTTTCTAACTGTTCTAACTACTAAAAAACATGCAAATGCGATTCCTTTAGCATGCTAGAACCCAATACAACCCATTAAAACATGCTCTGAACATTAAATAACACAAACCACCCATTATCCCGCTTGGTGCAACTCTATCCAAACATGGATTATCATGCTGGTTCAAGTGGTTATGATGTGTTTTAATGTTTCTACGGAGCTAAACGGGTTCGTCCCCTACCTCAGAACGCGTTAGAATCTCCTGCAATCTCCCGGTTCACGCCGAGCCCTCCGCGAGCTCCCACGCGAATTGCACCACTCCGCGACGTTTCCTCGCGTAATTCAGCGATGCCGCGTTCTACGATCGTCCAACTACTCCTTGGTACCTGCTGGAAGCTTCAGAAACTCTGGGGCGCGAAGCTGGGGCAAGAGGGGAAGAGAGTGAGCTAAGAGAACAGCCCTCGGGTAAGCCTATAACCTGCAGAACTGTCAGGTTTGCGTCAACCCCCATGCCGCTAACAAGCACCGCCAGTCTAAACGTCCACCACTACTGCCGCCAAGTTCAAGAAGTCAACGTCCATGAACCTGGACGCCAATAGTCAACGGCCACACCCTGGCCGCCAACTCAGACAGAACAGCAGCAGGTCCTATTCTATTTCCGGACCAACCCTGCGCTGCACCTGCTCAAGCCACGCATGCACATTACACATACCACACAACTGACTCACACTGGCCTCACAACGGCCGCCACAACCACAACACACACGATCCGCATGGATCCGAAAAGCACGCGACGTTACATTACTATCATCTAAAAAGAAAATTTCGACCTCGAAATTCATAACACAACACAGAGTCAAACAACTTAAACATACACAACTTTACAAGTACTATCATCTAAAAAGAAAATACACAAACTTACTCGAACAGATAGGGATACCCTTTAGCCATTTCCGCGGCCAACTCCCAGGTATCCTCACCACCCAACCTATTTTCCCATCTCACTTAACTAGCTCAATTTCTGTATTCCTCAGCTTCTTTATCTTTCGATCTGTGATCTGCACCGGATACTCTGGCATAGTCATGTCCGGCCTCAGGTCACCACCTTGATTAATTATTTGAGCTGGATCTTCAATACATTTTTCAACATAGAGACATGGAAAATATCATGCACATCTGCAAAATCAGCTGGCAAATCCAGCCTATAAGCCACTTCCCCAATTCTTTCAATTACCTGGAAAGGTCCCACATATCTTGGACTCAACTTTCCAGACTTACCAAACCTCATTATACCTTTACTTGGGGAAACTCTCAGAAAAACAAAATCTCCCACCTCAAACTGAAGTGGTCTCCTCCGCACATCTGCATAACTTTTCTGCCTACTTTGAGCTGCCTGCAATTTTCTTTGATAAGCTTCACTACTTCAGTGGTTTGCTGAATCAATTCAGGACCCACTAATTGCCTTTCTCCCACTTCATGCCAATTCAATGGGGTTCTACATGGCCTTCCATATAAAGCTTCATACGGTGCCATCCCAAGACTGGTATGATAACTATTATTGTAGGCAAACTCAACTATTCCCAAATGATGCTCCCAACTACCTCCCCAAACTAAACAACAAGCTCGCAACATATCTTCAATTGTCTGAATAGTCCTTCAGTCTGACCATCTGTCTGGGGATGATAAGCGGAGCTATACCTCAACTCAGAACCAATCACTTTCTGCAGACTTCTCCAAAAACCAGAAGTAAATCTTGGATCTCTATCAGATACAATAGTCTTCGGAATACCATGTAGTGGAACAATTCTTTCAACATAAATATTTGCCAACCTGTCCACTGTCCAAGACATACTCACTGCCACTAATCTGCACACCTTAGTCAATCTGTCAACAAACACCCATATTCCATTATGCCCTGAACTCGACCTTGGTAATCCTGCCACAAAGTCCATCGCAATATCATCCCATTTCCACTGTGGAATAGGCAATGGTTGCAATAGACCTCCAGGCTTCTGATGCTCTGCTTTAATCTGTTGACAGATAGCACACTTGCTACAAATTCTGCTATTTCTTTCTTCATATGAGGCCACCAAAAATGCTTCCTTAAATCATGGTACATTTTAGTACTACCCGGATGAATAGTGTACCTTGATTTATGAGCCTCTTCCAGAACTCGCTGCTTCACCTCTCTCTCTGCAGGAACAAACAATCTGCCCCGAAGCTTGACCACACAATTATCATCAATAGAAACTCCTTCCATTTTCACAATTTCAGGTAAACCTGTATCTGCTCTTTGAGCTTCAATGACACTGGCAGCTAAAATTGCTCGACGCTGACTGCTGGGCACATACAAGGAATTCTCCGCTACTTCCTCATACAACTTCCATTCTTTAATCATCATCAAATTCATATATTCTTTTCTGCTCAAGGCATCAGCTACAACATTGGCCTTACCCGGATGGTAAGCCAAACTGAAATCATAATCCTTCAAATATTCCACCCATCTGCGCTGGCGAAGATTCAAATCTTTCTGCGAGAAGATATACTTCAAGCTTTTATGATCTGTAAAAATTTCAAATCTCTCGCCATACAGATAATGCCTCCACATTTTCAGGGCAAACACAACTGCTGCCAATTCTAAATCATGAGTGGGGTAATTCTCTTCTGCTGGCTTCAATTGCCTGGATGCATAAGTTATCACTTTACCGTGCTGCATAAGCACTGCACCAAGACCTCTCCTTGAAGCATCAGTATACAGTACAAAACCACCACTCCCTGCCGGCAATGTCAATATAGGTGCTGATGTGAGTCTTTTCTTCAATTCCATAAAACTTCTCTGACATTCACCGGACCACACAAAAGGCACTCCTTCCTGGTCAGTCTAGTCATAGGTGCTGCAATCTTAGAAAAATCTTGAATAAAGCGCCTATAATAACCTGCCAACCCCAGAAAACTTCTAATCTCAGTTATTGTCTTAGGCACTTCCCACCTAGACACAGCTTCCACTTTACTGGGTCTACTGCTACTCCTTTGGCTGAAATAACATGACCCAAAAACTGAATTTCCTTAACCAGAATTCACACTTACTGAATTTAGCAAACACTGGTTATCTCTTAACAACTGCAAAGTAAACCTCAAATGAGCTGCATGCTCCTCTTCAGATGCTGAATAAATTAGAATATCATCAATAAAGACCACAATAAATTGATCTAAATATGGATGAAAAATTCTATTCATCAGATCCATAAATCGCAGGAGCATTAGTCAACCCAAAAGGCATTACCACAAACTCATAGTGACCATATCTGGTTCTGAACGCTGTCTTATCTATATCCTCTCTTTAATTCTCAACTGATGGTACCGGACCTCAAATCAATCTTAGAAAACACCTTTGCTGATTGCAACTGATCAAATAATCATCTATCCTCGGCAATGGGTACTTATTCTTAATGGTCACATCATTCAATTTTATAATCAATACACATCCGAAAACTTCCATCTTTCTTTTTCACAAATAAAACCGGCGCTCCCCACGGGGAATGACTCGGTCTAATAAAACCCTTTTGCAACAACTCTTCTAACTGTTTTTTCAATCCTTAAGTTCCGCTGGTGCCATCCGATATGGGGCTTTGGAAATCGGCATGGTACCTGGCAGCAACTCAATAGAAAAGTCCACCTCTCTGTGTGGAGCTAACCAGGCAATTCTTCCGGAAAAAAATCAGCAAATTCCCTAACCACGGGAACTGCTTCCATTGGCTGACTGGCCTCTACCAACTTGCAGAGGCTAAATAAGCCACACACCCATCATTTATCAATTTCTAGCTTTAATTGCAGAAATTAGAAACTTGGAGGTATAAAAAGACATACCTTGATATTCAAACACTGCACCATTAGGATGACAAAATCTGATTCTTTTCTTTCTGCAATCTAACATTGCTTCATACATCTCAAGCCAATCCATGCCCAGAATGATATCATAATCTGACAACTGCAGGGCATACAACCGACCCGGCATCTGGTTCCCTTCAATCATAACAGGAGCTTCATCTATATAGCTCGAAGTGAGTAAGAACTCACCTGAAGGAACCTCCACCACTAACTCACAAGACTTCTCTTCTAAAGGATGAGCTATGCAATCCAAAAATTCTTCGGAAATAAAAGAATGAGAGGCACCCGAATCAAATAAGACTCTTGCTGAATATTCATAAAGAGGTAAAATATCTTCTATCATATTTGACGCCTCTGCCTGGGCTCGGGTGATAGCCATAACCCGGCCTCTTCCTCGCTGCTGCGGTACTCCTCTGCCACGACCTGCCTGTGGCTGCTGGAACTGCTGAGGCTGCTGCTGCTGCACACCTCTGCCATATCCATATTCCCTTGCATAGGGACAATTGCGAATCAAATGTCCCGGCTGATTGCAATTATAACACCTATACCCTGGAGGAACAATAGGCTGCCTGGCAGTACCCTGCTGCGACTCCTCCACCTCAGGCCTACCACGGCCCTGCTGCAACTGCTGACGACCTCCCCATCCTCTTCCTTTGCCTTTAAATGCTTGCTTTAATTTCTGGCCCCATTTCCCGAAACCAGATGAAGAAGGTCCTGCTGGTGCCTTGCCCTTGCTTGCACCTACTGACTGCTGCGGTAGCCGGAAACTACCTGAACCTGATTCACCTGCCTGACGAGTACGGATAGACCTTTCTAAGGTAGCTGCCCTTTGCGCTGCCTCTTCCACTGTCCTACACATAAGAGGTACTATCGCATCCTGCAATTCCACTCTCAAACCTCTGATAAAATACTCAACCATCATATTATTATCTGAAACCACATATGGCGCATAACGGCTAAGTGCCATAAATCTCATCTGGTACTCTAAGACTGAAGAGTTACCTTGCTGAAGAGTTCGAATTGCTCTCTTTTTACTTGCTGCACTTGGATCGGAAAGAATGTATCGTTAAATACATCAAGAAACTCCGGCCAAGTGATAGCTTCTTCCGTCCTGCCTGTAAAAGTGGTTTGCATCTTCAATCGCCACATTCCAAGGCAAAACCTCTCAACTGGTAAGCAGCTAATACCACTCTATCCGCTGCCGGACACCTCATAGTCGCAAAAACTCTCTCAATTCATGAACCCAATGCTCAGCTGTATCTGGATTCGGCCCTCCTGAATAAGTAGGTGGCTGCAATCTCAGAAACTTTTCAACCTGCAACACTGGTTCTTCCGCTAACAACACTGGTGGTGGCACATGAGCTACAAAAGGCACCTCCACTCTCGGCGGAACTGGAGCAACAGGTACAGCCTCTCCATCCCCAGGTGGCACTGCAACCGGTGGTACTGGCGCCTGCTGATCCATTCTTGTCCGAATATCCGTGAGGCTCTCCCAAATCCTTCTATCATACGCTGGGTGCTTTCCTCCGGATCATCTCCTCCACCACCCCAATCTCTCCTATCAGCCATTCAGAAATTTTCTACATACACAAAACACCAGACAAAAATCAAAACCACAAATGATCAAAAATCAGGGTCCCTACCAGCAGTGTATAATGACCAAAATAAGGCTATGTATCCTTTTAATTCCCTTATATTAACACGGACCTTGCTCTGATACCAACTGTGGCGGATCGCCTCGGTCAAGCCCGTTAAACTGATAACGTACTTGATCCGAGTCCGCCTCCCGCGAACGGGCCGAAGCCTCGCAAGGGATACCAAACCACAGTCTGTGTAAACATAAAGGAACACACTACACTTTTATATATATTTCACAAGTTTACATAGCCAAATTTTCACAAAAACTGAAAAGAAGTACAAGAGCCTGGGGCATACCCCGAGGTACAACTGAAGAAAGTAAACAACTACAAAACTACACTGCTGAAGCTACTCTGCTGGAGGTGCTGACCCTGCACCGCTACGACGCGGCCCGGAACTGGACGTCGGACGAGAGACGTCCTCCTCGCTCTCACCTGTGGGGGTAGGGGTGAGCCTCTCTAGTCACTGGCTCAGTAGGGAACTCCCCCAAAACCGAGCGAAACAAACCACGAGTACGAATAGTAAATAACACCAACAATTAATATAACAACTAAGCAGGTAAGTAAAGCTGTAAAAGTACTCACCGTCTGCCGGCTACAAGAAACAACAGTAATAATTAAACGGCAAACCAGTACAGGTGTACAAGCTAAAGTAGAGACAGCCAACACGAGCCACGTAAACTGGTTCGCGACACCAGAAACTGACTCGGACAACTAACACAGTCTACCTCTCAGTCTCGCAGCCACGGACGAAAGGTCCAGCTGCCGCTCCACGTAAAAAGGTCAAGCAACTGTGGAGACCAACTAAACACCACAACCTGCAGACCACACGGTCACAGGCCCATGCCTGGCACCTCCAGAGACCCTGGCCTGGGCTCGCTAGAGTGAGGCACTGGAAAGGACTAGCTGGGGACCAGTGTCGACTATTGGTGTCCGTACCCCCAACTACGAGCGCGCTACAAGTGACTAAAAACAAACACAAGTGTCACTGTCCCACTGTCGTCTTTCCCTCAGCCGGACGTACAACTCTAGCACAAGAGTGAGGGTGTCCAGGTCAGACGACACAGACCTCGACGGTACAGCACAAGTACGAGAAAAGCCCCGAGCTAACAGCCTGGCTCACAAAGAACCTGGGGCACCCAACTGGAGAGGTAACCACGGTAGGCGTCGTACTACTTTCCACGTACACAGAACCACGTGCACGTCACACACAAACCACGTGAAACCTCACGTAAACCACAAGTAACCACTGGTCCACTATACGTGAACCCAACTGACTCGCGTACACAACGTGCAGTCACCGAAGTAAACAACTAACAGCATACCTTGTATGCTAAACACGTAACCAAGTGCGCTCAGTGCACCTCATGCGTCAACACACATGCATTATCGATAATTATTGTACTTAGTCATTCTGCTCATATAGAAGTAGGCGGCCACATCGATTGCCGCTTACTGGGAGTCAACGGCAAGGGTCCTGGCCGTTAACCTCCTGGCTGAGGATCTTGGCGGCAAGCGATGTTGACGCCAAGTTCTCGGCCATAAACCCTGCAGAAACCCTAATCCGGCCCTGCGGGTTTTCTAACTGTTCTAACTACTAAAAAACATGCAAATGCGATTCCTTTAGCATGCTAGAACCCAATACAACCCATTAAAACATGCTTGAACATTAAATAACACAAACCACCCATTATCCCGCTTGGTGCAACTCTATCCAAACATGGATTATCATGCTGGTTCAAGTGGTTATGATGTGTTTTAATGTTTCTACGAGCTAAACGGGTTCGTCCCCTACCTCAGAACGCGTTAGAATCTCCTGCAATCCCCGGTTCACGCCGAGCCCTCCGCGAGCTCCCACGCGAATTGCACCACTCCGCGACGTTTCCTCGCGTAATTCAGCGATGCCGCGCGTTCTACGATCGTCCAACTACTCCTTGGTACCTGCTGGAAGCTTCAGAAACTCTGGGGCGCGAAGCTGGGGCAAGAGGGGAAGAGAGTGAGCTAAGAGAACAGCCCTCGGGTAAGCCTATAACCTGCAGAACTGTCAGGTTGGCGTCAACCCCATGCCGCTAACAAGCACCGCCAGTCTAAACGTCCACCACTACTGCCGCCAGTTCAAGAAGTCAACGTCCATGAACCTGGACGCCAATAGTCAACGGCCACACCCTGGCCGCCAACTCAGACAGAACAGCAGCAGGTCCTATTCTATTTCCGGACCAACCCTGCGCTGCACCTGCTCAAGCCACGCATGCACATTACACATACCACACAACTGACTCACACTGGCCTCACAACGGCCGCCACAACCACAACACACACGATCCGCATGGATCCGAAAAGCACGCGACGTTACACAGGCATAAAAATAAAAATGAAAATTAAAAGGGGGGAAAAGAAATGAAGATCCGGGGAGAGGTTTAAAAATTCAAATGGCCGGGACGGCGCAATGGTAAGTACGCTGTTATGTCCGGGACGAGGTTTTATGGCCAGGACGGGGGTCTTCTCCACATGCTATAAAGGAGATTGGGGCGCCCCAGCTCAGGGGAGGATTTCGGAAGTTTTGAACACAGAGCAAGGCTCTGGGAAAGACTGCAAGGCGGTCTGGGAAGAGGGTCTGCAAGAAGCCCTAAAGAATATTGTGCAAGGCACAATTAAATTTTCTCAAGCATTAAAGGTCTATTGGCTCCTTATTGGGCCTCAAATTCCTTATTGGGCCTAGACTCCTTATTGGGCCTGAATTGTTTATGGGCCGGTTGTACGATATGACTTAATGAATGACCATCTTGTTCACGATATTAAGGGCCCATTGGGCTAATTTTGTTCATTTAATTGCATTTTGTATGAATAATCATAAGTAGCGTCACGTTTATTTAAAACGTTTCACTACTTGATCTCTTAATCAAAATCAACCAATTTTTCAACCAACCTTAACAAAATAGCTCACAAATATTGTTATTTAATTTTCAATAACATAAAATCAACAAACAAGTTATGTCTCATGTCATTTTCGATCCACCTTAAGTTAATTCCCATTTAAATCAATTAAATAAATGAAAACATTAATTTAATTTACATAATCCTAATTTAAATAAATAAATAACGAAAATGCTTAAATAAATGAAATCAATAATTCTAAAATACCAAAAAATGAGAAAAATGCATTTAAAAAATCAATATAAAAAATGAAATAAATATAAAAAATTCCAAAAAAAATAAATTGCATCTCTGCAACTGTGTTTCCCTTCACGCACAATTCATTTCATGCAAATGTGAGTTATGTTCTTTTTCTAAGGGTTTGTCTGATGGTTAATCAAGGGTGTTCAGCTCTTTGCGTTGATATAATTAACATTAACTGCGGTTAGTGGGGGAGGTCAAATGAACTAAATAAGACCATGTCCTTGTAAATAAATAAAAATCCAAATAAATCAAATCCAAACATAAATTTAAAATGTTTAAAGTGTTTAAAAAATTATTCTCACAAAGATGGCGACTCCACTGGGGACCTCCCTTCCCTTCATCGCTCCATCAGACAACACCCTAACAATAAGATGTACTCACATTTTAATTTTTTGTGCAGGTCATAACTCTGCAATGGCGGCCCTCGCTCATACTCCGGGCGTGGTCTTCGGCCCACTTGGGGTCCAGGACCACATAAGGAACGGCTACCTCTATACGCCAACCAAGTTTGGAGCCTTTCCCCTCGTGGTGGAGTCTCCATACTTCTTGGGCGTGATACCGGCTGTGCTACCTGCTGCTAAGGACCATGAAACAAGCAAAACAAAGGAAGAGCCTCAAGCTCAAGAGGCTAACTTGATGCAGATGTTCACCACTTATGCTATCAACTTCACTAACACTCCAACTACTGGAAAGAACAGAAAGCGCAAGTCTGGCAAGAAGCCCACAACTCGTGGCATTTCAAGTTCTGGAAAGACTGTCCGCATTGGCGAGCTCCGGATCCGCCTAGACGGCAGTGAAACCATGATGATACCGAAGCGGTATGTGGCTACCATTCCGGTATGGAACAAATTCGGCATACTGTCTAAAGTGCGGTAGGACAAGCCAAGCCTTAAAAAAAGAAGTGAAGAAACAACGGGTGAAAGCAAAAGCTAAGAACCACCAGACTAACAATTTTGGCTTCAAGAAATACAAGGCCAACGTTGAAAAAGAGGAAGTATATAACCCGCCTCGTGTTAAACAGGTGTGGGTTACTAAAGAAGAAGCTCAAGAACTCCGAAGGACAAGGGCTCAAGAGTCTCTTGTAGGGCGGAGGAATGCAAGAGGGGTCATGAAGCAAGACCCAACAATGTGGCAAAATTTCAGAAGAAGAAAGGTCCAAGAAAGACAAAGGGAGCCTTCCCAAGAGTCTCGGACCAAAGAATGCACTCCTTCCTTATCTGTTGATCTATAAAGAAGATCTAAAAGGAAAGGGATATATCAAGAAAGAAGACAAGCAAGCCCAGAGATAGGGCAAAATGCCAAGTCTGAAGAATACAAAAGGGATGATAATATCCCTAGAAGATCAATTTTCCAACGCCTGGGTGCTACTGTACGCCCTAGGCAAAAGAAAAGAAGAACGGTTCAGATCACCGAGGAAGGTATGCGAGTGTATACTTGCTATGCTTCCAACATCAACAATCTGCCCCCGGCAGATGACATATCTGAAAATCTACATATTGGCATACGTTATGGGATAACAACTAGGGCTCAGGCACGTGCTATGTTGGAAAGAATTAATAACGAGGTAGAATCCCTACCTCCTGATGATGATGTAGCAGCTACAGATGTCGCCGGCACCTCCAACCCCACTATATTATCAGAACAAAGACAATTTCCTGAAGGGGTACACATGGGGGCAACCTCATCGCAAACCCTCGAAATGGTAATACAAGAAAATCAAAGGTTGAGAGCATTACTTGAAAGCCTTATGCAAAAGTTGGGGACGACTCTACCCCCACAGCAGCCGCAGCCATCACCACAATTGTTGCAACCTCAACAGGCCCCATTGCCCACAACGGCACCAGCCCTGGGAAATTTGCCGCCAAATACTCCATGCACAGAACCTCTGGCCGAACAACCAATTGAAAATCCAAATTCAAGCCATGGGAAAACCCAAGAAGTGCATGTCACAAAACAAAGGCATGATGCTCCACAATTAAATACCTCATTTGAAGAAACAATGGTCTTTCAGAGGGCCATGATTGAGCAAATAATTGAAGCAAAGATGGTTGACCAGAACGAGGGGTCTGCCACCTATGACCTGTATAGGGTACCATACCCTGTACACCATCTCTTTAAAAAACTCCCAGCAGAACACCTAAAGGTCCCTAAATTCTCAAAATTCAATGGGGATGGGTCCCCTCATGAACACATAGCTCATTACATGAGCATCATGGGAGAACTGGCAACTGAAGAGTCATACCTTTTGAGGTACTTTTCAACATCACTTATTGGGTCAGCCTTTCAATGGTATGCCCGACTGAAGCCCAACTCAATAGTTGGTTGGGAAGATATGCAAAGGAAATTCTTTGAACGCTTCAGAGTGACAGAAAGAAGAGTCACTTTAGCAGAACTCGTATCCTTAAAGCAAAATAAAAATGAGTCTGCTCTGGACTTCATCAAAAGATGGCGTGACATGAGCATGAAATGTGAACAACCACCGGCACATGAAGATGCGGTGAAACTATGCCAAAGAAGTCTAAAGCCAAAAATCAAGGAAAAGCTCCTAGGGGCCAATATTCTAACATTTGAATATCTCAACAACACAGTGGCAGAGATAGAAATCTTCTTTGCCGAAAATCCCACTGCTTCATATGGAAGGGGTAAATCTCCTAAAGATGAAAACACAGGTCACGAGAAGTAAATACCGTGGACTTTTCAGCAGTCCTGAAGAAAGTTGGGGGCAAGGGAGATACCCCCGCCTCTTCAAATTCAAAGAAAGAAGAAAGAGAGAGCACCCCACCCTAAGTGAGAGGCTCAACACCCCATACTCATTTACTAGGGAGCACACCAGAGAGTTGTTGGACATATGTCTCCAAGAGAATCTCATGACACTCCCAGAGCCCAAGCGCCCAGAAGAAGCAGCAATGGTGGACAAACCCAATTATTGCCCATATCATCGCGTGCTGGGTCACACTCTAGAAAATTGTTATATGTTCAAAAATCGAGTAGAAAAACTAATTCAAGAATGAATTATTGACATGGCTGAGCACTTGGTGAATCCACCGAAGCCACATCAACAACCAAAGCTCACGTTCTCTGCCAACGTGATACATGTTATGGCCCAGACTAGGTCCCAATGAAAACCAAGCACAAATGGCGCAGGTTGGACAGCTAGATGAGTTGTCCAGAGTTGCTGCATATCACTCCCGAGGGAGGTAGTGGAAGGTGCTATTCGGGCAACATTCCACCATGAGCAAGAAGAAGCTAGCTGGACCCTGATGAATACAAACAAGAGGCCAGCCCCTAAGAAACTCCAAAAGAAAGAACGACCTAGAAAGTTATACCTCGGTGGCGTCGCTCCACCTAAGGAAATTGCAAAAGAAGCAATCCTCTAAGAATTGGCAGTCTTGAGAAGGAAAAAAAATCAAAAGAAGAATGAGAAGAGGAAGAATCTGCTGTTGAAATAAACAAGATAATGCCTGCAGTGGCAATAAATGAGAAATCATCTCAAACACTAATTAAGGAGGGGGCAAAGGTTTGGTACCCCTCGGAGTTGAACAACTTCCTCTAGAAAAAATGAATGAGAGCAGGAAATGGGCGACAATGCCACAATCCTCCCTCCACCACAGACATGCAAGGGTTTAGCAAAATGATGCCCCCTTAACAAGACAAACAAAGGCAAAGAAATAATGAGGGCATCTCCAAAAAGAAAAGGTAAAATCACCGTCAACAAAGAAACAACAACAACATTAAAGCTCAGTATGCAGTTGGAGGATCCTAAGCGGAGGCCATTATAGCCGCATAGGCCCATTGTCAAGCTTGGAACTAATGTCACCAGCCAAATGATAGAAGTTGGGATATCACTGCCATTAAATCACATACAAACGACAATCCCTCAGGAGGTCCACACACTGGAGCCTCTGAAATTCTTTTTGGGCTTACCATGTTGAAGGTCAGCCAATGATGTTCTATAAAGGGAAGCATGTACCCAAACAACCTTCAGATGATTTTGGCTAAAAGATGCCACTATTAAATTGAATGAAATGGTCAAAGATCTGAAAGACATGCCAGAGCAAATAAATGCTATATGTCAAAAGCAAAATATTCAAGTTCAAAGTCGAACGAAAGCCAAGCTACATCAAGCAATGTGGTACCCCTACCAATGTCAGGGGGCAACCGCCATTCCCCCACAACGACACAAAAGGTCCCGGATGGGAGACACGGGAAGGTCCCGCAGTCTGCTATGTTGCAAATATTGTCAACATAAAGCTTCCAATAATTGAAACAAGGATGGATGAGAATGATGCCCAGATGGACGAGGATCTCTCCACAAATGAGATAAGGGTGTTCAAAACCCCAAAGAAAAAAAGACATATCCTTTCGAGAGCAAGAATGGAAGGTATCACCTTACATAAACTGACAAAGAAAGGAGCCCCATTCATATGAGACGACTGATGTCAGAAAGTCCTTGACAAAATCAATGTTTGCTCAATCCTCCTATGCTGGGGGCACCTATCAAGGGCAAGCCTTTAATTGCGGCCATGGGTGCATCACTGGGGGTATTACTAGCTTTAAAATAAAAAAAGGAAAAAAATAGAAAAGAAAAAAAATAAAATAAAAAAAGAAGGAAAAAAAAGGCAACGCATGGCAGAGTCCTTAACAACTCATCCAGTGCCAGAAGACTCCCCTCTGAATAAAAAATTGATTGATGAGGAGGTGCTCCCCGCTCAAGAAACTTATGAAGCACAAGAAACTCAACTTGAATATTGACAAATATATCTTGATGGGGCTGCACGGGCTTCTTGAAGACTAATGGCACATCAACAAATATGGCAGGGGTGGGAATTGTCTTCGTAACCTCAGAAAAAGGGATATTGCATCATTCATGTGCTCTCATGGAATCCCACACAAATAATGAAGCGGAATATGAAGCCCTCATAGTTGGCTTGGAAATCGCCCTAGAAATGGGCATAAAATGTATTGAAGTATTTGACGACTCATTGCTGGTCGTCAGATAAATGTTGGGTATTTTTGAAGTCTGAAAAAAGAAGAATTGAAAACCTATTTTGAGGCAGCCACAAGACTCAGCGACAAGTTCTACCACTTCAAAATAGAACATGTCAGAAGAAGTCAAAACTCTCAGGCAGATGCTCGCATCTGCCCTTAAACTTTCCCTGAAAGGTAAACTGGGAACTACCATAAAAAAATAGAAGATTGCTTCCGAGCACTCTGAATCGCCATGATGGTTTGACAACCTTTGAAGCATTAAGAAATGGAAGAAAATGAAAGTCAAGAAGAAGATGATTGGCGTATTCCCATCATCAAAATCAAGAATGGTTGGCTACCAGACAAAAGAGGGGAGCGAGTGCAACTGCTGCGAAGAGCCGCTTCCTACAAATTGATAAATGACACATTATATAAGTTCGCACATGAAAAGGACAAGTCAGTACTGCTGAGATGCCTCTCTCCGAAAGAAGCCAAAATGGCCATGCGGGAGGTACATGCAGGATTGTGTGGAGCCCACCAATCTGGCTAAAAAATGAAAATCAACGTAAAAAGCAAAGGCTTCTATTGGCCAACCATGTTTGCAGATTGCGAGCGGTTTGCTCGAGCCTACCCCCAATGCCAGGCCTATGGGCCCGTGCCAAGAAAACCACCAAGCAAACTCCATCCAACAACGCCAACATGGCCATTTGCTGAATGGGGAATGGACATAGTGGGTCCCCTCCCCACATCATCCAAAGGATACAAATACATACTGCCACAGACTATTCTCAAGATGGGTTGAGGCTATACCGTTGAAAGAAACTACTGGAGAAGTGGTGGCTCGCTTTGTCACCACATCATATATCGATTCGGGGTTCTAAGTCGAATCATATCTGATAATGGCACTCCATTAAAAAATCAGACAATATACAAATTGATAGCAAAATTCCATATTGAGTGGAGAACATCAACAGTTTATTACCCTCAAGCCAATGGGTTAGCCAAAGCCTTCAACAAAACTTTATTCAAGCTCATGGTCAAATTGGTAAATGGCCGAAAGCGCGATTGGGACGAAAAGATGCATGAAGCTCTATGGGCCTATCACAACATCTACAAAACTCCTACAGGATGTTCGCCCTTTTCCCTAGTCTATGGGACCGAAGTAGTCATCCTTGTTGAAATCAAGCTCTCATCTTATAGGGTAGCTCTCCACTACGGGCTCCTTACGGACGAGGAGAGTGAAATTGAAAGGCGGCTTGAAGAGCTGTTAAATTTGGAAGAAAAGCGTTTGGTTGCATACCAACGACTTCAAAATTATCAAGCACGGATGTCCCGCGCTTTTGACAAAGCCAGTGTGAAAGAAAGAGCTTTAAAAAAAATGAGAGATCTTGTCATGGTCAAGAAAAAGGACGTCATGGCCTCCCAACCCAAAAGCAAATTCATAGCCAATTGACTTGGCCCATTTGTGGTCGACAAAGTGTTTGAAGGTGGTCCCCATACAGTGGTTGACCAAAAAGAAAATGTTATATTTTCGCCTTTAAATGGCAGACACATGAAATTGTACCATACTCCCGAGTGTGAGTGCGTCTATACAATGCAACAGGTGGATCTAACTTCGGTACACACTGAAGATATAGAAGTGATCTCGCTGCAAGATCTTTCAAATGAATAAGAAAAAAGAAAAAAAAAAGAAAGGTGCTTAAAAACGAGGTGCCCCGGCAGACTTGATCCATTACTCTGTTAAAATGGATCAAGGGAAAAAATGCCTAAAACCCAGCTGAGGTGAAAACCGAAAGGGAGCCTCAGGTAAAAATGGGAAACCCCTGGCATGAAAACCCAAAAGGGCGTGCAGGCAAAAGAAAGAAGGGGCTAATTGTGGTGAAAACCAAAAAAAGGGCATCACAATTGGTGTATCAAAAAAAAGGGGGGGGGGTACTCTCTCGACCTTTCTAAGAGCGAGATTAAGTTATCCCGCACATTCCTTATAAAAGGAAAGACACAAGAGTTGTCAATGACGAAACAACCCCTAAGTTCATTCAAATGAATAATCAAATCCAGGGGCTACAACCGAGACAACGATGATTGTGTCTTTCCGCCCTTATAAGAAATGTGGGAAGTTCGAACTCTGCTGAAGAAAGAAAGAGAGAGAGGGAGAACCCAAAAAAAAAAAGATCCTCATTCCAAAAAAAAAGAGAGAAAGTCAAATTCCGAGCTTCTTTGGCTAACAAGCCGTCAAGGCTAGTCAAAGAGTTCAAAATTCAGACCTTTTGGCTAACAAGCCGTCAAGGCCAGTCAGAGGTCGAAACCCAGGTCTTTTGGCTAACAAGCCGTCATGGCCAGTCAAAAGTCAAATCCCAAGCTTCTTTGGCTAACAAGCCGTCAAGGCTAGTCAAAGAGTTCAAAATCCAGACCTTTTGGCTAATAAGCCGTCATGGCCAGTCAGAGGTCGAAACCCAGGTCTTTTGGCTAACAAGCCGTCAAGACCAGTCAAAAGTCAAATCCCAAGCTTCTTTGGCTAACAAACCGTCAAGGCCAGCCAAAGAGCTCAAAATCCAGACCTTTTGGCTACTAAGCCGTCAAGGCCAGTTAGAGGTCGAAACCCATGTCTTTTGGCTAACAAGCCGTTAAGGCCAGTCAAAAGTCGAATCCCAAGCTTCTTTGGCTAACAAGCCGTCAAGGCCAGTCAAAAAGCTCAAAACCCAGACCTTTTGACTAACAAGCCGTCAAGGCCAGTCAAAGGTCGAAACCCATGTCTTTTGGCTAACAAGTCGTCAAGGCCAGTCAAAAGTCAAGTCAAAAGCTTCTTTGGCTAACAAGCCGTCATGGCCGGTCAAAAAGCTTAAAATCCAGACCTCTTAGCTAACAAGCCGTCAAGGCCAGTCAAAGGTCGAAATCTATGTCTTTTGGCTAACAAGCCGTCAAGGCCAGTCAAAAGTCAAATCCCGAGCTTCTTTGGCTAATAAGCCATTAAGGTCGTCAAAAGGCTCAAAATCCAGACCTCTTGGCTAACAAGCCGTCAAGGCCAGTCAAAGGTCGAAACCCATGTCTTTTGGCTAACAAGCCGTTAAGGCCAGTCAAAAGGCTTAAAATCTAGACCTCTTGTCTAACAAGTCGTCAAGGCCAGTTAAAGGTCGAAACCCCTGTCTTTTGGCTAACAAGCCGTCAAGGCCAGCCAAAAGGGCTCAAAATCCAGACCTCTCGGCTAACAAGCCGTCAAGGCCAGTCAAAAGTCGAAACTAATGTCTTTTGGCTAACAAGCCGTCAAGGCCAGTCAGAAGGCTCAAAATCCAGACCTCTTGGCTAACAAGCCGTCAAGGCCAGTCAAAGGTCAAAACCCATGTCTTTTGGCTAATAAGCCGTCAAGGCCAGTCAAAAGTCAAATTACGAGCCCTAGAGGAGCCTCAATCCTCTAAATAAATTTACGTCTGAGGGAAGCCTCTAATTCCCTACCATACATAAATTCAAACTCTCAATCCATGGCTCTCAGGGAAGCCTCTAATTCCCTACCATACATAAATCCAAACCCTCAATCCATGGCTCTCAGGGAAGCCTCTAATTCCCTACCATACATAAATTCAAACTCTCAATCCTCTAAACATATTCACGGCTTTCAGGGAAGCCTCTAATCCCTACCATACATAAATTCAAACTCTCAATCCATGGCTCTCAGGGAAGCCTCTAATTCCCTACCATACATAAATCCAAACCCTCAATCCATGGCTCTCAGGGAAGCCTTTAATTCCCTACCATACATAAATTCAAACTCTCAATCCATGGCTCTCAGGGAAGCCTTAATTCCCTACCATATATAAATTCAAACTCTCAATCCAGGGCTCTCAGGGAAGCCTCTAATTCCCTACCATATACAAATTCAGATTCTAACGGCTCTTAAGGAAGCCTTTAATCCCTAGCGACTATAAACCCAAGCTTTTGGCCAACACACTGGCAAGGTCGGCCAACGCAATTAAAACCCTAGAAACAAATTCAAATTTCAATGGCTTTCAGGGAAGCCTTTAATTCCCTACCGCAAATAAATCCAAACCCTGGCCAACACACCATCAAGGTCGGCCAAGTCAGCCAAAATCCAAATTCAAATTCTCACGGCTCTCAGGGAAGCCTTTAATTCCCTACCATACAAAAATTCAAATTCTTACGGCTCTCAGGGAAGCTTTAATTCCTTACAAAAAAAAAGAAAAATGAGAAAAAAAAGAAAAGAAAAGAAATAGAATAAATAGGGGCTTAAAAAAGAGGTGCCTCGACGGACTTGGTTTACCACTTCATCGTGATGGATCAAGGGTAAAAAGGTCTAAAACCCAGCTGAGGTGAAAATCCGAAAGGGCGCCTCAGGCAAAAATGGGTAAACCCCTCAACGCGAAAACCTACAAAGGCATGTTGGAAAAAGCTAGAGGGGGCCAATCTTGGCGAAAACCCGAAAGGGTGCTGAGGTTGGTAATGTGAACAAAAAAAAAAGGGAGAAAGGAAAAAAAGAAAAGCAAAATCTGTCAGCCACGTTGTTATGGACATTCCCTATCCATGATGGCCGGCCAAGTCAAAATTTACATCTTTTGGCTAACAAGTCGTCAAAACTAGCCAAAATTCAAAATACGTGCCCGAGGGAGCCTCAATTCTCTCGCCAAAATCACGTGCCCGAGGGAGCCTCAATCCTCTCACCCAAATCACGTGCCCGAGAGAGCCTCAATCTTCTCACCCAAATACGTGCCCGAGGGAGCCTCAATCCTCTCATTCAAATCATGTGCCCGAGGGAGCCTCAATCTTCTCACCTAAATACGTGCCCGAGGGAGCCTCAATCCTCTCACCCAAATATGTGCCCGAGAGAGCCTCAATCCTCTCACCAAAATACGTGCTCGAGGGAGCCTCATTCCTCTCACCCAAATATGCGCCCGAGGGAGCCTCAATCCTCTCACCAAAATACGTGCCCGAGGAAGCCTCAATCCGCTCATTCAAATCACGTGCCCGAGGGAGCCTCAATCCTCTCACCCAAATTATGTGTTCGAGGGAGCCTCAATCCTCTCATCAAAATTATGGCCCTAGAGAAGCCTTGATTCTCTAACACAAGCATGTCATGGCCCCAGAGGAGCCCTAATCCTCTTGAAATATCTCACGGCTTTTGGGGAAGCCTTAAAAACCCTGTTATCAATAAAGATCACATGCTGATGGTGGAACACAGAAGCACGATGTATATATCAAATAAAAGTCTTGGTCCTAAGACAGGCCCTTGGGATAGCCCAATAAGGAGAAGTCAAAATGAATGGATAGCATGTACTGATGCTAAAAACAACATCCCTCAAGCAACTCTATGCTCCAGTGTCACCTGTCCTTAGAAAGACAACATGTATAAAAGAATGGCATGAATAACTCTATCAGGCGTAAGCGAGGTCGTCAACTCACGCCAATTCATGGCTTGCACGATTCTTGTAGAAGCTATAGTAGTCTCTGCTTGCAAAATAGCCAGTTGGGTCTCCATGATTTTCAGCTCCAAGTAATCTCCTTCAATCTCATGGACCTGATCCAACTCTGCAAGATCCAGACAACAGGAGATCAGATTTTGCCACAAAGGAACGAGGAAAAAAGAAAGGATAAAGCAGCTTATCAGAAGATATATCACAGCAAAGTCACAATTCTCAATGCATAAAGTAAAATTTCGGCATTGTTGTCATGTGACGATGGTCATTGGTACTGCAAGCTCAAAAGAAAGTGAAAGTTTACTGCAAGTATGACACAAGCTGTGACGTATCAAATTCACAAGAATCAAATCTCCAACATGGGTCTCAAGAAAGTCAAAATGGCTGAAATGAATTGGCAGAATGAATGAAATGAACCCTCTGAAGGGCAATATGTGCTAAAATATAGCTGGAAAGATTCACACGAGACAGTCGCCTATGTTTCACTCTCGGACGCCAATCTCGTGGGGGGCATTTGTTGACCCAAAAATAATAGCACACACCCGAGGATCAGAACCAAAACCTCACACCAAATGGCAGGCCAGCGGGGTATATGCCTTAGGCCAAAGTGATGACCACTGTGGGGGGGGGGGGTTCATGGATTTGAAAAAAAAATAAATATAAGAAAATACCATGGCACCTTGTTTCGGGAAATTAAAGAAAAATGAGAGATGGCAGGAGACTCCCATCCTGTGCATTCTCCACATCTGGAAGGGGATAAGAAGAAGAAGAAGAGCAGTAAAGGGGAGGGGGTACCTTCCGGGGGCCCTTTTGGGACTCCCCTGTTGCTCCTGTCGCCACTGCAAGTGGGGGTCACCCCCATTCGAGTCGCCCCTGCAAGGGGCTGTTTCCCCCCAGACACGCCGCGACAGGGAGCCCCCGCGGCTTCCCCAGGCACCGCCGGCGCCCACCTCTACTGCCGCGGTGTCCGCCTCCGCAGCCGCCGCCGCCGAAGCCTTCAGCAAGACTCGCCGGCGCCGCCTCCTCGGCTTCCCCAGCCGTCGCCGCCGCACTCTCCAGCAGGGCCGCCGGCGTCCGCCTCCGCAGCCGCCGCCGCCGCTGCCACTGCCGGCGAGACTGGCCGGCGCTGCCCCCCTGCTCTGCTTCTCCTGTCGCCGCCGCTGCAGTCCCCAGCAGAGATCGCCGCCGCCGCCTCCCTGTTCCCCTCTCAGCGCGAAGGCCAAGCAGGGGAAAGGAGCCAAAAAATGGCAAGTCCCGCTGTGGCTTTCCCATGGCCCAGGGGCATAAAAATAAAAATGAAAATTAAAAGGGGGGAAAAGAAATGAAGAATCACGGGGAGAGGTGTAAAAATTCAAATGGCCGGGACGACCCTTATGGTAAGTACGCTGTTTATGGCTGGGACGAGGTTTTATGGCCAGGACGGGGGTCTTCTCCACATCCTATAAAAGGAGATGGGGCGCCCCAGGCTCAGGGGAGGATTTCGGAAGTTTTGAACACAGAGCAAGGCTCTGGGAAAGACTGCAAGGCGATCTGGGAAGAGGGTCTGCAAGGCAGCCCTAAAGAATATTGTGCAAGGCACAATTAGAATTTTCTCAAGCATTAAAGGTCTATTGGGCTTCCTTATTGGGCCTCAAAATTCTTATTGGGCCTCAAATTTCTTATTGGGCCTCAAATTCCTTATTGGGCCTAGACTCCTTATTGGGCCTGAATTGTTTATTGGGCCGGACTTGTACGATATGACTTAATGAATGACCATCTTGTTCACGATATTTAATGGGCCCATTGGGCTAATTTTGTTCATTTAATTGCATTTTGTATGAATAATCATATGTAGCGTCACGTTATTTAAAACGCATCACTACTTGATCTCTTAATCAAAATCAACCAATTTTTCAACCAACCTTAACAAAATAGCTCACAATATTGTTATTTAATTTTCAATAACATAAAATCAACAAACAAGTTATGTCTCATGTCATTTTCGATCCACCTTAAGTTAATTCCATTTAAATCAATAAATAAATGAAAACATTAATTTAATTTACATAATCCTAATTTAAATAAATAAATAACGAAAATGCTTAAATAAATGAAATCAATAATTCTAAAATACCAAAAAATGAGAAAAATGCATTTAAAAAATCAATAAAAATGAAATAAATATAAAAAATTCCAAAAAAAATAATTGCATCTCTGCAACTGTGTTTCCCTTCACGCACAATTCATTTCATGCAAATGTGAGTTATGTTCTTTTTCTAAGGGTTTGTCTGATGGTTAATCAAGGCTTCCCCCGGGAATCAGATCGACCTAAGCCGATCCGATCCCGGATTGACCGATTCTGCAGTTCATGATTAGATGCATAAATAGACTTGTGATAGGAGACATGCCTATCACAATACATGAGAAAGTTTATCAGGCAACACTTAGTTGTGTTGGACCATCCATCACATATCAAAGTCACACCATATTTCTCCCTTTTCTAAGGGAGTCAATATATGACCGGATCTCCACCTCCACATCAAGATAATTTCCTGCCAACCCCCTTGCGCTAGGTGGTTGCACATGCAACCCCTTTTGCTGGGCCTTTTGTATCATTGTCTTAGTAAGGGCTAGTGGTCGCATTAAAGGAGATACTTGCATGATGCGAAAGCTTTGCCACAGCCCTTCCCAGAAATACATTTGGTGTTTCTGCTTGTAGGCATCTTCATTCCTTATCTGTTTCCCATTCTGAAGAGGTTTGAGTCTCTGTCTTCAATATTGGATATTTGCTTTTCTTCTTTTCCCTTTGGCAAGAAGAGGAAGGGGCAGGTATGAATAAGCTTTTTAATGCTCCACTTCTGGAAGAACTACCTGCAATGGCACTACCTTAGCCGAAACCATGTACATACTCTGAGGAGTCAAACTGCACCTGTTGAGCTCTTATCAGTCTCTCTCTGTATCCTCTACTTTGTGCCACACCTTGGCAAAATGAAGCCTCTTCATTGTAACATATGTATCCTTGGCCCTACAGCTCCTGTACATTATTGTCTCTATCTGTTGGCTGCTTCTTATCTTTGTTTCCTTCTTCCTCATTAGCAACTCGAGTAATGATTCATACTTCTTGTCACGTCCCAACATGGAATATCGGGATGTGAGCAGGGTAACATGTGTACGTGTATCTATGCAGTACTAACAATCAAAGAACTTATCAAGTAGGAAACAGTGAATCGAATGGAACGTCAATAACTAGCTATTCTTATTTTACAAATAATGATTTAATACATCTGTTTATGTAGGTCCAAGTAGGCCCACAGCTGAATTATACATGACCATTACTGAAACTAGAGCTAAGTCTGGAAGGGGCCGGCAATCCAGAGGTTTTCTCTTACTTGCTGGCAGGCTATATTGCATAAGCTCCCAACCATCAATAACTTGAGGAGAAGGGGATTCCAAGTCCCTAGTAGATGTATTCTTTGTTGCTTATCTGAAGAATCTGAGGATCATCTTTTCTTTCAATGTCCTTACTCTAATAAGGTCTGGAGCGAGATTCTGCATAGACTTAACATCCACAGGTCGCCTCGTCCTTCCATTCTTCAGGAGATGTGTTCTTTGAGAAATAGTTTTAACAAAGACGGATTCGGTACTTCATTGGCTCGGCTTCTTTTCCGAGCCTCTATTTGGTGGATTTGGAGGGAAAGGTGTTCTCGAACTTTTGAGGGAGTTTGCACTTCTGCTATTCATATTTCCCTTTTTATCATCCAGGATGTAAGGAGTTGTCTTGAAGGATTCAATTACAACAAGAGTTTATCTGGTCGGTCCAATCTTCTTTGTAAGAGATTCAATATCAAGATCAATATTGCAGTTTAAGTCTACTTTTCGTTGTTGCTTTGAGTCATTTATAGAAGATAGTCACTGGCTTGTTGTGTCATCTTCTATTTCTTACTCCGTTTATTGGGTTTCATAACCCAAGTCTTGTACTTTGTTCATTTCATTAATTAATTGATTCTCTTTGGTTGACCGACCAAAAAAAGAAACTAGAGCTAAGTACAATTCTAAGTTAAATTGGGACACTCATCACTCACAAGGCATGTCCGTCCCCATTGTTGCTAGCATCACTGTCATCATCTCCTGAAATGATGAACATGTAAACAGAATGAGCATAAGGCCCAGTAGGATTTACATCTGTAGATCGAGCAGACTTTACATGGTTAACATTTTATCAACAGATAGAGGTGGAACTGCAGATTTTTCTCAGCCATGTGATGGTTGTTTTCCCCCTTTTTTTTGAATTATTAACTATCATTTATTATATCCTTCTTCTTCTCCTTTTTTTTGGGTGCAATCTTCAATCTCCATTTTTTCTTTCTTATTTTTTTATCACCTTTTTTCTTTCTAGACCCCTCTACTAACTTCAGATGCCACGACATCTCTTGGCGGAAGGGCAACTGGAGATACAGGCAGACATGATTCGGGGATTTCGGATGATGATTATAATCTCATGTCCGGTGATTCTCCGCCCTCCCCTTGTGGAGCATATGAGACTATTCCCCAAGCAACTGAGACGCCTCCATTTGCCGCCTCTTCTGGCACCATATGGGAAGTCAGAAACCTTGGAGCTTTTAATAGGGGCAATGATTCACTGACTTATGACGATTCAGCTAGAATAGCGGTAGTGGTTGACCACACTGCCCTTTCAGCTGGTGATATAGGGCCTTTAGTGGAGCGATATCCTCCCACTACCACTGATGAGGAGTATACACCAGTGGCGACAGGGGGATCTCCCGCTGGGGAACCAGTTTTTGAAGATACTTTATCTTGAACCAAAGTTTGGTCAATTTGAATTTCCTTTACATATATCATTTGATATTTGTTCACCATATTCATTTTCTTCTGTTCAGGCCTTTTAGATTTCTTTAGAGTAATCTTCCCAGAAGAAGGAATCGTCCCAGATTCTTTACCTGTCGCAGGCACCTTTTTTCCAACTGGGGAGGCTATACAAAACCTTATCCCCAAAACGGAAACTCCTCCTTTTAATGAAAGAAATTTCCAGGATGCTATGCCTGAGGCAGGAACATCTTTCCCATTCCAAGAAAACACAAGAGATCCCCTTAAAGAGGTATGTGTCCATTCTGCCTTGCAAGTTGGTGACACTATTGGCCACGAATATGCTTCTCAGGATAAAGAGCCCTATTTGGGAATGTCTACCTTATTAGGAGACATAGGGGACTCTTATTCTTATCTGACAACTTTGCCATCTTCATCTCGGGGTGTCCATATTGAGAATCCAAGTGTTCCTCGGTCCTTTAATCTCGAATCCGAAGGAAGAAATTCTTCATCAGTAAAGAAGAGGAGCTGACTTATTGATATCGACCCCTTCTTTCTCTCCCTCTTTTTTTGATTTCTTTTCTTTTTCCTCTGATCCTTGTATTTCATCTGTCCATTTCCCTCACTAATTGCTCTCTTTTGCCCTTTGTTTATGTATCCAACAAATACTTCATCCCAATATAGCAACAGAGAGTTTCAACCGGTAAAGCTGACTATCTTTCCGGAACATGGCGTTGAGTGGCCGACCAGTGTTCAGCCTGCTTCACTTCCTTTAATAGAAGGCCTTCTTGAGTCCTTAGTGAGAAGCGTAAGAGCCGTAGTGATGGCATAAGATCCCCCATTAGTTGAGGCTGTGAGGAATGCTCTTAAGCATAACACTGCCACAACTTTTCATTTGGGGCTTCGCAAAGATCCTTGGATGATTGCTGTTGAAGAAATTTGGGACGAGGTGTGCCGCTTCCATGAGACCACGTCATGGGAATCTCATAATTGAGAGATCCAAATCTTGGAAGCTGAAATATGTTCTCTGACTAGTGAGGCAGATAAATTAGGCTCTCGTGTAGATGAGACTCAAAGGCGTTGGAGAATACTGGAATCATAGGCAGCTGAAGATAGAATAGAGCTGCTATATTTGAGGAGACGATGCGTGGCTTGCAGTGCCAAATTCATGATTTAAGGTCCTTTGCAGATGCAAAAGCCAAAAATGTTGAAGATGCGCTAGCACAGGAAGGTATTTTTTTACAAGCGGCGATCTAAGCTTCAACGATCCATCTCTTCTAGAGCTGATCGGATTGAGAAGCTAAAAAGGAAGAAGCCTCTTTGTCTCTGTTTTTTAGTATAATCACTGCATATTGGTTCCTTTTGCTTGGTTTGTATTTTGTTGTTATCACTCTATGTAAATTTGTAAGAGAGTCTTGCAACTTTATAAATAAAGAAAGGAGGACAATTTTGAAGAAGTCACTCCTTTACCTACTTTTCTCTTTTTTTTTTTTTCACATTATCAACTCCAGTGCCCTTTCGGGTTTCCACCGAAACTGACCCCCTCTAGCTTTTTCCAACGCGCCCTTACAAGTTTTCACATTGAGGGGTTATCTATTTTTATCTGAAACGCCCTTTCGAGTTTTTACCTTAGTTGGATTTCTTGACCTTTTTACTTGAATTTAGTTTAGATGTAGCCTACCTTTATAGTTTGTTGGCTAGGATTTTGGATTTGGATTTATGTATAGCCTACCTTTGCGGTTTGTTGGCTAAGATCTTGGATTTGACTTGGATGTAGCCTACCTTTGAGGTTTGCTGGCTAGGATTTCGGAATTGGTTTTGACTTAGCCTATCTTCGTGGTTTGATGGCTAAGATTTGAGTTTGATTTGGGTATAGCCTACCTTTGCGGTTTGCTGGCGATGATTTCAGAATTTAGTTTTGACTTAGCCTACCTTTGCGGTTTGCTGGCTAGGATTTCGGAATTTGGTTTTGACTTAGCCTACCTTCGTGGTTTGATGGCTAAGATTTGAGTTTGATTTGGGTATAGCCTATCTTTGCGGTTTACTTGCTAGGATTTCGAAATTTGGTTTTGACTTAGACTACCTTTGTGGTTTGATGGCTTAGATTTAGGATTTTGGCATAACCTACCTTTATAGTTTATGCATGAAATTTTGGTTTAGCTTACCTTTAGGGTTTGTTGGCTGAGGCTTTAAAATTTTGAATTTTGAAACAATGAATAATGAAAAGAGACGTGAAACAACTCTCAACCTTCATTTATTCACTTGTTCCTTATTCAAAAGTGAACATTGACTTCTTTCTTATACGAAGAGTGAAATGCATTTGGGAATATAACCCCCCTCTTTGCCTTTGAATTTTTTTTTTGACAGAATTTGGTTTGGTATCACTTTGTTAGAGAGGAGCATCTCTATATTTGTTTGTCAATTCATTTTTCTTCGGCTTCTCGCCTATTTTTGGTAACTGGATCTTCTTTTGGGATTTGGCAGAACTCGTGTTCTGGTGCATGGTATAGTTTCAAATACTTTCCGTTGAGTGGGGGAAAGGGCACGGTGCCTTTATGGTCCATCAGTCTGTATGCGCCTTCTTCATATGCTGGGGTGACAACATACGGGCCATGCCAAATGGGTTGCAACTTGCCGCTAGATTTTCCTGCCATTACTTCTTTGCACTTAACCATGACTAGATCTCCTTGCTTAAATGCTCTGGGTCTTGCCAATTTGTCAAATAGACGAGCCTTAATGGCTTGATATGCTTGAAGACATTTATATACTTCTAGTCGCTTCCCTTCTAAGTTGGAGAGCTCTTCGAGCCTTCTTTTCGTCTCATCTTATTCTTGACCTTGAAGTCCAATTTGTATTGCTACTCGATAGGATGCCATTTCAATTTCTATGGGTTTCATAGCCTCTGCCACGTATGTCATGGAAAAAGGCGAACAACCAGTAGGGGTCTTATACACTGTTCGATAAGCCCATAAAACTTCATGAACCTTTTCTGCCCATTCACGTTTTCGTCTGCCAACTATTTTAGCAAGCAATTTGCAGAGTGTTTTGTTGAAAACTTCTGCTAACCGATTAGCTTATTGATTGTGGATTGATGACTTTCTCCCGTCAATAAAATTTTGCCGCCAAGGCATATATTGTTTTATTTCGGAATGGCGTACCATTATCTGACAGGATTCTGTGAGGGGTACCAAATCTATATATTATGTGTTGTTTGACAAATCTAGTAACAACTTCTCTTGTGACTTCTCGCAATGGAATAACTTCAGCCCATCGAGAAAAATAATTTGTAGCAGTAAATATGCATTTGTGGTCTTGGGACGAGGGTGGGAATGGCCACAATATCCATCCCCCATTCGAAAAAAGGCCAAGTTGGTGCCGTAGGATGTAATGGATTGGGTGATTTCTACGCACAGGGCCAAAAGCTTGGCATTGGTGACATGTACAAGCATATTGAACACAATCCGTGTACATGGTAGGCCATTAGAAGCCTTTCAGCTTGATAAATCTTCATCTTTTTGCTTGCCTGGTGTGTACCGCACAACCTAGAATGGACTTGCATAATAATTTTGGCTTTTCTTGAACACTTGCATCAGAGAAGAGCTGACCTCTCCTTTTCGTGGACCAGTCTATGCAACTGATCCTCTATTAATTGGTATGATGCAGCCCTACACAAGAATTGAATTTTCTGGGCTCGATCAGAGGGTAGCCACCCCTTCTTAATTTTGATGATTGGCTCACGCCAGTCTTCATCTTGAGTTCCTGCACTTTCTTTATTGTTGTTAGCTTCTATAATCATAAGATTGGATTTATTGTTGAGGACACTCGGCATGAGTCTTCTATGTCAGATGATTATGTCCAGTTCTCCTTCGGGAGGCAGCTTTATGGCAGAGGCCAATTTGGCTAAGGCGTCTGCTTGTGAATTTTCAACTCTCGACACATAGGCTATATTGAAGAAGTGAAATTTTTCTTTGAGCTTCATAATCGTGGCATAGTATGGGATTAGCTCTTGTTTCCGAACGTCGTACTGGCCCAAAACTTGTCGAATGATCAACTGTGAGTTAGGGGTGTAAACGAGTCGATACATTTGACGAGTAATTCGAAGCTCGATTCGATAAAAGCTCAGCTCGTTTATTTAATTAACGAGTCGAGTTTGAACAAAAAAATGCTCGTTTCATAAACGAGCCGAGTCTGAACGCATGTGAACTCGGCTCGATTATACTTGTGAACAGCTCGTTTAAATACTCGTTAAGAGCTTGTCTAAGTACTTGTTACACTTCGTTTAAATATAATAAGTATGAGAATATATTAATAAAAACATATTTATTTATTTTATACAGTTATTATTACAATATAAAATACTTATGAGGGCTTAAATGTCATAGCCTAAATCCATAGTATATATTCACAAATTATGCAATTGTGGGTATATACACAAATGATGTAAATAGGGGCATGAACACAAAATTTAGTGTTGCAAGGTCCCTCAGCATATCAAGCATGCATCTTCTTCCTCTCGAGACTGGCCTGCGCAGTAGGTGAGCCCCCTGGTGGGGCCGAGGGACGCCTGGTCGGCCACTGGCATTTTCGACGACCACCGTGGACCATCCACTGGTGGCGGACGGTGCTCCTGGCAGTCGCAATACATTTGCCAACATTGCAGAAGGGGGGTTTTAGGCAGTGTGTGAAGGGGAGTTGCAGCACCGCCCCTGTCTTGTTGCGCACTGACCCCCCTTGCGGTGTCTATCTATTAATTCCATATTGCTTGTGACAAATTATGAAAATATTTCAAACATTATATTAAAATAGTTAAATTAAGTAACTTATAAGACTATTGAGATATAAGCTTGAAATAAGATAGATTTAGGTCTTATGAACGATCATTTTTTTACTTGTAGATTGGATTGGATTTACTTATATATACTAACTCGCAAATTCAATTAAGTTCGTTAAGATACTCGTTAAGGGCTCGAGCTCTATAGTATTTAAACGAACCAAGTTTGAACAAATATTTTCAATACTCGATAAAACTCGAACTCGGCTCGAGCTCGATTAGAAATTAATGAACAAAGCTTGAACAACGTAGTACTCGGCTCGACTCGGCTCGTTTACACCCATAACTGTGAGTCACCGTAGACTTGTAGACATTTAACATCTATTTTAAGCGCCAACCGAAGCCCGATGATTAAAGCCTCGTACTCAACTTCATTATTAGTTAATGGCCTCAAATTATATAAGATTCCTCCCTATGGGGTGACAAGGACGATGCCTGCTCTAGTGGTGAGGCTGACGGAACCATATGTAAAATGTAGTGTCCGAGAAGCCTAAATTCACGTGTTCATTCCCCTTATGTCGAGCTAGACTCCAAGAGGATGGTATGTTCGTATGTTCATATGTGCGTACCTTTATGGGGAGATTTTGTCTGTACAATGGCTCTGCCTAAGGTGCAATCATATGATCATCATATGCTCATATGTGCGTACTTCCATAGGGAAACTCTACCCCAAGCGAAGACTCTGCCCGAGGTGCGCTCAAATGTTCATCATATATATTCATGTGTGCATCTCTATGCGGAAACTCTGCCTATGCAGAAACTCTGTTCGAGGCACGTTCATATGTATCTCTGTGAGGAGACCATATGGTTATAAAGATCATGTGTATACATGGAGACCACATGTTCGTGAAATGTTCATGTGTATATCTCTCAATGTCAAGACTATGTGGACTTTACCATATGTGTTTATGAAGATCCCTCTTGCGGTCATCAAGTGATTATGAGGGGTATCAAATGAAAACCCTCATCTATCAAATGCTACAAGTTCTTCATCGGCCAAAGCTCTCTTCAAGTAGTGAAGAAGAAGAAGAAATTGTTGTTGGGTTCTTGGAGATCTCTACAAAAGTTGAAGGCCCTTCAAAGGGTTGCAAGGGCTGTTCATCTGATATATATTGTGCATTTGAAATTGCAGAAAGTCCTACAAAAGGGTAGAAATTATGGAGAAGTGCCAAAAAAGGCTTAAATACAATGCTGTCCAAATATTTCTTGAAAAGACAACATTGGCCAAGTTTTCAGTTCTCTGGTCATGTCTACTAATACCTAGTATGCCCCAGATTTTATGCCGTTTGCACGGATCGGTGGAGCAGGACCCACGTCGCTTCCCTGAAGTGGCGTGCGCTCTCTTGAGTTCGGCTTATGGCTAAAAGTCGGAGAATGGCGAGGAAAAGCTCAATATTACCAAGAATTGACGAAAAAACCAAGAAGGTCATGAAATGCCAGAAATGTTGTGCCCCTTATTTTGATGATGTCATAGACCATGTCTAACTATGATAAATAATCTACATTAATACTTAAGTATGTCCTAACACACTTGTACTCATGACAGACATCATCACAAAGTCAAAAGGTTACATGTGTGTCGTCACCGTTTACTCAGGAGGTCTACACATATAGCTCATCCAGTGAGCTATAGGTGAAAGATAAACAAAGTGCGTCGATGCAACTGCCCCATCGAGTGAGCGCAAAATGAAAACAAATTTAGTAGGTCGACGCAAGTTACATATGAGGTCGACACGTGAAGCAACTAGTGAGTCATCTTTGAGGAAAGAAAAAGGAGGTCGACGCAAGTTGCAATCTGGTCGACACAATCTTTCCAGTGAGTTTGTTCTGAAGATAAACATAGGATGTCGACGTAATTCTGTCATGAGGCCGACATAAACGATGAGTTCAGTGGGGAGCAGTCAAGTAACACTGAAGTGCATGGACGCAATGCACAAGATGCGTCGACACATATCATAACTTGTCTTCCAGCAAAAAGGTGTAAGTGGCAGCGTGTCAACTTTGGGCACATGATCCTAGGCCCAATCATTTGAGATTTCTTGACACACTCTAGAAGGTTCTAGAAGTGTACATTTGGATACAAAAATATTCCCCTAACAACTTGGAGATTCATAGGGGCCCAGTTAAAAATTCCTGGGGCGGTAGAAAAAATAACAGTGCCACTTTTATAAAAAACACAGAAAAATAAAAAGAAAGGAAGCAGAGGAAGAATTCGAAAAGAAGAGAGGGAATACGTCTGAGAGGGTTCTGGCTGGAGAAGACGAAAGGCTGCAAGGATGCTGTTCTAGAAAAAGCTTCGCCTTGGCCATTTCAGCTAAATGAAATGCAGAGCTCTAGAAATTTCATCTGATCCAAGGCTAACAACCATCAAGTGTTTGAGGAATTGAAAGGAATGATGATTTCAAGCTTGAAGAACTGCAGTTCAAGTCTCAAGTGATGAATTGAGCAGATCAAGAGATTCTGCACCAGCCTGCTACTAGAGTGTTTGATAAAATTCCTCTCTCTCATCGATCTCACTTGTGCAAATTGTTTTCTTCTTTCAAACTTCGATTGCTCTGCCTGTTTGCTCCTGCTAAAGTAAGGAGGATAGATCCTACACTGCTGAGTGTGAGGATTTTGAGATTCTTAAAATCGTGAAGCTATGAATCAGCGATGAAGCTGCGTGTAGGGGTGTAAACGAGCCGAGTCGAGCCGAGTAGTATGCTGCTCAAACTCTGTTCGTTAATTTTTAATCGAGTTCGAGCCGAACTCGAGCTATATCGAGTATTGAAAATGTCTGTTCAAACTCGGCTCGTTTAAATACTCTCGAGCTCGAGCCCTTAACGAGTATTTTAACGAGCTTAATTGAATTTGCGAGTTCGTATATATAAGTAAGTTCAATCCAATCTACAAGTAAAAAATTGATCGTTCATAAGACCTAAATTTATCTTATTTCAAACTCATATCTCAATACTTTTGATAAGTTACTTAATTCAACTATTTTAATATAATGTTTGAAATATATTCATAATTTGTTACAAGAAATATGAGATTAATAGATAGACACCACAAGGGAGGGGGTTGGTGTGCGACAAGGTAGGGGCGGTGCTGTAACTCCCCTTCGCACACCGCCTAGAGCCCCTTTTCTACACTGTCGGTGACGGTACTGTGGCCGCCGAGAGCACCGTCTGCCACTGACGGATGGTTCACAGTGGTCGCCTAAGATGACAATGGCCGACAACGCACCCCTCGGTCCCACCAGGGGGCTCACTTACTGCGCAGGTCGGTCTCGAGAGGAAGAAGATACTTGATATGCTGGGGGACCTTGCAACACTAAATTTTATGTTCATGCCCCTATTTACATGATCTGTGTATATACCATCATTTGCATAATTTGTGTATATACACTGTGGATTTAGTCTATGACATTTAAGCCCTCAAAAATATTTTATATTGTAATAATAACTGTATAAAAATAAATAAATATTTTTTATATCAATATATACTTATTATATTTAAAGAAATATTTAAATGAAGTGTTAACGAGTACTTAGACAAGCTCTTAACGAGTATTTAATCGAGCTCTTAACGAGCTCTTAAATGAGTTGTTCACGAGTATAATCGAGCCGAGCTCACATGTGTTCAGACTTGGCTCGTTTATGAATCGAGCTTTTTTTCTTGTTCAAGCTTGGCTCGTTAATTAAATAAACGAGCCGGACCGAACTTTTATCGAGTCGAGTTTCGAACTACTCGTCGAACGTATTGGCTCGTATACACCCTTAGCTGCGTGGCAGCAGTGATAAGCTGTGTATCAACGGTTGTATGAAGTTATGAATCAGCCGTTGTGTGAGAGTCTCACACATTTGGATTGTTGAGTGAAGCCTCACTAGATTGTAGTGAGGGGTGGACGTAGGTCTCTGTCTGGGAGTCGAACCACCTTAAAATATCTGTGTCATTTGTGGTTTGCTGTGCTTTCGTGCCTCCTTGATTTAAGTAGTTAGAACTTCTAATCTTTAAATATTTTTAAGGGCTAAATCTATTCACCCCCCTCTAGATTTCCGTTTACTCAACCAACATGTGGTATCAGAGCCTGGTTCTCCATTCTATTGGTTTAACCACCAGGAGAAATTGAGTGAAATGGATTCAAGAGGATATATGGCTGAAGGTCATTATGTGAACAAACCTCCCTATTTTGATGGAACTAACTATACTTATTAGACAAATCGCATGCAGGTGTTCCTAAGAGCTCAAAGTCATGAAATCTGGAAAGTTGTTTACAAAGGACCATTCGAAGTTCCTGAAGATGAGGACAAGTGGACAGATGCGCAAATCAAAAAATCCAACATCAACTGGAACGCAATGAACATAATGCAGTGTTCACTTCATCCAACCGAGTTTTCAAGGGTCTCTTCATGTGCCACGACCAAATAGATGTGGACATGCCTTGAGGTAATCTATGAAGGCACAACAGAGGTTAAAGAAACCAAAGCCAACATGCTCATTTCTAAATATGAAGCTTTTAGGATCAAATTTAATGAAACAATTTCTGAGATGTATGCTAGATTAATTGTTTTAACAAATGGTCTTAAGAGCTTGGGTAAAATCTATACAGAATATGAGCTTGTGAGAAAATTTTTTAGGTCCTTGACACCTATATGGCACATTAATAGGGTGTTTGGGAGCAATTTAAAAAAAATTATTTCTACCTAAAAAACCATGTTGTGTTCGTTTTTAACTTTAAATTTAAAATTATGAAAATGTGATGTTATTTGTTTGGTAAAAATATCAAAAATTTTAAAATTTATATTGATGTGTTTGGGGGGCAGGGTGGGGGGGGGGGGGGGGGGGGGGGGGGGCGCCAGGGAGGGCGGGGGCGCGTGGGGGTTCTGCATCGGGGGCGGGAGGGCGGAGGGCGGGTGGGGGGGGGGAGGGTGCAGGGCCGGGGGGGGTTCGGCGGGGGGGGGGGGGGGGGGGGGCTGTGGGCGGGTGGGGGTTCGGCGGGGCGGGGCGGGTGGGGCTGGGGGCGGGGGAGGGGGGGGGGGGGGGAGGCGCGGGCGGGTGGGGGGGGGAGGGTGCGGGGCGGGGCGGGGCGGGTGGGGCTGGAGGCGTGGGGGCTAGGGGTACGGGGGGCGGGGGGGCGGGGGGAGGCGGGGTGGGGTGGGGGTTCCGGGGAGGGGAAGGGGAGTAGGGGGGGGGGGGGGCGGGGGGGGGGTGGGGGTTCCGGGGCGGGGGAAGGGGAGTAGCTGGGGCGGGGGCGGGTGGGGGGGCGAGGGAGGGAGGGTGCAGGGCGGGTGGGGGTTCCGGAGGTGGAGGGGGAGCCACTGGGGCGGGGGCGGGCGGGGGAAGCGGGGGAGGGTGCAAGGGGGGGGTGGGGGTTCCGGGGGGGGAGGGGGAGCCACCTTCGTAGGGGGGGGGAGTGGGCGGGAGTGGGAGCTGTAGGGCGGGGGAGTCTGGGAGAGGAAGGAGAGAGCCGTGTGTGTGTGTGATTATTTTTTAAAAATTGGTTAGTACTTGTTTTTATTTTGAGAGAGATTTACATAGGATATAATTTTTACTTTAAAAAAAAAAATTGCTTACCAAACGTATTAAGATGTCTGTCCTTCTTCTTTTTTAAATTAAGAGAAAAAACTGTTAAAAAAGTGCAACCAAACACTATAAGGCAACTGTTGTAAAAAAATCTAGGAATCTATCCACTACTACAATTGATCAATTAATTAGATCATTAATGACCCATGATTTAACTCTTAAAAGGACAAATGAAGATGTGAAGAAGAAGAAGCCACTGGCTCTAAAAGCTAGTCCTAGTGTCAAGGAAATTTTTGATGAAAATGACTCATCCAGCTCAAGAGAAGACTCAGGTGAGTTTGCTCTCCTAATAAAAAAGTTCAGAAAAGTCTTGTGAAAAGAAGGAAAAAGTTCTTTTAGAGGGAAGATCTTAGGTAAGTGGCTCTTCTAAATTTAAACAACCCATGAATAAGAGATCTTACAGAATTGTCTATTACAACTGCAGGAAATAGGGCATGCCAAATCAGAATGCCCTGATGCTCAGAAGAAAACTCACACCAAGTGGAAGAAAAACAAGTCCAAAGCAATTATTGGAACTTGGAGTGAGGAGGAAGAAGATGAAGAAGAAGAAAGCTTACAAGACACTAAAATTTGCTTGATGGCCAAGGGAGGAGAAGAAGAGGGAGATGAGGTACTGTCTCCTTTCGAAGAATTTCATTTAGTGATTGGGAGAAGGTTTATTTTGAACTGTTTGACCAATATGATGAAGTAAAAAGAGTAAATAAAACTCTCAAAAAGAAGATCATATGTTCATGACAATTCTTTGAAAGAAAAGGATGATCAACTTAAGAAAGAAATCTATGAATTAAAAGAAAACATTGATGGTTGAAGTTAAAGGAAAATAAACTTGAAAATGAAATGAAACTTCTTGTAGAAAAATATGATGCCATCAAACCCGTCAACAATGGAATGCAGAAAGAAATTGAAGAACTTCAAAAAGAAATATTTAAAAAACAAGTAGCCTTGAAAAAATTGTAAGTGGCAAAAATAATTTGGATGCCTTACTTGGAACAAGAATGAACTTCAATAAAGAAGGGTTATGATTTAACCCAATAAAGAAAAAGGAAATTGGAATGAAAACAATCACATTTGTATCTACTACAAGTTTAAATCTCCAAACTCAACAAAGAACACAAATGAAAAAACTCATAAAAATGTTCAGGAGAAAAATGGAAAAATCTCTGCAGAGCAAAACCCCAAGGAAAAGTCCCAAGAAAAATTCAAAGGCAAATGTAAGGTCGACATTGTTCCCAAAGGAGGTCGATCCAGATTTTATGAAAAGGCTACTGGGAGTCATGTGAATCAACACAACATTCACACCAGCTCGGACACATGTCTCATGGAAACCAGCACTGACAATAGAATGCATGGGTAGGTCGACATATTCAAAATGATAGTCGACACATCTGTTTGCTAGTAGCAAGAGCACCTCAGGATGGACACGAGCAGATCGACGCAACTTATTCAATCCGTCGACGGATCCTTAGCTCTATGCTAGATCCAGCTATCCTAAGTACTCTCAATCATGGTTTGATGGAGCGGTGAATCGGACCGAATTGGGTTCTCCTGATTCGGTTCGATTCGCATAGGATTAATATATATATATAATTTATATATATTATGTATATATAGATATGTATATATTACCCATGGGGGAACACCCTTTCTTCTTCATACTTACATTACTTAAATGATATTCAGGTAAATAAGGAAGTACCCCCTATTTGAATCCAATAAAAATATCAAAAAAATAATATCTCTTACCAATAAAAAGTTAACTCTCCCATCGAAGAAGAAAATCGCGATTTCGGCGATTTTAGCGAAATGCTAACTTTCTAATCTCTCATAATTGGCCTATTTAAAATTTTGATAATTTAAATAAACCATATGAAACACTAAACAAAGTCCGGTAAAAAAAGTCAAATGTGCTCTCCTAATTCAGTAGAGTGCGGCTCCTCGTGGCAACAACCGCACCGCCAAACACACAGGGAGCATACAAAATGCGGGTGCAAAGAGCCACTAAGTCTCATTACGACCTCTTCGTGGCAATAACCGCACCGCCAAACGTGTGCGTGCACACGAAGTCAAAAAACCAACGGCTCACACAACGAGCCCCAACACACAGGAAGCACACAATCGAAAACCCAACGGCTTACTCTAGCCACACGTGAGGCGTCCAAATGGAACGACAACCCCACAGTTGTCAAGCAATGCCAAAACCGACCTGAACAGCAGAAAACGCCATCTGAAAACTGTACGGCTGTAGCCACCAACAGACCCCGTTGTTGGGACCGACCGACCAGTAACTCACTCTGTCGCCACAAAGCCCGACAGAGGACGCAGTTGCTAACAACAACATGAGAAACACTGGTTAGCAACCTACTCCATCGCCAGCGAAACTCGACAAAGCACAAAGTTGTCGACAACAATCTGGAAAAACGCCCGAGAGCCCAGCACAACACTCAGCGGAACAACCTCACGCTACTAGCAGCAGTTAGCATTGGTCACCAGCCCAACTGAGAAGCCACGCGAGCGACGAGAATCAGAGCAACATCACGCTCACGGAGAATCCGCACAACGGAACGACGTCCACTGCCATCACTAGGTCTCACCCAGACCTTCCTCGTGGTCGGATAAGGATACCAAACGCTCGCGGAGAAACCTCAACATGCGAAAACGACATCCGCTGTCACCACTAGGTCTCACCCAGACCTTCTCGTGGTTCAACAGGACATCAAATATACGCAGAGAAACCTCAACATGCAAAACGACACCTGCTGTCACCACTAGGTCTCATCCAGACCTTCCTCATAGTCCGACAAGGACACTAAACGAAACGCGGAGAAACCTCACACGTAAAAACGACATCCATTGTCACCTAGGTCTCCCAGACCTTTCTTCGTGGTCCGACAAGGACACCAATACACGCAGAGAATCTTAACACGCAAAAATGACATCCACTGTCACCACTAGGTCTCCCCAGACCTTTCTCATGGTTCGACAAGCCACCAAATGCACGTGGAGCCACAAAAAATGGGAGCTACTCGCTCCACAACGTGGCACACCGCGACGGAACACAGAGACATCTGAGGTTAAATTGAAACGGGACACCTCACAACCGTCGACAAACCACGTGTCGAGTACTAGCGAGTTAATAGCCTCACTGTCACCAGACGAGCCGACAGGAGATCCACCATCGGCTTCCAGATTTACCAACACCATGCATAACCGGAGAACCAACGAAGAGTTGGCGCACACCGCCACGCGCACACGAAGCCCAGCACGAATACCAACATGCCAACCACCAGAAAGGCCACAACCCACAGGAACCAAAACAACCGCAGAGGTCGAGAACAACACATCGACCTCAGAGGGACACAATCGAAGCAGGGTGCCACAATCGAAACACGCTCCGAAAGCGAGAGGGGGAAAAACCTTGACACAGGCCACGACCAAAGCTTGGCGTACCACCGATAGGCTACCTAGACAAAGCAAGGCAGCCCCCACAGCGGGAACGGTACAACCACAAGGTACGGGCCAGCACAAAGTGTCCTAGAGGCGGAAAGCTCAACACCTCCACACCGAGCGAAGCGTGAAACGACACACAAATCTCACGAATGGGCCAATGACACTACACATGGTGCTATCACAAGCACCAGGAGCCACATAAGGTACAACACAATGCACCAAGCTAGACGGCATAAAACCGAAACACTTGAGTACGAGCACCAGTGATACCACAAGCACCAAACTAGCAAGTGCAATGCAGGTGCACCAGCGGCCGAAACAACACGGGCTAACAGAAAGGATTCTCCACAAGAGACCTGCCTAAAAGCCACGCTCAATGAACATAAGCCTGGAAGGGCACAATAGGCCACACTGGCCCCAGCCCTTAAGGCACAAAAAACGAAGCATCGAAAAACGTTTCAAGGTGCAGCACACACAACGCACCAACAACTCGAGACAACCATGGCCCACCGAAGGGGACTCTCCACCAGAGACCCACAACAAAAACGCGCACGAAAAGCCGACACTTCAAGAGCGCAACAACCACGTCGGCTCCAAAAAGCACATAAACACGGAGGACCAACTTTGCCGCATGGGAGCAAAAGACCACCGCACTCCCTAGCGCGCAAGGGCAAGAAGCACCACCTCCACTGCGACGATAGAGAGGCCAAACACTAAAATGACGACACGAAAAGATTCGAAGGACAGCTGAGGCACGATTGAGCACACATCGTAATAACACTTGCACGAGCAAGCCAACCACGAAAAACAATGCACAGCGAAACAACACTCACGTAAGCAACCCAACAAGGAAATGATACTACCTCGCACCAAACAACAGGGACCCAATGCCCAAATTGTCCAGGCAGACAGTAAGAAACAATCAACGACAAACGGCACAAACATGTCCACCGACCTACGGTGCCACAAGGAAATGACAGCAAGAGGGGAGTAACCAGCTCGACCCAAAAACAACTCAAGGGAAGATAACTCCACCAGAAGATCGCAACGATGT